>JAJJWX010005378.1:0-642008 GCA_023529315.1 Papaver bracteatum | reverse complement strand
ATAAGAAATGCAATAAGGTTTACGATTCTTTACGATGAAAACAGTTAAGAGAATTCACGAGTGAGAATTAACCGTGTGTGACTAAAGATGCTTCTAGTGGCTGTTCGGATTTCCAAAAACGAGAAGGCAAAGAATAAAATTCTTTACATGTGTGGGAGAAGCGTGTGGTAAATTTCAGCAAAAAGAAAGGATGGGTCGGATACACCCACACCCACACCCACACCCACACCCACACCCACTCCCACTCCCACGCCCACGCCCACGCCCACGCCCACGCCCACGCCGAGCCGAGCTGAGCCGAGCGAGCGTGCTTCTGTGCGAAGCACCGCACGAACGGGAAAGGAAATAAGAAATGCAATAAGGTTTACGATTCTTTACGATGAAAACAGTTAAGAGAATTCACGAGTGAGAATTAACCGTGTGTGACTAAAGATGCTTCTAGTGGCTGTCGGATTTCCAAAACCGAGAAGGCAAAGAATAAAATTCTTTACATGTGTGGGAGAAGCATGTGGTAAATTTCAGCAAAAAGAAAGGATGGGTCGGATACACCCACACCCACGCCGAGCCGAGCGAGCGTGCTTCTGTGCGAAGCACCGCACGAACGGGAAAGGCAATAAGAAATGCAATAAGGTTTAGGCAACCTTGCCATAGTCTAGGGCTTTCCCCATACACAAAGGTCTAAAGACCCAAAGGGCCATGCCCTTAAGGCTAAACCAATGCTATTTAAGTCTAAAACTCTTAGTGTTTTAGTCTATATGGGACTAATGTTTTATTCATTTACATGAAAAAACATCTAGGGAGCAATAGGTCTTGGGATCAAAACATGGTCCATGCATTTTTTGATTAAAACAAAACATTTTTTCTAACACAAATCTCGGTTTAATCAAACCATTAACAAACCATGTGGATTTGTAAATCGATTACCATGCACCAACTAATCTGTCTATGTTTTTTTTTTCTTTCAAGAAGGTTTATCTTCCAAAACCGACATGACAGGATTAGTCTACCGTCGAATGCATTATGGTTACAGAGCGGAACTTAAACAGAATGGCAAAGGATGTGGTAACATTTAAACCACTAAATCAGTAACAAAGATAAAAACATCAAATATCTTAAGATTCTAAACAAATCTCGCACAACATTTAAAGTAGAGAAATGTCTTAAGATTCACACTAAAAATATCAAATGTCTTGAAAAGAAGCATAAATAATTATGCTTCTTTTCAAGTGGAACATTTATATTCTGATTAGATGTTCATGTGCAAGTCTGGACTTTGAATATTCTCTAAAAATGGAGCCAAGTTCAACAAAGGCACAATCAGAGAGGATCTTTGGTATGTGTATGTGACCTTTCAAAACTGCTTGTTTTTGCACCCAAGGTAGGGGTGATAGTGAGAAATGCTGATACGGAGAAAATGACTAATCTCTTCGTTCCAATATTGGTGGGGAAGGAAGCATTAACTTCCTCGTTGCTTGATGCTTACGATGACATTCTTTTTGAGTGATTTAAATCCAATTTGAATCCAAGCAGGCAATGCTATTGAGAAAAGTGATCAAATATTAATCAATGGTTAATGATTAATTGATCATTGGATGGTTAGTCAACGGTAGAATTGGCCTATGCTTGGTGTTTGATTAGCATAGCCAGCATGCGTATATCCCATGCCCATGGTAATCCAAGTGTAACTTGAATTTCATTTTTTGACCACTCAAGATGTACATGGGGTAGACGATGCCTGGTTGAAATCTGGATTTGTCTGCCATTTTAGCCAGAGAACAAAATAATAGTTTGTTAAGTAGAACTAAACATCAGTAAAGAGATGTTAAATTATCAAGTTAAAGTGTACCAGTTGTTAGAAATCAATGAACGCCTTAAATAGGCACTATGCCCTTTTAGAATAAACCGTGTTCTTCTTTGTTCACAGTCATTTCTTTGAGCATTACGGATCTCTCTTTACCAAGAATTTGTTAGTCATACTTTGAACTCCGGTATGAATAACTACCGACCATAGAGATGTACAACTTCATAGAACATGTGTAAATACCATTTTCTATAAGTGGAGTTAAGCAAATTTTAATGGATATAATAATCTTGAAAATGAGTACTCATCCACTCCAGAGGGCATCCATGTTTGGAGTCGGTCCAAAACATATGTGTAGCATTAATATCTCATATGTGTTGTCCTTTCAAATTTTGTATTTCAATTTGAAATCTCAAAACCACTAACCTTCTTCAACAAAATCATTCCAATATACTTGAATGGAATAATTAAGAGGTGGTTCTGTGACAAACGTCTATGCCCCCAAACCAGTAACAAAGATTTTCAGCATTAAAATGTCTTAAATTTGTTGGATAAATATCTTTGTTACCGATTCTCCAATAATACAACTCGTGTATTATCCGCCAACCCGTCACAATTCTTTTTAACACGGTTTTCACTTTTGTATTATATCTCGTAATACCAACAACAAAACAAGAAAAGAATGATAGAAAAGAGATGATCAATCACAAAACTTAAGCAGGCTTACTTGGATGTATTGAGGCGAGTAATCTCTTTGCTTAAGACATTTGATGCCCTATATATACTGCTATTATGTCTCCAACATTCAACAATACCTTGATGTTTTTCGCAGCACTTCGATAACACCGAACAACGAACGCGAATAGATGTAGCACAAACTCTTCTTTAACTCTTGAAGACACATGCAAACTCTTAAATTTCTAGTACTAGTTTTATTACTCTAAAAAACACTTATTGCAATGGAGAATAAGTGGGGTTCATATAGGTTTATACGTGACTTTTGGAGAAGTACTTTCATGAAAAGTCACATCCCTGATGTAGTTTTTATAGTGGTAAGAAAGGTGGTTCGTTAAAGACTTGTAAAAATTGATTTTAGACTTAAAAATAAAATATTATTTATCGGTGAAAACTATTTCTGACGGTTTTGGTAATTTGGGGTGTGTGGATGAGAAATGAATCAAAACCCTAAACAAATGCATTGCACGGGAGTGCTTTTGATTCGAGAGATCAATCTATACAATTCTGGCCTAAACCAAGAAATGGTCGTTCCAGACTTGTTTCGATCACAAAGTGAAGGAGATGGGGTTGATCTTAGGGAGGGAAGCGAAGAAGGTGTTAAGATTTTGAAGGTGTAGGTTGTTTATGACTTTTGTCTGAATACCGAATTAGCTTGCAATAATGTAAGCAATCAGCTCTGGGTGTTTGAATACGTTGTATCCACACTTGGTTTCTGTCTGTCTTGTCCTGTGTTGGAAATAGGGAGGAGAACCTATTTATACAAGTCATTGAGCCTAACCCTCGTATCTCGTGGGAATTGGAAAATGTGGAACTATGGAGTAGTGGAGTCGTGTACTGGTATCACACGATCAGTCTTGCCCACTTCTCCCATCATCACTAACCGTCCATGTCTTCCTGACACGTTCTTATGATGGCGCATTGTGCGCTGCATGCTGTAAACCGCCAGACCAATACCCCAGTAAGTATCCCCCAGTTTGTGACATGTTGATGTCTCGAATGTGTGGATCGTGGGACCCACAGAAGGTTGCATGTGATGCTGGATTAAATAACTAAGTTATTTAGAAAGTCGATATTTATGAAATATCTTGTGTATTATATGCATGTAATGCATCGAATGTATTCATCATGTATAAAGCATCGTTGTTTTAAGGCTTAACGGAGTAAGTCACGAATTTATGCGTCTTAAAATAGCATCACGTTCAGCCATCTTCGAGTGATTGTTTGGAGGCTATACGTGCAAGCCCTGACTTGGTTGACTACTCTATGTGGAAGAGTGGTGGACGGTGATCGTGGCAATGCCTCACTGGTCGCCTAAATCCTGTCTTAGGCAGTCCATATAAGATGGCGAAGTTGGACGAACGAGATAACTTGCAACCCACATCTGCGACCGTCGGATTAGGGTTTAGGAGGTGTGCAAGTACCTTCTTTCAGCTTGGTCGAATCCAAGCATATGAGACGTTTTTGGAAGGGCCAATCGGGCATGTGTGTAGACGGCATGCCGATGCAGGCGTCTGTACCTCATTGTCCCATGGAGATGCGATCTAAGCCTCTCAATTTGTCTGACAAAGTTGAGTGGTCGAGATCAGTTTGCAATAGAAAACCGCACAACCATGCCAAGCTTGGGCGCACGAATCAAGACACTTAGCCACGGTCAGCCTTGACCGATTGGTCACACACGTATACGGGTCCACGGTGATTGTGTTGACATGCTTGGGACCCTTTGAATCTACATCTTCACCCTCCATCTATGCCTGCGAAGATGGATGGTTGTGACTGATTTTCGACAGAAATCCCATGCTGCAAAGAATTCCTAAAGGGGCGTGGTATGCCACCTTCAGGACGTGCGAACCAAGGCATCCAACCATGGGTTATCTTGGTCGGTCGGACATGGAGATAGATGGGTCCACATTGATCATGCTGATACTCTCTGGACCTGCTTAGTCTATTCCTGGACCCTTCATCCAAGATGACGAAAACGGACGCTCGCGATCAATTTGCGACATATGCATGTCGCAAACCCTAATTAGGGTTTCCGGCAGGTTTCATGCATGTTAGTTTGGCCGACCAAAATTGCACCTTATGCCCCTCATCTGGAAAGGTCAGCCATGTGGGACCCATATTGGACCGACGGTGAACACGCCAATACCTGTCTGATGGCTATGGGTCTAATATAAGCCATCCAAACATGTGGTGAAGTTGGATGGTCGTGATTGTTTCTGAGACTGATATGGACAGTCCAGATTCAAAATATGCTCGATCGGGCTAGTACAACACACCGATAGACGATTCTCTTTGTTAGAAAATAGTGTAGCCTGTACGGGTATTTCGTGCATGCCTCACTATTGATACTTGGATATTCATGTTACTCTGCTGAGAGTAACAATCAGTCATCATTCCTCACCAATAATGAGAATTCTGCTGAGAACAGCACAGGAAATACAAGGCGATTTATGCATTAATTAATAATTCTAAAATTCACAGAATGCTTGGGGATTGTTGTTACATGCTCCATTCTAGGTAAATTAATAAATCGGAGAAGTATTCATCACTTATCAAATAGCCTCATCCTTTGCATGATGGTTGTGCAAAAATTGGTTTTACAATTTTATCCCTGAACTAAAATCCACCATCAACATTAAGTCCCCTGCCTAGCACATGATGGTTACACTATTATGGGGTAGGCATGAGATGGTAATAAATACAACGTACGAAAACGAGATAAAGGAAGCTTACCCTGAGAAGTTTTGATCGACCGTTAGTAATTGCCCCTGTGAACATGCGGTATGTATATGGGACTTTTACGGGACCGACTTCCTTCCTTGGGTGTTCGAACCAAATAGGGAATCCCTTTTCTACCAAGATTCTTCAATTGATTGTGTATATAAAAGGGGACTGATCCCTTTTCTTCTATTGTATTTTGTTTTTGTTTGGTCAGCATCTCTCGTTGCATCTTTTGACATCGCCGATCACACCACCACGCCGACGCTTGCTGACGCTACTGCTTCGCTGCTGTTGCCGTTGGACTTCGCCGCTGTTGTTGTTGCAGCTCGTCAGCAACAAGGTAGGTACTTCATCATTCATTGCTTTGTTGTTGTTTTTTTCGGTACAAACCCTAATTTTAGGTAAACCCTTTTGTTCTTTGAGAGAAACCATCCCGTTGTAGGCGACATTCTTTTTTAAGCCATACCATGATTTATTCCACTAATAAACTTGGTAGTAAAGTCGTTGACATTGTTAGGATTGCTCAGTCACGAATCCTATGAATACACTATTCTTGCTCATTTTACCATAGAAACACGTGTCATAATATGTGCAAACTTGAATAAATATAGGCCCACCATGTATGCTGGCTTTCCCGTGTTTGTTCCGCTCGAGTGTCAGCCTTGCCTGATCGACCCTTCCATGCGTGCTTCGGTCGAGAGCCTGCTCTGCTCGAACATATGGTTGTTATGCCTTCGACCAAATGGCTGTTGCACCTGCTTCGATCGCCTTGTTATGCCTGCTTTATTCGAACGTGGGCCCGCCATATGCTCATATTCTCCCATAGCCGAACCTTGACATAATCAAGTCCCCAGGATATAATTTGGCCTATTTTTGGACCGGATGCGTTTCTTCCCATTGCACGGCAGCTGCCCTCAAATATTCGATAAATATCCATTGATTGTTGTCCCGCATCTATATCCTTTGCAGACGGTAAGTGAAGACTTCTTTTCTCCCCAGGATCTTGTTAACTTGTGAAGTATAAAAAAGACGCGAGTCTTTTCCATCACAAAATTATTTCTTTTCCTTTTCAGGTATTGCTTCATAACTTGATTTAATTGATCAAGATGATTTTTTTTTTGTTAATATAATCACAACCTCTTCTCGTAGAATCTCATGGAGGCGACTGGCAAGGACTATTCTGGCATCTCTCCCGAAAGAAGCTTCGAAGTGAACAAACCAGAGAATGATGGTTCATTCGAGGAGGTGATGGCTAAAATTGATGTTCCGCTTCGCGAGGCTGATCGTGTTATACGGGGGATGCCGATTTTGTACATGTGTATTGATAGAGAACGCACTCGATATCTTCTGGATTTAATCGACAAAGAGGAAAAAGGGAAGCTTGAGGAAGCGTCGCAACCACTGGTGAGCGCAAGAGCTGATAGATTTGCTGCACGTCTGAAAAGGCGAAGGGTTGAACATGAACGGCCTCCAAAGGAGGATATGTGTGATTATATGATCTGTGATGGTGTGATCATTCTTGATTCTGATACGGACGAGCCTGGGCTCCCAAAAGTTGTCGGCACGATCTCCAATATTGTAGCGGCTCTTGAGGAAGATATGGAAGCTGCCCCTACTGAGGATGTTGTGGACAACATTGCTGCAGAAATACCTGAAGTGGAAGTTGAGGCAGACCCGAAGGAAGAAGCAGTGGCGACTTATGCTGACGTTGATGCAGACTCAAATGGTGGAGAAGACACAGTCGATCTCCTTGATGACTAAATCTTCCTGTTATTTCTCTTTTCTTCTTTTCTGAGTATTTTCCCGTAATTTTGTGAACACTTTTCTCCTTGCATCCAGTGGCGGCTGAGTTCAAGGTTATCATATTTCTTCTTGCTCGTTCGAACAAGTTTCCTATTTTTGAGATAAATCCTTCATTAAGATTGCATCTGAGTTTTCTCAGGCACAGTGGTGTGCCTTCATATGATTGCATTTGATTCTTATGATAAGTAATGCCATAATAAAGTACCACATACCTGTATGCGTTCTCCTGACATAAGCTAGGACAGACTGTTCAAGGTGATTTTTTTTCCTTTGCATACATTCTATTCCTCCAACGTTTCTCGAAAGGTGTAAAGTGTTTTCCTTTTAGGGTTCTCTGGTTTAATATGGTGGGTAATGATGGTGACTCAGGTTGAACCTAGATTTTTTTTTCATGCCCAGGGGTAAAAATTTCTAAAAGGAAATAATACTTTGATTAATTGAGAAATTAGAACCCTAATAATCATGAATGCAAGTATCGCAATCATTTAGAAGAAATTACAAAATAACACTGAATGGGAAATTGTTGGAGGAACCACCACAGAATGCCGTAGAGGAAGGGTAGCACAATATTTCTAGGTGTGGTAGGGTTTAATCCATCGTGAGTGGATTGTCACTCCCTCAAGCTTGTCAGCATTGATGATCTTGCAATAGCCGCCTAGGATGACGTCTGCTACCAAATACGGTTCATCTTCCTTTGTTGCCGACAAATCAGACTGGTTAGCCATTCTCACCACCACATTTCCAACTTGAAACGCGGTCCTCTTTGCTACCATGTCTCCAATATGAAACGGATTCGGACTTGGAATAACATCTTGTTTTTAGGAAACGTTGTCTCTCACTGCTTCCAAGCTCCTTGAGAAACGTTTGAAAGTACTGGCACCCCACTCACATCTCTTAGTGGCGGTTAGGTTGTTGATCGAAACAAGTCCCCGAGATTCAGCAGGAAGAGGTTTTGCCGTTTGTAAAAAATGTTGTTCAATGAGACTTACTTGGGCTCGGAACCTTTTAAGGTATGAATTCGGTCTTTTTCCTGGAAGTTGCATCACATTGGAAAGGTGTCGATATGGCAACAAATAATCTTCAGGATTTTACGGTTCGTTGGAGATTCTTTCAGGTACTGAAATCGGCAAAGGACACACTTCTAGTGCTGCTTTGTTGTTGTATATCCACGGGCATCCCAGGATCATGTCGTAATTCGGATACTCTTTCACTATGTAAAATTTAACCTTTGTTAGATACCGATTTTAACTTCAAGGTCAATGCATCCATAGGTGTCTCTGAATTCTCCCACTGAGCTCCTAATCGTGGTTGGGCTACGAGTAGCTTCTTGTTTCGAAATCCTTGCGGTCCTCAGAGTCTTGATATTGATGATGTTGAGTTCGGAGGATGCATCAATAAATGTGTTATCAAACTCCACATCCTTCAAACGAGTGATGGTTAAGAGTCCCCAGTTCCCCTTGCCGGTCGTATCTTCTAGGAAAGATTGTGGCTCCGAGACTGCTTCCTTTTCTGGATACAAACGCCTGCCTGATATGACATGGTTGAGGGATGCAAACATGTCTTGACGTTGCCCCTTGGAGATATATAATATTTCACACAAATGCTCCATCACATATTGTATAGTCTTGCGGACAGAATTCCCCGAGATCATGCAGCTCCTAATAGGAAGATGATCCATATGAACACCTTCGTTTCCTAACAGGAGCTCTCCTGCTTCCACTTTTTCTCTGAAGATCTGGTTTAAATTGTTGCAATCTTTGGTTAGGTGGTGGACAAACCTATGGTAGCGGCAGTATTTGGGGTTTCCTATCTCGTCCTCGGTCGGTGGGCGTCTGATGGGTGGTATCTTGATCGCGTCATCTTGAATCCATGATTCCAAGAGTTCGATGACTTCATTCATGGGAAAGGGGAAGTTTGGAACTGTGTCTCCAAATTCGTGCACATAAGCCTTGTCTGCTCCCTTTCGAGATAAAGTCGTATGCGCTGGCGCCACACGCTTAGGCGGTTGTTCTATTGTTGACGCTTTCCACTTTCCTCCTTTGCCTACCACACTCATAGAAGGACCGGTATTGTATTGCTTGTTGATAATACGCCTGCTTCCTCGTCTTTCACGTGTATCTTCATTTCAGACGATCTTAGTTCTCTCCAACAATGCTGGGACTGTTGTGGCCGATCGCTTAGCGGCTTCATGAAGCTCAGAAATTGTTTGAAATCCCAGGATATCTAACAAAGCACGGTATATGGGAATCATTCTGTTAATGCATAGCTCCATCAATTGGCGTTCGGTGACATTCGGATCATGACAATCTAATGTCTGAGTCCTGAACCTCTTAACAAAGTTGTTCGGATGTTCGTTGCTCCGTTGAATGATTCTTCCCAAATCTAAAAAGGTGACCTGCTCTGACATGAAGAATTATTTCTTGTAGAAGGCACTGACCATCTCACTCCAATTGGATACATTGTTGGGTGCAATGTTGTTATACCAAGTGTATGTTCTTCCGGTAAGTGTTTTCGAGATCTCTTTCAGGCGGAGAACATGATTGTATTTGTGTTCCCCTAAAGACTCCAAAAATCGAGATACATGCTCACGAGTGTTACCGGTACCATCATAAAGGGAGAATTGAGGAGAGGTGTAGCCTCTTGGAATGGGAATCTGTTGCACATATTTAGGGTATGGAGGCTGATGCTGGTGCATGTCCGCTGTATTTCCCTTGCCTCGGTTTTGGAGGAGTCGCTCCAAGTCCTCACGCGTAATGAAGTTGGATGACTGGTCTCTTTATCTTGGGCATTCAGGAGCGTCACGTTCTTCTTCGTACATATGGACCTGCACCATCGAAGTACCTGCCCCGGGTGCATCGGACACGTTCCTTGTTGGCTCTAGGGGCTGTCGTGGTTTGTACGACAATCGTTCAGTTAGAGTTTTGAGAAAATTAAGTACCTTTTTCTGAGTCGCAGCCATATCCATTTGGGCTCTAGCAAGAACTTCTAGCCTTTCCATCAAATCCACCATGGTGATAGGGGGTTGTCCTCCTCTCGTTTCTCCAGCCCCTCGTCCTGATGGAGGAGTAACAGTTTCCCTGGTGACGACCGGAGGCGTTACACTTGAAGAAATTCCGGGATTTATAGCTGCTCTATCTCTGGTGATAGGAGGTGTCACGCCTACTAGAATATCTCTTGCTCCGCTGGTGTTAGTGGTAGAGGAAACGGATCCACGAGATGTATTGATCACGTATTGCACGGCTGCTCCAATGACATGGACATAAATACCAAGATTGTTGTCGGCTCTAGTTCCATCAGGGTTGATTGCTGATCCAGAACTAAGTTCCACCATCTTGAAATCATAATTGAAGAATGAAATTGGATATTGGAAATTGATATTGCAACCGAGAGATTAATCTCCCACTGTGGTCGCCAATTGTTTATGGGTGAAAACTATTTCTGCCGGTTTTGGTAATTTGGGGTGTGTGGATGAGAAATGAATCTAAACCCTAAACAAATGCACTGCACGAGAGTGCTTTTGATTTGAGAGATCAATCTATACAATTCTGGCCTAAACCAAGAAATGGCCATTCCAGACTTGTTTCGGCCACAAAGTGGAGGAGATGGGGGTTGATCTTAGGGAGGAAAGCAAAGAAGGTGTTGAGATTGTGAAGGTGTAGGTTGTTTATGACTTGTGTCAGAATACCGAACTGGCTTGCGATAATGTAAGAAATAAGCTCTGGGTGTTTGAATACGTTGTATCCACACTTGGTTTATGTCTGTCTTGTCTTGTGTTAGAAATAGGGAGGAGAACCTATTTATACAAGTCATTGATCCTAACCCTCGTATCTCATGGGAAGTGGAGAATGTGGAGCTATGGAGTAGTGGAGTCGTGTGCTGGTATCACACGATCAGCCTTTCCCACTTATCCCGTCATCACTAACCGTCCATGTCATCCTGACACGTTCTTATGATGGCGCATTGTACGTTGCACGTTGTAAACCGCCAGACCAATACCCCAGTAAGTATCCCCCAGTTTGTGACATGTTTGATGTCTCGAATGTGTGGATCGTGGGACCCACAGAAGGTAGCATGTGATGCTGGATTAAATAACTAAGTTATTTAGAAAGCCGATATTTATGAAATATCGTGCGTATTCTATGCATGTAATGCATCGAATATATTCATCATTTATGAAGCATCGCTGTTGTTAGAACACTACTCGGTCGAACTCGCATGCGTTGCTATCTCAAGCATGTTTGTCAATGTTAGTGAATGGTGTAGCATGTGCGGGTATTTCGTGCATGCCTCACTATTGATACTTGGATATTCGTGTTACTCTGCTGAGAGTAACAATCATTCATCATGCCGTACCAATAATGAGAGTTCTGCTGAGAACAACACAGGAAATACAAGGCGATTTATGCATTAATTAATAATGTTAAAATTCACAGAATGCTTGGGGATTGTTGCTACATGCTCCATTCTAGGTGAATTAATAAAGTGGAGAAGTATTCATCACTTATCAAATAGCCTCATTCTTTGTAGGATGGTTGCGCAAAAATTGGTTTTACAATTTTATCCCTGAACTAAAATTCACCATCAACAAATATATTCACAAGTTTTCACAGTATCGAGAGGTACTGAGACTCAGGATTCCACCATTAATCACAATCAATTGGTTCATATATTAACTCTTAAAAATTATAGCTCTTTTGTGGACTCTATTACTTTGCCAGGGTAGATCTCTAAAATATTAGATGTAAATCACAAGCATGGTATATCAAAAGATCTTACGTCTAAGCATACACCATCAAACGAAATCACAACTAATTAGTGAAAATCATAAATCAATTAAAAATAATGCAAAATGTCAAAAGAGCCAAATATAGTTACCAAACAATTGTGAACTAAGGCTTCCTCCGTCGTCCCAGTGTTGGGTTTAGCTCCTCATGCTCAAAACACACTCAAAATATTGATTCATGGCTCAAAAAGTTGTTTTATTGAAGAGAAAGTAAAAAACAGTGTGATTGTAACATATATAATTGTTACAGATCCACTGTTACAGAAAAACCTAAACAGAACTGTTACAAAATCGAAGTAATTGTTGGGAAATTGTTGCAAAAGATATTAAGTTTAAAGGAAAAGGCAACAGTTTCTCCGACTTTCTTTTTTTGCGGTTACTGTTCTTCTTCTTCTTCCCTGGAACAGCAGCAAGCTTCTATGCAACTCCACATGCAGCTACCCAATCACCTCCGTTCGGTCCCCCAACTCCCGATTCAACGCTCCTGGGTCTCGAACCAACTTATATATACTCAGCAAACCCGAATATCCCAAGTTAATCTCTCTTTTTTTTCCTTACCCAAAAGTCTCGGATTTTCCTTCGTATAAGTCACGTAAAATTCCATTTTTTATCTCTATCGTTATGTATCTATCCAGAACTTCCCAAACATAGACTCGAATCTGCAGGGAGAATATCTTCTCTTAAGTCTACGTACTATCCATATTAATCACCTCCCTGTTTTTCGATAATTTCCAAATATACGAACATTTGATTTCTCTTTTTAGGTCCCAACACATCACTCTCCTTTTTTATACATATCAAACAACTGCCAGACCAAATCCCATGAAACTCTCCTTCAAAAATTCTCGTAAGCAAACTCACAGGAGAAGAATACTTCTTCCCAAAAATAGAACTTATCCCGGTCCCCTATTTTCTTCCAGTTGATCTTAATTCGATTATAGAGATCATACCTTCCCTGTTTACTAGTAGCAAGCCCATACCAATCCATATCCGTGAAAAAGTCCAACAAATTCACACTCAAATCGCTGCCAGAAAGTTACGCAGCTTGAACTTGAAATTCCCGCCAAATCGTGTCTTCAAAAGGTAGATGATGTAGTCCCCATAGCAATTCAGGGGTGTAGATAGTAGTGGGGTGCAAATAGTAACTGAGGTTCCCCTTATCAACTGGGTACTCCTTATCCATTTGAGTGGTATCTTTAGTAATTTTCTCATATGAGCGCAAAAACCACTTTTCGAGCTAATTTCGCCGCAAAAGCTTATTTTTCCAAAAACACCTACAAAACCATAAAATAATCAAATAAGTACAAAAGCGAGCACTAACAATATATATAATTGAGATAAAAATAGATACATAAATGCGTCTATCAAATACCCCCAAACTTTTTATTTGCTAGGCCTCGAGCAAATCAAATCTAGAAAATAAAATCCCAACTCACTGTCGCAGGCATCGTCGATTGCATTTAACATATGCAATAAGCCTTTAAATCCCTAGGTGGCCCTAGTGGCCGAGTTATAATCTCGGGAGGGATTACAAGAGATATACCCACAAAACCTTTACACTCTAGACCTCATCTATCTACGTAGAACCTTGGAAGGCACTAAAGAATCTCCTTGGTTGGCATACTTATTGATTACAATAGGAAGTATCCTGATGCGAAATTCCAATTGATGTACATGAGTTTGCACTCAAGCATACTAAAATTCATATTAAGTGACAAAGCTCTACTCAGATAGTTTCTGGACATCATAACCGAAGTCAACCAATCACATGGAAAGATTAAGAAATGGATATAGAAAAACATAGATGGTTTTGATGTTGACTAGGTGAATGATGTTTCTCATATCTGTCTGAAGGCTACTGCAAAAATAAACCTATCCTAATGGACTGAGATACCGGTCTGACTAATATCAACACAATTGGCATATACAAGGGAACCAGTGGTCAATAATCCTAACTCTAGGTCAACACAACTGGCATATACAAGGGTACCAGTGGTTGACATTATTGAACACTTTATTCCGGTTGGTCAAATGGTCTGGTCTGGTCTTTTTTTTTTTTTTTTTTTTTTTTTGGTACCTCAATCACTCTATTTCACCCTAGCAGTGGTAACAACTTGAATCGTGAGCCCCACGTAATCACTTAGAGAAACATATTTTAAGAAAATAAAAACAGAAGTGAAAAGGATTCAACGAGATATGGCGAAACTACCATGTTATTTCTAACACCTGAGCTCTGTGATTTTATGAATAGACTCTTTAGATGTTTCCATCTAATTAGATTGGTTCCTCAACTCCTACAACCAAAATGCTTCCATCCACTTAGATTGGTTAGTGCCATCCTTAATAAGCATAAATTTCAAGGCTCTAGAGTGTAATTAATGCAACTAAAAAGTTTCTCCCATACCCCCAAGCTTAAATATAACATTGTCCTCAATGTTCTAAAGATAAAATTAAAAGCATGAACAAGGAGAACCTGTTACCATTTGAAGCAAAAGAGTTAAGGAAAGATATTACCATGTCGCATGAATATTGGGTTACCTCCCAAGAAGTCCTAAGTTTAACGTCTTCAGCCAGACTAAGAAAGGAGTAGTCACCTCATAAAATCATAAAGTAATAGCCGAAATATCTGTGGGTCATCAAAACCAAATAAAGCTACCACAAAGAAAAAGAATCTGCAACATGCCAAGAAAATAAATAAATAAAGCACACCCTTGGCTAGTTTCCTGTTTAAGACAACTACATCAAGTTGTGGTTCAGGTTCAGGCTCTTAACTGGGTCCAAATAAAATATTTTCATGGGTTGTATTTCCTCGTAGCTAAGATCCGATTCAATTATTAGAGTCTGGAAAAACTCAAGTAAAAATTTAGAAGCACGTAATAGTAACCGAAATAACTGAGGATCCTCTAAGTCAATCAGATTTGACTTACACAGCTGATCACAATGAGAGTGGTGGTCTTCCTTAAACAAATGTGTTGACCCTAATCTCCTAAAGTAATTATTAGGTTTAGTCTCAAAACTTAATAATTGACACATCTGAAACTTATATGTTCCCACAATTGGTTGAAAAATATTTGGTGGGAAAACAAAATATTTGGTGGGAAATACAACATCTTCTAAAACGGGGATATCTCTAGTCAAATCCTAGTCCTTTTGAATAGGTGAATAATTATTAAAATTATTTGGATTTTAACTAGAAATAACATTATCATTATAAAGCTCAATTGGAGTAGCAAATTCCTGATCACTGTGCCTACATATTTCAAATTCTTCATCAACACTATCCTCATCATAATCACCATTATAATAGCATGAAAATGGTTGAACCTCATCTAGACATGTAGTGTTACCAATTCTAACCTCGTCATCTTGATTATGCAAATAACTATCCTCATTTTCAAAGGTATTATCGGAAACACTAAGATTATTTCAAGCCAAATTGTGTTGGGACTCTAACTAAAGTTTTTGTGTCGACTCACATGACTTCCTTATGGTATCGTGTATAGAAGGTTCACTCATAGGTGCATTTTGTTTATTCATTTCTAACACAAACCTATTTGTATTCTAAGTTAATTGTTTAATAAACTCTTCTAAAGGAAGAACAGGTTCAGAAGGATCATAATATGGACTAGTTTTCAACATTTTCATTATATTGTCCAAAAACGAGGAACTAGAACTATAATACTCCTTATTTTCTTGCTCGTATGATCGGTGCATGCGTGGATAGTAATTAGGATCACCATGGTATGAGCCATAACCTTGAAAAGGCGGATGTTCCCAACCACTATTCACACTATGGTCAAGTTGTAATGTCCATTTTGAAAATCAGTCGCATATTCGTTGTATTGGCTATTGTAATACCAGTTCGACATTCTATTGTAGGGGTGTGAGTTGTCACACAAAATAAAACCCACTGACAGGGGATTCGTGGGTGGATAGAGTCTTACCTCCCATACCAGACGGGCGATGAACCGTTGAAGTCGACTCAGGCCACCGACTCCTATGTCAGTGTACGAACCCGAGGGGCCGAGACAGTATCGTAACTGTCGCCCTTCCCTGCAAACAGTTTATATTTAATTTTTAACCCTTCCTAAGGGTTTAAAATAATAAATTCCAATGTCCCAAAATAAATTCCAAAAAAGTTCAAAAATAAAATATTACAAAAAATAAAACCCTATTTACAGTTTCTAAAGATAAAATAAAATAACTATATACAAAAGCTTCTTCTTCACTCCGTTTGGATTTCTCTTTTCTTTCCTTTTTGGGATTTCCTTTCCTTTTCAGCACTCTCTTTATATTTAGCTTAGCTCTGAATCTGAAAGCAAACAAAAAATACCAAAACCCGTAAAAAAGAACAAAAAATAATAAAAAGAAAAATAAACCTAAAACAAATCTAAATACAAGTTCGCGTCGGCGGCACCAAAATTTGATGTAATTTTTATAGTGGTAAGAAAGGTGGTTCGTTAAAGACTTGTAAAGATTGATTTTAGACTTAAAAATAAAATATATTCACAAGTTTTCACAGTATCGAGAGGTACTGAGACTCAGGATTCCACCATTAATCACAATCAATTGGTTCATATATTGACTCTTAACAATTATAGCTCTTTTGTGGACTCTATTACTTTGCCAAGTTAGATTTCTAAAATATTAGATATAAATCACAAGCATGGTATATCAAAAGATCTTACGTCTAAGCATACACCATCAAACGAAATCACAACTAAACGACCAAATAAAAATAATGCAAAAAGTTAAAAGAACCAAATATAGTTACCAAACAATATTGAACTAAGGATTCCTCCGTCATCCCAGTGTTGGTTTTAGCTCCTCATGCTCAAAACACACTCAAAATATTGATTCATGGCTCAAAAAGGTGTTTTATTGAAGCGAAAGTATAAAACAATGTGATTGTAATAGATATAATTGTTACAGATCCAGTGTTACAGAAAAACCTAAACAGAATTGTTACGAACTCGAAGTAATTGTTGGGAAATTGTTGCAAAATATATCAAGTTTAAAGGAAAAGGCAACAGTTTCTGCGACTTTCTTTTTCTCCGGTTTGCACTGTTCTTCTTCTTCTTCCCTGGAACAGCAGCAAGCTTCTCTACAACTCCACCTGCAGCTACCCAATCACCTCTGTTCGGTCCCCCAACTCCCGATCCAACGCTCCTAGGCCTCTAACCAACTTATATATACTCAGCAAACCCAAAAATCCCGAGTTAATCTCTTTTTTTTCCTTTACCCAAAAGTCTCGGCTTTTCCTTCGTACAAGTCACGTAAAATTCCATTTTTTTATTGTTGTCGTTGTGCAGCTGTCCAGAACTTCCCAAACATAGACTCGAATCTGCAGGGAGAATATCTTCTCTTAAGTCTATGTTCTTTCCATATTAATCACCTCCTTGTTTTTCGATAATTTCCAAATATACGAACATTTGATTTCTCTTTTTATGTCCCAACACGTCAATCTCCTTGTTTATCCATATCAAACAACTGCCAGACAAAATCCCATGAAACTCTCCTTCAAAAATTCTCGTAAGCAAACTCACAAGTGAAGAATACTTCTTCCCAAAAATAGAACTTATCCCGGTCCCCTGTTTTCTTCCAGTTGATCTTAATTCGATTATAGAGATCATACCTTCCCTGTTTACTAGTAGAAATCCCATACCAATCCATATCCGTGAAAAATTCCAACAGATTCACGCTCAAATCGCTGCCAGAAAGTTACACAGCTTGAACTTGAAATTCCCGCCAAATCGTGTTTTCAAAAGGTAGATGATGGAGTCCCCATAGCAATTCAGGGGTGCAGATAGTAGTGGGGTGAAAATAGTAACTGTGGTGCCCCTTATCAACTGGGTACCCCTTATCCATTTGAGGGGTGTCTTTAGTAATTTTCTCCTACGAGCGCAAAAAAACCACTTTTCAAGCCAATTTCGCAGCAAAAGCTTATTTCTCCAAAAACACCTACAAAACCATAAAATAATCAAATAAGTACAAAAGCGAGCACTAACAATATATATAATTGAGATCAAAATAGAAACATAAATGCGTCTATCAATCCCTTAGTGGAGAGACACATCCCTTGAAAGGGTTTTTATGAATAGACACAACCCTTCACAAGTTGGTTGTAACTAACTTAATTTCTATTCGAATTACCAGCAATTCACATATACTATTTTGTTGGATATATATCTATGTTACCGATTCTCCAATAATACAACTCGTGTATTATCCACCAATCTGTCACAACTCTTTGTAACACGGTTTTCACTTATGTATTACATTTCGTAATACCAATAACAAAACAAGAAAAAAAAATGATAAAAAGAGATGATCAATCAAAACAAAAACAGACTTACTTGGGTGTATTGAGGCGAGTAATCTCTTTGCTTAAGACATTTGATGCCCAGTTTATAATGTTGTTATAGATTTAGCGGCATATGTCTCCAACATTCAACAATACCTCGATGTTTTTCGCAGCACTTCGATAACACCGAATAGCGAATAGATGTAGCACAAACTCTTCTTTAACTCTTGAAGACTCATGCAAACTCTTAAACTTCTAGTACTACTTTTATGACTCTAAAAACACATTTTTTTCAACGGAGAATGTGTGGGGTTTATATAGGTTTAGAAGTGACTCTTGGTGAAATCCTTTCATGAAGAGTCGCATCCCTTAGTGGAGAGTCACATCCCTTGAGATAAGACATTACCTATTGAAAAGGTTCAAGTGAGTGGACACATCCATTCACACTAACTAACTCATATTTCTATTCGAGATTCCAACAATCCCCCACATTGAATAGAAATTCATGCAAAACTAATACAGACACTAGAAAGAGTTTGTGCGCGGAACATCACTGCATCGGGAGAGATATCTTTTGGCTTTGAATCTTCCGTAGTGAATACCTACCTGGTTTACTAGTTATTCGGTGAACGTGATGTCTTGAACCGCCCAACTTTATGATGTAAACCGATGCAATAGATATCATACAGTTTATTTCCTTACATATCCGGTTCTCAGTTGTGTTCATTTCGGCCCTTAACGATGTTGGTTTTTCATGAGTGCTCTAGATTAACTTAGCCTTATAGTTATCATAGAAGCGGCACCACTTCACACTCATATAGGTGATCTCCTATTTGAAAAGTATCATGCCATACTTTCTTAATGAAAACTAAGCCATAGGAATCATTAAGAGAAATTCTCAACCTCTCACCTGACATGCAACATTGTTTCATCATAGAAATGGGAAAGAGAGTAAACTCTCACAGTATTTCCGGTGAGTTTAAATTTACAACTTGGTTGTCCCTTTTGAACCTAGATAACCATGGGATCTCCAATCGCTAGGTTGGGTGTCCGCTATAAATACTACTCTATATAGGCTATCCCATTTCCCTCGATGACGCAATTATATGTTCTCTAGAATTCATATCATTTGACGGCTTGATACAATTCACATACACTATTTCTTTTAGATGCGCGCATTTGAGAGCAATTGCTTTATGGTATTATATCGTCGATCTATTTATCGAGACATACCATAATCTCAAACTATGTGTTATCCTCAAATATTTGTTTGATCAGAACAACATATTTATTTCTAGCTGCATATACTTTGGCCACACAGTATATATTTAAGAAAATTTCACTATATCTCCTTTTCGTCTTTGCGTCCAAAATCCGGAGTCCAACGTTGATCTTGCTATCAACATTCATTTGAGTGATTTATTTCTCGCACTGGCACAACAAACACATAATTTATTCTCGAATACCTTGAATCATTAGTGTCTAAGATTCAACTGCGTATCGGCCCCCACATTTTCCTGAAAATGCTTGTTTGCCGATGTTCTGAAGGTGCAACTTCTGAGGCACGCATTTTCTCAGACCGTGTGTTTATATCTCACACCCCCACTTTTTGACGAGTACACAAAGAAACCGCATTTTTTTTTGCGTATAGGGTCTTTCTAGGATCTTGCAAAGAGCATTAACTATAAGTTATAGCGTTCCCCCACAATTCCTAGATATATCAGAACCAAAATTCATCTTTATCAATGATCCTAAATCCTTTTCGTCAAAACTTTTATGTTACTGAATTTCCGCACAATACAAATGGGATGTCAAACCAAAATTCCATTTTTATAATGAATGTTGAACATTCACGTATATCACGTGACAACATTATCCGATTGCTTATTAGCGCAGTCCAAGTCGTGATCATAAACACGTTAGGCACCTTAAACAAAAGTTCAATACCATTATGTTGAATTCCAATATACTTATCAACAGTTTCTGAATATGGGTGACTTAAGATTAATAATCTTTCACAACATCACTCCACAATACTTTGGACTATTCTTGTGAACACGTAAATTACGCTAGTGATCCGCGTGTTCCCAAACAAGATTAATTCGTACTGAAATTCGTGATTTAGAAGCTGTGTACAAGACACAACAGACCTATCGATTCATTGACTCTGAGTTCACGGACTCGTCCTTGTCTCATCGCGTAATATCACTGGGTTTGAATGACAATGTAAATAAAACTCCGCGGGTTTGTACGGAAATAGCCACGGAACGAAGCGGAGTGAGAAAAGAGTATAAAGCGTAGAATACAAGTAGCTATCTATAACGTGCATAATAAAAGTGCGGAATATAGAGTGCATAATGTAAAAGCGGAATATGAAGTGCAGAATGTAAAAGAGACCAATAATTACGTGGTTCAGCACTGAGGCCTACATCCACGGGGTAAACGAGGGGTTTCATTATATAACGATTGATTACATGAAGTCAAATGACTTTGTATTCTCTTACTGAGGCTAAGGAGTCTTGGGGGTTACTTACTCTTCCTAATTCTCTCTCTTCTTTTTGTGTTTTCAATCGACTTTCCCCTCTCTCTTAGGGAGGAGGGGTATTTATAGGAGTTCCGTTGTGGGGTCCACGGAAAGAGCCGTTGAAATCTTATCGTCTTGTGCTTTGTGCCAATCCGCGGACTCCTTCGGTTCCTGTGAGGATCCTTCGCTCTCCTCATCATTCCCGAAGAGTTGCGGCTGTCTTCTCCGTTAATTGGTTGACACGTGCTGTCTCAGGTGTTTAATGCGGGTAGTTGGACCTCTGGCATGCGTCTGACCACGGATTTCGACTCCTGTCCCATCCATGTCAGCTGCCGATTCCTGATCGTAGATCTTTGATTTCTCTCGAGATGGGTTAAAGAAGGTCCTAGGGTGTATCAGGTCCTTTGCGGTGGTGCTTTATCTCAGTGGCCCTCGATATGTGGCCCTAGGATGTGTGAGATGCGGATCATTTCCTGCTGGTACACGCTTCTTAGTTATACCCAGGTGGCATCACCTTTTGATGCGTCGCGCCACATGCCACCCACGTGTTCATCCGCGGACACGTGGCGAGTGGTGAAAACATGTACTTACAATTTGCCCCTTTTCTTCTGACTTGACGTCAGTTGAAGTGAGAGGAAAACCGTTACATATTCCCCACTCGCCCAATAACTTCTCCTTGATTTTAGGGCGTGTTTCCCATTATGCATTAACTTATTGCAATAACTTCCCCTTGGGAGAAGGGGCGGTTTCAATTTCCTTGGATATTTAAGAGGGAGAGAATGTGAAATAAATTTTATTCTCTTCTGTCGGTCCTCTTTTCTCTGAAAATTATTTTCTTTTGTTTGGACGCCATTAACTGCTGCTGCTGCTATTTCCTGTTGCTGTTGCTGCTGCTTTAAACTCGAACCGTCCTTGATTCCTCGTGCTTGTCTGCTGTTGTTGTTCGTTCTTCGTTGCCCACACTTCCACTTCTGGTACAGGTAAGCTTTTAATATTCTTGTTCTTGTTGTTTGTTCATTATCTGCTGCTGCTCCATTAATCTTGCGGTGAAGAACACGTATACAAAGTATATATACTTGCCCATGTTCTTCATCGCAAGGGTTGCGAGTTCGAAGTTGGACAGCTAGCCGGAGAGCTTATTGTCGCGCCGTAAGTTGGCTAGGGTTTTTGTGTTCTTGTTGAATTCTCAGAATTTTCAACTTTTTGATCTTTAGTTGTGATTCTTTGGAATCCAAAACTTTGTTTGTGTAGATATGGCCGACCGTCCGCGGGTTTCTCATCAGACTCCACCGCCAATCCCCCTAGATCCCCTCCGCGTAGAGACACAGATAT
Organism: Papaver bracteatum; assembly: GCA_023529315.1. Classification (NCBI taxonomy): domain Eukaryota; kingdom Viridiplantae; phylum Streptophyta; class Magnoliopsida; order Ranunculales; family Papaveraceae; genus Papaver; species Papaver bracteatum. The sequence goes on along the minus strand of JAJJWX010005378.1, from coordinate 620,002 downwards.
ATCTCCTCCAGGAGGTTCTCGGGTTCCGCAGGTGGACCTTCGTCTTCAAAGGGCCTCTTCGATTTCTGGTCACAGACATTCCTCTAGGAGAGGAGAGTCTCCGCGGGATGCCCTTGGCTCTAGGTATGAGGTTACCCGTACATCCTCCTGTCCGCGTGATGAACACAGAATCCCGCGTGATGAAAGTAGAGTAGAAACTTTAGATGCTACTCCCTTTCGTTCTTCGGTTCCCATGGTATCTCCGCAGAATCCTCTTCCTGCTCCTCCGTCGCTTCTTTCGAGAGGAAAGTCTGTTAGGGGTACGTCTTCAAAAGCCGAACCATCCAAGAATGTTCCTTTGAAAAGGAAAGCCCTTGATACGAGCCCTTCAAAAGACTTCGCGCAAGACCCTTTTGATGAAAACGCTGCGTTGGTCATTCGAAGCGTTCCGGTTGGTAAGAGGAAAGTTACCTTCAAACATATAGATTTGGAGGCGTTCAAGGAAAAGCACGAACTTCAAGCTTTCGAAGTTCGTTTTTATGCCCCTGATGATGACCTTACTTATGATCTCATCATGGGGTATAAGTTTGATGATCGTCACTTGTTGACAACCGTGGGGGCCTTCGAGGCGGGTCTTATGCTGCCTCTGTATAAATCCGGCGATTATTTTTACTACGATGTATTGGCTAGCCGCGATGGTTCTTCGACGAACACCCATGGTCGTTCTTTATCGCAACTACACGGGAATTATCTCTGTGCTTTGAAGGAGTGCTATCTTTGTAGTAAGGGGGAAACGTCGATGACCTGTTACACCCAAAATCCTGCTGAACGGGAGTGGTACACCCCTAAGAATTTCAACCGCTCCTTTGGGGATTATGTTAACAGCAGGAATCGGAAGCCGTGGAGTGTGAGTCTTCGAAATATTGTTGCTTACCGTGGTGAGGTTCGCCTTTTGAGTGAGGTTAGTGATGCCAAGCTGAAGTACGTTCCTGGTACCAAGGGGTCCGCCAACAAGAAGCTTTTTCATTCTCGTGAGAGAATCAAGCGCGATCATGATTATGAGTGGCATGCCACCGTCATCGAGGTTATTGGTCCGTGGGCTTGGGGATGGATTCTAGGACCCCACGGATGGCGTCCTACTGCTGACAGCATCCCTCGTGATATTCCTCCTGCTCGTTACGGAGATTTCTACCCTTGGCAGCTTAATTTTGAAGGTATGAATTTTCCTTACGATTTCGATGTTGTTGAGGTTGACGAGGAAGATAGTTCAAGTGTTGTCCTTCCTTCAAAGAGTACTACTGTTGCGAAGGTATGGGTCCTTCCTTTGTTTGCCCCTTTGTTTTTTTTGCTCAAAGATTAATCGTTCGAGGAAAGGAAAGAACGTTGACCTGTCTTCCCACTGCTTTGTAGGTGACGAAGAGAAGAAAGATTGGCCCCAAACGTTCTTCCACCCTAGTTGTTGATGAGGCCGAGGTTCAGGAGGAGGTTACCAGTCCTGGTAACGAGGACTTTGAGGAAGATGAGTATATGTCCGATGGTGAAGAGCATACCGAAACTTCTCCTCCTCTACAAGATGATGTTGGTGCTGATGGTTCAAAGGATATCCCTGAACCCACTAAAGATGCGGGTGTTATCGCTGCTGGTGATGACCCGCAGGGTGTCATTGGTGGTCAGGCTGCGGTGGCTTCTTCCTCCGCTGTTGGTGCGGGAGGGGACTCGGTTGGCCAAGAATTCTCTTTTGGTCAAGTTCATCCTGCTGGGCCGTCTTTTGATGCAGATGCTGTCATGGGTTTTTCTGCAGATTTTTCTATTCTTTCCCCGAACGATGATTGGGACATACTAGGTACATCTTGCAAGGGGAACGCTCCGGAGAAGACCTCCTCGCCTGTTATTGCTGCGGAGAAAACTTCCTCGCATGTTGATGCCACGGGGGAGACCTTCATACCCGTTGATGCTATGGAAAATACCTCTGTGCCTGTTGATTCTACGGGGAAAGAGCCTGCTGCTGGGGAGCCCTCTATTCGCTCCTCGTCGGATGAGTTCCCGCGGTATTTGATGCTAGAGGGTGATGATGCTGTTCTTGATTGGCTGAAGAAGAAAAATTTGATGTTCGTCCCGAATACTGCCCCTGTTGTTGTAGGGGAGAAATATTCCGATGCTTATACCCGTAAGATGATGCAATTATCTGCTAAAGGTCATGTTGCGGAGGTCTTGGATCGGAATATGAGGTCGCTGGAGGCTACCTTAGTGGTTGACCCTCCATCAACAATTGTCGACATGATGGCCATAGCTGACGGATATCAGTATGGTTATCCTCACCAGCGTATATTAGAGGTACGCCGCCTTTTTCTTATACTAATGCCTTGTGTGTTCATTCCGCGGTATTCTGACATTGTACCCTTCGTAGGTGATGAGGAGAGAACAATGAAATCATACCTTGTACCAGTTTTTCAAGGCCAAGTCTCTTAAGTTAGAGGGTAAGCTCCGTCACCGAGAGGAGGAGCTAGCCGCGACCGAGGATGTTATCTCTGCTAGGGATAATGAGATCGGTGAGCTGAATAACCGCCTCAAGGGGAAGGAGCGTCTAGGCGATGCGGAAGAGGGGCTTCGTTTGGAGCTTGCCCTGGTTCTCAGTGAGTTGGAGACTGTTAAGAAGAATGCTTCGTCTTTCACAGGTTTGTCTTTCGTTTATGTTTGTCTTCGTTTTTTTTTTTTTTAGTAGTTCTTGTTCCGCCTGAGTACCCCCACCCTATGTTCAGTGGGTGGAGTTCCCGAGTTGATATGGCTTCGGAATGAGAGGAATCAGCAGAAAACTCGTATTGCTGAGTTAGTGGAATAGCTTAAGAGTGAGGCCGTGAGGTGGGATGCCAAGGCCGAGGTGTCGCGTTTAAGGCACACTCAGATAGTTGATATGCAAAATAAGTATAACGCGGATCGTCGTCTTTTTAACGGTACTTTAACGTGGACGCGTGATAATCTTCATGTAGCCCGCGAGACAGCTTCATATTTATCATCTAAGATGAATCTTTTGGAGGAAGAGCTACGGCCGGCTCGCTCCTCCCAGGATTACGACGTACGGGAGTACATACAGCGTCTTGCTAAATAAAGAGACGATGCTCAGGCTGAGGTCTCTGCCCTTGTCAAAGCCTTGGCCGCGTCCCGGGCCGACGTGGCTCATCAAGCCGAGTCTGAAAGAAATCTTGAAGTTAATATGTACCGCCTTAATAAAGGAATGGAGGAGCTAAATAACGAAGTCAATCATCTTCGTCATTTGGATTCAATGAAGCAGGTAGAGTTAGACGAGAGTCAATTTGCTCTTTCCCTTCTTCAGAAGGATTATAAGAAAATATCCGATGAGTATGACTTTCTTGACGAGGCTCGAGACGCGGTTGTTAACGAGTATGAAATAGCTTCTGCTAGAGTCGAAGGTATATTTTCGCTTTGCTAGGTGTGATTTTAGTGCTTCGTGGTTCTTATTCTTCGTTTTTGTCTTTCAGAGCTCCAGGGACAGCTTTTCTCTACAAATGAAAAACTTGTCAAGGCTGAATCTGAGTTAGAGAAATCTCGAATTTCCTTCGTGCAACAGGAGGGTCAGACCTCGTATTTCAGAGGCTTGGCCACGTCTCATGAACAAGCGGCTCATTTGGCTTCTTCGGAGGTTAATCGCTTGACTACCCTGTTTTCCCAAGCCGAGTTGCGGAACGCTGCTATCACGTACAAGGCTCGTTGTCAGCTGACAGAAAATACGAACAAGGTGCTATCCAAAATAGAGCATGACCTCCTGGCCGAGCATGGTATTGAAAAGCATTATCCTCGTCGTCTTCAGCCTTCGGCCCCATATGGTTCCTCGGGTCCTTCTTCGGGTGGGAGCGTTCCTTCGCTTCAGAGGCAAAGTCCCGCCGCATCGTCCAAGTAGTTCCTTCTGAGTGTTGATCCTTGTTGATTACCTAGTTTTTTGCTGTTTTTGTTCAACTTCTTCTCTTGTTTTATTCGTTGGAACTTCTTTTGCTCTTATTTTGTTAAGCTTGTAATCAACTTTTATGGAATGGATCATTGTTCGTTTGTTTAACTCTGTGAATTATTCGGGATCTGTTTCCCCGCTGGCTAATCCCTTAGTAAGGAGATTCCCAGATGGTGGGCAGCGTTCTAGGATATGGGGTGCTGCTATGTATACGTCCTTCATTCCATCGACCCGCTGACCTTATTTTTGAATATAATGCCGAAGGTTTTGCCTTCGTGAATATCCTGGGATATGTTACCCCGCTGGCTAATCCTTGGCCAGAGGATTCCCAGACGGTGGGATGGTGCAACGTTCTAGGATATGGGGTGTTACTATGTACAAGTCCCTCATTCCGTCGACCCGTTGACCTAATGCGATGCCGAAGGTAATTATCTTCGTGAACATCTTTGAGACCTATTTCCCCACTAGTTAATCCTTGATCAGAGGATTCCCAGACGGTGGAGGTCGATGCAGCGTTCTAGGATATAGGGTGTCACTATGTACATGTCCCTCATTCCGTCGACCCGCTGATTTAGAAAAGATCTGAAAATTTCCTTCTGCTGAATGACTTCCGAACATAAGTTTATTTCATTGATTTATCGAGGCATGCTATTCCTCGTCCAGAGATAGAAACATTGAAAAGCATCGTCTTCCTCTTCTGGTATTCCTTACGCAGTTACAACGACGCGTTGTGATCTAAGGATGGTATGGCTTGAGATACTTGGCGTTCCACGGATGGCGGAGGACTTCCCCTTTTAGGTTGTGCAGGTAATAGGATCCGCTCCCTGCTATATCTTGTATGATAAAAGGTCCCCCCCATGTTGGTGCCAGCTTGCCCCCCTTCTTTTCCCTTTGGTATTGTGGTATGGTCCTCAGCACATACTGTCCTTCTACGAAATTCCTAAGTTTAACCTTCTTATTATACTCTCTTGCTAATCTTCTTTGGTAATTCTCCATCTTTTGTAGCACTGCTTCTCTTCTTTCTTCCAGATCGTCGAGTCTTTCCAGCATCATGTCCGTTGTGAGGTTCTTTTCCCATGCCTCTGTCTTCGTGGTTGGCATGATGATTTCCATGGAGATGATAGCTTCGGTCCCGTAGGTCAGCAAGAAAGGGGATTCCCATGTGGATGATCTTCGGGTTGTTCGGTATGCCCATAAGACATTATGCAGTTGCTCGCACCATCTTCCTTTGTGCTCGTCTAATTGTTTTTTGAGAATAAGGGCGAGGGTCTTGTTTGTAGCTTCCGCTTGGCCATTGCTTTGGGGGTATATTGGTGTTGACTTGTTTGTTCGGATCTTGAAGGTATCGAATAGTAAGTCGATATTTTTACCTTGTAATTGGTTACCGTTGTCGGAAATAATTTCTGCAGGGATTCCGAACCGACAGATTATGTTCTGAAAGATGAACGTGAAGACGTCTGAGTCGCGTATTCTTGCCAAGGCTTTAGCTTCCACCCATTTACTGAAATAGTCCGTGGCCACTATCAAAAATCTTCTTTTCCCGGATCCTTCGGTCAGAGGTCCCACGATGTCGATGCCCCATTTTGAGAATGGCCAAGGACTATCTACTGAGTTTAGCATTGTTGCCGGTGCGTGGATCCGTTTTGTGAACCGCTGACATTCTTCGCATCTAGTTGACATCCTTGCGGCGTCCTGTATCATTGTTGGCCAATAGTACCCTTGGGTTTTTGCTTTGTCAGCTAGGGATCTCATCCCACTGTGGTTCCCCGCGTCCCCTCGATGTATGTCTTTTAGCACCAGATGGCCTTCTGATCTAGATAAGCATCGTAACAAAGGGTCGAGGAAAGATTTCTTGTACAAGATCTCTCCCCTTAATTCGTACCTTCCTGCTTTTGATTGGACCTTTCTGGCCTGCTTTAGGTCTCGGGGTAATATTCCTTCCTTGAGGAGTTGGTGGATTCCCCTCCTCCAGTCTTCTTCGTTGTTGAAGTCTTCGTCTTCATCCGCTCTTGTCATGATGTCATCCTCTTGAAAATCGTCCGCGATATGTTCTCCTACGTCGTCGTTGGCCATGTCTCCGTCCGCGGCGTGCTTCTTATTTGCAGCACATGTCTCTGGGGGAGTGATCGATGGCTCGTAAACTCTGGCGATTTTGATTGCTTTCGTATCTTTGTTTTTTAACATAGACGAGATGTATGCCAGGGCATCCGCGTGCCTGAGCTCTTTTCTGCTTAAGTGTCGAAATGTGATGTTTGGTATTTGATGTGCCAGCGTTTGTACTAGTGCCATGTATGCCGACAAAGTTTCGTCGTATACATTATACTCCAGCTCTATTTGCCTGATGACCAGTTGTGAGTCGCTGGTTAAGCGCACATTTGTTATGCCCATCTCGATTATCAGACGTAGGGCATGTACAACATCTTCATATTCGACGATGTTATTGGTGTGTTCTTTGAACTCTAGTCTGAACGCGTGGATGATTCGCTCTCCCGTGGGGGTAGTAATTACGATGCCAATTCCTGTGCCTTCTTTGTTCCTCGAGTCATCGACAAAGATTTCCCATTGCCTTTGGTTTCTTGGCTCGAGGATATCCACGGGATCTTTGCCTTCGCTGATTTTTGGTAATCCTGTTGTGTTGAGACCTTCAATCAAGATTTCTTCGTCGTCGTTCAATGGTAGGTCTTCTAGGAAATATGCTAAGACTTGTGACTTCTGGGAGTGTTGGATTTCATGTATGATGTTGTACTGATCGAGATGAGTGTTCCATTTTGCGATTCTTCCCGTTTTTCCCGCGCTTTTGAGGACAGCTTCTAGTGGTAATTTGCAGGGAACGCGTATGTAGTGTGTTAAAAAATAGGTCCTTAGCTTTTGGGTAGCCCATACTAACGCCAGAATGAGTTGTTCAATCTTTGTGTAGTTCATTTCCGCTGTATTGAGAGTCTTGCTGACGTAGTAGATGGGATGCTCTATCTTCGTGTTGGTTTTCACCAATACTGCGCTGACTGCATTCTTTGTTGCTGCTATGTATAGGGATAGGACTTCATCGGGATCAGGTTTCTGCAAGATGGGGATTACGGCAAGGTAGTCCTTGATTTCTTTGAAGGCTTCCTCGCACTCTGACGTCCATTCAAATTTACTACCCTTTTTGAGGATGTTAAAGAAATGCTTGCATCTATCCGAGGACCTGGATATGAATCTTCCCAGGGCTGCTAGGGAGCCGTTTAGATTTTGCACTTCCTTTAGGTTCCTTGGAGAGGGAATTTCTGCAATAGCCTTAATTTTAGCCGGATCGACTTCTATGCCTCTTTTTGTCACCAGATAACCGAGGAATTTCCCCGAGGTGACGCCAAAGGTACATTTTTCCGGGTTAACCTTCATGTTATGCTCCCTCATTGCTTGAAATATATCTCTCAGATCTTGGTGATGATCTTTTGGTAGCTTACTTTTGACCAGCATATCGTCTACGTAGACTTCCAAAGTATTTCCTATCCACGGCTTAAAGATGGCGTCAACCATTCTCTGGTATGTTGCCCCTGCATTTCGGAGTCTGAAGGGCATCCTTACATAGTAGTAGAGACCGTGCGGGGTGTAGAATGTTGTATGTTGTTGATCTTCCTCGGATAAGAACACTTGGTTGTAACCGGAGTATCCATCCATAAATGACATCTCTTCGTATCCTTCTACTGCTTCGACCAGTTGATCAATGCTTGGAAACGGGTAGCTGTCCTTGGGGCACGCCTTGTAGAGGTTGGTGAAATCGATGCATATTCTCACCCCGCCATTCTTTTTAGGTACGATGACCATGTTTGAGATCCATGTTGGATATTTTACTTCCTTAATGAATCCAGCTTCTAGCAGCTTACCAAGTTCCGTTTCCACGACTTTGTGGTATTCCGAAGAAACTTTTCGTACCTTTTGCCGGAAAGGACGTGTGCCCTGCTTTATACGAAGCTCGTGCTGGATAGTCTTTGGGTCGATCCCCGGCATGTCTCCTAGCTTCCAAGCGAAGATGTCCGCGTGTTCTGAGAGCAGCTTTATTAAGGATTCTTCGCGCTTCTTATCCATTAGCGTCCCGATTTTAATCATCCTTGGTTCTTCTTTAGTTCCTATATTTACCTCCTTCACTGCTTCTACAGGAGTAAACGTGGGCTTGGATTCCCCTAGGAGGGGAACCTCCTTTAATTTCTATTTGATAGGCTCATCGCTTTCCTTTGCGACTGGAATACTAGCCTTCGTGCTTTCATTTGTATGCCCCTTTGGAAGGCTTTTTCCGGAGATCTCTTCTAGGTAAGCATTAATGGCTTTTTCCTTTGCGTTCTCCTTGTTATGGGATCTTCGGCTCTTTCTCCATTCGTCTTGTTCGTTGTTGAGCTGGATTTGTAGTGCTTGGCACTCTCTTGCCAATACCTGATCGCCTTTTATTTCCATTACCCCTTGGGGGGTTGGGAACCTGAGGTACTGGTGGTAGGTTGCGGCCACCCCTTTGAGCTTATGCACCCATCTTCGCCCTATTATATCATTGTACGGCGATGGCGCGTCTACCACGCTGAATCGGGTGTCAACCTTCATTGGTCCTGCATCAACCTGTAGGATAATATCTTCTAAAGGCTTCGTGGCTGCCCCATTAAATCCGTAGATGGTGTGATACGAAGATAGTAGTTGTTTATCGTTGAGCTCCATTCGTTTAAATGTATCATAGAACAGAATGTTGACGGAGCTTCCACCGTCGATGAGGATTTTCTTGATATTGCATCCCGGAATCGGCAGTGTGAGAACAAGGGGATCGTTATGATCCTCCATGTCCTTACCTACATCGTCTGTGTATAAAGTAAGGGATGCGTCCATCCATTGCTCGTGCTCGTCTACTTCTTCCCCATCGATTTTGTAAAGCTCGCAGTAGTCTTCGAATTGTTTTCTCAGACTCTTACCTATCTGAGCCGTTAGGGAGGGTCCCACAGACTCAGAACAGGAGATGGTGTTAAGGGTGCGATTGCCTTCGGGCAATTGGACTAGTTTGATTCGTTTAGATTTATCTTCCTCGCCGTTCCTCTGCACGTATTGTTGAAGGTCTCCTGCGTCTACCAGCTTCTGAATCATTATCTTCAGGTTTTTGCACTTCTCCGTCAAGTGACCGTTGAAACAATGGTACTCACAGTATTATTTGGCATGTTGTGATTTAGGTGGTTGTTGCCCCTTGGTCCATGGACACTCCAGTTTTTCGCGGGCCTTTATTTCTCTCAAGATGCGTGAGTAACTGGTGTTCATCTTTGTATAGACTTGATCCTCGAATTTTCTGACATCTCCTCGGTGGTCATTCCTGCGTTCTTCCCTATCTTCGTTGAATTTCCCATTGGAACCGTCTCCCGTAGGTCTGCTGGATTGTTTCGCAGAATTTGTTCGTGGTGGACGCTGGGTCTGAGCTCTGGGGTTCTCCCGTTGTATTTCTTCTAGTCTTGCGTGTTTTTCTATGATTACTCGGAGATCTCCCTCGGTGGCTGGGACGATTCCGTGGATTTCGACAAAAAGCGGGCTCATTCTGTCGAGCCCCCACTTGTAGCAGTTGACGCTGACCACTGGATCTACATTTCCAATTGCTTGACAGATCTTGTGCCACCTGTCTGTGTATTCCCTGATTATTTCCTTGTATTGGACGGCTAGTGAGAATAGCTTATCCATCCCGGTGTTTACCACCTTGTTGTACATGTAAGTTGTTAAGAACTTCTCTGTAAGCTGGTCGTACGAGTTGATGGAATTTGATGGCAAGTTATCAAACCATGGGAGCGCGGACTCCTTCATACTTGAAGGGAAGTATCTGCACAGTATGGATTCGTCATAATTCCATCGTGCCATCATCCGATCGTAATATCGAAAATGGGCGGCGGGGTCGCTAGATCCGTCATAGTATTCAAATGCTGGGACTGGGAATTTTTGCGGAATAAGAGCCTTGTCCAGGTGTGGCGTGAGGGGCGTAGTGCTTGCTTCCTTCATCATTTGCTCCAGTCTTCCCCCTCCTTGCCTAGCCTTCAGTTGCTTTATCTCCGCCATCATCTCGGCGCCGAGATCTTCCATTTCTCGTCGGTGCTCCTCCTTGTCAGAAGGTTGCTCCGTGCGCGGGGGATAGTTGTCAAAGTAATCCGAGTCATGATGGCTATGATTCGGGTCAGGCCTTCGTTCTCTTCCCACATCTCTTCGTTTCGATGGGTCTAGGTTGTTTTCCAACACCATTCTTCGTTCCTGATTTGGTCTTAGCGCCATGGAACTTGCCTCGTCACGCTGGATTCCTGCGTCTTTGCTATGGGTAGCTCTGAGTTGCTGATTTTCCTGAGCCAACAGAGCTACCGCCTCTGCGTACGTCTTTTGAGTTCTCCTCAATTCTTCTAATTCTACCCTCAACTAGGCAGATTGGATCGATTCTTGATTAGGAGTTCCTTCCGGTAATTGCTGCTCCGCGGACATTGTTTGATCTTCGTCGATGATTTGAATCATGGGCTCAGGTGGATCTGGATGTGGGTATAGCTTCTGCAGAGGTTGCACAGGCTACGGGAGCAGCTGCTGCACGGGCTGCGGGAGGGGTTGCTGCACAAGTTGTGGAGCGTGTGCGCTTGTCGTTAGGTGTGGCTGGTTTACTTTGAGGGGTACGTTCTGCTCATCGGTGTGAGGCATCCCGTAGAGTGGTTGTTGTACCCCTGACTCCGCCATCCCTTCACGCTGTTCAGGTCGTCTGGTGGTCGTGGATGCTCTGGATACCACTCCTTTGGATGCCCCGGTTCTTGATGCTGCGGTTTTTGCCGTCGCGGCTTTTAGGGATTCCGTTGCAATAGCAGCTGCATCCAAAAGCCTTGAGCTTTCCGCTGCTTGCTGATTTTTGTCCGCGCCTTTAAGTTTCTCTCCCTTTTGCTTCCTCCTGGTCATTACGGGTGTTGTTCGGGGTGTTTCTTTTGATGAGGCTCTTGATTTTCCTGTATCTTTGTTCTTCTCCATTTTTAGTACCTTCCTGAAAGATTCACCATGTACGGAAAATAAAAAGAGTGGTCCGCAAGGGATCTGTTAGTAGCGTTCGGGAAATCAGATTCCGGAGGTTTGAGGATGAAAACTTAGAAACCTTTTCGGAAATGCAGATCTGCAGAAATATACGTGGGTATGTCCACACGCTGGATTTTTCAAAGATGAAAACTTGGTAATTATTTCGAAGATGCAGATCTGCCAAAATATATGTGGTATGTTCACACGCTGGATTTTTCAAAGACGAAAACTTGGTAATTATTTCGAAGATGCAGATCTGCCAAAATATACGTGGTATGTTCACACGCTGGATTTTTCAAAGATGAAAACTTGGTAATTATTTCGAAGATGCAGATCTGCCAAAATATACGTGGTATGTTCACACGCTGGATTTTTCAAAGATGAAAACTTGGTAATTATTTCGAAGATGCAGATCTGCCAAAATATACGTGGGTATGTCCACACGCTGGATTTTTCAAAGATGAAAACTTGGTAATTATTTCGAAGATGCAGATCTGCCAAAATATACATGGTATGTTCACACGCTGGATTTTTCAAAGATGAAAACTTGGTAATTATTTCGAAGATGCAGATCTGCCAAAATATACGTGGTATGTTCACACGCTGGATTTTTCAAAGATGAAAACTTGGTAATTATTTCGAAGATGCAGATCTGCCAAAATATACGTGGGTATGTCCACAAAAAAAAATGCTCCATGCGTTGCTATTTTCAGAGAGCAACGCTCGTAACAGCCAGAGTTTTCAAAATCACTGGACAAGATAAATCTTTTACCGGGACAAGGTCCCTGTTTCTAGCGCCAAATTGTGAACACGTAAATTACACTAGTGATCCGCGTGTTCCCAAACAAGATTAATTCGTACTGAAATTCGTGATTTAGAAGATGTGTACAAGACACAGCAGACCTATTGATTCATTGACTCTGATTCCACGGACTCGTCCTTGTCTCATCGCGTAATATCACTAGGTTTGAATGACAATGTAAATAAAACTCCACGGGTTTGTACGGAAATAGCCACGGAACGAAGCGGAGTGAGAAAAGAGTATAAAGCGTAGAATACAAGTAGTTATCTATAACGTGCATAATAAAAGTGCGGAATATAGAGTGCATAATGTAAAAGCGGAATATGAAGTGCAGAATATAAAAGAGACCAATAATTACGTGGTTCAGCACTGAGGCCTACATCCACGGGGTAAACGAGGGGTTTCATTATATAACGATTGATTACATGAAGTCAAATGACTTTGTATTCTCTTAATGAGGATAAGGAGTATTGGGGGTTACTTACTCTTCCTAATTCTCTCTCTTATTTTTGTGTTTTCAATCGACTTTCCTCTCTCTTAGGGAGGAGGGGTATTTATAGGAGTTCCGTTGCGGGGTCCACGGAAAGAGTCGTTGAAATCTTATCGTCTTGTGCTTTGTGCCAATCCGCGGACTCCTTCGGTTCCTGTGAGGATCCTTCACTCTCCTCGTCATTCCCGAAGAGTTTCGGTTGTCTTCTCCGTTAATTGGTTGACACGTGCTGTCTCAGGTGTTTAATGCGGGTAGTTGGACCTCTGGCATGCGTCTGACCACGGATTTCGACTCATGTCCCATCCATGTCAGCTGCCGATTCCTGACCGTAGATCTTTGATTTCTCTCGAGATGGGTTAAAGCAGGTCCGACGGTGTATCAGGTCCTTTGCGGTGGTGCTTTATCTCAGTGGCCCTCGATATGTGGCCCTAGGATGTGTGAGATGCGGATCATTTCCTGCTGGTACACTCTTCTTAGTTATACCCAAGTGGCATCACCTTTTGATGTTTCGCGCCACATGACACCCACGTGTTCATCCGCGGACACGTGGCGAGTGGTGAAAACATGTACTTACAATTCTAAATAGTGCCAAAATCAGAGACAAACCCAATGTTAAGTAGCACCCATAAATCCAAAATAGGAACGACAAATCTCCATTGCGAGATTTATGTGTTTTTCATTGGGGCATATTGGGTACTGACTGATATGTTTACATCATCACAAAAGAATTATTCATACGTACTCTGTTTTCCGTTTGAGATGGTGTAATTCCAATTAGTTCATTGTATCAAGTCACCATGGATTATCATCAATAAATCATAATGGCTTAGTCCCGTATTATAGAATAGGACAAAATACTTCATTTTATTGGAAAATCCTTCATATTAACGACATCAGACCATCTCCTTCATTCCCCCATATTTCATGGTTATACAAAACCATGAGCGCATTGTAAAACACTATGCTACCGTGATTTGGGGAATGAAGAATGATGCCAGCCCAACTTAAGGGTTAACTATTAACATCTGATATGTCTGGTTCTCCATTCGTACTCTGTTAATCCCACTTGCTTATCATAATAAGATAAGGATACCCCGATCCATTATTTATTGAGTATTGCTTAGACCCCATCATTATAACAATAGATGATGTCTTTTTATATTCTTCATAAACATGAAGACAGAGAAGATGCGATTGTTCACAAACTATACTGAAAGGACATCATACTCTCTAGAAATCAGTTCACGTCAAACCAAAAGGAGAAGTTCTGATTAAAAAAAAAACATGAAAATAAGCTTTAAACGCGTAAGTTCACATGGGCAGTTATCGTGATCAGCCACGTGAAAAGGTACATCGTTTGGGTGCAATTTTGCATTCAAGTGTAACTGTGTAAGTATTTATGCCTTCGCCGAACTAAGTCATAGCCTAGTTAGCAATTCGGCGAATGATTCGCGAATTATTCGCGAATCCGTCCGAATCCGTTGCATTCGGCCGAACTATTCAAAGTCCGAACAGGTTACGCGCATTATATGGGGTTTCCGAATTATTCGCGAATAATTCGGATTCGTGTACGATTCGGCGAATCGATTCGGACAGCTAACTAGGCGATTCGGACAGGTGACTCGGCGATTCGACAGGTGACTCGGCGATTCGAACTCATTTAAGTGTTTTTTTGAGAGTTATTAAAAAGAAGTTGGGGGTGGGGATTGAACCCATGACCTCTTACTTGCTAATTAAGGCTCAAACCATTGAGCTATTTGCTTGTTTGTGTCTATTCTTAATGTATTATCTATATAATACAATAAAATTGGTTTAAATCATTTTTTCAACTCAATAAAACCTTAAAAATATATTTTTTATTAATTTGATGTAACCCGAATTTTCCGTACCGAACTTATATTTCTAAAACGAATTATAGACGTACGTATCCGTTCCGAACTACACTCCGAACACCGAACCGTTGACCGACTTTTTGACCGAATCCGACCTATCCAAATCCGTAAAATTCCCGAACGTATGCCGTCCCGAACTCCTCTCCGTACCCCGTATTGCTAACTAGGAGTCATAGTACACACCAGTACGTAACTTTCAATAACACCTTGAACCAAGGAATATCCATAACATTAAATGGTGCCTTCCCTTTTGCATCTTGACTCCAAATGGAGATTAAAATAAGAAAAAATCTTGGTCTAAAACTTTCTTATCTTACCACAAAATCAAAAGAGAAATCCAAAATATTGGAAAATCATTCTGGGCTAGAACTGATTTCCTGCTCTTCAGAAATTTCGCAGAAGTAAGACTCAGTTTCCTGAATTTTGTAAACCTATTTCCACTACTACAAAATTTATAAAATTTGGTGTGGACAATCATCAGAATATTTTGTATACACGGTTGAAAATATTTAAGCGAATACCTCTCCAGTTGAAAGATCTACCAAAATCTCTACAACATTGTCAAACACCAAATAAAGACTGAATAGGATATTCAAACCAAGCATAATTTGTCATATTTTGACAAGCGAATTATGCTTTACTTGTGAATCTCTCACAACAGGTATCTCTCAATTTTGATCTCCTAAATTAATAGGAATATACACATCAAACATAGACCAAATCATTTGTTTGTTCTGTACTATACAGTTCTCGGTAAAACCAAAAACTAAATTCCAAATTTACACACAGTTAGACATATAAGGGATTTACAAGTACTACCTTATCACAAATGTCCCTCATACTACATGTATTGCCCAGTATGGGATTTCAATTGCCCATGTCACTTTAAAGATCACTTATAATCAAGTTTGTTTAAAAAAACTTCACATTGAAAAGAAGTTCGAAACTCCTGCCTATTAGGATATTATTCTCTTAAAGCGACATTCGGGAATTCACCCGCGGAAATCAGATCTCGAGAACTCTGAAATTCATTAGTGCCTTAAGAATTTTATATTGATTTCACAACCCAGAAGAATAGGTAGGGGACAGTGTATATAATCAATAACTGCCATGTAACTGTCAAGTATCCTTTCAACCAACAGGCTGTCCCTTTTTGTGATTATGAATAAACATGAGAAATACATTCTTCCAATAATAGTTCTTTGCCCATACTAAATTTGAGCAAAAACTTCTTTTGACCAGAGTTTGAACCCTCCTTGTGTTCTCTTCACATACAGCCTTCCGAGAAAACCCAAAGAGTCATGTACGTCTCGTGCAAGCTTATTCCTTTCCATATTTCACATTTACATTTGAAATGTCAAGGCCACTGCATTCTTACCGATAGGGTTTCACACTACTTGAAATGAATAGGCGATCATGGGGTAACATCTAAACCATCAAATCAGTAACCAAGATAGGACCAAATGTCTTAAGATTGTTGGATATATATCTATGTTACCGATTCTCCAATAATACAACTCTTTATAACATGGTTTTCACTTATGTATTATATTTCTAATACCAACAACAAAACAATAAAAGAATGATAAAAAGAGATGACCAATCAAAACAAAAACAGACTTACTTGGGTATATTGAGGCGAGTAATATCGTTGCTTAAGACATTTGATACCCTGTGTTGTTATAGATTTAGCGGCATATGTCTCCAACATTAAACAATACCTAGATGTTTTTCGCAGCACTTCGATAACACCAAACAGCGAACTCGAATAGATGTAGCACAAACTCTTCTTTAACTCTTGAAGACACATGGAAACTCTTAAATTTATAGTACTAGTTTTATGACTCTAAAAACACATTTTTGTCAATTGAGAATGTGTGGGGTTTATATAGGTTTAGAAGTGACTCTTGATGAAATCCTTTCATGAAGAGTCACATCCCTTAGGATAAGACAATACCTATTGAAAAGGTTCAAGTGAGTGAACACATCCATTCACACTAACTAACTCATATTTGTATTCAAGATTCCAACAATCAAATGTCTTAAGATTCTAATCAATAACAACATTGTAACGAATCGGTGGATATAATACACGAGTCGTATTATGGAGAAATCGGTAACGAAAATAATTATCCAACAATATTAAGATATTTGATTCCCTGTATATAATGTTGTTATAGATTTAGCGGCATTGAAAAGGCGAGGGTACCCCAATATAACTCAAGCTAAAACTTTTCCTTCCTACAAGTCCTTTCTCCAAAAGTGATTGTCTATGGACTGAGTCGAGACAATGGAACTAATCGTTTCACACTTCGTGTGATCATCTATGGATACGAGATCGAAATAATACAACAACGAAGTATGTTTATTAGATACAAAGGTTCGTACCTAACCAAACTCAATATGATTCACGTATCAAGTAAATAGGAATTAACGTTTGTGCAATTTACTTTAATTATAATAAATAAATTATAATGCGGAAATATACAGTAAATGACACAACAAAATTTTGTTAACGAGGAAACCGCAAATGCAGAAAAACCCCGGGACCTAGTCCAGAATTGAATACTCTCAGGATTAAGCCGCTATACAAAATAAACCAACTTCGTATAGTTGATACCAAGCAACTAAACCTATAGTTCACCTAGTTCCGTCTGTATTCCCACGCCTCCAACCTGTAAACAAGTCACGTACTTGGACCAATTCCTTTGGTTCGTATTCCAAATAGTAAAGGAACAACAAATTTGTTTGGTATCAACTCTCTTCAACCAAGTGATATGAGTTGCACAAAGGCTCTTCTATTTATCTTAACATTAACTCCTTTGCCAGGTTCCAAGATCTATCTTATGTTCAATCACCAAAAGGTAATCGTTAAGATTAAGCCAATCAACACTCTTAATCCAAAAAAATGTGTTGATGCCGATCTTCTCAATTAATCAATCCAATCTACCACAAGGATAAACCGATTATTAATTGTATCCTCTTTTACCAAAACAAGTATTGTGCACACCAAAGATTATAAAACCAAGTCTGAAATCTTCTATCTCTTCTTTGTCTTCAAATCTTCTTTGATCTTCAATAAATACCTGTACACAACTACTTGAATCTCTTGTGATCAATCACATACAGAACGGAGTCTGTTAACAATGGATTATCACAAGATTGTCTTTAGATCTAACAACAGTCTAAAGATCCTTGTCGAAACCTTGAACTAGTTTGAGTGAATCTTAGATCTAACAACAGTCTCAAGCATAAACAAACTAGGTGCAATCAAATTTCAACCACCGTTAGTCAATCAAATTAATACGAAAACTAAAGATAAACCGCAATATCTAGTTTCCAAACAACGGGTCGCGCTAGAGCTTCTCAATCCCAAAGAAGACTTTAAATTGAGGAGTCGTAAGAGATTTCACCTAATTAGATTACCCTCCTCTCCGATAGGAGACTTCACCAGTAACAGTACAATAGAGGAAGTTTACGTTCATGAAGGATTAGTTTGCTAGGAATGCAAACTCAGAGTATTTATAGACAAGGAAGTTTGGACACCAAGGAATTATAAAAACCGTAAATATTCTCAAGATATTTTTCCATATTAACCCAAATTCGGTTCTCATAATTCCTGTGAATGCACTGTCCAAAAATAATGATCGAAATCTCCTTAGAAAATCTTTAACTAGCGAATGCACATTACTAATTCTTATTTTTCATATATAATTAAAAACCTTAATTAAAAGATTCTTAACTTATTTAAATTCGATCTTGGGATTTACTTCCTTCTTAGCTGTCAAGGAATATCTTTGAACAATAAAAGAATACAAATTAATGCGTGTGTTCAAAGTGTGTCGACATCTTACTCTTGCAAGTCCTTTTTCATACTTACTCACTTGAAACCGATTTACCACACTTCCAAACAAGTTTAGAATTGGTTCATCTGACTTTCAAGAACTATGTGATTGATCACGTAACACTCAATCACAAACCATGGGTGTAACGGTTCTACCAAAACAAGTTTCAATTCTACCTCCATGTGAGTAATGTGCATAGTCACACTAGCTATACCAAAATTCGGCTGACTAGGTACTAGGATCGGTTCCACACATATATTTGGTATCTAACTTGTATGCACTGCACATGTACATAGGATCAGTTCCCCCTTGCCTAAAAATGTGTTGCACATGTTCATAGGATCGGTTCCCATTTCTTCTATAAACCTTGTTGCACCTCATATAAGGATTGATTTCCCCTTGTGATGTACTGCACCTCTTACTATGATCGGTTCCCCCTCTCCAAATATTTGTCAAACACTCACAAACCCGATCATACCCCAGGTGATTACTTAAGATCGGTTTCACTAATATAAGTCATACCAATACATAAGTCGGGCCTCATGTGAATAGTTTTACTAAGAACACAAACAAGTTGTAGGTACTGAATATCGCAAGATAATAATTCACGAGTATCGGGAGAAAAGAGTTATAAAATGTTACGATGATAGAAGAAGCGCAGAGAAATATGAAGTTTTGCGAGGATGGAGTAATTTTGCGAGTATGAGTTGCGATACTTCGTAACTCATGTACAATTGTATAAATTTTTACTATAAATAGGAGTTCAAATGTAAAATTCGAGAGGTTCTTTTAGTGAGTGTTAGAAAATATTTTAGGAAAGAGAATAGAGAAAGTTGTAACTATTCTAATTCCATTTAGATACTTCTTTGTGATCAATTGAGAACATTAATAAGAAAATTGTTATTCATCATCAAGAACTTCTTGAGTTTTTACTAATTCTATTGAGGGTGTAGTTGTAGGTTATTCTGCAACTACATAATTGGCGCTAGAAACAGGGACTTGAGAATTGTGGTAGCCTAAATTTGAGGGAATTGTGGAAAATTTGAAGATCAAATGAAGTTAATAGATGGAGATGGAAAAAAAGAAGAATGTAATATGATCACAGAGACAATGATTGATGAATTTCATAGTAATATGAAGGGAAAAATATACAAGCGAGATTGTAGAGGAAGAAAGATGATGGAGGAAGAAAAGATGACAACTTTAGAAGAATGGGAAAAGCAAAAATCACATTTTCAAGAGCAGAAATTCCAAATGAAGACTTGAACCACACTTCACCATTGGTGATCACATTGCCAATCATGCTAGAAGATAAGAAAGCTGAAGAAAAATGGAAATTAAACCGAATTTTGGTTGATACAGGGAGTTCTGTTAAAATTATATTCTATCATGCACTTAAGGGGATGGTAATTAGAGATGAAGAAATCATAAATTCAAAGTGTCTTATTCATGGATTAGGGAAATCTACAACAAAATCTAAAGGAGAAATCGTGCTGCGAGTATTACTAGGAGAAATCGAAACACATGTAATCTTGTGTGTGATAGATATGGAATCTCCATATAACATGCTGATAGGAAGGCCGTGGATTCATGCGATCAAAGTTGTTGCTTCAACATTACATCAAAAAATCAAATTTCCTACACCAAATGGAATTCAAGAAATAAAAGGAGATCTTGATAGTGCAAAATTTTGTTATCAAATTGAAGTAACACAATGCGGAGGAAGAGCAAGAAATAAACAACTTCGTAGGAAACTTGCGAAGGAAACAAGAAAAGAAGAAGAATTCCGAGTGTATACAATAAGAGCAAAGAAAGGGAGAGGTATACCAAATGAAATTCCAGAAAAAGAAGGGGAACCAAAAAAATAATTAAAGAACCAACACCTATGGGGGAGCAAAGTCCAAGCTATGTTGCAATTTGAACCAACTAAAGAAATAAATATTGGAAGTAAAGAAGAGCCTTTATTCTTACGAATTGGAACTAAGATGGATGAAGAAGAAGAAAAAATGACTACTGATCTTTTGCGAGAATATAAAGATATCTTCGCAGGAAGGGTAGATGAGATACCAGGAATTGATCCATCAGTGGCATGTCATAGATTGAATATAGATAAAAATATAAGACCATTCAAACAAAGAATAAGGAAGATATCACAAAATTATCATGTACAGATAGAAGAAGAATTACAAAAGATGTTGGATGCAGGGATCATAAGGGAAGCAAAATATCTAGAATGGATTGCGAATATGGTCATTGTTCCGAAAAAGAATAAAGGAATAAGAATTTGCATAGATTTCACTGATCTAAACAAGGCATGTCCCAAAGATAGTTTTCCATTACCAGATATACCACAAATGGTGGAATCAAATGCAGTCATGATAGAGTCACTTCACTTGATGGATATAAAGGGTATAATCAAATATCACTCGCAGAAGAAGATCAAAAACATACTGCCTTTTTTGCTCCAAGGGGTTTGTATTGTTATGTGAAGATGCCATTTGGTTTGCGGAATGCGGGTGCTACATATCAACGAATGGTTGAAAAAGTGTTCGCGAAGTGGATACATAAAACTTTGGAGGTATATGTAGATGATATGTTGATAAAAAGCAAGGAAGCTAAAGACCATGTGCAAGATTTGAAGGAAATATTTGAGCAAATGAGAAAGTTCAACATCAAATTAAATCCTGAGAAATGTATAATTGGGGTTTCATCTGGAAAGTTCTTGGGATACATAGTATCGAAGGAGGGAATACAAGTTGATCCAGAAAATGTCCAAGCAGTTCGTGACATGCCAACACCTACAACGGTAAAATAAGTACAAAAACTAAATGGACTCTTGGCTTCACTTGGGAGATTTATTTCGCGAATGTCAGATAAGTGCAAGCATTTTTTCAACATACTTAAGAAGGGAGCAAAATTCAAATGGACTGATGAATGTGAAAAAGCTTTTCAAGGAATCAAAGAATACCTCGCAAATACATCTATACTACAGAAACCAGAGAAAAACGAAGAATTATTGGTATACCTCGCAACAACTCCATATGCTCTAAGTGCAGTTCATTATTGAGGCAGACGAGAGTAGAAAGGCCCATTTACTAAATTAGTAAAACATTTAAAGCAGCAGAAAAGAATTATTCTAAAATGGAGAAGTTAATCTTAGCCCTGGTTTATGCATCATTCAAGTTGCGAATATACTTTCAAGCACATGTAATAAAAGTGGTAACCAAAGTCCCAATTGAATCAGTCATGAAGAACACAAAAAGGTCAGGAAGAATAGAAAGGTGGAATGCACAAGTAAACCATTACAAGATAAAATACGAAGTGTTGTCATCGCAAAAATCACAAGTTGTCGCAGATTTTTTGGCAGAATTTCCTTTGGAAGAAGATGAAGCAGTAGAGGAAATGATGGATGTTGAAGAAGAATTTGGAAATCCAAAAGACTTGTTAACAGAGCCTGATAGATGGGAAATTCTGGTGGATGGATAATCCAATAGTGAGGGAAATGGAATTGGAGTCGTGTTGATTTCACCAGAAGGAGAAAGAACAACATTCTCATTCAGACTAGAATTTGCATCCACGAACAATGAAACAGAGTACCAAGATGTAGTGCATGCATTAAAGATCGCAATAGAAAAGAAGCTTGAAAGTATAAGGATAACAAGTGATTCTCAATTAGTGATTTGTCAAATTAAAGGGGAATATACCACAAATGAATCTTCTTTGAAGAAATACAAGAAAATCGTTGAGGAATTATCTGCGAAGATACCAAAATTAAAATGGAGACATATATCAAGAAAATATAACCGTCTCGCAGATGCTTTTGCATTTATTCCAAGCATGATGACAAATCCAAATACAAGAAATATCCAAATACAAACAATTCAAAACCCATCAGTGGACAAAGAGAAAGAAATTGAAGAAGCTGTTGCGATGGAAGTAGAAAGAGAGTTATCAAACAACATCGCAGATTGGAGAAAAGAAATTCATGAATACCTCGCAACAGGAGAAACATCCAGGAACAGACTAGAAGCACATAAATTAAAGAGTCGTGCAACAAACTATGAGTTGCGAGAAGGAATTTTATACATAAAATCTTTCAAAGGGACCACCTCTCGGTGTGCTTAACTCGCGAAGAAGGAGAAAAGATATTGAAGATGTTACATGGAGGAGAAGTCGGCAATCATAGTGGGGGAAGATCTCTAGCATATAGAGCAAAAATACAAGGATATTATCGGCCTTATATGCATACATGCAAAATTGTTCGTACGAAGATGCAAGGAATGCCAACGACATGGTAAAAGAATTCATGCACCAGGACCTACATTAACTTCTTCAACAAGTCACTGGCCTTTTGGTAAATGGGGGTTGGATATTGTTGGACCATTTATACCTGGATCTGGACAAAGGCGATATTTGATAGTTGCAACAGATTATTTCACGAAGCTCGCGAAGTAAAAGCAAGACAAAGATATTCGTGATAAAGATGTTTTTACGTTTATATTTGAGAACCTCATTTGCAGGTACGGGGTTCCAAAGACAACTAGTATCCGATAATGGAAAACAATTTGAGGGGCAGAATATAGAGATGTTACTCAAAGTGCCTTTAGAATAAAATGTGGGAAGTCAACCCCGTTATATCCACAAGCTAATGGACAAGTCAAGCAACAAATAAAACAATCGCAGATACAATCAAAAAGAAATTAGAAGGACATCTCAAAGGGTGGTGCGAGCAAGTACCTAGCGCAGTTTGGGCATACAATACAACTAGAAGAGAAGCAACTCGGAATGTCTCCTTATTGTCTAACATATGGAGTAAAGCAGATACCTACGAGGTTGTAATTCCAACAACAAAGAAAGAAGCTTGGGAAATAAATTTAAGTGCGGGAGTAATATTAAGAGAATTGGATGATTTGGAAGAAAAAGAGAAAAAGGTGTTGCACCATATGAGGATTTATCATGAACGATTAGCTCGAGAATACAACAAGAGAGTCATTGAACGTGAATATAAACCAGGTGATTTGGTCATGCGAGAAACACCTCGATATCAAAAAGAAAATGGAGGGAAATTAGCACCAAAATGGGATGGACCATATGTTATTAAAGAAGTTGTAGGAAGCGGAGCTTATCGGGCATGGATCCAGAAGGGAGAGACATGGGTTTGAGGCTTGGTAGACCTTGGAACAGACTATATTTGAAAAGGTATTATCCATAAAACTCATGAAATTTTTTACGAATATTGTTTGCTCGCAGGAAATTGGAAAAAGTTACGAATTTTCAAAATTTATATTCCGATTAAAATTTCATTAATTTGCGAATAAAAGACCGCAATCTATGATCAGCCTCCAAAAAATAAAGAGAGCCGCAGAAAATTTTATACAGGCAAACCTTTGTGGCGTACACCCTAGTTCGCGAAGCTATAATTCGTAAGAGGCAAAGTCCTAAAGTACGTCATTTAAGGGGGTACCTATAACGTGGCTAAGGGTAACCGGAACACCACCAAGGGCCCTTAGTACATGGTAAAAAAATTTGGGTACAACCCAATAATGGGGTACCTATCCGGGTTAGACACCTTGGATTCTCACCTAATCTAACGACATTACGCAATATAAAATGCGGTGTAAGAAGATTTAGGCTAAGCGACTAAGGCATACTGTCTTTCCCAAGAAGTGCAGAAAACAATCAAGGCGCCGAGGTACACGGTTGAGTCAAGAGTGCCGGGTGAGGTTGAACCACATCTGCCATTTTTGACAAGTCTTGGCAAATGATGCACTTGGACCAAAGATACCCCATAGGGTGCAACCTCGTAACTATAAGCCCTATAGGAAAAAAGGATAAGAGGTTGCGATCAAAAGCTGGTTTTTGGCAGAAACGGATGGGAAGATCTAACCTTGTATGGTCGATGTACGCTTCCTTGAAGAGGCAATCAGGGGGAAGATAAAGGGAAGCACCCTCCATTAGGGAGCTGATAAGTGCTATAAGACGCAAATGTCACGAGGCTTCTTGTTTGCGAAAACATAAAGGCTTGTCATATTTGTGCAACAAATGAAGTTCTGCGAGCCTTCTAAAAATAAAAATAAAAAAGAGGGGAGAAAGAAAGAAAGAAAGAAAAGAATAAAGAACTCGCAGAACATAATAAAGTTAAGATGAGATCAATGGGTCATTACATGAAAGTGTAGAGACGTCCTGCGATTTCATCGCAAGACGGCAATGTCATGGGGCTTTATGTTCGCAAGAATATTTAGGCCTCTTCATATTGTCGCAACAATTCCTGAAGAGGCTAAAATACTATACAAAGAAGTTAAGATGAGATCAATGGGTTTTTGCATGAAAGTGTAAGAACGTCCTGCGATTTCATCGCAAGACGATAATGTCACGAGGTTGTATGTTCGCAAGAATGTTCAGACTTGTCATATTATCGCAAATAATTAATACAAAAGAGGTGGCAAAATAAGACCTTTACTTAGGAAGGCATGATAAGACCACAGAAATTAATGAAATTGCAATGAAGAAATTATACAAGAATATACATTATGAAGATCTGAAAGAAGACAATTTTGTCAATATCATTAAAGAAATTTTACAAGAATATACATCAAGATATTTTGAAGAGAAGACAGCTCTGGCAATATCATTGAAGAATTTTACGAGAAGTCCTATCAAAAAAGACAACATCATTGAAGAATTTTAATGAAGACTTAACAAAAGATGCGATTTTGATAACAATCAAATACAGATAAGTTCATATTCGTAAAAGTTTACGAGAATTACATACTTCTTATACTTCTCCATATATTGAATATTTCACAAAAAGATTGAATACTTCTTATAATTCTTCAAGAATATCTCATATTTATTATACTTCTTTAATGGATATTTCATTTGGTGAAAGTTAAATAATCATTATACTTCGTCATATGTTACATAATTATTCAAAGATCGAATACTTCTTATATTTCTTCATTTGATGAATTGAATACTTCTAATACTTTTTATATCTCTTCATTTGGTGGATCGAGTACTTCTAATACGAAAAAGGGAATTGTGTATTTCTAATAATTCATTTGGTAGATTGAATACTTCTAATACTTCTTATATCTCTTCATTTGATGGATTTGGTACTTCTAATACTTCTACAAAGGTTGAAACTTCGTAAGATAAACTTAGGCAGATATTTTAATACTTCAAACAATGTTTAATCATTTAAAGAGAAATAATATGGGGAAAAGGATATACTAAGCTTTATCTGTGAGTTATATATTATTTCTCTTCACATGATCAAATGGGGCAAATTTAGTCAAAGAAAGGTTAAATTATCTTCGCAAAATATCAAAAAGAAAGGATAGATCATCTTCGTAAAATATCAAATGTACTTCTCAAAAAATAGAATTGTTCGCAAAAAGGAAACCAACGTAACTAAGGGAAGGAATTCAAGAAAGAAAGAAAGGAGAGCCAATGATAAATTGAACAAGGAATATTATCATGCTTCATCAACACTCTGTCTTTGGATCTTTAAGATCGAGGGGTCATTAGCAGCCTTCGACTTTTGCGAGATATCATCCTTGGAAGAATATGCAGCAGGGACATCTCCTTGAGGAATAGATTCTTTCTCATCATCAAGATCTTCATCATCACTCTCATAATCGAAATCACTATCAGGCTCACGAGCAACTTCATCGTCAGATATCTTCAGAGGAGTAATCTTTATAGGAGGCAAGCCTCTTGATAAGAGAATGTTATTCGCAAAGACTTGAGCTTTCAGATGACTTTCACGAAGTATAGCCTTTTGATGATTGGTATCTTCGATATCCTTGGAATAAGCAAGATAATTGAATCTTCGAGTAGCACGGTCACGAGAGTTGATTAAGCGAGTAGAAAGCAAAGCATTCTTCTTACGAAGCTCAGAACAGGAGGCTTCTAATCCAGCTTTTGCATTACGAAGGTGGTTCTCAAATTCTGCAAATAAAACAAAGTTCAAAGAATAAAATTTGCGAGTATAACGAAATTTAAAGATGTACCAGAGGCATTCAAATTTAATGACTACCTTCTCTTTGCGAAGTAAGAGATTGAGTTAAAGATAGACAACAGTTCTTCATCTGATTCATCGCATTATCAAAACCATCACCAACTAATCCTTTAAGTCGAGATTGAAGCTTTTGATCTTTAGAAAGGAGAAAATTTTTATCCTTCGCAAGTTTGGCATTAAGACTTTTTAATGACGAGTAATCTTCTTCAAGTTGATTCTTCTTAGCACACAAGACTATATTCTTATTAATAAGGGAATTCTTCTCAACAACAAAAGAATTTCTTTCAACATCTGAAGACTTCTTTAATTCCTCAAGTTCACCTTTCAACAAAGAAAGAAGATTTTCTTGATCGCAACATTTATTCTGAAGAGTCTTTAATTCTTGCGAAGAAACAATCATTGTATCCAAAAACGAACATTTCTCTTCTGATAAGGTTTTGTTCTCTTCTAATAAGGTTTCTATTCTCAAATTAGCTTTGGTTAAGGAAGAAAAAAGTTGAGATATGTCATCATTCAAAAAAAATCGATCATATATTAATTGAGTATTCTATTGAAAAAGAGCATCAGAGTTGTCAAGAGCACACGAGTAAAGATTAGATAAATGGGAGAATTGGTTTGAGAGGCTTTCATGCTTGGTTTGATATTCTGTTGCATCTGATTCATGGTGAAGTACCAATCTTCTACATTTCTGGATGGATTCTATAAAGGGGAATGGGTTTTAATGGATGTTTCAAGCATATGAAGAATATAAATAAATAAAAGAGAAAATATGAAGATAGTAATCATACCTTTCAGTTCATCATTTCTTTTGCGAAGAATCGCACAAATCCAGAGAATTATTCTGAAGATGATGATTTTCTTTACGAAGATCCTCGCATTCTGCTTGAGAAGCTTTCAAAGATTGGCGAAGCAATTCAATTTCTTTTTCCAAGGATTGACGTGAAGAAAAAATGTATGGATTGACGAAATTATTCAGAACTTCGCAAAATTCATATTGCGAACGAACATTAGTAGATTTCGCAGTATTGGTCAAAACCTCAGATAACATTCGGAAAGTTGAATAAATTCCATCTCGAATTTCTTGAGGAAGAGGAGAAGAATTTGAAGGAATAAGAGCAAGCTGCAAATTGTCTGGAGAAATAGCACTTAAAGGATTTGAGGACAAGACAAGTTTTTCTAAAGAAGAAGTTGAAGAAATATTTTGCGAGGGTTGTTTTTCAAAAGAAGAAGTTGAAGAAATATTTTGAGAGGGTTGGTCTTGAAGAAGTGTTGATAAATTGACATTGATAGGAGATTGAAAAGCAGGTAATGGAGTAGAGGCAGGAGTATGTGAAGAAGCATTTTCACGAGGAGGAGAGGAAAATTCCTTATCAACTTCAGGAAGGAAGTCATCAATCGGAATTAATGGTGTGGGTTTAGTTATTCGAGATCTCTTGCTTGGATTTGGTTTTTCGTCAACCTGCGAATCAAAATGTAGATTAAAAACTGAGGCAACAATATATTGTTCAGGAAAGAAGGCAGAGTATTTTAACTACCTTTTGATTCTCAGATTTTCTTCTTCGTGGATTAAGGCTTGGATTCTTTAGTTGAGATTTCATCTGAGAAGTTATTTTGCTGAAATAAACCAAAATTAGATAACAAATTATACAGAAATTAAAGAGGAGAACAAATTAAATACGCAGAGATAGAGGGAAATTACCTTGGAGAACTCATGAAGATACAGTAGAAGAAAAAATTGCAGAGAAAATAGTGATAGAGAGTATGAGTAGAAGATAGAATTACGGAAATAAGAAAAAGAAAAGGAAGAGAATATAAAGGAGTTATATAAGGGAATAACTAAAAAAGAACGGTTACAAAAGACGTGTCAAAATTTCAAAAGACTAAGTAACGGTTATGTTCTCACGATCATTTCTTCTTCGTAGAATTGACATAAGAAGAGGCAAGATGTAGGTACTGAATATCGCTAGATAATAATTCACGAGTATCGGGAGAAAAGAGTTATAAAATGTTACAATGATAGAAGAAGCGCAGAGAAATATGAAGTTTTGCGAGGATGGAGTAATTTTGCGAGTATGAGTTGCGATACTTCGTAACTCATGTACAGCTGTATAAAGTTTTACTATAAATAGGAGTTCAAATGTAAAATTCGAGAGGTTCTTTTAGTGAGTGTTAAAAAATATTTTAGGAAAGAGAATAGAGAAAGTTGTAACTATTCTAATTCCATTTAGATACTTCTTTGTGATCAATTGAGAACATTAATAAGAAAATTGTTATTCATCATCAAGAACTTCTTGAGTTTTTACTAATTCTATTGAGGGTGTAGTTGTAGGTTATTCTGCAACTACACAAGTCATGAGCGGTTATACTAATCACACATATTGGTCGTTCATAATATTTGCAATGAAGAACAACCCCAATAACGCTTGGAAATTTCCTTTTCGGTTCACAACACATATCATGAACTTACTTCCTTAAAACACATGTAAAAAAATTGTTTCTTAGGATGAAATCCTCACCTCATACCCATATATAATCACAATAGCATTCATACGATTATGTCGATGTCTTATTGTTTATGGGTGAAAACTATTTATGCCGGTTTTGGTAATTTGGGGTGTGTGGATGAGAAATGAATATAAACCCTAAACAAATGCATTGCACGGAAGTGATTTTGATTCAAGAGATCAATTTATACAATTCTGGCCTAAACCAAGAAATAGTCGTTCCAGACTTGTTTCGGTCACAAAGTGAAAGAGATGGGGTTGATCTTAGGGAGGGAATCGAAGAAGGTGTTGAGATTGTGAAGGTGTAGGATATTTATGAATTGTATCAGAATACCGAACTGGCTTGCAATAATGTAAGCAATCAGATCTGGGTGTTTGAATATGTTGTATCAACACTTGGTTTCTTTCTGTCTTGTCTTGTATTGGAAATAGGGAGGAGAACCTATTTATACAAGTCATTGAGCATAACCCTCGTATCTCGTGGGAAGTGGAGAAAGTGGAGCTATGGAGTAGTGGAGTCGTGTGCTGGTGTCACACGATCAGTCTTGCACACTTCTCCCGTCATCACTAACCGTCCATATTTTCCTGACACGTTCTTGTGATGGCGCGTTGTGCGCTGCACATTGTAAACCACCAGAACAATACCCCAGTAAGTATCCCCCAGTTTGTGACATGTTTGATGTCTCGGTTGCGTAGATCATGGGATCCACAGAAGGTAGCATACGGTGCTAGGTTAAATAACTAAGTTATTTGGGAAGTCGATATTTATGAAATATCGTGCGTATTCTATGCATGTAATGCATCGAATATATTCTGCATGGATGAAGCATCGCTATTTTAAGGCTTAACGAAGTAGTTCTCGGATTAAGCATCTTAAAACATACGTATGCCTAGCCGTTTTCAAGTGACCGTTTGGAGGCCGCATAAGCAAGCCCTCTCTTGGCCGATCACACCATGTGGTAGAGTGACGGATGGTAGTCACCACGACATCTTATTGGTTGTTTAACTCCTAGCCTGGGCTGTCCACCCAAGTTGGTAGAGTTGGACGGACAAGATGATGCATCTGCGACCTTTGATTAGGGTTTTGAAGAGGTGCGCAAGCATCACTCTTCAGCTTGGTCAAAACCAAGCATGGGAGGTGTATTAGGCAGGACCGACCGGGCATGCGTGTAGACAGCTTGCCGGTGTACACGTCCATACCTCATTACCCCATGAAGATATAATTTAGGCCACTCAATTTGTCTGGAAAAATTGAGTGGTTAAGATCGGTTTGCGGCAGAAATCCGTTGCCGCAAAGGAATCGGGGACCGCACATCCATGCCTAGTTTGGGCGCACGAATCTAGATGTCTATCCATGGTCGGTCTTGGCCAATTGGTCAAGCGTGTAGACGGGCCCACGGTGATCGTGTTGACATGCTCAGGACCTATTAAGTCTACATCTACACCTTCCATCTATGCTTGTGAAGATGGACGCTTGTGATCGATTAGTGATACATGTAATATGCCGCAAACCCTAATTAGGGTTTTGGATCGGTCGTGTGAACACGACTTCAACCTAACGGTTTGGCAGGCTATGCTCCTCCTTTGGGGAGGCCGACCATGTGGGACCCACATTGGGTCGGTGGTGAACATGGTGATACCTGACTGACGGCCTTAAGCCTGATCTAATCTATCCAAACATGCTGGTGAAGTTGGATGGTCGTGATCAATTTGAGACCTTAGTGGAATTTCCTGCGACCCTTTAAACTTCACGCCGGCCCAACTTCGGGCAACCGTACGTGGTTTTGTGGCTAGGTCATGGGAGGATCGATCATTCAGGCGTGAATGAGATTCGTCAGTGTGCAGGACAACGTTTGTCCAACCAGCCATGGGACGATCTATGCCGGCAAATTTGGACGGACGCGATCTGTTTGGGATCATCATTGGCAGTCTTGTGCGTACATGTTTTCCAAGCTGCTCCATAACAGCCCAACCATCCTACTCTAGGCTAGTGTTCGATGGTCGTTTGGGAGGCGTGGTATGAATTCGACCGACCAGGGCATAAACGGGCCCGCTGGTGGTCATTGCGGTGACAGCCTGCTCCTGCTAAGGTTCGTCTAGGCTAGTTAAATCATGCGGCTAACTTGCGTGGTCATGATTGTTTCTGAGACTGATATGGATAGATTCAAATATGCTCGATCGGGCTAGTATAACACACCGAGAGACAATTCTCTTTGTTAGATAATGGTGTAGCCTATACGGGTATTTCGTGCATGCCTCACTATTGATACTTGGATATTCATGTTACTCTGCTGAGAGTAACAATTAGTCATCATGCCGCATCAATAATGAGAGTTCTGCTGAAAACAACATAGGAAATACAAGGCGATTTTATGCATTAATTAATAATGCTAAAATTCACAGAATACTTGGGGATTGTTACTACATGCTCCATTCTAGGTGAATTAATAAAGTGAAGAGGTACTCATCACTTATCAAGAAGCTTTATCATCTGCAGGATGTTAACATGTTAAAATTGGTTTTACAATTTCAGCCCTGAACTAAAATCCACCATCAACATTAAGTCCCCTGCCTAGCACATAATAGTTTCACTATTGTGGGGTAGGCATTAGTTGGTGACAAACAAGGATGAAAAATTTAAAGGGAAAGACATGAGAAGATTACCAGGAAAACTCGATTGGCCTTTGGTAAGAGGCATGTGCAATCTGCAATCTTTGTGTTGGGGCGCTTATGTCTTGGCCACGGAGTACTAGTGCCATGTAGTGTTGGTGCAGCGAGCCTTGAATACAAAGACGAGTGCCGAGGTGGTGGAGCCTTCAACACTATATTGTATTGAGGCAATATGCATGACAACACAATAATGGGTGTTGAGGAATCTCAACACTAAGAGGAGAGATGTTGAGGAAATTTTCCTGAAAACGGATAGGTTTCTAAAATACCTTGATATTTATCTATAGTTTATGCTTTCTCTGCTAGTTTTCTTGTAAATTATGTATCTTATGTTTTGTTTTTGAGTATTTAGGTACTTTGGAGTCATTTGGAACAAAAGAAGAAGAAACAGCGCAAAAGTCTCATCTCATGTGCAACTGCTGTTGGAGGCGGACTATTTCTCATTATTTGCTTTTATTTCTTCATATCTGTCTGAAAAGTATGTCGGCTTTAGTGATGCAATTTTGTCTGAAAAGCATGACAACTTTAGTGATGAAGAAACATTGAAGAGAAGAAGTGGATTTGAGAAATAAGAGAGAGGTGGATGTTGTTGGTGAAAGAATACAAAGAAGAAGAAAGCGTTCATTTGGAGCAAAAAGGAGCAAGAAGATCAATTCACTGGCGAGATATACTTGGAGCAGGCCAGGTTGCGCAAGGAGGATGTAAAGAATTAGACTGTCGGTTTCCTAGAGCTGACATGCCTAATAATTTGTTGGTGGATTTTATCTAAAGTGGGTGCCTTAAGTATTTCTCATTATTACCAAGCTCTAAATTTAAGAGGGATGTCTCTTTATTTCCGATTTTCACCTGAAGTCGATGGCGGCACCATCATGAGACTGAGAAAATCAGAGATGAAAGTAATAGTAGTGAAAGGAGCTGTTGCTAAGAGATTGAGAGAACAAATCAAACATAGAGAGCTAAGGATGTGATGATTCTGATGATGTTTAGAACAAGAAGATGACTTAGGGTTTCGAAGTGGGGTTGATGAGATTGGCAGAGAATGATGTTGATGTTCATGAGGTCTGAGTTCTAAAGTGAATTGAAGAGATGGGTTAGGCCTGAATCTGATTTTAATCTCAGATATGAGTTGAATCAGAGAATATTTGTTGTTGGTGTTGTTATTGAGAGACAAAATGAAGAATCGGGAGAAGAATTAGGGCTTTGCTCAATCAGCTGGAATATAAATTTGGAAGTGATAGCTGCTGGGTTAAGAATGGAGAATTAGATGTTTCGATCTGATATGGAGGAGTAGTTTGTGGTGGTTGAGAAGAACACAGATCTTGGATCAAGGTTGTAGTCAATTTGCAGGTCGATCTGGGTATCGAAATGGTGGTTTTTTGACTCGAGTTCAGGGCTTAAATGGAGTTGATTTGAGTTGAACATGGAAGATGATAATGGTTCTGCCTTTGGTCATTATGGAGAAATGGGTTGTCATTGGAATGTGGTAATGCTACAGCAAAGAGAATGGCATAGAAACTACTCGAGTAAAGTCCTGATTCACCATTTTCTTGTCAGCTAAAAGTCTGTTTTCAAGGATTGTTGCTGCAATGGTATGTGTGGGTATTTGCAATGGGTTTTGTACTGAATTTGATGAATTGCAGAGTAAGATTTTGCAGCTGGATATTATAAGAGAAGGCCAAGAAGGTGCAGTGTCAGTTTCAGCTGCTATTGAGCTGAAATGGCAGTGAGGGTTGTGCTGAGAGTTGCAGTAAAGGGTGTGAGAAGAATATGTTGTTGCAGGAGCAACTGTTGATGGCTGGTACTTGTTGTGGCTTGTATTGGTGCTGATGGAAGGTTGGAATTGATCTGAGAAGATTTCAGTGTTATTTGAGTTTGATTCAGAGAAGGTCCGGGTTGCAGCTGTAAAATGGTTGTAGTTGCAATGCATAAATGGAATAAAGCTTGGATTTGAGTTAAATCTGAAGAATAGAGAAGCGATGGTGGTAGTGAATTGCAGGTGATAGGATTAGTAGCTTGAGCCTGAGATGATGGAGATAGAGATGGCTGGTGGTGCAAAGTTCAGTGAGGCTTGATTTTGGTAGTTGAGATGAATTATGAAGTGGCAGGTGCAGTGTGTTTGTTTGTTGCAGTAATGGCAGAATTGGAGAGCTGCAAGTCTTAATGCACAGAATTGTATGGAATAGCAGGATGGTTGCAGTTGAAGAAGTGTTATAATGGAACCACATGAGGTGATTCTTGCTGAGATCCAATGGGTTTGATTGCAGAATGGAATTTGTTGGATTGGTGGTGATTGCAGGTGGAAGATCTAGCATGGAAGTGTGTTGGTGGTTACAGCTGTGATGTGTAACTGAATGGTGATGTCTTTGAGCATAAGAATTGGTGATTTGTGGTGTTGTGATAAGTAGCAGATGTAGCAGGTGATGAGAAGTGTGCAGGGAAGGCACAAGCATCATGGCTGTAGAGCATCGCTACAGCACAATGATTGTGCAACAGAGCATAGACCAGTGCAATGGCCTTGGCCAATACCAACTCAGCCTACTCATATGAACCAGTTGACCTGACTATGACTGGTGACCGGGTGGACTTTGCCGGCCACCTGAGATATTTTTCGGTTCCGGATGTCGGCTTAAATTCCGGCCATAAACCCAGTTTTTCGGCGACAGTTTTTGAGCCATATTTTCTACATGGGTTCTTCTCACTTATGGGCTTGGTGGATTTTCATCTAATGGACTTTGAAGACTTGGACCTAATTTTGGAGAAAAAATATAAAAGAGAAAAGTTTTCTACAACTTTAGGAGAGATTATTCTACTGGAGTTTTGGAGGAGAGCAGCGACTAGGGTTTGCTTTTTTTTATTTTTCATCTTCTTCGTTTCATTTTTATTATTGATTATGAATATGAATATGAATATGATGAACCCAAACACTATGAGTAGCTAAATTTCATTTATTGGTTATGGGATATAAAGTGTATTTCACAAATAAGATTTGATTCAATGTATTAGTTTTGTCTCAACTTTATTGTTTATGATTCATGGTTTATATTGTTATGATTTGATTGTCTGTTTGGTTGAGTCCGGAATCAATCCGATTTACTTTCATATATAGAGCTATATTAGGGTTTTCAATACGAAAACGTTGTTTATCCCTGATTCTAAGTAGTATAATTATGGGTAGTGCTTGTAGTGATATATCCTACTAGTCACATATGAATCATAACTTGGGTTAAATCGATCTAGTGCTTTTACACATTTTGATTGCCTTGATTAGTCTTAATTACATAGAACTTATTTCTTTTAGGGAGTTAAACTTAATTGTGCTTTTACAGTTTAGGTTGCTTTCTAGGAAGAATTCACATATGCATCTTTTAATGTGGTTGTGATGAAATCAGGGAATTAGCCGGATATTCTTGCGATCAAGGTATCCTAGGACTTTTAGTAAATGTTAGATTAAAATTTCAATTCTAGTCATTGATGAAAATACATGTTTGTGAATGAAACTATCCCGTGACCAATATATTATCCTTATTGATTATTTTAATACTTTATTGCTTTCAATTTATTTTTATTGCTTGAAAATATCAAAATCCCCCCATTGGTTACTAAGAAACTGAAATTTGCAAAAACAACAATTGCCTCTCTGTGGATACGAACTCTTTCTTATCACATACTTCATTTATTTTAGTTAAGTAAGAAAGTTAAAATTATTTTTGCTTGGATGACAACCGACCAGTAACACAGTGGTGAGTGAGGAGAGATGTGTTGAGGCAGTTTCCCTGGAAACATAATGGTGAGTGTTGAGGAATCTCAACACTAAGAGGAGAGATGTGTTGAGGCATGTCTGGCAACACAATGGTGAGTGTTGCGGAATCTCAACACTAAGAGAAGAGATGTGTTGAGATAGTTTTCCAGGAAACACAATGATGGCGTTAGGGAATTTGCACGTCTCAACACCAAGAGTAAAAAATGTGTTGACGCAGCATGCCTGACAACACAACAGTGGTGTTGAGGAATTTGTACATCTTGACGCCAAGAGGAGGACGTGTTGAGGCAGTATGCCTGACAACACAGTGTTGAGGCAGTATTGATGAGTGCCAAATATTGCATATTCATACACCTTTTCATTGGCACTTAACTCATCTTTCGCGCTTCAAAGTCATATATTATCCCAAATTTGGCATTTTTACCATTTTCAAGAATAAATATTTGTATTAATTAATTTTGTGTTTTTAAGTACTAAATAAAGCTTGGAAGAATTGAGAAGACAAAAGAGAAGAAAGTTGGAAGCGTTGCAACCCGCCGCGCATCGCTGGCAACTTGTTTACAAATTCATGGGATTAAACAACCCATGATCCAAAACCCATGATCCAAAACCCAAGACCCAAATCCATTTCCACCTCACCCCCATTGGATTCTTTCCAAAACATCCACCTCACCCCCATTGGATTCTTTCCAAAACATCCACCTCACCCCCATTCTCTCACTCAATCACTCCCAATTTGTTTCCCACAACCAAATATATTCCATCAATTAAGAAAACATGTTTTGTTGAGTGGATGAGTGCCAAAATTCGGATCCAAGTGCTTGAGGGAATTTTGTGTATAAATAGAGAGGGTTGTTGTGTTGAAAAACCATCCAAGAATAGCTTGTTCATGTTAGTTTATCAAATTTAAGTTTTGTTGTAATGTTCTTCATGTTCTAGTTTCATTTACTAGGGTTTAGATGAAGCCCTAATCTCATTGGTATGTATTCATATCTTGTATCTTGTTCTTGAAAGTTTAGAATTGTTTAAAGATATAATTTAATCCAAGTTTTTCAACATCTTGCTCTCACAATGTATGCCATGTATCCATTGTAGTTAGAATATCTCTATGTTGATTATGCTACAACTCATGCTTAACCAAATATTGATCTTTAGATTAGTTGTGCTTAATTAGACAATTAATGCTTTGGAGAAATACTTTAGTTGTGATTAAATTATCCATTGGAGAAACACCTTAGTTATACGGTAGACTTGAATCTACTATAAGGACAAGAATAATATTACAAGTTGAATGCATATCATAGGTTATTGGTGGATTTGAATACCCTAGTATCCATATTATCATTGTTTACATATCTTGTTATTTGCATCTTTTACTTTTATTATTTCAGTCACTTGAAAATCATATCGTCAGATCGACAAAATCAAACCCCTTTTGGTTACTCTCTCAATCAGGATTTAGAATCAACTTCTACACTCTCCAAGTCTCGTGGTTCGACCTGTGCTTGCCTGTGTTGCTTGTCGACACTTTGTGCACTTGCAGATACACAATAGTAGGTATCTTTCCGAGCCTACCAAGTTTTTGGCGCCGCTGTCGACTCGGTAGTGGTGTAGTTCATTTTTCATCTCCTGTCACTATTCATTTTTCATCTCCTGGAACTGTTCACATATTACTGTTCAATATCACTATAGCATAATCAATGTAGCAGCGCAACTATTCACGGCCAATTTTACACTTATTTTTGTTATTTTTTATTTTTATTTTTGCTTTTGCTTTAAAACTTCGAAACCCTAACTACCTCTTTTGAGTTCAACAGGTGCCGGAGTAGCTGTTGTAAAGGCGAAGCAAAAGGAAGCGAAAGAAGTTTTTATTTTAATAAAAAAAAAAAAAAAGAGAGTTTATTTTATTTATTTTTAGTTTGTATTAGGATTCCTTTACTCTTGTAATTTTCTTTTTCTTTTGCACTTTACTTTGGACTTGGACATTCTTTTTTTATTTTTATTTTTAAACCCTACGGAAGGGTATTATTAAATATCAACTGTTTGCAGAGAAGGACGGTGATTACAATATCACCTCGGCCCCTCGGGTTCGTTCATGACATATGAGTCGTGGCCCGAGTCGACAACAACGGTTCATCCTCTGCCCGGAACGGGAGGTAAGTTTGTCGAAACACTCGCGAATCCCTTGTTAGCGAGTTACTGTATTCCTTCGTTTGCATATATGTTGAGGAATTGAATACGGCCGCTTTATTTTCCTAGTAAAGGGCAAGGACTGGCCATACAAGATAAGGGTTCGGATTTCATCACCGTTCTCTTCTTGCCCGCCTTAGGAAAACAATACCTAACGTGAACCTAAGCATTAAAATTTGAAATAAAACGAGACCTATAAGGTAACGAGCTTAGTAGGAGAGTCGTTCGAAAAATATTGGTTACTCTCTAAGCAAACTCCTCTGGAATCAATCCGGTTTAAGTAAATTGAATGCGTGACTGCGCCGCCTTGGAATGCGGTGAGGCCTTGGGTATCAAAGCTCATGCAGCTTCCCTCGCCTCTATTCAATTTACTTAAACTCGGATTGATTCCAGAGGAGTTTGCTCAGATTGTAACGAATTCCATTTCAAAGGATTAGAAGCTGGTCTAGAAAACAATCTAAGTGGAACCATCATGCTTTTTGTTTGCTAGAAATCAATAGGTTTTCTGTGGTAGAGTCAGCCTTGTTTGCGATTGCATAGAACTTCC
Source organism: Papaver bracteatum (assembly GCA_023529315.1). Lineage (NCBI taxonomy): Eukaryota > Viridiplantae > Streptophyta > Magnoliopsida > Ranunculales > Papaveraceae > Papaver > Papaver bracteatum. The sequence continues at coordinate 582,316 of JAJJWX010005378.1, read as the reverse complement.
CTTCCGTTTATGATTTTTCTTCTTTTTTTTTGTTTTTCTAATGTATGCCCGAGGTAATTAGAGAACGGGCTTGGGAAAAAAAAAAAAAAAAAAAAAAAAACAATAATGAAAAAAAAAATATTGGTATGTTTTCAGTGTGTACATCCCAATCTCTGCAACAAGCCTAGTGCTAGTTAGAGATCATGTCGATTCTCGTCTGCAGTGGGGATGGAAACAAATCCATCAGAGAGCTTGCTTACGGGCATGCTTCACATTATGAAACTCCAACATACCATGATGTCAATAGTTATAGGGATTTTTATGGACATTTTCACAGTCCTGAGCATCAATACATGGACCCTAATAACTATTCAAACATGTATCATCCACCACAGGGTGAAAATGAACATCTTGACAGTGCCCAACCCTCACAGTCATCATTTTTGGATCAGTTAGAAGCTAAAATCACATCTTTAGAAATGCAATCTGAAATCTATGCTTGTACCTTATGTGGAGGCTTAGGCCATCTTGCTGAGAATTGCTATATTTTGCATGATTTTAGGCAATCTATAGAATATCATGAAAATCCAAAATATGAAATGCCAACAGATTACAAAGATGATAGTCATTGGGACCATAATCAACCTTTCGAAGGTTGCGATCAGTATTTTATAGACCCTAATGACCATGCACACATGTATCATCCACCACAGTGGGAATTTGAACAATTTTGTACTTCTCAATATGTGGAGGAAAATCTCGAAGCTTCGAACAAAATAATGCTAGGAGTGTATTGCATGATAAACCATATAGCATTGATTATGAATTTCCTATTTGTTGAAGACTCTCCTTCCATTGAACAACTTAATGCATTTTTAAAAATGAATTTGATTCATTTACAAAATGTAGGAAAGGAGGAATTTCGGATGAAATATTTGTTTGTCCTAATGAAATAAAATGTGAAAATAGTATGCCTAGTCTTACTTGTGTAGATGATATTGCATATGAACTGTTTTAAATGAAGGGACTAGAAATACTATGATTTTAAATAAGGAAATGCATTTCGTGATGATGATGATGATGTTATGTTAGAAGAATATGTTTTTACTTCACGAAAATATTGTCGAACCTTTGAGTTCGAGACATTAGGCTTCTCTGCGCTCGACCTTAATGAATGATGTTTCTTCTAGTGTTACATATACATGTGATGCTTGATCTGATCTTGAGCCTGTGCAATTGTCCCGTGAACAAGAGCATGACACATTTCTTGTGTATGACTTAGAAAATATTGAATCTCCTGTCGACACCAATGATACTATACATGAAAATAACTTTGATGTGTCGATTCTCTGTCTAAGTCACAGTGTGAAGTTTCTTGTGATATTCCTATGCATGAAACTGAAGTTCTAGGGGATGATTGTGAACTGGGGCTTATTGATTTGTTTTATGAGCATGAGCATGATGTTGTACTTGTGTCTGACATAGGTAATGTTGAATCTCCTGTCAACACTAATGATCTTATGCATAAAAACATAATTGACGTTTCGATTCTCTCGCTTCGGGTCACATTGTGATGTCTCTTTGGATTTGTCTATGCATGAGAATAAAACTTTGGATGAGCATGATACTTATTTGGGTCTTGATGGATTGTTCTATGAATGTGAGCATGCTGCGACACTGGCAAATGATTTAGGAGTTATAGATGTGCCTACCTCCCTGCCCATGTCACAAACTGGTAATCTTGCACCCAACCTAGATTTGGTTTGTAAAGTTATTGTTAAACCTACTTTTCTAAGAGTACCTAATCTAGGATTGGAACTATGTGCCTCTCAAGTCCTCTTGGACTATTTTGCAGTTAAATATAATACCTTTGATGAGCCACAATTAGAGTTCACTCATGTCTCTCCATCCATCCCTGACAAAATCCACTTTGAACTAGATCTTGTGCATGGTGCACCCCTGAAATTGTTAGATTTTGTACCCAAAAATATATCTATTGAAAAATCTAGGTTTGGGGGTAACTCATTCACATATGCGTCTCACTTTCATTGCTGTCCCGTTATAATTGTGTAAGGTCATTGATGTTTCCGCACTACGTCTTTTGGGTTGATCCTCAACTTTTTAGATTGTTGGTACATGGTGAGTCATCATTGTATAATCTAGTAGGTAAAATTTTGAATCTTGTTGATATATTTGTGTGCTAACCAAAAAAAATTTCTTGCGCTCATATTATTTGCTTTCAAAGCATTCATTCAATTATGGTTAGCACCACCCTTTCTGCATCGGGTAATCTCTTTCCTTTAAATCTTCTCTACCTTGTTCTCTTGATATGTGTTATTATCATCTTTTGAAACATTGAGGACAATGTTAGATTTAGGTTTGGGGGTGTGTTTTGCATATAGAGTTTTTAGTCTTTTATTAAAAAAATCAAATTAGTCTTTTATTAAAAAAAAATCAAAAAAAATAAAATCAAAAATTTTCTGATGACCAGCTGTGTAGCGGGTCTTTTGTAGGATTTTTTTTTTTTTTTTTTTTAGTCTTTTGCATTTTATTTGTTGTTGTTTTTAGGATGACCAGCTGTGGAGCGGGTCTTTTGTATGTTTTTTTTTTCCTTTGTAGTCTTTTGCATTTTTTTATGACCAGCTGTGTAGCGGGTCTTTTGTAGGATCCTTTGTAGTCTTTTGCATTTTTTTTCTTCTTTTCTATGACCAGCTGTGTAGCGGGTCTTTTGTAGGATTTTTTTGTAGTGTTTTGCATATAGATTTTTTTAGTCTTTTATTAAAAAATAAATAAATAAATAAATCAAAAATCAAATTTTTTGTATGATGACCAGCTGTGTAGCGGGTCTTGTGTTTGGTATCTGATGATCAGCTGTGTAGCGGGTCACTAAAAAAAATGATGATCAGCTGTGTAGAGGGTCACTAAAAAAATATGATGATCAGCTGTGTAGCGGGTCTTAAAAAAAAAATGGTTACAAATTATCAAGGTTCTACGAAATTCTGAAGTTCATCATCTACAGTTGAAGACCGAAGACAAAGGCATTTCTATGGATGCTCTGATATTGGAGAAGGGTTTGTGGGTACTTCTTTGGTAGGCCCTCACGAGACTACAACTCGTCCACTAGGGACACCTAGGGGTTTAAAGGCTTAGTGCATACGCTAAATGCATTCGAGAGACCAGCGACAGTGGTATAGTTAGGATTTCTGGATTTCTGTTTCACTTGAGGACAAGTAAAATTCAGGTTTGGGGGTATTTGATGAGTGCCAAATATTGCATATTCATACACCTTTTCATTGGCACTTAACTCATCTTTCGCGCTTCAAAGTCATATATTATCCCAAATTTGGCATTTTTACCATTTTCAAGAATAAATATTTGTATTAATTAATTTTGTGTTTTTAAGTACTAAATAAAGCTTGGAAGAATTGAGAAGACAAAAGAGAAGAAAGTTGGAAGCGTTGCAACCCGCTCGCGCATCACTGGCAACTTGTTTACAAATTCATGGGATTAAACAACCCATGATCCAAAACCCATGATCCAAAACCCAAGACCCAAATCCATTTCCACCTCACCCCCATTGGATTCTTTCCAAAACATCCACCTCACCCCCATTGGATTCTTTCCAAAACATCCACCTCACCCCATTTCTCTCACTCAATCACTCCCAATTTGTTTCCCACAACCAAATATATTCCATCAATTAAGAAAACATGTTTTGTTGAGTGGATGAGTGCCAAAATTCGGATCCAAGTGCTTGAGGGAATTTTGTGTATAAATAGAGAGGGTTGTTGTGTTGAAAAACCATCCAAGAATAGCTTGTTCATGTTAGTTTATCAAATTTAAGTTTTGTTGTAATGTTCTTCATGTTCTAGTTTCATTTACTAGGGTTTAGATGAAGCCCTAATCTCATTGGTATGTATTCATATCTTGTATCTTGTTCTTGAAAGTTTAGAATTGTTTAAAGATATAATTTAATCCAAGTTTTTCAACATCTTGCTCTCACAATGTATGCCATGTATCCATTGTAGTTAGAATATCTCTATGTTGATTATGCTACAACTCATGCTTAACCAAATATTGATCTTTAGATTAGTTGTGCTTAATTAGACAATTAATGCTTTGGAGAAATACTTTAGTTGTGATTAAATTATCCATTGGAGAAACACCTTAGTTATACGGTAGACTTGAATCTACTATAAGGACAAGAATAATATTACAAGTTGAATGCATATCATAGGTTATTGGTGGATTTGAATACCCTAGTATCCATATTATCATTGTTTACATATCTTGTTATTTGCATCTTTTACTTTTATTATTTCAGTCACTTGAAAATCATATCGTCGTATCGACAAAATCAAACCCCTTTTGGTTACTCTCTGAATCAGGATTTAGAATCAACTTCTACACTCTCCAAGTCTCTGTGGTTCGACCTGTGCTTGCCCTGTGTTGCTTGTCGACACTGTGCACTTGCAGTATACACAATAGTAGGTATCTTTCCGAGCCTACCAAGTATGCCTGGCAACACAATAGTGGTGTTGAGGAATTTTCACGTCTCAACACCAAGAGAAAAACGTGTTGAGGCAGTATGCCTGACAACATAGTGTTGAGGCAGTATGTCTGGCAACACAATAGCGGTGTTGAGGAATTTTCACGTCTCAACACCAGGAGGAAAACGTGTTGAGGAAGTATGCCTGACAACACAGTATTGAGGCAGTATGCTTGGAAACATAATAGTAGTGTTGAGGAATTTTCACGTCTCAACACCAGGAGGAAAACGTGGTTGAGGCAATATGCCTGACAACACAGTTTTGAGGAAGTATGCCTGGCAATACAATAGTGGTGTTGAGGAATTTTCACGTCTCAACACCAGGAGGAAAACGTGTTGAGGCAGTATGCCTGAAAACACAGTGTTGAGGTAGTATGCCTGGAAACACAATAGTGGTGTTGAGGAATTTTCACGTCTCAACACCAGGAGGAAAACGTATTTGAGGCAGTATGCCTGACAACACAGTGTTGAGGCAGTATGCCTGGCAACACAATAGTGGTGTTGAGGAATTTTCATGTCTCAACACCAGGAGGAAAACGTGTTGAGGCAGTATGCCTGACAACAACACAATAGTGGTGTTGAGGAATTTTCACGTCTCAGCACCAGGAGGAAAACGTGTTTGAGGCAGTATGCCTAACAACACAGTGTTGAAGAAGTATGCTTGGCAACACAATAGTAGTGTTGAGGAATTTTCACGTCTCAACACCGGGAGGAAAACATGTTGAGGCAGTATGCCTAACAATAATACAATAGTGGTGTTGAGGAATTTTCACGTCTCAATACCAGGAGGAAAACGTGTTGAGGAAGTATGCCTGACAAAAACACAATAGTGGTGTTGAAGAATTTTCACGTCTCAACAACAGGAGGAAAATGTGTTTGAGGCAGTATGCCTGATAGCACGGTGTTGAGGCAGTATGCCTGGCAACACAATAGTGGTGTTGAGGAATTTTCACGTCTCAACACCAGGAGGAAAATGTGTTGAGGCAGTATGCCTGACAATAACACAATAGTGGTGTTAAGGAATTTTCACGTCTCAGCACCAAGAGGAAAACGTGTTTGAGGCAGTATGACTGACAACACAATGTTGAGGCAGTATGTCTGGAAACACTATAGTGGTGTTGATGAATTTTCACGTCTCAACACTAGGATAACGTGTTGAGGCAATATGCCTGAAAACACAGTGTTGAGGCAGTATGCCTGGCAACACAGTAGTTGTGTTGAGGAATTTTCACGTCTCAACCCCAAGAGGAAAACGTGTTGATGCAGTATGCCTGACAACACAGTAGTGGTATTGAGAAATTTTCACGTCTCAACACCAGGAGGAAAACGTGTTGAGGCAGTATGCCTGACAACACAGTGATGAGGCAGTATGCCTGGCAACACAATAGTGGTGTTGAGGAGTTTTCATGTCTCAACACCAGGAGGAAAACATGTTGAGGCAGTATGCCTGAAAACACAGTGTTGAGGCAATATGCCTGGCAACACAATAGTGGTGTTGAGGAATTTTCACGTCTCAACACCAGGAAGAAAACGTTTTGAGGCAGTATGCCTGACAACACAGTAGTGGTGTTGAGTAATTTTCACATCTCAACACCAGGAGGAAAACGTGTTGAGGCAGTATGCCTGACAACACAGTGTTGAGGCAGTATGCCTGACAACACAGTGTTGAGGCAGTATGCCTGACAACACAGTGTTGAGGCAGTATGCCTGACAACACAGTGTTGAGGCAGTATGCCTGACAACACAGTGTTGAGAAAGTATGCCTGACAACACAGTGTTGAGAAAGTATGCCTGGCAACACAATAGTGGTGTTGAGGAATTTTCATGTCTCAACACCAGGAGGAAAACATTTTGAGGCAGTATGCCTGGCAACACAATAGTGGTGTTGAGGAATTTTCACATCTCAATACCAGGAGGAAAATGTGTTTGAGGCAGTATGCCTGACAACACAGTGTTGAGGCAATATGCCTGGCAACACTATAGTGGTGTTGAGGAATTTTCACGTCTCAACACCAGGAGGAAAACGTGTTGAGGCAGTATGCCTGACAACGTAGTGTTGAGTAAGTATGCCTGACAACACAGTAGTGGTGTTGAGGAATTTTCACGTCTCAACACCAAGAGGAAAATGTGTTGAGGAAGTATGCCTGACAACACAGTAGTGGTATTGAGGAATTTTTCACGTATCAACACCAGGAGGAAAACGTGTTGAGGCAGTATGTCTGACAACACATTGTTGAGGCATTATGCCTGGCAACACAATAGTGGTGTTGAGGAGTTTTCATGTCTCAACACCAGGAGAAAAACGTGTTGAGACAGTATGCCTGACAACACAGTGTTGTTGTAGTATGCCTGGCCACACAATAGTGGTGTTGAGGAATTTTCACGTCTTAACACCAAGAGGAAAACATGTTCAGGTAGTATGCCTGACAACACAGTAGTGGTGTTGAGGAATTTTCACATCTCAACACCATGAGGAAAACGTGTTGAGGCAGTATGCCTAACAACACAGTGTTGAGGCAGTATGCCTGGCAACACAATAGTGGTGTTGAGGAATTTTCACGTCTCAACACCAGGAGGAAAACGTGTTTCACGCAGTATGCCTGACAAGACAGTGTTGAGGCAGTATGCCTGGAAACACAATAGTGGTGTTGAGGATTTTTCACGTCTCAACACCAAGAGGAAAATGTGTTGAGGTGGTAGGCTCGGAAAGATACCTACTTCTATGTATAAACTGCAAGTGCACAGTGTCGACAAGCAACACAGGGCAAGCACAAGTCGAACCACAGAGACTTGGAGAGTGTAGAAGTTGATTCTAAATACTGATTCAGAGAGTAACCAAAAGAGGTTTGATTTTGTCGATACGACGATATGATTTTCAAGTGACTGAAATAATAAAAGTAAAAGATGCAAATAACAAGATATGTAAACAATGATAATATGGATACTAGGGTATTCAAATCCACCAATAACCTATGATATGCATTCAACTTGTAATATTATTCTTGTCCTTATAGTAGATTCAATTCTACCGTATAACTAAGGTGTTTCTCCAATGGATAATTTAATCACAACTAAAGTATTTCTCCAAAGCATTAATTGTCTAATTAAGCACAACTAATCTAAAGATCAATATTTGGTTAAGCATGAGTTGTAGCATAATCAACATAGAGATATTCTAACTACAATGGATACATGGCATACATTGTGAGAGCAAGATATTGAAAAACTTGGATTAAATTATATCTTTAAACAATTCTAAACTTTCAAGAACAAGATACAAGATATGAATACATACCAATGAGATTAGGGCTTCATCTAAACCCTAGTAAATGAAATTAGAAACATGAAGAACATTACAACAAAATTGAAATTTGATAAACTAACATGAACAAGCTATTCTTGGATGGTTTTTCAACACAACAACCCTCTCTATTTATACACAAAATTCCCTCAAGCACTTGGATTCGAAATTTGGAAAGCATCCACTCAACAAAACATGTTTTCTTAATTGATGGATTGAATGGAATATATTTGGTTATGGGAAACAAATTGGGAGTGATTGACTGAGAGAATGGGGATGTTTTCTTTAATTGATGGATGAAATGGAATACAATGGGGGTGAGGTGGATGTTTGGAAAGAATCCAATGGGAGTGAGGTGGATGTTTTGGAAAGAATCCAATGAGGGTGAGGTGGAAATGGATTTGGGTCTTGGGTTTTGGATCATGGGTTGTTTAATCCCATGAATTTGTAAACAGGTTGCCACGGATGCGCGAGCGGGTTGCAACACTTCCAACTTTCTTCTCTTTTGTCTTCTCAATTCTTCCAAGCTTTATTTAGTACTTAAAAACACAAAATTAATTAATACAAATATTTATTCTTGAAAATGGTAAAAATGCAGAATTTGGGATAATATATGACTTTGAAGCGCGAAAGATGAGTTAAGTGCCAATGAAAAGGTGTATGAACATGCAATATTTGGCACTCATCAAATACCCCCAAACCTGAATTTTACTTGTCCTCAAGTGAAACAGAAATCCAAATCCTAACTATACCACTGTCGCTGGTCTCTCGAATGCATTTAGCGTATGCACTAAGCCTTTAAACCCCTAGGTGTCCCTAGTGGACGAGTTGTAGTCTCGTGAGGGCCTACCAAAGATGTACCCACAAAACCTTCTTCAATTTCAGAGCATCCATAGAAATGTCTTCGTCTTCGGTCTTCAACTGTAGATGATGAACTTCGGAATTTCGTAGAACCATGAAAATTTGTAACCAATTTTTTTTTTTTTTTTATGACCCGCTATACAGCTAGTCATCATTTTTTTAGTGACCCGCTACACAGCTGGTCATCAGATACCAAACACAAGATCCGATATTTTAAAAAAAAAAAATTAATTTTTTTTTTAGAGACCCGCTACACAGCTGGTCTTAGAAGACAACAGAAGACCCGCTACACAGCTGGTCATAGAAAAAAAAGACTGCAATACCCGCTACACAGCTGGTCATAGAAAACACACTACAAAAAATGCAAAAGACTACAAAAGATCCTACAAAAGACCCGCTCCACAGCTGGTCATAAAAAAATGCAAAAGACTACAAAGGATCCTACAAAAGACCCGCTCCACAGCTGGTCATTATGCAAATACTCCCCCAAACCTAAATCTAACATTTTCCTCAATGTTTCAAAAGATAACAGAAACAACAACAAAACATGAGAACAAAACAGATTCAAAGGAAATAAATTACCAGATGCCAAACCAGAGACAATAGGGTATGTCCAAAGCAACCAGCAGGGAAGATATCTTGTGGTATGTACAGGGGGTGAACTTTTCAGTCCACATAGATCGGATCATCAAGATCAGTTGTTTCAATTTCAGGTGGAATTGGTTCAAGGAATGGCTTCAGTCTCTGCCCATTGACCTTGAAGACATTCTTGGTTGTGACATATTCTAGTTCTACAGCCCCATGGGGAAAAATTGTTCGCACCAAGAATGGGCCTGTCCATTTAGAACGTAATTTACCTGGAAAAGGTGCAAACGTGAGTTGTACAATAAAACTTTCTGGCCTGGAGTGAATGACTTGCGCAAAATGCGCTTGTCATGGAACACCTTCATTCTATATTTGTACAACTTTGCACTTTCATAAGCATCATTTCTCAGCTCTTCCAACTCATTGAGTTGGAGTTTCTGTTGTGTACCCGCCTTATCAAGAGAGAAGTTAAGCTTTTTAATAGCCCAATATGCACGATGTTCAAGCTCAACAGGTAAATGGCAAGGATTCCCATACACAAGTCGGTAAGGGGACATGCCAATAGGGGTTTTATATGTTGTTCTATAATCCCATAATGCATCATTCAATCTTAAAGACCAATCTTTTCTAGACGGGTTAACCGTCTTTTCTAGAATGTGCTTAATCTCCCTATTTGAAACCTCTACCTGGCCACTGGTCTGTGGATGATATGGAGTTGCAACTTTATGAGTTATGCCATACTTGCGAACTAATGACTCAAAAGGCCTATTACAGAAATGTGAACCACCGTCACTGATTATAGCTCTAGGGGTTCCAAATCGAGAAAATATGTTTTCCTTTAAGAACGAAAGTACCACCTTGTGGTCATTAGTTTTGGTTGCAATTGCTTCTACCCACTTAGAAACATAGTCAACAGCAACAAGAATGTACAACTTTCCTTCAGAGTTAGGAAATGGGCCCATGAATTCAATACCCCATACATCAAATAGCTCAACAATCAAAATGGGTTGTAGGGGCATCATGTTTCGTTTTGATATACTTCCCAATTTCTGGCACCGGTCACAAGAAATACATAATTCATGGCTATCCTTAAACAATGTTGGCCAGTAAAAAACCACTCGCAAGATCTTTGCAAAATAGCTTTCTTTGCACTAAAGTGGCCTCCACATGCTTGATCATGACAAAAAGAGATGACATCCCTTTGTTCAGAGTTGGGGACACATTTCCTAATGATTTAGTCAGGGCAGTATTTGAACAGATATGGGTCATCCCATAGGAAATTTTTCACTTCGGCCAAGAACTTAGACCGGTCTTGTTTAGACCAATGAAGTGGCATCCTACCTGTAGCAAGGTAGTTCACGATGTCAGCAAACCATGGCATTTCAGAAACTAGCATCAGTTGTTCATCTGGGAAAGATTCTATAATAATCTCTGATTCATCAGCAGGCTCGACATTCAATATAGATAAGTGATCAGCAACAACATTCTCTGACCCTTTTTTATCTCGAATTTCGAGGTGGAACTCTTGTAACAAGAGTATCCATCGAATTAGACGAGCCTTGGCATCTTTTTTAGATAAAAGATATCTTAATGCGGCATGGTCAGTATAAATGATGATTTTAGATCCTATCAAATAAGATCTAAACTTATCTAATGCGAACACAACAGCTAGCAGCTCTTTTTCGGTTGTTGAATAGTTCATTTGAGCCTCATTCAATATCTTACTAGGATAGTAGATCACATAGGGGTGTTTGTCGACTCACTGACCTAAGACAGCTCCAACAGCAAAATCAGATGCGTCACACATGATTTCAAATGGAAATTTCCAATCTGGAGGTCGGACTATAGGGGCTGAAGTTAGAAGAGTTTTGAGCTCCTCCCAAGCATGCACACAAGTATCATCAAACACAAATGCAACATCTTTACCGAGTAGATTACACAAAGGTCTTGAGATCTTACTGAAATCTTTAATGAATCTACGGTAAAAACCAAAGATGGCCTAAAAATGATCTAACCTCCCTCACAGAGCGAGGTTGCGGCAAGTTTTGAATGAGGTCGACTTTGGCTTTGTCTACTTCAATGCCTTTTCCAGAGATGATGTGTCCTAGAACTATGCCTGAGTTCACCATAAAATGACATTTCTCCCAATTCAACACCAAATATTTTTCCTTACATCTAATCAGCACGCGAGTGAGATGGTTCAAACATTCATCAAAAGATGATCCAAACACAGAGAAATCATCCATAAAGATCTTAAGGAAGTTATCTATCATATCAGAAAAAATGCTCATCATACAACGCTGAAATGTAGCTGGTGCGTTGCACAACCCAAAGGGAATACGGCGATAAGCAAATGTTCCAAATGGACATGTAAATGTAGTCTTTTCCTGATCTTCGGGTGAAATATGAATCTGGTTGTAACCAGAAAAACCATCCAAGAAACAATAGAATCTACGCCCAGACAATCGTTCAAGCATTTGATCTATGAATGGAAGAGGGAAGTGATATTTCTTTGTAACTGCATTCAACTTCCTATAATCAATGCAAAATTGCCACCATGTGGTTACTCGAGTAGTGACTAACTCATCTTTATTGTTTTGAACTACAGTAACTCCTGACTTTTTCGGTACAACCTGAATGGGGCTAACCCATTTGCTATCTGAGATTGGGTATATGATACCCGCATCAAGAAGTTTTATAATTTCACTCTTAACAGCCTCTTTCATGTTGGGATTGAGTCGCCTTTGCATCTCCCTAGATGGTTTAGCATTGTCCTCAAGGTTTATATGATGCATGCAATCAATGGGACTTATTCCTTTAAGGTCCGAGATGGTCCATCCTAAGGCTTCTTTATGCTCCTTAAGTACTTCTAAAATTTTACTTTCCTATTCTCTATCTAAGGCAGATGAAATGATTACAGGCAAAGTATTAGAAGGTCCCAAAAATGCATATTTAAGAGTATCAGGCAATGGTTTCAGTTCGAGCTTTGGTGGCTCAACAAGAGAGGGAACAGACTTGGATTCCAAGAGTGGAAGTGGTTCCACTCTAGCTTTCCACTTAGTCGTTTCCATAAGTGGTGTGGATTCAAGCAAAGTATTCACTTCACTTATGTATTCATCATCAAACAAATCCAAGTCAAAATTATTCAAACAAGCATCCAAAGGGTCAACAGACATGCTACTAGACAACGAATCCTGAATCAAACTTTCAATCATGTTGATTTCATGCACATCATTATCATCATCAAGATCTAAATGTTGTTGGCTAGTATTGAAAACATTCAACTCCACAGTCATATTACCAAATGACAACTTCAACACTCCATTACGGCAGTTAATGATTGCATTGGACGTTGCTAAGAAGGGACGTCCCAAAATGATAGGAATGTGACTGTCAGGGTTTTGCACAGGTTGAGTATCTAAGACGATGAAGTCCACAGGAAAATAAAACTTATCAACCTTAATAAAAACATCTTCTACCACACCACGTGGCACTTTGACGGATCTGTCCGCCAATTGCAGAGTTATAGGTGTTGCCTTCAACTCTCCAAGACCTAACTGCACATATACTGAATATGGTAGTAAATTCACACTTGCCCCTAAGTCTAGCAACGCCTTCTTAACCGTTTGGTCACCTATTTTGCATGTGATAGTTGGACTACCTGGGTCTTTAAACTTAGGAGGTGTGTTGCTTTGAATGATTGCACTCACTTGTTCAAAGGAGAAAAGCACGCTTATGCACATGAAGCTTTCGCTTTTGTGTGCACAGATCCTTAAGGAATTTAGCATAAGCAGGACTTGCTTGATTGCATCAAGAAATGGGATGTTGATGTTAACTCGTTTGAACATTTCCAAAATCTCGTTGATCTGTATACTCTCTTTTTGCTTCACCAATCTTTGTGGGAATGAAGCAACAGTACATGAGATGGTGCGTAGACATTAGAATTATGGTAATTCTTATGTTGCTCAGATTTGTCTTCAACAATAGGTGTTTTCTGGGGATTTTATGCACCGGTGAGTCCGATGTAGACTCACTCGATCGTGGTACACCTACATTGTTTTCAACAACTTTACCACTACGAAGAGTGGTGACAGCATTTACTTGATTATGTGAGGCCTCATTTCGAGTTGAATTTTCTGCCTGATATACATTTTTTGGATTTCGTTGGGGCTGACTAGGGAGTTTTCCTTTGTCTCTTTCATTCAATGCTTCACAAATTTGACCCATTTTAAGTTCTAGACTTGTAAAACGTTGGTCTGTGGTCTTTTGGAGTTGTACCAAATTTTGGGTCAACAAACCGAAACTTTCTTCGAAGCTAGGCTTTTTATCTACAGGGTACTGCACATGTGGTTGCACTTGGGGGTTTCTAGGATAAGGGTATCCTTGGTTATTATTTGATGTTTCCCCTTGGACGGGCCCTTTAGACCATGAAAGGTTAGGGTGATTTCTCCACCCTGGGTTGTAGGTCTGAGAGTATGGGTTGTTCTCTTGCCTTTGGTACAAAACATTGGCTTGCTCGGTTTTAGACTCTTGAAATGCATGGAGGTCTGGACAAGTGTCCACTAGATGGTCTGAACTATGGCATGCGGCACAAGTGGCCATTTCAATTTGACTATGGAGAGTAGGGATATTAGTTTTTCCATTCTTTTCTAGTTCTAGCTTTTCTATTCTCCTGGCCAGGGATGCCATCTTTGCACTTCCTTCGAAGTCAGAGTCAATTCTATGAACATTGGATGCAAGGGTAATCCTATTTGGTTCACGGGGGGATTCCCACTGCTGAGTCTTTTCAACGACTTCGATTAAGAAATCCCAAGACTCATCAGTAGTTTTTTCAATAAATTGACCATTGCACATGGTCTCAACTGTAGTTCGGTTCTTGACATCTAAGCCTTCATACAAAATTTGCACAAGTCTCCATTTTTCAAAACCATGGTGAGGACATTGAAGCAATAATTCATTGAATCTCTCCAAATATTTTGCCAAAGTTTCCTCCTCTAATTGCACAAAACTATTCAGACTTTGACGAATTGTCGTAGTCTTATGGTTTGGGAAGAACTTTTTGAAGAAATCTTTCGTAAGAGCATCCCATGTATGAAATGACTGTGGCTGTTGAGCACACAGCCAATTCTTGGCTTTGTCTATCAAAGAAAAAGGAAAAAGTTTCATTTTGAGGTGCTCATCCGTCATTTGGTTGATCCGAAGAGTCCCACAAATTTCCTCGAACTCTCTCACATGGTGGTAGGGATTTTCAGCTTCAACCCCTTTAAATTTAGGCAACATATTGAGGATACTTGCCTTTAGCTCAAATTGTACATCAATAGATGGTAAGACAATGCACGAGGACTGGGTTGTCCTCGTTGGGTACATGTAGTCCTTTAGACTACGGACTGGGTTTACTGGTTCTCCTATTGTTTCGGATGGGTTTGGACTGTCTGCCTCAGAACTATGTATTTCAATTAACTCTTCTTGACTGATTCTAACTAGTCGGCGTGTATGGTCTCTAAAAGACACAATCATAGCCTAGCTAGCACATCAAGCATGTTAACCATTCACCTAGAAGGCAAGTTCTATGCAATCACAAACAAGGATGACTCCACCACAGTAAACCTATTAATTTCTAGCAAACAAAAAGCATGATGGCTCCACTTAGATTGTTTTCTAGACCAGCTTCTAATCCTTCGAAAGGGAATTCGTTACAATCTGAGCAAACCCCTATGAAATCAATCCGAGTTTAAGTAAATTGAATAGAGGCGAGGGAAGCTGCTAGAGATTTGATACCCAAGGCCTCACCGTATTACAAGGCGGCGCAGTCACGCATTCAATTTACTTAAACCGTCATGAACTTCGAAGTATGCTTAAAGATTAACCAATATTTTTCAAATGACTTTCCTACTAAGCTCGTTACCTTATAGGTCTTGTTCTATTCAAAATTTTAAAGCTTAGGTTCGCGTATGTATCGTTTTCCTAAGGCGGGCAAGAAGAGAACGGTGATGAAATTCGAACCCTTATCTTGTATGGCCAGTCCTTGCCCTTTACTAGGAAAATAAAGCAGCCGTATTCAATTCCTCAACATATATGCAAACGAAGGAATACAGTAACTCGCTAACAAGGGATTCGCGAGTGTTTCGACAAACTTACCTCCGTTCCGCACGGGGATGAACCGTTGTTGTCGACTCGGGCCACGACTCCTATGTCATGAACGAACCCGAGGGGCCGAGGTGATATTGTAATCACCGTCCTTCTCTGCAAATAGTTGATATTTAATAATACCCTTCCGTAGGGTTTAAAAATAAAAATAAAAATAGAATGTCCAAGTCCAAAGTCCAAAATAAAGTGCAAAAGAAAAAGAAAATTACAAGAGTAGAGGAATCCTAATACAAAAGAGAACTTTTTTTTTTTTTTTTTTAATTTAAAATAAAAACTTCTTTCGCTTCCTTTCCTTCGCCTTTACAACAACTACTCCGGCACCTGTTGAGCTCAAAAGAGGTAGTTAGGGTTTCGAAGTTTTAAAGCAAAAGCAAAAATAAAAAAAAATAACAAAAATAAGTGTAAAACTGTATGTGAATAGTTGGGCTGCTACAGTGATTATGCTACAGTGATTATGCGAACAGTTACGGTGAGATGAAGAATGAATAGTGACAGGAGATGAGAAATGAACTACACCACTACCGATTCCCCGGCAACGGTGCCAAAAACTTGGTAGGCTCGGAAAGATACCTACTTTTATGTATAAACTGCAAGTGCACAGTGTCGACAAGCAACACAGGGCAAGCACAGGTCGAACCACAGAGACTTGGAGAGTGTAGAAGTTGATTCTAAATCCTGATTCAGAGAGTAACCAAAAGGGGTTTGATTTTGTCGATCTGACGATATGATTTTCAAGTGACTGAAATAATAAAAGTAAAAGATGCAAATAACAAGATATGTAAACAATGATAATATGGATACTAGGGTATTCAAATCCACCAATAACCTATGATATGCATTCAACTTGTAATATTATTCTTGTCCTTATAGTAGATTCAAGTCTACCGTATAACTAAGGTGTTTCTCCAATGGATAATTTAATCACAACTAAAGTATTTCTCCAAAGCATTAATTGTCTAATTAAGCACAACTAATCTAAAGATCAATATTTGGTTAAGCATGAGTTGTAGCATAATCAACATAGAGATATTCTAACTACAATGGATACATGGCATACATTGTGAGAGCAAGATGTTGAAAAACTTGGATTAAATTATATCTTTAAACAATTCTAAACTTTCAAGAACAAGATACAAGATATGAATACATACCAATGAGATTAGGGCTTCATCTAAACCCTAGTAAATGAAATTAGAACATGAAGAACATTACAACAAAATTGAAATTTGATAAACTAACATGAACAAGCTATTCTTGGATGGTTTTTCAACACAACAACCCTCTCTATTTATAAACAAAATTCCCTCAAGCACTTGGATTCGAAATTTGGAAAGCATCCACTCAACAAAACATGTTTTCTTAATTGATGGATTGAATGGAATATATTTGGTTGTGGGAAACAAATTGGGAGTGATTGAGTGAGAGAATGGGGATGTTTTCTTTAATTGATGGATGAAATGGAATACAATGGGGGTGAGGTGGATGTTTGGAAAGAATCCAATGGGGGTGAGGTGGATGTTTTGGAAAGAATCCAATGAGGGTGAGGTGGAAATGGATTTGGGTCTTGGGTTTTGGATCATGTTTTGGATCATGGGTTGTTTAATCCCATGAATTTGTAAACAGGTTGCCACTGATGCGCGAGCGGGTTGCAACGCTTCCAACTTTCTTCTCTTTTGTCTTCTCAATTCTTCCAAGCTTTATTTAGTACTTAAAAACACAAAATTAATTAATACAAATATTTATTCTTAAAAATGGTAAAAATGCAGAATTTGGGATAATATATGACTTTGAAGCACGAAAGATGAGTTAAGTGCCAATGAAAAGGTGTATGAACATGCAATATTTGGCACTCATCATGAGGCAGTATGCCTGATAATACAGTGTTGAGGCAGTATGCCTGGCAACATAATAGTGGTGTTGAGGAATTTTCACGTCTCAACAGCAAGAGGTTTAAATTTACTTGATATGCCTAATATATATAAAACATTTAGTTTAAGGATAGTTACTTAGCTCTATTTCCGCTAGGCATGTCCTTCGCGTATGATTGGGCTTTGAGTGTATCAGGCTCTCCCGTGAGTAAGCATCGTGACAAAAGTCCCCATGTGTAATTATCCTGAGTTTATTTCTCGTGTAAGATGTGCTCCCATTGCATTCGCTGGTAAAGAGGTGACTCCGTTTAAGCTTTTGAACTTGAAGGAGGCTTCAGTCCCCAAGTATAGCTTACTTTGGTTGTACTACCTTGAATCTATGCCTCTGTGATTTGATACTAGCTTATTGTACTCTCCTGAATGGGATGCTGGGAAGCTTGGAACATCACATGGACTAAATATTCTTTGTAGTGGTTGTTGTTATGGTGAAGCTCTGGATAGTACCAACAAAACGAGCAACATCAGTCCTTGGCAGCAAGTTGGATGGCTGCGATCATGATCATCGACATGAAGGAGTGTGGCGGCAGCGGATCTGGCTCTGGTGGTAGAAGGTGTGACGCCTGAGGGAACGCTTCCTACGCTGTTGTTGTTGATCATGCTGACAGGTGGTACATCGATGTTACTGGAAGGAGAGTTGACATCAAGGGTGTTTTCAGCGCTAGGGTTTGTTGCTGACCCAAACTTGAGCTCTACCACTCATACATGGTGGTTTGGTTTCCTTCAAAGTCTGTCATCGTGGTAGGCTATTTCACGATCTTGCTTGGGTGAACCTTGGTCACCCTGAGTGTCTTGAGAGTAACCACATCCGATGACGCTCCCGTATCGATGAGGGCCCTCTTGAACTCTGAATCCTTGATGCATGAAGTAATGTGTAGGGCCCGGTTGTGACCTTCTTCCACCATCATGTCTTCTTCTGTAAATGTAACATTATTCACAGACATCTCTGATGTTTTGAGGCTTCTGGACGCAAAGGAGTTAAATGCATGTCCAGGGCTATCTGGTTGATTGTGAAACTATTGACTTGAGGATCATCGTTGCAAGTATCAGTCCCCAGTGTAGAAATCTCTGTGATAGGAGAACCACTCATATCTGATGTCATCTTGATGAGGAGATCGAGTATGCCATTTATTGCTTCTTTGATCAGGTCCATGTTCTTCGTGTGAATCTCCTGCACCCGTGCTAACTCGATCAACGTTGGGATTCTTCCGGTTAC
This sequence comes from Papaver bracteatum, assembly GCA_023529315.1. Taxonomy (NCBI): domain Eukaryota; kingdom Viridiplantae; phylum Streptophyta; class Magnoliopsida; order Ranunculales; family Papaveraceae; genus Papaver; species Papaver bracteatum. The sequence continues at coordinate 563,753 of JAJJWX010005378.1, read as the reverse complement.
GCCATCAGATACTCCGTTGGGAATAGGGGTATCTTTATTTGAGGAACTTCGATCAGAATTTGAAGTTGTTTGGTGAATCCTAAGACCAACCATTTTGAAATCAACCAATGAGGTTGGGTATTGATGGAAATGACTTCACAACCGAGAGATTAATCTCCCACTTTGGTCGCCAATTGTTTATCGGTGAAAACTATTTCTGCCGGTTTTGGTAATTTGGGGTGTGTGGATGAGAAATGAATCCAAACCCTAAACAAATACATTGCACGAGAGTGCTTTTGATTTGAGAGATCAATCTATATAATTCTGGCCCAAACCAATAAATGGTCGTTCCAGACTTGTTTTGGTCAAAAAGTGAAGGAGATGGGGTTGATCTTAGGGAGGGAAGCGAAGAAGGAGTTTAGATTGTGAAGGTGTAGGCTATTTATGAATTGTATCAGAATACCGAACTGTCTTGCAATAATGTAAGCAATCAGCTCTGGGTGTTTGAATATATTGTATCAACACTTAGTTTCTGTTAGTCATGTCCTGGATTGGAAATAGGGAGGAGAACCTATTTATACAAGTCATTGAGCCTAACCCTCGTATCTCGTGGGAAGTGGAGAAAGTGGAGATATGGAGTAGTGGAGTCGTGTGCTGGTGTCACACGATCAGTCTTGCCCACTTCTCCCGTCATCACTAACCGTCCATGTCTTCCTGACACGTTCTTGTGATGGCGCATTGTGCAATGCACGCTGTAAACCTCCAGAACAATACCCCAGTAAGTATCCCCCAGTTTGTGACATGTTTTATGTCTCGATTGCGTGGATCATGGGATCCACAGAAGGTAGCATACGGTGCTAGGTTAAATAACTAAGTTATTAGGGAAGTCGATATTTATGAAATATCGTGCGTATTCTATGCATGTAATGCATCGAATATATTCAGCATGGATGAAGCATCATGTTGACATGCTCAGGACCTGTTAAGTCCACATCTTCACCTTCCATCTATCCTTGCGAAGATGGACGCTTGTGATCGGTTAGCGACACATGTAATATGCCGCAAACCCTAATTAGGGTTTTGGATCGGTCGTGTGTACACGACTTCATCCTAACGGTTTGGCAGGCTATGCTCCTCCTTTGGGGATGCCGAACATATTGGACCCACATTGGGTCGGTAGTGAACATGATGATACCTGACTGAAGGTCCTAGGCCTGATCTAATCCATCCAAACATGCTGGTGAAGTTGGATGGTCGTGATCAATTTGAGACCTTAGTGGAATTTCCTGCGACCCTTTAAACTTCACGACGGCCCAACTTCGGGCAACCGTACGTGGTTTTGTGGCTAGGTCAGGGGAGGATCGATTATGCAGGCGTGAAGGGGATGCGTCAGTGTATAGGACAACGTTTGTCCAACCGGCCATGGGACGATCTATGTCGTCCAACTATGACGGCGAAGTTGGACAGACGCGATCTGTCTGAGATCATCATTGGCAGTCTTGTGCGTACATGTTTTCCAAGATGCTCCATAGAAGCCCAACCATCCTACTCTAGGCTGGTGTTCGGTGGTCGTTTGGGAGGCGTGGTATGCATTCGATCGACCGAGACATAAACAAGCCCGCTGGTGGTCATTGTGGTGATAGCCTGCTCCTGCTAAGGTTCGTCTAGGCTGGTTAAATCGTGCGGCCAACTTGCGTGGTCGTGATTGTTTCTGAGACTGATATGGACAGTTCAGATTCAAATATGCTCGATCGGGCTAGTATAACACACCGAGAGACAATTCTCTTTGTTAGAGAATGGTGTAGCATGTACGGGTATTTCGTGCATGCCTCACTATTGATACTTGGATATTCATGTTACTCTGCTGAGAGTAAAAATCAGTCATCATGCCGCACCAATAATGAGAGTTCTACTGAGAACAGCACAGGAAATACAAGGCGATTTTATGCATTAATTAATAATGCTAAAATTCACAGAATACTTGGGTATTGTTGCTACATACTCCATTCTAGGTGAATTAATAAAGCGAAGAGGTACTCATCACTTATCAAACAGCTTTATCCTCTGCAGGATGTTAACATGTTAAAATTGGTTTTACAATTTTATCCCTGAACTAAAATCCACCATCACACTTATATACAAATTTTAATGGTTAAGCAAGAAACTTTATATTATATTCCTTAATACTATGTCTATCTAGAGTGTTCATGATTCGCACTTTTATGTTTTCAATATGCACGACTTGAAAGATACGTTAGGGAATAAAACAGTTCAAGTCAAATATCACTAACCTCAAGTGGAAGGATGATGTTGTGGTTGTAGCTCCGTACTTCTTCACTTCTTCAAGTCTTCGCAATACTTGTAATGTCTCACCCTAATACTTTCAAGCTAACCTATACAAAGTTGACTCTAGTACATTTAAATCAAGCGACTCTTAAATGAGTTTTGGTTCACTATAATATGACAACCAAACTTGACATACCAACACTTGGTGGGTTCAACGGATCTATGCTCAAACAGGCATATGTCTCCAATATTCAACAATACCTCGATATTTTTCGCAACACTTCTATAACACCGACCAGCGAATGTGAATAGATGTAGCACAAACTCTTCTTTAACTCTTGAAGACACATGCAAACTCTTAAATTTCTATAACTAGTTTTATGACTCTAAAACACATACTTTTGCAACGGAAAATGTGTGGGGTTTATATAGGTTTAGAAGTGACTCTTAGAGAAATACTTTCATGAAGAGTCACAACCCTTAGTGGAGAGTCGCATCCCTTAGGATAAGACACAACATATTGAAAAGTTTTAAGTGAGTGGACACACTCATTCATACTAACTAACTCATATTTCTATTCAAAATTCCAACACTTTGTTAAGTCATTCGTTTGTTTTTATATTTTCTTCTTATAGTAAAATATTCTACTATCAATTGCACTGCGGGAATGTTGATGCAGCGTAGACAAGTTCCAGTTCTTGTGGACTTAAGAGTGTCCATAATCATGAACTTAATAAAGTCGTCCAGAAAAGACCTACTAGTGCTTTACAAAGTCAACCAGGTATGGTCGACTGGAATACCTTCTGGTTGTGCAATGGCCAGTGACAAAGGATTCACTGGAGATCCTTATTCTACGACCAGTTTAACGGGCAAAAAAAAAAGTTCATCGAGCAGCCAACGTTGATCGGTTATTTTCCTCCAAACGTGTTCTTTGTAAAATTAACGTAACCGTGTCGGATGTTTGATTCATCTAAGATTTAGATATTTTGCTCAATTGTATAATCATCCATAGTAATGGTATATAGATGATTTGCCTATTAAGTCATTTATTTATCGACGAATTAAATGATAAAAGTTGAAAGAAAAGTAGATTAATATAATGATAATCAAACATGATTTTAACTTAGGGTTAATAATTTTTAAAGATTTTTTAATGAAAACCGACATTAAGGAAGAAGAAGACATATAAGAGTGGGGACACTTATAGTCAAATTTAATTTTACTTTTATATAGGTGGTAAATAGGAAAAAGTAGAATTGCAAAGTATAATTATTTTAGCAATTCTAATAAGGGTGGCAAATAGGAGAAGTGTGGGTGGAAAATCGGATAAGAATTTTTAACTTATTTTTTTATTTATGGAAAAATAAAATTTTACCTATTTTCTTGTCAGGGGAAACTCCATTCCTATTGATTAAAAAAAAAAAAAACTATTACTGTGATTATCATGTTTCATACGTAACGATTCATAAGATTTTATATCATCCAGTAGCTGTCTAAGATGAGATATAAAGTTTGATTACATATCCACAGAATAAGAAGAAGTAACGAAGATTAGTCCCAAAATGTTCGAGGAAATGCTAACAGTTGTTGGGATGATTGTTTTGTTCAATTGAACTGATGAAAGGGGACGAGCTGGTGATGTTTGGATGTGTGCTTCAAAAAAAAAAAAGTTTGGATGTGAACTGAACAACTGGTGGTGATCGAGAATGGGTTTAGGTAAACAAAACAATTTTAGAGAATTGAAGGTTTTGTAGCTCGAGTATTTTGGAGAGGAGGGAGAGCTCATCTCTGTAATGGTTGGTACTTGAGCAAATAAAAGAGTATATGGCCTGAAGTGGAACCCGGGGGCAAATTACTTTTTGATTGAATGATTCTGAGATAATGAAAAATGCAGATCAACACCTATAATAATGTATTACTGATCAAATATGTTTTTGTGTGTGTAGAAATTGTATAAATATCCCTACTCCTATTATACCTCTACAAATATCCCTAATAGACTTTACAAACATCTCCGATGGCATAATTGAAATTTTATCTAAAGTCTGAATTTTTATAATTCCTTATTTAACCTTTCACCGTTACTTCATTTTCCTTATATTCATTTTTATAAGGCAGAGAAAAATCTCCATCGCTCCCACCAGCACTACCATCTCCATCGCTCCTACCATCATTACCATCTCGAACGTCTCCGCCACAACCACCACCACCATCATTACAGAGTGAGAGAGGAAAATATTTGAGAGAGAAGAATTTTGAGATTAACGTAGATATCTTTGGCCGAAATTCAAACCAAACCAAACCCACCCCCATCATATGCATCTTCACCACCACCCCTACGACCACCATTTCTATCGATGCCACCACCACCACTACCATCTTCATCTTCATCTCGTCACCAACAACGTTATTTTTAATATATCAAATTCAAAGATACGAGAAATATTACCAGTAACAGATTCAAAGATATGAGATCTGAGTTTAGGTTTCGATTTCTGGTTATTTTAGAAGTGAACTCGTTCGAATTATAGAAGCTCATAAATTGATGGTGATGGTGGCTGTGGTGGTGGAGGAGGTATGTATTGGAATCTATTTCAACTCCAATTTTAATGTCTCTTACAGATTTAATGGGTTTATTTTCTCAATTGAAAGTTCTTGTTCTCAATCGATATAGCAACAAACTCGAATTTCAGATCCATTTGATACAACAAAAACTAATATTGAAGAAATAGGATCAGAAGATGAATTAGTTAATGCATTATTGATAGATTTGGATCTATAGTGGAAGATGGTGGTTGTAATATGAATATTGAATTGGTGATGCCAATCAAAATAGTAATACAGGGGTGATACTAATGATATTGGTGTTTCTGCAGGGAGGGGTCTAGAGATTTATGCATTTTAGTTTTGTAAAAATGAGTGTCATAATATAACCAGTAAAATGAGTAGGTGGTGTTGTAAATTGATAAGCATGTTAGTGCTACATTTTATACCCATATTTATATTAGATAGACTTCGATATTCTGGCTAATATCACTATTTAGTGTTTTTGAAGGAGATACAAGAAAATCCAATCATCGTAGAATGATCCACTAAACTAGATGGCGTTTGCCACAAAAACAACAAAATGCTAGTGGTGGTACCAAAAGCTTGGTTGTAAAGTTGACAATTCGTATTGGTGGCATCTCTATATCATCTCACAGACAAAAGTTAAGAAAATTAGTGGGACGTGTTTCTGCAAGATGAGGAGCTGAAGAATTGAGAAGAGATAAGTGATACGTGGCAACCCCCTCCACCACATTTCTAATCTCTTATGTTCCCAAGTTTACAAAGAAATGTGAAAGAGTAAAGGCATGCAGACGTAAATGGGGAAGGTATATATGCTAGTCGATAAACAAGGAAGCAGTGCCGTCAGTTTTGGTTCGTTTCAGTACTAGACGTTGTTCGTGAATTACAGAGTGCGGAAGACTAGGGAAATGCTGAGAAATGAAAGAAAGATGGTAGCGACAGTTGGGGTTAATGGTTGGTTGTATGTTTGCTGATGGAGTGTTGTTTCTTCTTCCGAAACCAGAGGCAGCAGTTCTTCGGGCGATATCAATGGGTGGAATCTGACTTTTGAGTTTGTTCATTTTACAAGTTGTTGGTGCTGCAATGGCAGCGAGAGAAGAGAAATGGTTCCATGGTCCGAGTGTTAATTTGATTTGAATCAGCAGATATAGTGAGGAAATGAAATCCCGATATAGACAGATACATTGGTGTTATGGCCATATTTGGACAAAATGATGGGTGTTGTACCGGTGCACTAAAAATACAAAGTGGATTTGATGTTCATTGGGTATTTTGCTTCCATGGCCGCAGATTAGGGAGGCTCGGGCTGGTGGTGTTTTGGTTACACGTTGCAGGTGCCGCTACTTAGTTCCATTGATCGAGAGATTGTTGACCATCATTGATGAATACTGTACGTAGGAGTTTACTGGTGATTTAATGGGAGACGAGAATTGGCAGTAAACAAAGTTTGCCTGAGTTTATCGGTGTGTTAAAGAGAGTAGACAGGTGACTGTTAATGGAGATGGGAATGAAGATGAATTCTAAAGTATTATTGTGATTTATACTTCCAAGAGGTTGGACTTGAACAGTGGGGTTCAGTTCGAGCTGGTTCAGTGGAGGAAGGTGCTTAAAGGTTATGGGCATGTCAACTGTAATACTCGATTGACAAAGAAATTGGAACAACCAAAGAAGTCGGGTGTTGAACAATGGGTATTTTGGTCAGGGAATAAAGCAGTGGCCGGAGTCTGGAAAGGAAGTTGGTAGAGTATAAAGTTGTCGGACTTGGTAGTGGTCTGTATTTGAAATCAGCTTGTTTTTGGATTGGGCCTATGGCTTATCCGTTCCTAGCCGAGTTGTAACACATGACCTATATATATCTCAGACGAAAAACGGAAAAGGAGGGCCGGTTTTGGGAGGCGACGGACGCCGTTACAGAGAACCGAAGAACAAAATCTTGAGAAGGAGAAAGGAGGAGGCTGACGGCGACAGATCCATTGGGGTTTGAAGTTCTATTCCTCCCATTTTCGTTTGTGCTTAGCAAGTTTTCTTTCGATTTATTTATGGCTTTTGTGAAAGCAATGCCTTGATAGTTTTATCGTAACTAGGGTTTATTGGATGAAATCACTTTGGGTATTAGGCTATTTTTGATTGATTCGAACTATGAGGCAATAGACCATAATGATTTGAATGTGATTAGTTCTTGAATAATTATTTATTGATTTAACGATGATATGAGTTTTGCTTCACCAGTTACAATAACCTTTGTGCATAGTTGTTAGGTTCATAATATATTTTTGTCTCATTATTTGATAATTTCATGCTTGGGTTAATATCTTTGATGGGTTATGCTTAGAAGAGCCATGTAATAGTTGTGAATCAATATTTTAGTTCCGTATAACTTTCTCGCTAATGCAATTTGATGGTGCATGCTTCGGTTTAATCTTTTGATGTGTCATGCTTAGGGAATCCCAGTGATATTTGCGACTCTAATACATATAATAGGTGATGTCAATAGAACGAACAATAAATAATTCATGAATTATGTTTCATTTCAGTACTTGAATAGAAATAGTGGTGGATACTATAAACCCTAGTTACCGATTTTCCCATTCATTTTACTGTATTTCGGTAATTTTATTATTTCGTTTTACATTTCTCATTATAAAAATCCAAAAATATTGTTCCTGGTTAATTTATTAGTTGATTGAGAATATTGATTATTGGTATTTCCACCGCTCCCTGTGGGAACGACCCGTACTTTCCTCTATCTACTTGTTAGACACAGTGCGATTGCGGTTATTATATATAGGCATCTCCGGATCTTATCAATTTTTGGCGCCGCTGCCGGGGAGCGGTTGTGGAATATTGTAATTGGTATTTTTAATTTTGTAAATAGTTAGGTTTTTATTTTTTTTATTTTTGTACAGTGTTTTTATTTTTATTTTTACTTTTTTTATTTTATTTTATAGGATTTCTTTTTCCTTTTGATTTGTTTTGTGTGTCAGAATTTTATTTCAGGTACCTTTTTGAGAGCGATGAATGCTTTGCGCGAGACGTCGTCTATGACTCTTGGTGAATACATGTATGGGTCACGGTATAAGGAAGTTCTTGCTTATAATCGTCTCAGGTATGGAACTTGGAATCCACGTAATTTCGCTATGGGTGGTTATTCAGATGAGTATCAACCCCAATGCCATGAGGGTGAAAATAAACTTGACACTAGAAGTGATTTTAGGAATTATGATACCGATATAATACCTGAATCTATTGTATCTTACCCAACTCATGATCATTTGACTGATTATATGTCTATTCAAAAGGACGAGAGCTGTGTTAGAGACGCCATTTATTTAGATAATGATGATTTAGAAGAACATATTTATACTGAAGATACTATTATTGAGTCTGATGACTTAGAGACAGTAGAAGTGCATAATGAGATGTTTTCTAATCATTTGAATAACGAGATTCCTATAAGCCACTTAGATGCAAACAATAATGAGGCGACTATTCATGATATTGTTGCTCTATTGAGCTCCTGTTTTGCTGACCCATCTTGTGATTTTATGATTGCTGATGTCGATGTGGAGGCAATTGGTACTGGTCAGGTAACTACTGATTTTGAACCATTCTCAGTCTGTTTAGCCCACTTTGCAGATTCCGATGATCATATGCTTATTGACATTGTCAATGCATTGCGGTCTCCAATGTGTAATCAAGGTAACTCAACTATGGAAGTTATTTCTGCGGACTTAGAACCAGATTTAAGAGTTACTGATTTTCATAAACTTGAACCATTAGATACAGGTTTAAACAATTATGCTGAGTTTAAAAAATACATTGCTTCCTTTGATTTCTAGTGAAGATAATGTATCGACCGAATGTATTTCAGCTGATTTGGAATCTGATTTAGAGTGTGCTTCCCAAATAGAAAATAATATACATTCTATTTTTGTTGTCCATGTGAGTTATTTGTTTATCTCAACTAAGGACTGTTTTCTTTTGGGAATGGATTTACACATCTTTTTGGAAGTTTATAGTGTTTGCAGGTTCATATTTGCAGCTGACTTGATTTTTTGGATTGATCCCCAACTTTTTAGACTTTATATATATGCTTTGCTGCTTACTTTGGTGTAACCTCACCTTGTTTGAGGTTCTTTATGTGCGCAAACATGGATACAAAGATTATGCTTTATGGGAGTCAACCCGTACGATTTCGCTTCATGGGAGTCAACCCATCAGATTTGTTTTCTTTCCTCTATCTTTTATTTGTTTATTTGAATTTCCCATCTTAATTTCTATGTTGGATGACTCAATTACATTGAGGACAATGTAATGTTTAAGTGTTGGGGAGTGGCATTTTCGTTAGGCTTTCAAAAAAAATATTTTTTTTTGCATATTATGACCAGCTGTGTAGCGGGTCTCTTAAAAAAAAAAAAAAGATGATCAGCTGTGTAGCGGGTCTTTTAAAAAAAAATTATCATTATGATTTTTTAGAGTTATGACCAGCTGTGTAGCGGGTCTAACTCTCTCTTATGATATGACCAGCTGTGTAGCGAGTCAATTCTTTATTTTGCTCGAGGACTAGCAAAATATAAGTGTGGGGGTGTTGATAAGCACGTTAGTGCTACATTTTATACCTATATTTATATTAGCTAGACTTCGATATTCTGGATAATATCACTATTTTAGTGTTTTTGAAGGAGATACAAGGAAATCCAATCATCGTAGAATGATCCACTAAACTAGATGGCGTTTGCCACAAAAACAACAAAATGCTAGTGGAGGTACCAAAAGCTTGGCTATAAAGTTGACAATTCGTATTGGTGGCATCTCAATATCATATCACAGACAGAAGTTAAGAAAATTAGAGGGACGTGTTTCTGCAAGATGAGGAGCTGAAGAATTGAGAAGAGATAAGTGATACGTGGCAACCCCCTCCACCACATTTCTAATCTCTTATGTTCCCAAGTTTACAAAGAAATATGAAAGAGTAAAGGCATGCAGACGTAAATGGGGAAGGTGTATATGCTAGTCGATAAACAAGGAAACTGTGCCATCAGTTTTGGTTCGTTTCAGTACTAGACGTTGGTCGTGAATTGCAGAGTGCAGAAGACTAGGGAAATGCTGAGAAATGAAAGAAAGATGGTAGCGACAGTTGGTGTTAATGGTTGGATGTACGTTTGCTGATGGAGTGCAGTTTCTTCTTCAGAAATCAGAAGCAGCAGTTCTTGGGGCGATATCAATGGGTGGCATCTGAGTTTTGAGTTTGTTCAATTTGCAAGTCGTTGGTGCTACAATGGCAGCGAAAGAAGAGAAATAGTTCCATGGTCCAGGTGTTAATCTGATTTGAATCAGCTGAGATAGTGAGGAAATGGAATCCCGAGATAGACAGATACATTGGTGTTATGGACATATTTGGACAGAATGGATGGGTGTTGTACCGGTGCACTGAAAATACAAAGTGGAGTTGATGCTCATTGGGTATGTTGCTTCCATGGCCGCAGACTAGGGAGGCTCATGCTGGTGGTGTTTTAGTTACACGCTGCAGGTGCCGCTACTTAGTTCCATTGATCGAATGAATGTTGACCATCATTGATGAAGACTGTACGTAGGAGTTTACTGGTGATTGAATGGGAGACGAGAATTGGCAGTAAAAAAAGTTTGCCTAAGTTTATGATTTATACTGCCAAGAGGTTGGACTTGAACAGTGGGGTTCAGTTCGAGCTGGTTCTGTGGAGGAAGGTGCTTAAAGGTTATGGGCATGTTAACTGTAATACTCGATTGACAAAGAAGTTGGAACAACCAAAGAAGCCGGGTGTTGAACAATGGGTATTTTGGTCAGGGAATAAAGCAGTGGCTGGAGTCTGGAAAGGAAGTTGGTAGAGTATAAAGTTTTCGGACTTGGTAGTGGTATGTATTTGAAATCAGCTTTTTTTTGGATTTGGCCTATGGCTTATCCGTTCCTAGCCGAGTTGTAACACATGACCTATATATATCTCAGACGAAAAACGGAAAAGGGGGCTGGTTTTGGGAGGCGACGAACGCCGTTACAGAGAACCGAAGAACAGAATCTTGAGAATGAGAAAGGAGGAGGCTGACGGTGACAGAGCCAGTGGGGTTTGAAGTTTTATTCCTCCCATTTTCATTTGTACTTAGCAAGTTTTCTTTCGATTTATTTATGGCTTTTGAGAAAGCCATGGCTTGCTAGTTTTATCGTAACTAGGGTTTATTGGATGAAACCACTTTGGGTATTAGGCTATTTTTGATTGATTCGAACTATGAGGCAATAAACCATATTTATTTGAATGTGATTAGTTCTTGAATAATTATTTATTGATTTAACGATGATATGAGTTTTGCTTCACCGGTTACAATAACCTTTGTGCGTAATTGTTAGGTTCATAATATATTTTTGTCTCATTATTTGATAATTCCATGCTTGGGTTAATATCTTTGATGGGTTATGCTTAGAAGAGCCATATAATAGTTGTGAATTAATATTTTAGTTCCGTATAACTTTCTCGCTAATGCAATTTGATGGTGCATGCTTCGGTTTAATCTTTTGATATGCCATGATTAGGGCGTCCCAGTGATATTTGCGAGTCTAATACATATAATAGGTGATGTCAATAGAACGAACAATAAATAATTCATGAATTATGTTTCATTTCAGTAATTGAATAGAAATAGTGGTGGATACTATAAACCCTGGTTACCGATTTTCCCATTCATTTTATTGTATTTCAGTAATTTTATTATTTCGTTTTACATTTCTCATTATAAAAATCCAAAAATATTGTTCCTGGTTAATTTATTAGTTGATTGAGAATATTGATTATTGGTATTTCCAACGCTCCATGTGGGAACGACCCGTATTTGCCTCTATCTACTTGTTAGACACCGTGCAATTGTGGTTATTATATATAGGCATTTCCGGATCCTATCATAAATCCTGGTGGTAGTGGTGGTAGTGGTGTGGTGGTGGAGTGAGAAAGTATCATCAACAACAACATTCCTGGATCAGATTTATTTTGCACTTGCTAGCTAGTGGTATTGTTGATGTTGTTTGTAAAACTTATATTGCTCACTTTGCTCGTCTCACTATCCTTTTCCAAGTTCATTCCCTATCCAATTTGAGATTTTTCTAAATTTCTACCATCTTTATATGCGATTTGCTGACATTTTTATCGAAGTAGTTAAAATTTTGGGTTTAAAAAATGCTCATTAGGTTCATACATTATGTACGGGGTGATTGGTACATGATATAGTATATATATATGAACTTCGAATATGTGGGCTAATGTGTTGCTTGAGTAATGAAGTTGTGTAGCTTTGAATGTTTAGTTATTTAAGTCATGAAAATTTGAATTTTAAACTAAAGTTAGTGCAACAAATGGAGGCGACAATGATGAATTTTGTCGCAGTAATGATGGTGGTGGCACTGGTGATAGCAACTTGTTTAGTTATGAGTTAATTAATTAAACGTTTAAATTATCCAGTCTACTAATTCATTTTCAAATGAACTACATAACACATATTTGCTAATGATATGCTTTTTCTGGAAATGTAAATGTATCAGTGTGATATTTTAATACAATAAATTGATCAATACTAGTTTTCAGAAATTCACTGTTCGTTTACCAAGTACATGTGAAACCATGTGTCGAGGAGCATATTGGACAAAAAATGGCAATTGTGAAAATCTAAAGGAGGAACAAAATCTAAACCATTTTAATTTTTTTCTTTTCTGTTTATCCTTTGTAGTGTCATGGAGAGTTTCTCTTTTCAATGCATTCCGAGAAAGTAGCTTTGTCGGGGCTACCTAGAGCTACTTCCTTCTTTCTCTTGTAGGAATAAACAAATTTGTTTTTCTAATGAAGCAATTATGTTTCCGACAGTTTTAATTAAGATCTTGAATAGGTTGTATTGTGTTGTTATTAACCTATATTGTATCATTTTGTGTTGTGGTGGTACTGTTGGGTTTATATGGATTTAGGGATATGATAAAGATTTATTGTTTGATTATGACATAATGCACCATATTAAATGTGCAACAACATGCATCTATAGTTGCTCTTTCTCGTGTGGTTGTTGAAAGACCATTCCCTGACAATATGGTGTTTATATTTGTATTGCTAATAGTGGAAATTATATATAAATCTTAACATGAATGGAACTAGTAGTTCTCTGTAAATGGGATCAACTATGGCTGTTGATCCAATTTATGGGATCAACTCATGTTGTTGATCCATTTTTTTGTGGGATCAACTACTGTTTTTGATTCGATCAACAATTATTGTTAAAAATATTTCCTTGGATTAGTATAATCATGCTTGTAGTTTAAATGATGTAAAGTTATTCAAATGTTGAATTTGTGGTGCAATGGTAGCATGACTGACTCTAAGTCAGATGATGCGTGTTCGACTCACGCCAAGTTCACTCATTCGTATATGTCACTTTTTTATGTCAACTTTGGTTGTTGACTCCATTTACATGGATCAACTTCTACTGTTGATCCTTTCTTTTTTTGGATCAACTATTGTTGTTGATCCCCTTAATTGGATCAACTTCCACTGTTGATTCTATTTTTATTTGGATCAACTACAGTTGTTGATACAAGATATTTAAACCATTGTTAGTGGGGGGGTGGGGGACTGTCGGTGATGGCAGACTGGTGGCGGCGGCGATGACGAACTAGTGGTAGTGGTGATGGCGTCAATGGTGGTGGTGGTGGTGCAATGATGGTGGAGTAGTGGTGGCGGTTGGTAGGTGGTGGTAGAATGGTAGTTGAATGTTGGTGGTGGTGTTGGAATGTGGTGCTGCTAGTGGTGGTGGTGGTGCGGGTGAAGTGGTAAAAGAAGAAATTTATTCCATTTTAAAATAAAGAAAAATATTATATGGTGAGGGTATTAAGGTAATCCAACTTTAAAAGCATAAGGTTATTAAAAAATAGGGATATATTTATTGTTGTATAAGGATCTATTTGTAGGGTGTTAAAACTAGGGATATCTAATTAATATACCCGTTTTTTTTTTCTTCTTTTTATATGAGTACGTATTGATCAAATATGATTGATCCAAATCCAAAGTACTCGTATTATTTTATGACTTTGATTTTGATTCTGAACATTTTTTCTTTGTCTCTCGTTAAAAGAAGGAGAAAAAACTAATTTTGATCTGTAATTAAAATTGTTATTAAGTAAATTTGAAAAAGTGGGGGTCTAACAACCTCACCCAATATTTCGATTAGCAATCTGTATGGACAACTCCGAGTTGTTTTCTAGAGAATCAACTAGACTCAATCAATAGAAAATACTCAAGGAGTTGTTATCTCAATCTCTCAATTTGATTTACTCAAGCAAATATAATTCGCGAGTCTAATCAAAGAGAGATAACTTGGATGGTACCAAATACCAATATCCAAGTGTCAATCGATTTAAATCAACAACCAATAAGGTCGGATATTCTAATCGATTGAACAACGCATAACCTGTATTATTTCAATTATATAACAAAATATAATGCGGAATAGAAATAACACAGACACTAGAATTTTGTTAACGAGGAAACCGCAAATGCAGAAAAACCCCGGGACCTAGTCCATATTAAACATACACTATATTAAGACGCTACAGACACTAGCCTACTGCAAATTAACTTCGGTCTGGACTGTAGTTGAACCCCAATCAATATCACACTGATCCAAGGTACAGTTATGTTCCTACGCCTCTGATCTCAGCAGGATACTGCGCACTTGATTCCCTTAGCTGATCTCACCCACAACCAAGAGTTGCTACGACCCAAAGTCGAAGACTTTAGCAAACAAATCTGTCTCACACAGAAAAATCTACAAGATAGATAAATTCGTCTCCCACGAATAAACCTATGAGTTTTGTTCCATCTTTTGATAAATCAAGGTGAACAGGAACCAATCAATAAAACCAAACTTATATTCCCGAAGAACAGCTCAGTTTTATCAATCACCTCACAATAGTCTTAATCGACGCAGCGAAAAAAGATATTGTGGAATCACAAACGATGAGACGAAGATGTTTGTAACCTAATGAAATCACAAACGATAATGGCTATTCCAAAACACTAGTTATTCTTCTACACAAAATAGAAACAATAGAAGACTTACTAGACGATAAGTTATTAGAAACCGATCATGAGTTAAAGTTCACGTTTGATACTTCACAAGTTTCGAGATTTTTGAGCTTGTGATTCATATCAACTGTGTCTTCCAAGAAAATATCCATGTTGATAAGATCTTTAACATGCGAATTCATGAGACCAATATCAGCAATACCCTTTTCAACTCACTTCTCACATTATCAAGATCTTTTACTATATCAACAAGTTGCAGTTTTCCTTTCTCAAAATATTTAAGAAAGTCATGAACCACTTTGGCAGAGACCATATCCTCATTCTCAACATCTTGATGTGAGTAGGCATAAAAGCATGAGGCATTGGGTGCGCCATCTTAGATAAGAGTTATTTTCTTTCTTCCTTTTGATTCAACACCAAAACCTTTCTCAAGAAATCCTTTAGCAAAACACCATAGAGAGATGAAGAAGAGGACATTCTTGATAACCCAGATAATGACCTAGAGTATGCGTACGTGAACTTATGTAACTCAATAGGTCGCCTATTTAAAGGTTTTGTTTGAAAGGAGGACTTATAGGGTTTTCAAACTGTGAACTCGAGATAGCAACCCGTGTACACATCCGAACACATTACACCCCGTAAAGAAAGACACAAGACAATTAAAAACAAAAACAATAAGAGACCATGCAAATACTTTTAAGCAATATTTTCTGCTGGCACTAGTTTAGCTAAAAACAATAAGAGAATAATTCAACTAGTCAAAACTGCAAATTTCCAAAGTACACCTGATTTACACACTTTGCTCAGCAGGATTTTTATGAGCAAGTTCCTACCTTTGTGATTAATTAGCTCATCTAAGGAATTGTAAGTGTGATCAAGTCTCTTTTCCCTTCTGAATTTTGGGAGAGACTCATTTTGATTTGAGAAGTTATCATAAAACTTACTATCATCAAAATATGAGACATAGTTTGGATTCTTACCGGAAGAGTCTTGACTTGAGGCTGATAACCTATTGACAATTTCTTTATACCCTTGAATCATCTCATTCTGGTTATTTCTTATATCATCAATTTTTCTTCTTCCTTCTGGAATTTCCTTCAAATCAGGAGAAACATCATTTTTAGAGACATTAATTTTGTCTTTCCTTAGGCGATGTTTATCAAGATATTTTTTTTGCTTCCTTGTATTTGAGGAACTCATTGAACTGACCTTCCTAGTGACAACACATGGTTCATATGAAAACCAATAGGTTTTGACATACGAATGTCAGTTACACCTTTGAGAATTAAGTCTAAGGTGCGTTGAAGTTGAACAAGATAACTTTTATTCAACTTAGAGTTTTCCTTACGTTTGACAGAACCTTTTGCTTCGAAAAAGTGGCATACCTTCTGATCGCACGTGTGACTAGGCAATTTAGTCTTGACATTCTCGTAAGGAGATTTCTTCCTTCCATGTGATGTTGACTTTCCTTGATCAGAGGAAGCTAACATATCTTTCTTAATTGGCAGGGACTCCGTTTTTTCTTTTGGAGAATTTTCTGTTGTAGCAGAGACGGTTGATGTATTAGACTGCCTAGAGCATCCTTGAATAAAGAGTTTATTGAAGTGACGTTCTATTTCAAAAGCATCCTTTATGAGGCTTGCTTCAAGAGTCATATATGAAGAATAGTTTTCAGTATTTTCTTTGATTTTGCATTCACTAATTATACCCAGAAGACTATTGACATGTTTTTTTAACCAATTAAATATATCATCTTGGATTCTAAAAAGATTTAGAATCAACTTACTCTCTTCAGTTGTTTCCCGTTCATTTAGAGAAGTAGACTTTTTTGAATGCCAATCTGAATGGTGTATGTCAATATTTGCCTATCTGATTTCAACACAGTGTTCGTCTATCCTTAAGATTGTAGGATCTTTCTCTTTAATAGACTTTGACAGGACAAATTCTTTATTTATGGTGATGCGTTTCTCAGAGATACTATTTTTGTCCATAGATTCAGATCGCTACAAACACAGACTTGTAAGGTCTTGAAGTGTTTGCCTGCTCTGATACCAATTGAAAAAGTGGGGGTCTAACAACCTCACCCAATATTTCGATTATCAATCTGTATGGACAACTCCGAGTTGTTTTCTAGAGAATCAACTAGACTCAATCAATAGAAAATACTCAAGGAGTTATTATCTCAATCTCTCAATTTGATTTACTCAAGCAAATATGATTCGCGAGTCTAATAAAGAGAGATAACTTGGATGGTACCAAAGACCAATATCCAAGTGTCAATCGATTTAAATCAACAACCAATAAGGTCGGATATTCTAATCGATTGAACAACGCATAACCTATATTATTTCAATTATATAACAAAATATAATGCGGAATAGAAATAACACAGACACCAGAATTTTGTTAACGAGGAAACCGCAAATGCAGAAAAACCCCGGGACGTAATCCATATTAAACATACACTGTATTAAGCCGCTACAGACACTAGCCTACTGCAAATTAACTTCGGTCTGGACTGTAGTTGAACCCCAATCAATATCACACTAATCCAAGGTACAGTTATGCTCCTACGCCTCTGATCCCAGCAGGATACTGCGCACTTGATTCCCTTAGCTGATCTCACCCACAACCAAGAGTTGCTACGACCCAAAGTCGAAGACTTTAGCAAACAAATCTGTCTCACACAGAAAAATCTACAAGATAGATAAATTCGTCTCCCACGAATAAACCTATGAGTTTTGTTCCATCTTTTGATAAATCAAGGTGAACAGGAACCAATCAATAAAACCAAACTTATATTCCCGAAGAACAGCTCAGTTTTATCAATCACCTCACAATAGTCTTAATCGACGCAGCGTAAAAAGATATTGTGTTATCACAAACGATGAGACGAAGATGTTTGTAACCTAATGAAATCACAAACGATAATGGATATTCCAAAACACTAGTTATTCTTCTACACAAAATAGAAACAATAGAAGACTTACTAGACGATAAGAACTCAGGTTATTAGAAACCGATCATGAGTTAAAGTTCACGTTTGATAGCTTCACAAGTTTCGAGATTTTTGAGCTTGTGATTCATATCAACTGTGTCTTCCAAGAAAATATCCTTGTTGATAAGATCTTTAACATGCGAATTCATGAGACCAATATCAGCAATACCCTTTTCAACTCACTTCTCACATTATCAAGATCTTTTATTGTATCAACAAGTTGCAGTTTTGCTTTCTCAAAATATTTAAGAAAGTCATGAACCACTTTGGCAGAGACCATATCCTCATTCTCAACATCTTGATGTGAGTAGGCATAAAAGCATGAGGCATTGGGTGCGCCATATTCGATAAGAGTTATTTTCTTTCTTCCTTTTGATTCAACACCAAAACCTTTCTCAAGAAATCCTTTAGCAAAACACCATAGAGAGATGAAGAAGAGGACATTCTTGATAACCCAGATAATGACCTAGAGTATGCGTACGTGAACTTATGTAACTCAATAGGTCGCCTATTTAAAGGTTTTGTTTGAAAGGAGGACTTATAGGGTTTTCAAACTGTGAACTCGATATAGCAACCCGTGTACACATCCGAACACATTACACCCCGTAAAGAAAGACACAAGACAATTAAAAACAAAAACAATAAGAGACCATGCAAATACTTTTAAGCAATATTGTCTGCTGGCACTAGTTTAGCTAAAAACAATAAGAGAATAGTTCAACTAGTTAAAACTGCAAATTGCCAAAGTACACCTGATTTACACACTTTGCTCAGCAGGATTTTTATGAGCAAGTTCCTACCTTTATGATTAATTAGCACAAGTATGAGCATTGAGCTCATCTAAGGAATTGTAAGTGTGATCAAGTCTCTTTTCCCTTCTGAATTTTGGGAGAGACTCCTTTTGATTTGAGAAGTTATCATAAAACTTACTATCATCAAAATATGAGACATAGTTTGGATTCTTACCGGAAGAGTCTTGACTTGAGGCTGATAACCTATTGACAATTTCTTTATACCCTTGAATCATCTCATTCTGGTTATTTCTTATATCATCAATTTTTCTTCTTCCTTCTGGAATTTCCTTCAAATCAGGAGAAATATCATTTTTAGAGACATTAATTTTGTCTTTCCTTAGGCGATGTTTATCAAGATATTTTTTTTGCTTCCTTGTATTTGAGGAACTCATTGAACTGACCTTCCTGGTGACAACACAGGGTTCATATGAAAACCAATAGGTTTTGACATACGAATGTCAGTTACACCTTTGAGAATTAAGTCTAAGGTGCGTTGAAGTTGAACAAGATAACTTTTATTCAACTTAGAGTTTTCCTTAAGTTTGACAGAACCTTTTGCTTCGCAAAAGTGGCATACCTTCTGATCACACGTGTGACTAGGCAATTTAGTCTTGACATTCTCGTAAGTAGATTTCTTCCTTCCATGTGATGTCGACTTTCCTTGATCAGAGGAAGCTAACATATCTTTCTTAATTGGCAGGGACTCCGTTTTTTCTTTTGGAGCATTTTCTGTTGTAGCAGAGACGGTTGATGTATTAGACTGCCTAGAGCATCCTTGAATTAAAGAGTTTATTCAAGTGACGTGCTATTTCAAAAGCATCCTTTATGAGGCTTGCTTCAAGAGTCATATATGAAGAATAGTTTTCAGTATTTTCTTTGATTTTGCATTCACTAATTATACCCAGAAGACTATTGACATGTTTCTTTAACCGATTAAATCTATCAGCTTGGATTCTAAAAAGATTTAGAATCAACTTACTCTCTTCAGCTGTTTCCCGTTCATTTAGAGAAGTAGACTTTTTTGAATGCCAATCTGAATGGTGTATGTCAATATCTGCCTATATGATTTCAACACAGTGTTCGTCTATCCTTAAGATTGTAGGATCTTTCTCTTTAATAGACTTTGACAGGACAAATTCTTTATTTCTGGTGATGCGTTTCTCAGAGATGCTATTTTTGTCCATAGATTCAGATCGCTACCAACACAGACTTGTAAGGTCTTGAACGTGTTTGCCTTCTCTGTTACCAATTGAAAAAGTGGGGGTATAACAACCTCACCCAGTATTTCGATTAGCAATCTGTATGGACAACTCCGAGTTGTTTTCTAGAGAATCAACTAGACTCAATCAATAGAAAATACTCAAGGAGTTATTATCTCAATCTCTCAATTTGATTTACTCAAGCAAATATGATTCGCGAGTCTAATCAAAGAGAGATAACTTGGATGGTACCAAAGACCAATATCCAAGTGTTAATCGATTTAAATCAACAACCAATAAGGTCGGATATTCTAATCGATTGAACAACGCAGAACCTGTATTATTTCAATTATATAACAAAATATAATGCGGAATAGAAATAACTCAGACACCAGAATTTTGTTAACGAGGAAACCGCAAATGCAGAAAAACCTCGGGACGTAGTCCATATTAAACATACACTGTATTAAGCCGCTACAGACACTAGCCTACTGCAAATTAACTTTGATCTGGACTGTAGTTGAACCCCAATCAATATCACACTGATCCAAGGTACAGTTATGCTCTTACGCCTCTGATCCCAGCAGGATACTGCGCACTTGATTCCCTTAGCTGATCTCACCCACAACCAAGAGTTGCTATGACCCAAAGTCGAAGACTTTAGCAAACAAATCTGTCTCACACGGAAAAATCTACAAGATAGATAAATTCGTCTCCCACGAATAAACCTATGAGTTTTGTTCCATCTTTTGATAAATCAAGGTGAACAGGAACCAATCAATAAAACCAGACTTATATTCCCGAAGAACAGCTCAGTTTTATCAATCACCTCACAATAGTCTTAATCGACGCAGCGAAAAAAGATATTGTGGAATCACAAATAATGAGACGAAGATGTTTGTGATTACTTTTATATCTTGCCTATCGGATATAGAAATCTCAATCCAATTATTATAAATGTACTCGTACGATAGAAACATCAAAATCAGATCACACAACTATAATAAAAGTAGTATCGGTCTGGCTTCACAATCCCAATGAAGTCTTTAAGTCGTTAACCTGGTTTTAGAAGAATAAAACCAAATGTTAAAGGAGAATCGACTCTAGATTAGCAAACTAGTATCACACAGAATGTGTGGGGATTAGGTTTCCCAGTTGCTAGAGTTCTCCCTTATATAGTCTTTCAAATCAGGGTTTGCAATCAATGTTAGCTTAGTAACAAAGCATTCAATATTCACCATTAGATGAAAACCTGATTAGATACAAGCTAATATCTCTCAACCGTTTGATCGAAAACTTAGCTTGTCATACACACATGTACTTGACGATTTTGGGTTTGTGTAACCGTACCCAAACATGTACAATAGTTGGTTCAATATTAGTCAACCAAATGGTTAGCCAAATGATAACTTTCATATCAACCATATTCTTCTTCACCATAACTAGTCCAAATGACTCAAATGAACTAGTTAGAGAGTTTTTCAATTTCTATGAGATCTTATGTACTACACAAGACACCATTGAAGAAAAAACGATGTGATTCACTCGAATCGATTCATGAACTATAAAGCCACGGTTTGCAATAGCATTCCTTAGATAATTTAAATAAGTTCACGAACATCGTTTTTAGACATAACCACTCAGGTTCGCGGACTCACATAACCGGTTGGAGTTCACAAACTCCAACATAAATTCTCGGGTTTGAGAACTTCCATGAGTTCGCGGACTGAAACCGAGCTACAACTCCAGCATAAATACTCGGGTTCGAGAACTACGCATGTTCGCGGACTGGGTTGACTGCTCAAGTTCCGATTTTCACTTGATCAACAAAGTTCGCAAACTTCGGTTCAAGTGCTAAGAACTTATACATATATGTGTTACCACAACAATGTTTATATCCCCCAATGGTTATATTGTCTAAACTTTCATTTCAATCATTGAAACATTCTTAGAGGAAGTCATATAGTTGTTATTCACAAACTAGTTTTCGTCAGAGAACTTTCCAAAGTGATTGAAACATAACATGACTTTCGTCACTAGGAAAAGATGAACTTGGCTAAAGCGAAAGATTTACCAACACACATTTTGAGAAATACATAAGTGAGATATACTCAACTCGAAATGTCACATGTGCATATCTTTAGTCTATATAGTAAAACGACTTTTGTCTCAAGAGAGGAGATAGAGTAGATAGACTTTTGAGTGATAGATAAGTTCAAGTCTCCACATACCTTTTAGTCGATGAAGATTCACTGGTTCCTTGAGTAATCCTTCGTATTGTATGATGATTTCCATGGAGTTCTTGAGCTCAACTACACTTTCTATCCTAGTCCGAGACCTTAACTATAGTAGACAAGAAATCAAGACTTTATAGTTTTGATCACTAACATTGACAAACATGCTTGAGATAGCAACGCATGCGAGTTCGACCAAGCAGTGCTCTAAAAAAATTAAAGTTATTATCTACAAAAAAATGACTAGGATGGATAGACATCCTCTATGTGAACCTCTAGAGCAAGAGGATGTGTACCCAAATGTATGCCAAGTCATCTACACATTGGTTATAGAGGTTAGCGTTGGAAAATGATTTTGGATGTGTATCCTACGTGTACGAAGACTTTTTTCTTCATACACGTTCCATTGGAGAAGATATTACTAAATATGCAAATCCTCCTAAATAATTCCACGTAGGATTTTTAACACCCGCTAGATGCTCTAAGATGTATAACACCATCATCTAATACCATGAAAATCATCCGTTAAAAATCAAGGGATTTTCAACCATTGAAAGATTGGTAGATAGTGAGGCTTGATATTTCAGAATGTACTCCAAAATATTATCTTCAAATCTGTTACCGTTTATGTTTTTAATATAAAAAAGAGCGTCCAAAATGTGAGATAGTGTAACAATAACAGTGTGAGTGGGTCCTCCCTCACTTATGATTTAAGACCATTCCGTTAGAGCATTACTCGGACAAACTCACAAATTTTGGTATGCCAATCTTGTTGTTAATGTTAGATGCTCAAAACTATATCTTGATTTATAGTCTACTAAAGTCAGACTCGGACTAGAATTAGAGCATGGTAGTTGAGTATCAGTATTCAATGAGTAACACTTGAAGATTAAAGAACAACGAAAACATCTGCAACTTCATCAACAGAGGTATGTAAATACTGACTACCCTGTTTAACCATTATTTCTACAATTTTATCTACCGAGGCAACGCCATATGGCTTTAGTATAATTGATGAATTGCCAAAATGAAATTTTGAGTTCAAGCTTGTACTTGATTAATCTCGAGATATAAATTTAAGTAGTGGATATTCATAGGTTTATCGCTTTTGAAGTTGAGAATAATTTATTGTTCAAAAATTATGTTCGGCCCTGCGAATATATAAATTGAAAAAATCAAGATGAGGAATATTGTTCACGAACTGATTTATGAGTTCACGAAATATGCAAAAACTTGATGTTCCTGGACTCCAAAGTGCACAAGAGATCACGAAATGACTTACGAGTTTTCGAACTATGCACTTTTGGATATGTTTCTGGAACTTTTTTTCTTCAGATTTACTCTTCTACACGAATTGTTCAAGAGTTTGCAGACTAAGCACTTTTGAATATGTTCCTGGACACTTAAAACATCTAATATACCCGAACTAATTTATGGGTTCGCGAACTTGCATATTTTTGGGTGTTCCCAAACTCTAACATCGCTTGATGGTTCACAAGACTATTGGGCTAAATATTGTGGGCCAAAATTGTGTACAATTCTAGAATGACAACTTTTTTATGCACATTCTTTTTCATAGGCAAACTTGTCACACATGTGTATATGATTTATTATTTGGAATCAATTTATATTGGGGAGTTTTAGTTTGCTTAAAATCAAAGTAATTTGTATATATGAAAACTTGTTTGCAGACTTGCTTTGATTGTAAGCAACCTAGCCTTGTTCATCATTATAAATACATGACTCTCCGCCACCTAGAATCTCAATACTGGCCCGTTGCGCAATAGTTGCCGCTAGACTTGGTCCTCGAAAGACTTAAGTTTTCTTGTAAAATTATATTAGGTTACAACTTTTTTGAGTCTTCATTAAGAGATTCGTGAACCCCGGTCATACTATTTTTTACCTGGTAGTTCTTGGTATCTGGAGCTTGATCATCATAGTTCTTATCTATCTAAAAGTTTATCTTCTGTTATACGATCGTTCTATAACTATTGTTTAGGGAATAAGATTGATAGATTCCACAAGATTTATATCTAAACTAGTTTTAGATTATTCTCGTAATGTATAATCAATTAAGCATCTCTATAACCTTTCGAAGAGAGTAAGTTATCCTAATTGTTAAGGTTTTCTTGATATATTATTTACTCTGGAAGATCAGTAAACAGATTTATATTCCCATGATTGAAATATATACGAAGGTAATCAGTAGGCTATCTTTTCTAAACAGATTTTCAATTCGGCTGAAGCAACTCCTAGGCCCGTAAAGGACATCGATTAAGGGAATCAAGCATATATGATCTTGAGAGATCCATGAGACGTAAGGATCACAACTAAACCGGAATTGGTCGGAGGTTTGATTGGGTCTCAGTTACATTCCAGTCTGAAGTTTTAAAACTTGACCTGGAGAAGTTGGATGTCTAACACAAAGAACATCAATTTTGTATGGTTTGACGATGAAGGAAACTTCAAATATTTATTTTATGGGTGATCCTGAAATTAATTCATTGAACTATTATTGTTAAGGATCATTGAACATCTTTGCTTAGAACTATATTTCGATATTTTTCACAAGACAAGCTTGACTCGAAGCTTCTTATTTTTAAATCTATTAGAAGTCATACGACATAGTCTCAATAGATATAATGGTGAGATAGTGAGTAATAAAATGGTTCAATCTTCAAATACCTGATACAGAAGTTCTCTAAATTTCTTCGTTGATCTTCAGTCTTCATGGATGATCTCTGACTCAACTACAAATTCTAACCTAGTCTGAGACTTAACTTAGTAGACTATAAATCAAGATATAGTTTTGATCATCTATCATTGACAACAAGCTTGAGATAGCAAAACTTGTGGGTTTGACCGAGCAATGCTCTAACACCTAACATTTACTAGGTGCATAGGAACATGCCCCGAGATAGTGTTTGGATCACGTATACTTTATCTTTTATTCTTTTTGTTTTCTTTTTTACTTTCTTTTCTTTCTTTGAGAACCTTCTCTATCTTTCTTTTATTTTTGTATAATATTACAGTATGTCTACTTGAGATGAATGGTAAAATAGTATGGTATAAGTTAGATATATCGTACTATTTTAGAATTTACAATATATATATATACGCAATAGTTTGAATGTTAAACCATTAGTTAGTGGCGATTAAAAATGGCCCAAACTCTATGAAGAGTATTAAATCCCACCAACATAAAAGAAAAGTAAACGTTAATAGTTGAATTTAAATATGGATCGTTCGTTGTAATAGATTAAAAGTGGTCTCTGGATTTTTTATTCTTGCGATGTTTCAAAATTCGCTTAATCTAAATTTGCTTCCCAACATGGTATAAAACATGCCTTGATTATATGTTAAATGATGCATTTTCTTTATGCGCTCAATTTTAATCTCATCAAAGTTGAATTTAGCAATTGTTAAATTTGTATGGTAAATATACAATACAACTTTACCATGTAAGGTATATATACACTTTTAGTATTTCCACCGCCGATCCCTGTTGGTATATTTACCCTTTTAGCATACCGATTATGGATGCTTCTAAAAGATGAGTATGATTAAAAACAATTAAAAATTGATATATATATATTCTCTGATAATTTTTTTTATTATATGTAACCATATAATATTTTTTTATCAGAGAATAAACTGTAATTACTTGAGGCAAAAAGGATCGAAGATCATTACATAGGTTTTAAAAGATTATCTTTTTATTGGCATCCCTAAACAGATCACAAGCAAAGAAACAAGGCATAAACTTTCAGCCATATCAGTATGGTTCTATCGGAAAAAATCTCAAAGCAACTAAAAAGATACTGGCAATCTTTCATTATCTTCTTTGATCTCCAACCTAAATTAGCCCGTGTAAATAATTTTATCACTTGGAAATGTTTCATACATCATAAGAGCGAAATATTGCACTTATTGATATTTCTACCTAGGGAAGGTTGGAAAACCAGTTTGCAAACCATAAATATCTGAGTTTCAGAAATACAGGAAGGTTGGCAATCCGAACCAGTTCTCAAACCGCAAGTTCAGTTGGGAATAGTTAACGAACCCGGTTGGAGAACCGTGGTGAATAAATTTTTTTAAGTTGGAATAATAGGCTAACAGTTGGGGAACCAGGTTCACGAACCGTTGTCAACTAAGTTCGGAAGTCTAGTAGGGTTGTCGAACCCGGTTCACGAACCGTAGCACTCTGACTCGTGAACAAACACCCTACGGTTGGAAAACCGTTGTACCAACTGTCCCAGTTTATATTTTAGTAAATGATCAAATACTTATTTTCATACTATATGTTTAGCATTATTGGAACTTTCTTAAACACTTCTAAGACTTCTTAGGATGTAAAGGACGTCAGCTAAGAGAATCAAGTGCGTAGATCCTTGCGAGGTTCAAGAGACATAAGGAGCGTGAATGTAACTGAGTCGCTTTGAGGGTGGATTCGGTCCCAACTACATTCTAGTCTGAAACCTGATAGTAGGCTAGTGTCTGTAGCGGCTTAATATAATGTGGTGTTCAAATATGGACGAGGTCCCGGGGTTTTTCAGCTACTGCGGTTTCCTCATTAACAAAATTTCTGGTGTCTTGTGTTTTCCCTTTTCCGAATTATATTGTTTATCTTTATAATTGGATTTTCATAGGTTTGTACGTATTCAATCTAAGTGAATATTTCTGCTTAATTATAGTTGATTATGGGACTTGTTTCTTGTAGAATTTGTATCTTGAAAGATAGATATAATAAAACATCGATAAATTAATAGCCTTGGGACCGATTTTTTTTTATTTATTTTAGCGAATTTATTAATTTATCGAGTTAAAATTTAGCATGTACAAGCCTAGTTCGTACCATAGAATTTTATTATTTTAGCAAATTAATTAATTTATCGATGTTCTACTTTAACAAGTTTAATCACTTGGCAGAATTTCGATTTGATTATTTGGATACGACTAGATTGATCTTGGATATTAATTTTTGAGATCCTATAAGTACTCTGCTGAACAATCTGGTTCGCGGATCATGTGTCTATACACATACTGATTGAGTAAAGTTTGACATATAAACTCTATATACATATTGCCAATGATCATTAAGTTGGTCTACTTGCTATTGTATTAAGTTTTGTCTATATAGGTTGCTGAATGAAAAATTTGGGTGTATTTGGTAGCCCCTGCGTTTTCATTAGGATTTTCCACTTTTGTGCACCACTATGAGTATGGAAAAGTAACAAACATAACTGTTAGAGCACTTCTCGGCCGAACTCGCATGCATTGCTATCTCAAGCATGTTTGTCAATGTTAGTGATCAAAACTATAAAGTCTTGATTTCTAGTATAATATAGCTAAGGTTTCGGACTAGGATAGAAAGTGTAGTTGAGCTCAAGAACTCCATGACGATCATTATACATGACGAAGGACTACTCAAGGAACTAGTGGATCTTCATCGACTAAAAGTTATGTGGAGACTTGAACTTATCTATCACTCAAAAGTCTATCTACTCTATCTCCTATCTTGAGACAAAAGTTGTATTACGATATAGACTAAGATTATACACATGTGGTATTTCGAGCTGAGTATATCTCGCTTATCTGTTTCTCGAAATATGTGTTGGTAAAGCTTTCGCTTTAGCCAATTTCATCTTTACCTAGTGACAAAAGTCATGTTATGTTTCAATCACTTTGAAAATTGCTCTGACGGAAAATAGTTTGTGAATAACAACTATATAACGCCCTCTGAGAATGTTTCAATGATTGAAATGAGAGTTTAGACAATATAACCATTGGAGGATATAAGAATTGTTGTGGAAACACATATATGTATAAGTCCTTATTGCTTGAACCAAAGTTTGCGAACTTTGTTGGTCAAGTGAAACCGAAGAAGTACGTGAGCTTTAGTCCGCGAACTGGCGGAAGTTCTCAACTGAGAATTTCTGCTGGAGTTTGTGAACTCCATCCGGGAACTTAAGTCCACGAACCCAGTCCGTGAACTTGAGTAGGTTATTTTAAAAACGATATTTGTGAACTTATCTTAATAAACTAAGGAATGCTATTCCAAACCGTGGCTTTATAGTTCATAAATCGATTCGAGTGAATCACATCATTTTTGCTTCGATTGTGTCTTTTGTAGTACATAAAGATCTAATCAATTGAACAACTCTCTAACTAGTTCATTTGAGTAATCTGGACTAGTTATGGTGAAGAAGAATATGGTTGATATGAAAGTTATCATATGGCTAACCATTTGGTTAACTATTGTTAAACCAACTAATGTACAAGTTTGGGTACGGTTACACAAGCCTAGAAACATGCATTACATGTGTGTGTAAAAAGCTATGTTTTTGATCTAACGTTTGATAAATATTAGCTTGAATCTAATCAGGTTTTCATCTAACGGTGAATATTGAATGCTTTGTTAGTAAGCTAACATTGATTGCAAACCCAGATTTGAGAGACTATATAAGGGAGAACTCTAGCAACTGGGAAACCTAATCCCCACACATTTTGTGTGATACTAGTTGTGCTAAGCTAGAGTCGATTCTTCTTTAACCTTTGGTTTTCTTATTATAAAACCAGGTTAACGACTTAAAGACTTCATTGGGATTGTGAAGCCAGATCGATACTACTTTTATCGTAGTTGTGTGACCTGATCTTGTTGTTTCTAAATGTTTATGGGTAAAAATCGTTTCCGCCGATTTTGGTAAATTCGGTAGGTGAGTGAGAAACTGGTTTAAACCCTAAACAAATGTGTTGCACGCGAGCACTTAATTGATTCGAGAGATCAATCTGTACAAGTCCGGCCTAAACCAAGAAATGGTCGTTCCAGACTTGCTTCAATCACAAAGTGGAGGAGAAGGGTTGATTTGGGAAGGGAAGCAAAGAAAGGTGTTGAGACCAGAATAATTCTGGGAGAGTAGTGTCTCGACTTGTATCAGAAAGTGAAAGCTTAGGAAGCTTGCAAGAGATGAAAGATTTTTAGAGAGCTTGCAAAGTTGCCTTTTCTGAGAGTGTTGTATTTTTCTCCTGACCAAGACTTGTTGTCTGGTGTAAATAGGTAAGACCTATTTATACAAGTCGAGATTAAAACGTACCATGGCCTCTTGAAGGAAGAGAGTAAAGGGTGAAATAATGGGAGGAGGTGGTAACCGCAAGGTGTTTATGGGTGAAAACGTTTTCACCATTATTTTCTCATTTATTTGACCGCTTTATTCCTATTCACGCTTTCTTAATATGAGCGTAGTGTACGCTGCAAGCTGTGACCGCCAAACCAAGACCCTGGAAAGCATCCCCCAGTTTGTGTTGATGTCTCGAGTGTTGGTTGCACCTTGAGTGCAAGTGGCGCTGCTAAGGGCGCGTGTGGCATGTGCTAATGGCATGTACTGAATGCCTTTGTTGCGGGTTGCACCTCAAGCGCAAGTGGCAGTGCCAGAGCTGCAAGTGGCGTGTGTGGCATATGCCAATGGCATGTGTGGAATTCCTTGGTGGTAGGTTGTACGTTGAGCGCAAGTGGAAGTGCCAGAGCTGCTAGTGGCGTGTGTGGCATGTGTGGAATGCCTTGGTGGTAGGTTGCACGTTGAGTGCAAGTGGCAGTGCCAGATCTGCTAGTGGCGTGTGTGGCATGTGTGGAATTCCTTGGTGGTAGGTTGCACGGTTTGCAAGTTAGGCTACCAACGTGGGTTTTGGCATGTGCCAATGGCATGCGTGGCCATTAGGATCACGGCTTGGTAAGAAAAGATACCAGCGAGCGTGTTGGCATGTGCCAATGGCATGCTCGGCCATTAGGGCCACGGCCTGGTAAGAAAAGCTATCAGCGATGCGTGTTGGCATGTGCTAATGGCATGCTTGGCCATTAGGGCCACGACTTGGTAAGAAAAGCTACCAGTGATGCGTGTTGGCATGTGCCAATGTCATGCTTGGCCATTAGGGCCACGGCTTGGTAAAAAATTCTACCAGCGAACGTGTTGGCATGTACCAATGGCATGCGTGACCAATTTGGCCTAGGTTGCATGGTTTGCAAGACTAGGTGTGGGCGCTATTTTGGCATGGCGTGGCTAGGGCCAAGGTAAGGGTGTTTGGCTTGGCGTGACCAGCGTAGCTAGGGCCAAGGCAGAGTGTATTTGGCATGGCGAGGCTAGCTTGAGCTAGGTGTGGCTGGCATGATTTTCCATTAGCACGGAGGTGCGGATAGCATGGTTGGCATGCTTTGGCGCGTTTGGTGTGAGTAACATAGCTAGGGTCAAGGCATAGTGTGTTTGGCAGGGCGCGGCTAGCTTGAGCTAGGTGTGGCTGGCAGGATTTGCCATTGGCACGGAGGTGCGGCTAGCATGGTTCGCATGATTTGGCGCGTTTGGTGTGGCTGGCATGATTTACCATTGGCACGGAGGTGCGTCTAGCTTGGGCTAGGTGTGGCTGGCATGATTTTCCATTGGCACGGAGGTGCGGCTAGCATGGTTGGCATGCTTGGCGCGTTTGGTGTGGCTGGCATGATTTTCCATTGGCACGGAGGTGCGGCTAGCATGGTTGGCATGCTTTGGCGCGTTTGGTGTGATTAGCGTAGCTTGGGCCAAGGCAGAGTGTGTTTGGCAGGGGCAGATAGCTTGAGATAGGTGTGGCTGGCAGGATTTGTCATTGGCACGGAGGTGCGGCTAGCATGGTTCGCATGCTTTGGCGCGTTTGGTGTGGCTGTAATGATTTTCCATTGGCACGGAGGTGCGACTAGCTTGGTCTAGGTTTGGCTGGCATGATTTTCTATTGGCACGGAGTTGCGGCTATCATGGTTGGCATGCTTTGGCGCATTTGGTGTGACTAGCATAGCTAGGGCCAAGGCAGAGTGTGTTTGGCATGGCGCGGCTAACTTGGGATAGGTGTGGCTGGCATGATTTGCCATTGGCACGGAGGTGCGGCTAGCATGGTTGGCATGCTTTGGCATGTTTGGTGTAACTAGCATAGCTAGGGCCAAGGCAGAGTACGTTTGGCATGGCGCGGCTAGCTCGGGATAGGTGTGGCTGGCATGATTTGACATTGGCACGGAGGGGAATTAGGGTTTTGCTCGTTGTAACCCTAATTTGAAAAAAAATACCCCCCCCCCCCATTAATTACTGACTATATGCATTAAGTGTTTTAATAAATGTGTCACCGGTGACATTAGGTTATTCGGGGTTTTATAATTTTACCCTTTGTCTAAAAACCACCATCAACATTAAGTCCCCTACTTAGCTCGTAACAGGAGCTTTTTTGCGAGGTAAGCATAAGATGGTGACAAACTATCAGCAGTAAATCATAAAGAGAATTGAGGAGGCTTGTCTGACCTTTTTATAGATAGGATTTGGAATCCTTTCCTTTGGCAGTTTTGTACAAATCGGGAGGCTGGCATGATTGAGAAGTCAGCATCATTGAGAGACATGAAGTTGAGCGGCATTGAGAAGTTGACGCGAGTTGGGGAACTGAGCGTGCTAGCTGGTGGGATCGGCGCAAGGTGGGGAAACTGATCATGCTAGCTTGGCCCGACTTGGGCGGTCATTGGGAAGTTGGCGCAATTGGTGGGACCGTAGAAATTGGGAGACTGACCAGGATCGGGAAGCTTGCACGTTGGGAGGCTCTCCAGGATTGGGAAGCTTGCACTTATTGGGAAGCTGGCCAGGATTGGGAAGATGACCAGGATTGGGAAGCTTGCATGTATTGTGAAGATGGATCCGGTTAGGAAGATGACGCTGGTTGGGAAGCTGGCGCGGATTGGGAAGCTCTTGCAAGGGAGACGCTTGCGGTTTAGGGTTTGACATGCTGAAACCCTAATTGGCGCCCTTCACTAAAGTTGTTGTAGAATCCTTGTTTGGAGTCGGATTTTCGATGTCCGCATATGTATCTTCAAACCCAGGAAATTTCCAAGCTTTATCAAAGAAGAGTTTTGAATTTTGAGCATTTTTAGGGGATGAAAAACGCGAAACAGTAAACTTCCAGGAGGTTTTCAAAACTTTTCCAGGTTGCGTATTGTCTGATGTTCTGGTCACCTCTCCTTGCTCGTTCATCCGATTGCCATGAAATTTTGACATGTTGTAGGTAACTTCCATGTGAAGGGAATGGTACATAAACTAACACTAGATTCTACACCAACTGCTCCCAGTTCGTAAATGAATATAGGGCAGTGTAAATTTCCCTCAGCTGAGTTTGTTTGGAAAACGTGTTTCATGACTTCGGTACTTCTTGCACATGTTGTAGAAACATAATAAGGAACTTGAATGATGTTAGTTCACTTAATTTCTTAATTTTATGATCGTACTGATTTTCCACGCTTGATCCATCCTAATCCCATGTAATCATCGTATTTGGTGCTTAACAACGAAGTTGGGAATCATGGGTCCACTAGTACGAACAACTCTGGAGTTGTTGACGATGAACCACTTGCGCCTCCAAGTTATGAAGTATTGATTTCCAATGCAGTGGAAGTGGCGGAAATCCCAATTGATCCTCAGATAGTGGAACCCGAATCGAGAATAGTAGAAACTGCTTCGTCGGAGGTTGCCCCCATGCGCAGCCTACTCTCATTACATCTCCTTGAATTCCCCATCCACATGATTCTACATGATACTATCGTACTCTTCTGGATGTGACAGTGGGATGCTCAGAAATTACTTAATGAAATATTCTGATAGTGCAGGCTTGGGACCTTCCATGACCCCGTAAAGTGTTGAAAGCGTCTTCTAGACAGAGAGATGATAATATTCTTGCGATGTATCCTTGAAGAGTAGATGACCTTGTTGTGAGTGCGGCTTTTTGGTTGACTGTGTCTTCTGAGCTTTGGCGGTAAAGTGATTCTGTGCATATCCTCAGTCCTTCAGTATGGTTTGCATGTTTCCTTCTTTGTAGTAATTGCTGATGTGGTTAAGCTCTGGTTGGTATCGACAAATGAGCGGCAACAGTTCTTGGTAGGAGATGTGATCAGAAGAGACTACATTGTTATGGTAACAAAGCAGGTTGTCTGGGATTGTATGGGATTCCGTGGAAGTAAATGAATTGGCTGGATGTGACCATGATCCTTGACACGGGAGCGTGGTGATACGGCTCTTTGATGGAAGAAGCGGCGTTGAAGTAGCTTCGGCTCTTGGAGAGGATGTTGAAACTTAGGAAGCTAAACGCTAAAGTTTTGGCTTCGGATCCTGAAGCAGCTTATGGAGAGAAAGATAAAGCGGAGTGTCTGCGTTAATCAGTGTGTTGTCAAACCGGACACCCTTCAAGCGAACAATGGTTAGGAATCCCGGGTTCCTTTATCAACCGTGCTTTGGTTTGGGAGCGGCTTCTCTGGTTAAAAACAGATCTTTCCTTAATGCAGTGCGGTTGAGGGCTCCAGATATGTCTCGACATTATGCCTTCGGGAAACATAGAATCTCACGTAAATGTTTCATCACGGACCACACAATTTTATGGGCGAAGTCCCCAAAAATCATGCGTCTCTTAACAGGAAGAGAGTCTTCGTGAACCCAGGGGGCTCGATGATTTGCTTTGATTTTAGAGAAGTCTTTCATGATCTTTATGTGTGATGAAATCAGACTGATGATTCCCCATAGGGCGTTCGAGTGCAACGCTAGAAGGACGCAAGTTTCCAGAACTGGGTAAATGCAAGTTGTTGTTAAGATGCAAGCTGGAAGCGCAAGCGTAACGTTGGGAGGACGCAAGTTGGCAGTGTTGGAAAAGATGCACGCTGGCGGCGCTGGAAATGATGCAGGCTATTGTGTAGGAAAAGATGCAAGTTGTCGGCGCTGGAAAGATATAAGGTATCGGCGCTGGAAAGATGCAAGTTACCGGTGCTAGCCATTGAGCAGAGAAGCTAGCACTGGAGATACACTACCTATTGGTGCTGACCAGGGTGTGGTAACGTGGTTGGCATGTGAGTGCTACATGTGTGCCTGACATGTACGTCTGGAATGTGCGTCCGGTAAGCGCATCTGGAAAGCGCGTCTGGTGTTGTCTTGGACGCGAATTGTTGGTGCTGGAACTTTGGCTATCAAGATGTGATGATAACGCGGGAGTCTTCTTTCCGTGGGATGGTGGAAACGATACTTGGAAGGTGTGCAGGGTGGATCATGGAATGCTGGTGTTAGCGGTAGCGTGGTAGCAACAAAGTGGGCAAGCATATTCTGGCTATGCACTCCAGCGTTCCTCCTTTAGTTTGTTCTCCTCTTTTTGTTGGTGCAAACCTTGGCCATAGGTATGCCTTCCATAAATCTGTAGGAAAATAGTTCCACGAATATTACTGTAGTAGCGTCAGCTACTTCATGAATAGTAACTGGTAACCATTATGATGCAAAGTCGGTACGCATGGTGATGCAACAAAGAGTTGGAGCTGAAACAGGCGGTCCTCCAAATGACGAATGACGTCTTCTCCGAGAAAAGTAAACCACTGTTGAATGGCTTCCTTTGCACTTCTGTCTTCTGAAATTTGTCTGTTTTTTTTTTTTGAAAGGCAAATGAAACACCTGGCTTATGGTTTTGATTTTCTGGATTTCTGGGTTGATAGAAAAGTCTTTTTTTTTTTGGTTTCTGGGTTGATAGGCAAGTGTTACCTATGAGGGTTTTGGGTTATTATTCGGGATGAACCGTTTTTGGATATGGAAGATATGAAAAGATGAATATGTGGTTCCTTTTTTTTTTTAGGGATGATGCCGCTTTTTGGTTATGATCGTAAGTGATACGAACATCCAATGGAAGATATGGAATCGTGAACATTGTGTGTTAGTAGATGACATCGGACAGGACATAACATGGCTATTGGTTTTATCATTCCCGTGAAAACTTGAAATGGTAAACCATATATATTCTGTCTAGGCAAGACTTACTCGGTTTCCCGGATCTCCTGATGATAAGGGATCCTCGTGTGTAAGATCGGATTTCGCGGAAAGCACCACTGTGATTGTGGAAAGTCCTCATTCGTTTTAAGTTACTTGATGACTGGACCGTTTGCTTTCGATTTCTGTGAAGTCCCCAGCCGTTTCATGTAGCTTCACGACTGGTAACCAGGCTGTCTTTTGGTTCTTGTGAAGTCCCCGGCCGTTACATGTAGTTTCACGACTGGTAACCAGGCTGTCTGGGAGTTGAGTTGTAGATCCCAAAATAGATTTCTTGCTTCTGCCGTCCTGATGCCTGGATCGAAGTATGAGATCGATTTCTGAAAGCTGATATGTAACCGGAAGATCAATCCTCCTGCTGTGGTCGCCAATTATTTATGGGTAAAAATCATTTCCGCTGATTTTGGTAAATTCGGTAGGTGAGTGAGAAACTGGTTTAAACCCTAAACAAATGTGATACACGTAAGCACTTTATAGATTCGAGAGATCAATTTGTACAAGTCCGGCCTAAACCAAGAAATGGTCGTTCCAGACTTGCTTCGGTCACAAAGTGGAGGAGAAGGGTTGATTTGGGGAGGGAAGCAAAGAAAGGTGTTGAGACCAGGATAATTCTGGGAGAGTAGTGTCTCGACTGGTATCAGAAAGTGAAAGCTTAGGAAGCTTGCAAGAGATGAAAGCTTTTTGGAGAGCTTGCAAAGTTGCCTTTTCTGAGAGTTTTGTATTTTTCTCCTGACCAAGACTTGTTGTCTGGTGGAAATAGGTAAGACCTATTTATACAAGTTGAGATTGAAACGTACCCTAGCCTCATGAAGGAAGAGAGTAAAGGCTGAAATAATGGGAGGAGGTGGTAACCACAAGGTGTTTATGGCTGAAAACGTTTACACCATTATTTCCTCATTTATTTGACCACTTTATTCCTATTCACACTTTCTTAATGTGAGCGTAGTGTACGCTGCAAGCTGTGACCGCCAAACCAAGACCCTAGAAAGCATCCCCCAGTTTGTGTTGATGTCTCGAGTGTTGGTTGCACCTTGAGTGCAAGTGGCGCTGCTAGGGGCGCGTGTGGCATGTGCAGAATGCCTTTGTTGCGGGTTGCACCTCGAGCGCAAGTGGCAGTGCCAGAGCTGCTAGTGGCATGTATGGCATGTGCCAATGGCATGTGTGGAATGACTTGGTGGTAGGTTGTACGTTGAGTGCAAGTGGCAGTGCCAGAGCTGCTAGTGGCGTGTGTGGCATGTTCCAATGGCATGTGTGGAATGCCTTGGTGGTAGGTTGCACGTTGAGTGTAAGTGGCAGTGCCAGAGCTGCTAGTGGCATGTGTGGCATGTGCCAATGGCATGCGTGGAATGCCTTGGTGGTAGGTTGCACGGTTTTCAAGTTAGGATACCAGCGTGGGTTTTGGCATATGCCAATGGCATGCGTGGCCATTAGGACCACGGCTTGGTAAGAAAAGCTACCAGCGAGCGTGTTGGCATGTGCCAATGGCATGCTCGGCCATTAGGGCCACGGCCTGGTAATAAAATCTATCAGTGATGCGTGTTGGCATGTGCCAATGGCATGCGCCAATGGCATGCTTGGCCATTAGGGCCACGGCTTGGTAAGAAAAGCTACCAGCGATGCGTGTTGGCATGTGCCAATGGCATGCTTGGCCATTAGGGCCACGTCTTGGTAAGAAAAGCTACCAACGAGCATGTTGGCATGTGCCAATGGCACGCTCGGCCATTAGGGCCACGGTTTGGTAAGAAAATCTACTAGCGAGCGTGTTGGCATGTGCCAATGGGACGCTCGGCCATTAGGGCCACGGTTTGGTAAGAAAATCTACTAGCGAGCGTGTTGGCATGTGTCAATGGAATGATCGTCCATTAGGGCCACGGTTTGGTAAGAAAAGCTACCAGCGAGCGTGTTGGCATGTGTCAATGGCATGCGTGACCAATTTAGCCTAGGTTGCATGGTTTGCAAGCCTAGGTGCGGGAGCTATTTTGGCATGGCATGGCTAGGGCCAAGGTAAGGGTGTTTGGATTGGCGTGACCAGCGTATCTAGGGCCAAGGCAGAGTGTATTTGGCATGGCGCGGCTAGCTTGAGCTAGGTTTGGCTGGCATGATTTTTCATTGGCACGGAGGTGCGGCTAGCATGGTTGGCCTGCTTTGGCGCGTTTTGTGTGACTAGCGTAGCTAGGGCCAAGGAAGAGTGTGTTTGGCAGGGCGCGGCTAGCTTGAGCTAGGTGTGGCTAGCAGGATTTGCCATTGGCACGGAGGTGCGGCTAGCATGGTTTGCATGCTTTGGCGCGTTTGGTGTGGCTGGCATGATTTTCCATTGGCACGGAGGTGTGGATAGCATGGTTGGCATGCTTTGGCGCGTTTGGTGCGGCTGACATTATTTTCCATTGGCACGGAGGTGCGGCTAGCATGTTTGGCATGCTTTGGCGCGTTTGGTTTGACTAGCGTAGCTAGGGCCAAGGCAGAGTGTGTTTGGCAGGGCGTGGCTAGCTTGAGCTAGGTGTGGCTGGCATGATTTGTCATTAGCATGGAGGTGAGGCTAGCATGGTTCGCACGCTTTGGCGCGTTTGGTGTGGCTGGCATGATTTTCCATTGGCACGGAGGTGCGGCTAGCATGGTTGGCATGCTTTGGCGCGTTTGGTGTGGCTGACATGATTTGCCATTGGCACGGAGGTGCGACTAGCTTGGGCTAGGTGTGGCTGGCATGATTTTCCATTGGCATGGAGGTGCGGCTAGCATGGTTGGCATGCTTTGGCGCGTTTGGTGTGACTAGCATAGCTAGGGACAAGGCAGAGTGTGTTTGACATGGCGCGGCTAACTTGGGATAGGTGTGGCTGGCATGATTTGCCATTGGCACGGAGTTGCAGCTAGCATGGTTGGCATGCTTTGGCACGTTTGGTGTAACTAGCATAGCTAGGGCCAAGGGAGAGTACGTTTGGCATGGCGCGGCTAGCTCGGTCTAGGTGTGGCTGGCATGATTTTCCATTGGCACGGAAGGGAATTAGGGTTTTGCTCGTTGAAACCCTAATTTGAAAAAATACCCCCCATTAATTACTGACTATATGCATTAAGTGTTTTAATAAATGTGTCACCGGTGACATTAGGTTATTCGGGGTTTTACGATTTTACCCTTTGTTTAAAAACCACCATCAACACTAACGTACGAGTACAATTGTAATAATTGGCTTGAGATTTATATCTCCGATAGGCAAGATATAAAAGTAGTCACAAACACTTCGTCTCATCATTTTTGATTCAACAATATCTTTTTTTGCTGCGTTGATTAAGACTATTGTGAGGTGATTGATAAAACTGAGTTGTTCTTCGGGAATATAAGTCTGGTTTTATCAATTTGTTCCTGTTCACCTTGATTTATCAAAATACGGAACAAAACTCATACGTATATTCGTGGGATACGGATTTATCTATTACTGTAGACTTTTCTGGGTGATACAGATTTGTTTATTTAAGTCTTCGACTTTGGGTCGTAGCAACTCTTGGTTGTGGGTGAGATCAGCTAAGGGAATCAAGTACGTAGTATCCTGTTGGGATCAGAGACGTATGAGCATAAATGTACCTTGGATCAGTGTGAGATTGATTGGGGTTCAACTACAGTCTTGATCGAAGTTAGCTTGGAGTAGGCTAGTGTCTGTAGCAGCTTAATAATGTGTATGTTTAATCTGGACTAGGTCCCGGGGTTTTTATGCATTTTCGGTTTCCTCGTTAACAAAATTCTGGTATCTGTGTTATTTATTTTTCGTATTATATTTTGTTATATAATTGAAATAATACAGGTTGTGCGTTATATAGATCAATTGTGAAATCCAACCTTTGGTTGTTGATTGGAAATTGATTGATCCTTGGATATTGGTCTTTGGTACCATCCAAGTTTATATCTCTTGTATTTGATAAAGACTCGCATATTTCTATTTGCTTGAGTAAAGATCAAATTGAGAGATTGAGATAATAACTCTTTGATATATTTTTTATTGATTGAGTCAGACTGTCTAGTTGATTCTCTATAAAGTATATTGGAGTTTGTCCATACAGATTGCTAATCGAAATATTGGGTGTGGTTGTTAGACCCCCGCTTTTTCAATAACAGGCTAAGTGGAGAATATGTCACTTAACCAGTCGAGATGGAGTGTCTACCGAGCATTATAAGGGCGGAGTCTTGACTGTTTGGTATAGACTACACCATGTGGTCAAGTATAAGTCTTCAGCGACTCATGCTTGATCATTCAGTGTAGTCTAAGTCGCCTAGTGATACATCATCCTACGACTACAAATCAATCACCATTTAACTACTCAATTTTAACCTTGTTAAAGCACTGCTCGGTCGAACTCGCAAGTTTTGCTATCTCAAGTTTGTTGTCAGTGTTAGATGCACAAAATTATATATTGATTTCTAGTCTATTTAAGTCAAGTGTCGGAATAGGATTAGAGTTTGGTAGTTGAGTATCAGACATCACTGAATAACCCTCGAAGTTTGAAGACTAAAGATCAAACGAAGACATTTGGAGAGCTTCATCCACAAAGAGGTATGTGCAGACTGAACCATATTACCATTCTATCTATGCGATAATATGTCGTATGACTTCGAGTAAATTTAATATTGTAGAAAAGAAGTTTGGAGTCAAGTTTGGCTTGTTAAACATCTCGAAATATGATTCAAGCAATGTATGTCCATACACCCTTAACAATCTTAGTTCGAACAACTAATTATTCAAGAACTATGTTTGTGGATCTCTTGAAAATTTTCCAAGCAATATATTTTTACTTATGGCAATTGGAGTAGCAATAAGTAGTCCAGATTTCATAAACCCTATATTGCAATGTCGGTTGCTGACAATGAGTTCAGAAATTATGAAGAATTCTTTAAGGATATGTTTACTAGTTAACTCATTGCAGAAGTTTTATACTTATTGTTTTAGTGAGGAACACTAGTTCTTGGAGTATCAATTTTATGCGGTTACACTAGCTATTCCAAATACTATCATCTTGCAATTATTAAAGTTTATTTATTTAAATTTTATTTATTTAAATTTTATTTTGGAGATGACTCGTAATACCTAATCTTTATTGATTATATATATATATATGTATTGCTGGTTCCAAGCTTATAGCTCAATGGTTTCCCATCAACTCCAATAAGGAGGAAGTCATGGGTTTAATCCCCACCGTAAAGGTTTGTAATAGTGTAGTTGTATAGTTGGGTTATGGCGGGTTGGATATGGCAGTGGGGCCAGTCCGACTGCATTTATTCAGGTAGGGGCCCGAGTCCGGCTTCGTGTAACAAATATATATATTGCTTATGTGGTGAGATTTGTTATTTGCTATCATATTTATGGTGTTTAGAACGAGTATATCTCATATGTTCTTATAGGTTAAGCTCTTAACTCTTTGTGTTCGTTATTGGCTAAAAGAGGAGTAAACTATTTTGAGAATTGTAATGTCGATCTACCAACGATTACATTTTTTTGTGAATATATTGCATGGACTCTGTAAGATGGTCTTAGTTGTCGCCTTTCCTCCTTAAATGCGTAATTTTCATGGAATATGATCGAGAAATTTAATCTCTACATCTATACATGGCTAGAGAAGATATAATTCTTATGTTGAGTCATATCGCATAAATTGTTCTTTTTCTAGAGAATAATATATTTTTTTTCAATGATTATTTTCTCAGAAAGTAATGTATTTTGATTCCTCTAACATTAAGATTATTATTTTTAACTTCTTTGTTCGTAACTTGCGAGAACGGGGAAAATTGTTTGGATACAAATCTACTTTGTTTGTAGCAGGCGAGTGAATTTGTTACCGTCCAAGAAAATCATTCTCCCGTGATTAGAAAAAGGTCGCTCATGTTGTTATTTTGTAAATGACATCAAATGGGAGAGAGTTCAATATGAAATTGTGCTAAATTTTTATATCTTTGTGGGGAGTGTGACTGCGGACTTGTGGGAGATGTTTGTACTCATATATCTCCTTGATGAAGACGCTAAGTTTAGTTAGTGATATCGTCTAAATAAAAGTTGGTATGTGTTCTCTAGTTTTGATAACTCTTTTATTTTAATTCATCATGGTCCCTGTTTTTCGCCTTTGCTTATTTTGTTGACAAAAAAAGGGAGAATTATTTAGTAATATCCTACTAAGGGCGATATTTGGTAATATCCTACTACTACATATGGATTTTAGGAGCATTATGTAAAATAAGTAAGCAATGACTAAGGGCGATAACATATCACCGTAGTATTGCTCCAAAGTTGTGGTGCAATTGAACTTTGATGAAGGTAACAATACTATTTTTTTGGTACAGTGACCATTGAGTTGAGTGATTTCATAATTAAAGGAAAACTCGAATACAATATTCTCATAAGTTTTTATCGATACAGATCTTCAACAACAACGGAGATGAAGCGGTCATATGCAGAACCATGGAAGAACTTGAAGAATGGAGAATTCAACAAATGTTGAAGAACCAAGGAAATCAAGCATAATGGATTTTAAGCTAAAAGATCATTCATTTTGAATCCAATATGTATTAACAGTTTTGTCACTAAAATCGACAAAGGGGGAGATTATAAGAGCATGCTTAGATGAATGAATCGACATGGTTACGGTACTCTGGACCATAGTGTATATTTTTCTATGTGATTTCAAGATAAAATTACCACATTCTTACATGAACTCCTAACAAGAGTTTCATCTAAATAGAGAAAGTGTTTGCTTGAATCTCAAGTTACCTTAGCTTGAATTCTAAGTAACCATAGTCTTAAAAATCGATAAATAGAGAGACTCATACAACCAGGAATTCAATCCCTGACACTTCTGTGTCCTAGTTTTTTGCTAGAGTCGTCTTCTATAAACTTAGGTTTCCTCCGAGAAACATAATTAGGTCTATGACTCAAAGATTTCACTTAAGGGTTCGTGAATCCAAGTCCAACTATCTTTACCTTGGTAGTTCGTGTATACTGATCTTGTTCTTTCTGTTATCGAGGTTTAAGTAATCTCTTTTAGAAACGAGATAAATACAAATCGCAAAGTTCTCAGAATTTGTGATTCCTCAAGATAGATATCTAAAACTCTTTTTTATTGATAAGTTTAAATTTTTTTCTTAAGAGGTGGTTAATAATCCAGGCTTCTCAACTAACTGAGTATAAGTGTTCCGGATTTGTAAGACTTTCTAGCTTTGTATATTGCAAACATATTTCCAAGCCTTGATCCATTCAATTTAAAGGGAAATCAAATAGGCTTATCTATTATAGGAAAATTTGTACCAAAAGTCTTCACCTAGGCTGAAGCAACTCTTAGCGGCTGTAAAAGACGGCAACTAAGGGAATCAATTGCGTAAAGCCTTGCGAGGTTCAAGAGACGTAGAGAGCACAAATGCAACTGAACTTCTTGGAGGTGAATTCGGTCTCACCTACATTCTAGTCCGAAGTATGATAGTAGGCTAGTGTCTTTAGTGGCTTAATACAAT
Source organism: Papaver bracteatum (assembly GCA_023529315.1). Lineage (NCBI taxonomy): Eukaryota > Viridiplantae > Streptophyta > Magnoliopsida > Ranunculales > Papaveraceae > Papaver > Papaver bracteatum. The sequence goes on along the minus strand of JAJJWX010005378.1, from coordinate 521,285 downwards.
TCAGTGTTCAAATCTAGACAAGGTCCCGAGGTTTTTTTGTAGGTGCAATTTTCCTCATTAGTAAAACTTTTGGTATCTTGTGTTCTTTCTTTTCCATATTATACTATTTTATATTTATATTAGGAATAACACAAGCCGTACGTAATCAATCTTAGTAGATCAATCCATATTAATTGTGATCAATTACGAGACTTGTTCTTGTAGAATTCGTATCTTGAAAGATAAATAACAAATTTCATACTTGGAAAAATTTGAATTCAATTGTTTGAAATATGACTATATTGATCTTGGATATTAATTTTTGGGATCGTCCAAGTACTCTTCTATGAAATCAGGTTCACAAACTTTATTGTCTTGACTTTCTGATTTTAAATAGAAAGGGATATAAACTCTATATACATATTATCAAGGATCTTTAAGTAGGTTTTAAGTAGGTCTACTTGCAATTGTATCAGGTTTTGTCCATACAGGTTGCCGAATGAAAAAGTTGATGGTGTACTTGGTACCGTCTCCTTTTCAAACCTTGTTTAAACTCATACCTTCTCTACATTTCCCAATATCTCATTCAAATTTGTTCTAATCTAAAACAAAGTTCATCATTTTCACTATCATCTTCTGTACATTTAATTATTTTCTAACTTTCTGTAACATGGCTTCCCAATCCGATTCTCAAACTGGCCAAAATAACAAAGTTCGGGTTGAAAATTTTACCTTAAGTAGCCAAAGATTAATGAATTAGCAGGAATTACTTTTATTTTATACAAAATAGTATCAGTGGTGCACACCAATAGAGTTGTACCATGTGGGAAGACATATTTCAAAAATATCATGAACAAATAATAAACATCAATAATCGTGATGCAAATGGGTTGTAAGGTCGCTTCGTTGTAATCAACAAGGAAGTCGCCTTATATGTTTTGGCGATAATACAATTCATTCGAAATTGAGGGAGTGTAAAATTTCGATGTCGATGTGGAAGGAAAGTGTTGTAATGATCGGTAGCACAAATACTAATGAAAAAAAAAATCTCATTCGAAAGTTGTTGCCATATCTTAAAAGTGTTGCTCAAATATAATTTACCCTTGCTAGAAACTTTGCAGTAAGTGCCTGAAAGATCACCATGCACTTCTGCTCCTTCAACACCAAGTTCACAACCATCTTAACCCCCTTATGAAAAACCATTTTCTTCACCAGATGCCACAACAAACAAAAATACCAACTTGAATGTCCATACTGCTAATAAGATAAAAAAAATTAAGGAGAAACAATGCAAGACTGGCAAAAAAAAAACCAAAAAGGAGGAAACTCTGAAGTTTTTAACATGGGAGAGTTTCTGCATCATCAACGAACATCCGAGAAATAAGGAGCAATTGACCGGAAAAGCATGACCAGGTAAATGAAAAGGATTCGTCAAAATCAAGTCAAATTTATGATGGACTATAACAAGCATACGATTCTTAATATAAACACTTCAATAATGGATGAGCGACAAAAATATGTATGTGAAATGGAATTTAGCAGGTTAACATAGGAGATGAAAGAAAAACGTTACAAGCAAAATTTGCAACATCAATTTGGAGATAATGATCAACATGAAGGTGATGAAGTACAACTACTTTGGTAATATAATATTTTTAGTTATTTTTAGTTTACTTAATTTTCCAGCTTTAAAATATGATATATTTTAGTTATTTTTATTTATGTCATTTTGAATGAAGTGGTAGTTTTTCATTAGTTGGATTTTGAATTACATAAAAAATATATTTAAACACACATGATAACATAACCACATGCTGACGAAACTAACATCCCATTAAATTAGCCTATTGAGCTTCAAATTCAAAATTCTTTTCTTTTTATCTTCGCCATTCCCCTCGAGATCGCGCTCCAACTTCAACATTGGTCTCATCCCTAAGTCGACATCGATTGACAATTTCACTTAAAACTATAAATTCTTCAATTTATTTTCTTATTGTTACAAACCGACCAAACAACGTTGCATGATCTCAATTGTGAGGATTGCTTGTGTCAGTATAGAAGGTTTCATGAATTTAACCCAGTAACTCATACTGACTAAACATTGTCATCATTCTTCACCCCCTTTTGGATAGAATATCACATAGTTTTTGCAAAGAGACAAATCTTCGTCATCAATAAATCTAGAATCCACCATATTTCTGAAGACAAAGTAAGAGTATATATATATATATTTTAATAATGGTGTAGAAGGTGTGATTTTGAAATGGGGATGGACGGGGGTATATACGGGGATTGGTTGAGAGCCATTGGTGATAGAGTATTGGCCACTCGGTCAAGTGAAAACCGCAAGAGTAAAATTTAAAAATTAAATAGACTAACAAACTTAAAACGACTTATCATTTAAATGAGCTAAAATTTAATATATTAAATAAACTAATGAACTTAAAATGTTTAAACCAACAAACTAAAATCATTTATCATTCAATTATACGCCCTCTCAATCTTCCGTACTCACCGAAAGATTCACTTCCAGATCTTTTCTTAACCTGTCATACAAGTTTTTGTTTTGAATGTGAATAATCATTTCCGTATAGTTCCTTTCAAGTATTCCTCTTTGTGGTTAAATCTCATGTCTTAAATCTTGATCATCATTGTTAATCCAATTCTTATTACAATGGGTTTCCTGAATTACCATGTTATTCATAATTATGCAAGTTAACATTGTCTTATACACTTCACGGTCACTTAAAGCACGACATGACCCCAAATGATGGCAAATTTCCGCTTCAGAATTCCCAATTCTCGTTCCACATTATTCCTCAAAATACATTTATTTACTGTTAATATACCAGTATGAACGACCCAATTCGCCCTGAGGGGACTGGTGATAAGCTTAAACTAAGGTTGACCATTTGGGATAGATTTCATCCGTAACATCACGTGAGTATATTGATGGCCATTGATTGTGAAATGTACTTTGGGATAAATTCCATAATTTCAATCTTCGAATAAAGACGATTTATGCAAAATATTTATGTCATCTTGTGAACCCAGAAGACCGAAAAAAAACATGCCATATCCAGTAATCATAGGAAACAACAACTTTTAGGATAACAGTTGGTTTTGAGTAATGAACCTTGTATTGACCGACCCAATAGGTATGGCATACCATCTATACCAATGCACGATAATAATCCAGGAAATCCTCTATCTTATTTTTGCAGTAATATTTCTACAACATCTCTCTTTGTTGGTGTTCGCAAATATGTTGAACCAAAATGGTTATTCATTATTTCGTAAAACAATGCAAGATCCTTGTGTGCAGTTATTTTTTCCATACAAAGGTACTCATCGTTAGTTACCGTCGGATGCCATTAACCTATAATTTTTAGGGCCGAAGTGACCTTTTGTTCATGGGTATAACCTCTAAAATTTCGACTTCAATACATATATGTTTTTGCGAATACTTCTGTTGGCTCTTGAGCTTTAGATATATGCCTTTAATGTACCAGCATCATAGTGTTGGTTAGTTCTCTTTCTTTATCTGACACATCATTCAATTATCGCAATATCAGATCAGACATTTATTGTTGTGATTTGAGTCGATCCAAACACATCTCTTCATCATAAGAATCCTTCAATTATACGAAGGCTAAAAGTAAGTAAATCAAGGATGAAGATGGAAGAAAATATATATAATGTAAAATTGACAAAGATTAGGTGGGGGTTAAACTTAGTGGGATATATATGTAGGGTGAAAATAAGGGGAAATAACCGTTAAAAAATAGCCCTTAACGACATAGTCTCACTGAGCGATCATGGCTATATCACCAGCGATATAGAGTATCCCGCTAGCGATAGTCTCCATCGCTCAATGGAAACTCTGTCGCTACACGGTTTACCCATAATGGCTCGACGAGTTTACCAGACCACCTGGTGTAGCAAATAAACAAATTTGGCCGGAACTGACCTGAACCAAGCTGAATTGCAATCGTAGTCCAGGATAACAAAAACCAAAGACAATATCTGTCATGAGCCATGCTTGATCACCAAGGTTTAGCCGACCCGGAAAAACACTCTTGGTTTGAAATATTTTACTACGTGGCATCGAAGGAAGACATGAAATCGGATACGGGTGAATTACCCCCGGTAAGAGCACGTCTTATGGTGGAATCCAACCTATTCCAAGTGTGGAAAATTCATGGAATGTCAAGTCTAGTGGCTTCGAAGTTGGGGTTTTCCACAGAAAATGCAAGCAAGAATCCATGGTTTGGTGGAAGGGTCCGTGGAATCCATGAAAACACAAATACGAATAGCGTAAAACGCTATTAAGAATAGCGCGCTAAAAGACAAAAAAACACTATTAAGAATAGCGTTTTATGCCGTTAAGAATAACGTTTTTTTTAATCCGTAGATTTAAACTGAGTTGTTGAGATTCTAACGGCTGAGAAAAAAAGAATAGCGTTTTATGCCATTAAGAATAGCGTTTTTTTTTATCCATAGATTTAAACTGAGTTGTTGAGAATCTAACGGCTGAGAAAAAGAATCTATTCTTAATGGCATAAAACGCTATTAAGAATAGCGTTTTTTTAGCGCTATTAAGAATGGCGTAAAACGCTATTAAAAATAACGTTTCTACTATTTCACCATTACACTTGCGTTTCCATCCACAGTTCCAAGTGCTGAGGTGGCGTGGAAGATGGAAGATGGATGGATTCCACCATAAGGCTAAGTCCTATGGGCTAGATTGGACTACTAGATTGGCCAAAAAGTGTTGCAAATCATGAAAAATGTATGGGAAAAAAGTTAACACTCAATCTGGCTACTTCTCTCTCCTAGCATTTGCTCGCAGTCGCACTATTAGCGAGATTGAAACGCCGAATAGTGCGGCGCTCAAAAATTGACTATAATGCCGAACCATTCGACGTTCATATGAAATTTGAAAGATATGAAATTTGAAGATGACGTCATGTCCTAGACCTCTGTTCAAAGATTGGGGATGATTTTAACTTGGGAAACTGAATATTGTGTTGGGGGATGATTTCAAAAATGGGGCCAACATATCACTCCCCCCAACACGACTATAATATCATATCGTGTTGCAAATCATGAATAGATGGTTGAGTGTCAAAGATATCGTGTTGGAGGTGATAATTAAACAGTGATGTAGACTGGGTCAAGCGCCGTTTGATTCGGCCAAAGGCAAATTTTCATTTAACGTTGTACCGTTCGGCGCCCAACGCTGCACTGATCAGCGTTTCGCTACTAGATTGGCCATCCCATAGTAGGTTGCCCTATCTAACGTGGATGACTAATCTAGCAGCTAAATATCTAGCCCATAGGACTAAGCCTAAGACTTGCTCTAATAAAATATGGGGAAAATATTTCTAGCCCAATTTTGAAATTTTCTATATTAGAAACCCACCATTAAGATACCCTATATTATATGCCCAAAATTAGTTTTAAAACTACTAGTTTTACTATACTAACCTTTTATTATAGTAATTATCTTATTTCTATATTAGTAATTATCCAAATTTGGTCTACCGTAAAAATAGTCAAAAACCAAAAATTTAGGAAAATCCCTAAAATCAGGTCACTTATTTATTATCGCTCCACCCTATTCTCCCAACATAGTTATTATCTCCCCGCCCTATTCTCCCAATATTTGTTACTCTTTATTTCTTCTTCCTTCAAGCTTAAGGAGAAAAAACCAGAGCTGCTAATTTTCACTGGAACCCATGCGTGAACTAGAATTCTCTTAACTAACAAGGTATGATCTCTTCCGTCAACTTGAAAGTTGATTTATCACCATTACGATTGCTAATTAACCCATGCATGTTTTGGAAGTGCGATTTTTTTTCATTTTATAGTTTCTTGTAGGGCTGTCAATGGGTACCCGGTACCGGAACCGGTAGAAACGGGTCCGGTGCTGGGTCCTAAAGTTGGACCCATTAACAACTTTGGACCCTGCGGGTAATTACCCGATTGGACCCGAATCTAAACGGGTCCAAACGGGTAATACCCGACGGGTACCCGGTTATGCATCATTTTATTCCTTTTTTAGCAAAATTACAAGTATTTTGCTAGTTTGGCTTTGATATTTTTTTCACTTTTCATTTTTTACCTACATTTAATCTTTATTTAGTACATTAATAAAGAAATAATAATAAAAATCGATAAATATAAGTTAGATTCAAGCCAAAAAGTGAATTATATCAAGTTTTGGAACTTTTTTGTGAGTTTTCTTGATACCCAACGGGTACCCGGAACCGGTGGGTACCCGGCTATTTAATAGGGTCCGGTTCTGGGCCAACTAATTTAGGAACCGGAACCGGAACCAGAAAAAATAATAGGGTCCGGTTCCGGGTAGTATGATACCCGGGAGGAACCGGACCCGTTGACAGCCCTAGTTTCTTGATTTGGAATCAAAACTATTTTTTGTTTTGTTTCTTTAGTTAGTCCGTGACTAATTGGGTTTTTTTCCTTTTTTCCTGACAAAAATCAGTTCCTTAAATGATGTCAATTAGCACTAATGTCATGAGTTTTTCTTTTTGAAAGGGATAAGTTGAGATGACGAAACATCGTGATAAAGATGTTTGTTATAACGAATCCAGTGCCGACGATATTTCGTGAAGCCGAAGAAAAAAAAAGAAAACCAAAGACTCCAGTAAAGATGGTGCTAATGGAGGTCCAAGTAAGGACAATAGATCAGGTAGATATGAAGTTTTTTATGCGATTTGTGAGTTTATAATTAGTTTGATAATCTTCAATTAACAGATTATTTGTGAAAACTTACATATCCCTGATTTTGGTGGTGATAATTGAAACTTACATATCCCTGATTTTGTAGTAAGAATGTGATAGTTGTCATTATCGTCCAATTGAAATGATTTGGTGGTGATAATTGATGTTTTTTTTGTAGTAAGAATGTGATAATTATCATTATCGTCCAATGGAATTGATTTGGTGGTAATAATTGGTGTTTCTAATGTAGTAAGAATGTGATAGTTGTCATTATCGTCCAATGGAATTGATTTGGTGGTGATAATTAATGTTTTTATTGTAGTAAGAATGTGATAATTATCATTATCGTCCAGTGGAATTGATTTGGTGGTGATAATTGGTGTTTCTAATGTAGTAAGAATGTGATAGTTGCCATTATCGTCCAATGGAATTGATTTGGTGGTGATAATTGATGTTTTTATTGTAGTAACAATGTGATAGTTTTCTTTATCGTCCATTGGAATTGATTTGGTAGTGATAATTAGTGTTTCTAATGTAGTAGGAATGTGATAGTTGTCATTATCGTCCAATGGAATTGATTTGGTGGTGATAATTGATATTTTTATTGTAGTAATATTGTGATAGTTCTCATGACGTCCCATAGGATTGTGATAGATGTACTTTTCCCTGGATTATGATGTGTAAAATGGTGTTTTCCATAGGTAAATTTAGGACAGTTGACGCCATCATGAAATGTATATTCAGGGATAATTCCAATTAATGAATGTTTTTTATTACCCGCATACAGATTCAAACAAGCTTTTTAGAGCAAATTTTGGTCCTTTGGAGTGTTGGCATGCGATAATATTAAAAAATATAATTCCATGTCGTATATATTTGATGCCTTCTGTAGTGATAGGATTCTTGTGTAAACATTTTAAGAGAAGTCTTTTCTTATGTCTGTAATAATACTTTTCAATCATTATAATAGGACTTACTGCAACCAAGTGATGAATCTGGTGTTGATACACATAGTGAAAAATACTAGAACCCCCCTATTATATGGGTTCAACATTTACAAGCCCCACAAAATGGATCTTCCACCCTCAACTCCATTCTTTCACATTTTGATTTTCTAGGCCCAAAACTTTTATTTTCAGGGCTTGATAATAAAGTAATATTTTTATAATGTCAATTTTACCCTTTTCAATATAAACAAGAGAAAAATCATAAGATTTATTCATTTCTACATTTTATTTCTCTCTCATCTCTCTCTCTCTCGGTTGCAGAGAAAAAACTTTTAGATCTTCATTTTCATTTTCTTCTTTTCGGTTGCAGAGATTCATTTTCAACTTCTTCTTTTAGATCTTCTACTGTAACAACGGTGAAGAAGTTTTAGATAAGAAGAGCAGAGACGATCGATTTTTTTTCCAACTTGATTAAATTTAGGTTTGAAATTCGACTAATTCAATGATTCTTATGTTTTTCATCGCATGATTTTGTTGCCGCTGCTATTGTAACAATTTGTTTCTGGTTTATTCTCTGAAATAGGAAAGATCGAAAGGTTTGAACGAGTATTAAAATTGACAACGACGTTGTAGATCATAAATCCACCACGTAGGAGGAACATCAGTTGCAGTTGAAAATAATCCTAGAAATAGATTTCAATTAACGGATCTGCAGACATCAGCGGTCTAAGTATACAGATAAGTATCATCATCTCTTTTGTCATGATACTTCAATTAAGAAAATTCCATATCTGTTCTTCATGTTTTAGATTTGAAATTTTTTATTAAGATTTTGAAACCTAATACATCGATTTTGGTTCAGTTTTATTATATGATTCATGACTAGCATTCAGATCTACTTTCTCCTTCTATTTCTCTTCATTTTGAGTTAGAAATTTCGAAAAAAAATTGAAAAAAGAGTTTCTATAACTTTTAGGGTTCTTCGTCGAGAATCCGTCGATCTATTCTATCATTAACCTGATGGAAAATCAGACTCCATATTTGTAATCCTCATGTGTGAATTTGTGTCACCCATTTAATATTTTTGTAGACGAAGTAGTTTAATTTTTTTTCTACCTGATATGATTTGTTGATTTTGTAGATTTCTTTGTGTTGGATTTGAAAATAGGAGTCAATTGATGAAGATGTTGCTTCTGTTCGGTTAATTCAAGTTAATGCTAGATGTAACGACGAAGGTGAATTCATTTAATGTTGTGATATTACGCATATACTTATGTTGATTGAGTAGATATGAAATGTTTTTGAACATTATTTTTTGTTGTTCAATTCGTTTGAGCATATCTGTAGCTGTAACAATTTCAAAACCAGATAAAATTGTGGATAAGAATCACAAATCTAAGAATTTTTTTATGTGATTATTATGCACAGGATGTGTAACTTTCGTCTACACATCCAATTCGCATGTGTAACTTGCGTTTACACATTCGATTAGCTTGTGTAAATTTTCTCTACACATCCAGATAGCTTATATAACTTTCATATACACATCAAATTAGCATGACTAAATATCCTCATAATAATCATTGAAAACCACATTCTATAACCACTAGTTACACAAGTTATATGGATGTGTAACTGCTAGTTACACATCCTGGGATATAAAGTTTATGTTCTATATATTGCGGGTTCTTATGAAAAGGTACATCATGCATATTGGAATGACTAGATAACATTGGTTGGCAGTTACTTTATGGCCAGCTTGTTCTCAGTAAAGGACCATCATTCAGTTTGGATGATGAACTAGTATTTATATGGATGTGTAACTAGTAGTTACACAAGCTATATGGATGTGTAACTGCTAGTTATACATCCTGGGATATAAAGTTTTTATTCTATATATTGTTGGTTCTTATGAAAAGGTATATCATGCATATTGAAATGACTAGACAACATTGGTTGGCAGTTGCTTTATGGACAGCTTGTACATGCATATTGAAATGACTAGACAACATTGGTTATATATATTGCAGGTTCTTATGAAAAGGTATATCATGCATATTGAAATGACTAGACAATATTGGTTGAAGTTTTATTCACTTTTAGTTTTTGATTTTCATTTATACATGATAGATTACATGAAATGGTGGTAGGAATTTAGTTGAGGAGAAGGATTTTGAGATGGTGGTGTAGGTAGTATGAGTGGTGAAGAAATAAGTAAATTGAATCCAGACACGATTTTGTTTGTTATTATTGATGTTGTTATTTGTTGTTGTTTTAGGTTCGATTTGTTGTTTTTTACATTTCAATTTGATTTTACAGGGTTGATTATTGGTGGTGATGATAATTTTGATGGGGAGGTTGAATAGTAGGTGGATAAAATTGAAGGAGAATATGAGAAGAAGAGGATGAATGATAGGTGTCTAAAACACCTAATTTTATATCTAGTATTTATGCTTTCTTTGCTATGTTTTCTTGTCAATTGCGTATCTTATGATTACTTTTGAGTTTATTAGGTATAATGGAGTCATTTGGAGTAAAAAGAGTGGAAATCACTGATTTGGAGCGAAAGGCCAAAGCCAGCGGCGAAAGAATGAGGTCACTCCGACATCGCATGAGAAAGTTATGAAAAACATAGATAATTAAGCTTGTCAGTCCCATGGAACTGATAGAATTATGCAGAAAATCAATCTTCCAACACTCAATAGTTGAATGGAGGTGGCCTTTATCCCTAATTTGGCCATCCCAGTTCACTACATACCCTGGATCGAATTTCTCTTCTTCATTACAGTTTACCTGAATTTCAGAGTGAGAATGGCTGCTGTCTGAGTATTATTGAGATACTGAGAAAGAGAAACTGGGAGCTGATAAGAGTGACCTGAAATTCATAGAATCAGAAAGAGATTAACGGGGGATTTAAGTTCGATTTTGTTTTCTGAAGGTAGGGTTTTGGAGGTCGAGTTCATGGAGTTTGAAATCGAGAAATGGAAAGAGGGAAGAACTGCTGCTGCTGTTAATTGGTATTCTTGATGGGTTTGTGATAATTTAGGGTTCAACCCTGTTGCAGATTGTTGATGTTCAAAAGAAGATGGCAATAGATGTGATTGAGAAAGAACTGGTTAAGGTTTGATATAAGGGTTTCATGCTGCTGTTGATTGGGTTATAGAGATTAAGGCTAGCCCATGGGTTCTGATGATGTTAGATGAGGAGATTGAAATGATTTACAGGGATTGCAGTTAACAGTGAGTCTGATGGATCAAGCTAGAGTTTGATGGAGATGATTTCTGAGTTTGAGAGGGTTAATGAAGTTGTTATTGCTGTGAGACTTGGGTCTGTAGTGATTCAGAGAATTGAGAAGAGATTGATGGGTTCTGAGTTTACAAACAACCAAGAAAGGGGATCTGGGATGTTGAGTGAATGGGTTCTGGTGGCTTGCTTAAAATGAAGAAGAACAGCTATTGTTGCTGCAATGGGTTTCTGGAATAGGATGGATTCAAGTGGTTTGTGCAGATAGAGTTGATATGGATGTTGTGTAGGTGTTACTGAAAGTTGCGGAGAAGTTGAGCTCATGGTAGTTGCAATGGGAAGTGTTGGAGCTGGATATAGCCTGGTAAATGAATTAATTGATGTGTATGAATATATTATAGGGAATGCGATGGTATTGGTTGGCCTGAGTAGCAATGGGTTTGAGCAGCTGGTGACCTTGAAGAAATGCAGCTACAATCGCAAGTAGGAGAACAAGGCTCAGATGCAGCTGGGATAGTACTTGTGGGGAATTGCTGATGGTGTGATATTCATGAAGCCGCGGGAAGAGAAGATGCATTCAGTTAAGTGACAGACAATGGAGTTCAAGTATGAGTTGTGGTGCTGCAATGCAGAGGGAGTAATGCTGTGTCGCAGTAAAGAAAATATAGCTGGTTTGGCAGTGCTATGCTGCGAGGTTGGTGGTTGTGAGCTGCAGGAAATGGGTACTTGAATGAGCATAATGGAATGCCGTTTAGAACTACTGAGTTGCAGTAGCTTAGGTAGAATGGGGGTTTGAGCTAATGGGTTCTAGGTGGTTATGGAAGCTACATAGGGAAGTTGCTGGTGCTGTATTGTACTGCAGGTGGTGAGATATCAGTGGAGTAGATTCAGATACAGAGATTGTTGGTGGTGGTCTTGTAGCTGTTGCTGGAGCAGTAAAGCATGGTGGTTGGTAAGGTCAATTGTTGCAGTTGACATGAGCTAAATTGCAGGTGTACACGGAAAGTGAGGCTAAGGCTGGTGCTTAAGCAAATGAAGATGTTGCAGGTTACATCTGGGTGTGAGCTCAAGGAAGTGAAACTGAAATGGAATTGGTGGTACTGGTAGGTGGTGATGTAATAGCTAGGTGCAAGGAATCTGTAATAAAAAGAAGATGGCACTGGTGATATGAAGTTTGAACTGGAGGAGTTGTTGGTGATTGCAACTGAGCTGAGTTGCAGGTGATGGCAATGGAGTTTGGTAGCAAAGCAACTGCAGAAAATGAACTGATGAACTTGCTGTTATGAAGGACTGCAGTTGTAGTATGGTGGTTTGCAGGTGGTTATTTTAAGTGCAGTTGAAGTAGGTATTGAGAAGTATGCAGGGAGAAAAACCATCTTGGTTGTGACAGAGTTGGAATGATGGTGAAAATCCCATGCCAAGACAACTCAGCTCAATCAGTTGACTGACTCACAAGCTGACTCTTACTTGACCCGGTGTTGACTGAGTTGACTCGTTCGCAGGTGACCGAGTGGACTTTGCCGGTCATCGGAGATACCTTCCGGTCATATTCATGGCCAAAAACACAGTTTTCCGGCGAACAATTTTTGAGTCATATTTTCACATGGGTTTTTCACAAACATGAGTTGAGTGGACTTCTTAGTATTGGACCGTGGGCTTTGAAGACCTAATTTGGAAAGTTGGAAAGCTATAAAAGGAAGAGTTTCTATTCTTTTAGGGATCGCATATCACGTATTTTTTTACTGGAGTTTGGAGGAGAGCGATTCTACTTGGGTTTGCTTTCATTTATTTTTTATTTTCTTCATTTTATTTTTGATAATAATTATGTTGAATCCAAAAACTATGAGTAGCTAAACTTTATATTATTGGTTATGGGATATAAAGTGGATTTCACAAATGATATTTGATTCAATGATGTAGTTTTGTCTCAATAAATTACTGTTTATGATTCATGGTTCATATTGTTTATGATTTGATTGTTTTTTTTGGTTGAGTCCGGAATCAATCCGATTTGGTTTCATATCTAGAGCTATATTAGGGTTTTCAATACGAAAACGTTGTTTGTCCCTGATTCTAAGTAGCATAAATGTGGGTAGTGCTTGTAGTGATATATCCTACCAGTCACATATGAATCATAACTTGGGTTAAATCGAATTAGTGCTTTTACACATTTTGGTTGCCTTGATTAGTCTTATTCCATAGAACTCATTGCTTTTAGGGAGTTAAATCTAATTGTGCTTTTACACTTTAGGTTGCTTTCTAGGAAGAATTCACATATGCATCTTTTAATGTGGTTGTGATGAAATCAAGGAATTATCGGGATACTCTTGCGATCAAGGTATCCTAGGAATTTTAGTAAATGAGAGATTAAATTTTCAATTCTAGTCATTGTTGATAATTCGAGTTTGTGAATGAAACTATCCCGTGACCAATACTTTCTCCTTATTGATTACTTTTATTATTACTTTGCTTTCAATTCATTTTTATTGCTTCGATAAATCAAAATCCCCCCTTGGTTACTAAGAAACTGAATTTTTTTATAACAACAAAAGCCTCTATGTGGATACGAACTCTTTCTTATCGCATACTATTTTTATTTTAGGAAGTAAGAAAGTGAAATTATATTTGACCGGCTGACAACCGACCAATGAACCATGTTTAGTTTTTGTTGCTGGTGCTGGTGAGCAATTACAAAGAATTTGATTAATATTACATTGTGATTGAGTTTCTCAAAGAATGTGATTGTTATGTCCATTCAGTTTAGGTGATTATGTATCCATTTTACGTTAATTGTTGGCTTACACTACTGGTTTTGTGTAGGTCAAAGGGATGCACATAAATGAAGAAACTGAAAGTTATTACCTCTAGAGCACAATTACCGGATGAAAAGGTGCAAAGGTGCAGGCAGGTTTGATACAACTATATGTCCATCACTCTACTTGAACATCATATGCATGCGTCAAAAATTAGTTATTAGTTGGTTTAAAGAATACCTAACTTATTCTTACTAGGTTTAAATTGCACTAGCAGCTGCATTCAGCTGATTAAGTGTCATTTGATGTTATTTATTAAGTAGACTTTACTGTTTAAGAATCGCCAATTTATTTATGTTATGTCCCCGTTTCTAGTAGTAATGGAGATAACATATATGCTATGGGTAACCAAGCCATATGGATGTGTAACTGCAGGTTACACAAGCATATGGATGTGTACCTGCAGGTTACACAAGTCCTTTTATTTTTCTAACTGCAAGTTACACAAGCATACGCATGTGTAACTATAGGTTACACAAGTTCTTTGTGTTTCTAACTGCAGTTACACAAGCCATATGGATGTGTAACTGCAGGTTACACAAGCATATGCACGTGTAACTACAGGTTACACAAGTCCTTTTACTGTCGGTTACACAATTCATATGCATGTATACCTACTAAGAATCAGTTTATATGTGGAAGTATGACATTCTTTTCTTGTACAGTGATTAAAAGAATTTATTGGGACATATCGGTTTATTTTCGAAGTGCATGATGATGGCTTAATGTCTTGGAGGAAACTGAAGAAGCACTATCTTGTTTTGAGTAATTTTGGAAAGCCAATATACTCCAGGTCAGTGTCATTGCTAAAATGGGAATTCAGAGATCTATTTGTCTGTTTTTTTTAACGAAATTTGATACTATTGCTGTTTTTTTTTTGCTGATCGTAACTTTGGTTATCATACTTGAAGGTACGGACATCAACATAAGATTGCAGTGTTTTCGGCTACTTGCCTTCCTCTTGGTTAGCCTACAAGGAAAGCTGCAGGAACTATATGACAAGATGTTGCTGAATCAGGTGTTCTTTTTGCGATATTGATATGCTAGCACAAGGTTCGTATCTATACCATGTTGAATCAGGTGTTCTCTGATTGTCTTTTTGCGTGCACTGATAAGACACTAGCTTATCAAGAGAACCAAGAACATTTATCAAAGCTCTGGGATATTCTTGCAGTTTATGTCTAGATAGATAAGGATGTTGGCTAATGTCCAGGTGAGAAGTGATGATTCTTAGCTCTTTTATAGTTGAAAATGTGTGCTTTATATGGATGTGTAACTAAGAGTTACACAAGTCGTGCATCAGTAACTCTCGAGTTACACATACTATATGCATGTGTAACTCCTCTTTACACTAGATAGATGCATGTGTAACTCCTAGTTACACATGATAATATGAACAAACTTGCAACCAAAAAATTCCACATGCTAGGTATCCAAGTCATATGCATGTGTAACTGTCAATTACACATGACAGATGCATGTGTAACTCCCAGTTACACATGCTAAGATGGGTTATCATGTGTCTTTTCTGTGATATTTGTTTTATAATTTTGCCTTACAATTGTTATATAATAATTATTTTTTTTGCTTTTTATTCATCCAACCTAATCCATGGATGTTTATTTCGTTGCAGATATGCAAGCATTTTGGAGTGAGGAAGACAGGAAAGAAAATCAAAACTTCTAGTATATGTTTCAGTGGCTTATTTCTAGTGTTTTAACTCATTTATTGTGTTCAGTAACAACTGATTACTATAACTGGTAAACAGAGATATTATTGTGAATGAATATTAATGTGATAGATGTATTTTTTGTATATTTTTTTTTCTGTTGTGTAACCGTTGACTACACATGCCATATGCATGTATAACTTCTTATTACACATGTCATATGGATGTGTAACTTTTAGTTACACACTATTGAATACACAACATGAATGTGTAATTTTTATACATGTGTAACTTCCAGTTACACTTGCATTATCAATGTGGTCGGAGGTGGTGGTGAGCGGTGGTGGTTGTCGACGGTGGTGGTTGTCGACGGTGGTTGTCGACGGCAGTGGTCAGAGGTGGTTGTCGGCGGTGGTGGTTTTCGGCGGTGTTCGGAGGTGGTTGGTGGTGGATGTGGTGGTCGGAGGTGGTTGGCGGTGGCTGGAACATCATCACATAATATTTTAATAATCTTGGGCCTAAATTTAATTTGGGGCTTGACAATATATAAAAGGGTATCAAGGTATTTTAATAACTCCGGGCCTAGATTTAAACTTCTTTTAATTAAGGGCCTCATATTATGGGTTATCCATGGGTGGGGCCTTAGCATAATTTTCCCAAATGAAAATTCCTTCAAATCATGAAATAATACATAAAATTAGGGAAAACGCACGGGACCGGGCCCTAGCCGGCCAACCATGCTCCAAGCCGGTCCCACACGCCCACACGTCCCTTATTTTATTTATTATTATTTTTTATGTTTCCTTCATCTCATGGAAACTCCTTGATTTCAACAAAACTCTTTAATTTTTGCAAAACTCCTTCGTTCTATCATATTTCCCTAAAACCATTAAAAATATTACAAAATTATGAAAAACATGTGGGATGGATCCCTTGGCCATGACTGGTCCCATGCTTCATAATTCTTTCATATTTTCATTATTTTCCTTCATCCGATGAAGTTTTGACGGTTTTATAAAAAAAACCCTAATTTTGTCATATTTTCTCAAATGGTCGCTCAAACGTGCACCAAAAAATATCAAAATTCTCAGGACTGAGCATGATGCCAACATCGACATGCTCGTGGATGCAACCAGCGGTCATGGTATGCTCTCATTTATGGATGGCTACAGTGGATACAACCAGATCAAGATGTACGAGCATGATGCCAACAAGACTACATTTCGTACTCCCATTGGGAACTTCCACTACACTGTGATGCCTTTTGGATTAAAGAATGTCGGTGCTACCTATCAGCGAGCCATGACTGCCATATTCCACGACATGATGCACAAGAAAGTGGAAGACTATGTCAATGATGTCGTGGTTGATGGGTCGGTAGACCGACTTAGTTTATCCGCAAGTGCACGGTGTCAGAAATGCACACAGTAGCAAGCACTATTCATTCCCTTAAGGAGTGTGAAAACTACTACTAATTAATATCAAGAAATATCCAACCAAATTAAAAAATTTCAGAGATTGTTGTGCTAAGAGAATAATAACAAATTGATTCAAGCAAGTTTAAAAGGAATTGTAATCAAGGATGTAGAAGTATTAGGGCTATATAATCCGTTGTAAGCTAGGCTTTACTTGTGTTCTATCACAAAGGTCTCAAGTTTACTCGTATGAAGCGGAAAATCTAGCTACTCACACACGGAAGATATTTTGTAAAGGATCCAAAGAAAAGAGTTATCATAAAAGATTGTTTGTTCTCAACCGAAGGTAGAAATCCCTAGTATTAAGCATACATGGCATACATAGTCTTGCGTTTCCATCCACAGTTCCAAGTGCTGAGGTGGCGTGGAAGATGGAAGATGGATAAGTTCCACCATAAGGCTAAGTCCTATGGGCTAGATTGGACTACTAGATTGGCCAAAAAGTGTTGCAAATCATGAAAAAAGTATGGGAAAAAAAGTTAACACTCAATCTGGCTACTTCTCTCTCCTAGCATTTGCTCGTAGTCGCACTATCAACGAGATTGAAATGCCGAATAGTGCGGCGCTCAAAAAGTGACTATAATGCCGAACCATTCGACGTTCATATGAAATTTGAAAGATATGAAATTTGAAGATGACGTCATGTCCTAGACCTCTGTTCAAAGATTGGGGATGATTTTAACTTGGGAAACTGAATATCATGTTGCAAATCATGAATAGATGGTTGAGTGTCAAAGATATCGTGTTGGAGGTGACAAGAGAAAACCACTTTCACTTGTCCTTTTGGTACTTTTGCTTATAGAAGGATTCCTTTTGGCTTATGCAATGCTCCAGCTACCTTTCAAAGGTGTATGGTAAGTATCTTTTCCGAGTATGTTGAAAACATCATTGAAGTGTTTATGGATGACTTTAGTGTCTTTGGTGATTCATTTGACCTTTGTTTGAACAACTTATCTTTAATCCTTGAACGATGTGTTGAAACAAACCTTGTGCTTAATTGGGAGAAGTTCCATTTCATGGTAACTCATGGCATAGTTTTAGGCCATATAATATCTTCTAAGGGCTTGGAAGTTGATAAATCTAAGATAAACCTTATTCGTGCTCTAACCCCTCCCACTACGGTGAGGGAGATACGCTCTTTTCTTGGTCATACAGGTTTCTATCGTAGATTTATCAGGGATTTTTCCAAGATAGCATCACCACTTTGCAACTTATTGCAAAAAGATGTGGTTTTTAACTTTGACGAAAAGTGTATGGCGGCATTCAATCGTTTGAAAGAACTTTTGATTTCAGCCCCTATCATTAAACCACCGGATTGGAGCAAGCCTTTTGAGATCATGTGTGATGCTAGTGACTACGCGGTTGGTGCGGTGCTTGGGCAACGTGTGGGGAAGATACCTCATGCTATTTATTATGCTTCTAGAACGTTAAATGAAGCCCAACAAAACTACACAACCACTGAAAAAGAATTTTTAGATATTGTATTTGCATTGGAGAAATTTCGCTCTTATCTAATTGGTACAAAAGTTGTTATTTTTTCTGATCATGCAGCTCTTAGGTACTTGCTAATGAAGAAAGAAGCGAAACCGAGGCTCATACGATGGATTCTACTCTTGCAAGAGTTTGATATTGAAATCAAAGACAAGAAAGGAATTGAGAACACCGTTGCAGATCATTTGAGCCATCTTGCCGTGGACAAGGAAGTTGTCCCATTGCGTGAAAGTTTCCCGGATGAGCAACTCTTCTCAATTGCATGTGGAGAACCATGGTATGCTGATATTGTGAATTACTTGGTAACTAAACAAATCCCAAAGAACTTGTCTCGTGCTGAGAGGGACAAACTTAAGAGGTTAGGAAACCAATATATATGGGATGATCCATACTTATGGAAACATGGCAGCGACCAAGTAATGAAAAGGTGCGTTCCCGAATCTGAGTTTAATTCTATCTTGTCATTTTGTCACTCCTATGCTTGCGGAGGACATTTTGGAAGTAAAAGAACCGCTCACAAGGTACTTGACAGCGGATTCTATTGGCCAACCTTGTTTAAGGATGCACATATATTTTGCACAACTTGTGATAGGTGCCAAAGAACAGGCAATCTAGGTGCCCGAAATCAAATGCCACAAACTTTTATTCAATTTATTGAAGTTTTTGATGTATGGGGTATTGATTTTATGGGTCCTTTTGTCAACTCTCATGGGAATTATTACATCTTACTTGTTGTTGATTATGTCTCTAAATGGGTGGAAGCTAGGCCACCCCTACTAATGATTCCAAGGTTGTTTCAGATTTTGTGCAAGCTAACATTTTTGCAAGGTTTGGAATTCCAAGAGCCATAATTAGCGATGGGGGTTCTCACTTCAACAACAGGACTTTGCAAAGCTTGTTGAAGAAGTACAATGTGTCACATAAGGTTGCAACACCTTATCATCCCTAAACAAATGGACAAGCCGAGGTGTCTAACTGGGAGGTGAAATCCATTCTATAAAAGACAGTGAATCCAACAAGGAAAGATTGGAGCATGCGATTAAATGATGCTTTATGGGCGTATAGAACCGCATACAAGACACCTATCGGGATGTCTCCCTTTAGGCTTGTGTATGGTAAACCTTATCACTTACCCGTGGAGATTGAACATAAAGCATTTTGGGCGATTAAGAAATGCAATATGGAGATGGATGGGGCTAGAAAGCAAAGGAAGTTACAACTCCAAGAGCTAGAAGAGCTTCGCAATGATGCATTTGAAAGCTCTCGCATTTACAAGGAGAAAACGAAGGCCTTTCATGATACTATGATTTCTAGAAAACAATTTTGTGTTGGACAGAATGTGCTTTTATTTAATTCTCGCTTGCATTTATTTCCGGGTAAATTAAGGTCACGTTGGATCGGACCTTTCATTGTTACTAATGTGTTTTCTCATGGTGCAGTAGAAATTCGTAGCATATCTACAGGCAAGGAACTTAAAGTTAATGGGCACCGGTTGAAACCATATTATGAGAATTTCACTTCCGAAGTGGTGGAAGGAGCGAATTTTGTGGATGCACTCCCTCTGGAGGAGTCGTAGAAAGCAAGGAGATAGTCGGGCTGACGACTTTAAACCAAGCGCTAAATGGGAGGCAACCCATAGGATGAGTATCTCTTGTATTATTTTTATTTTCTTGTCTTGTTTTTAGTTTTTTATTATCTTGTATTTTATTTTTATGATTTCTTGTCATTTTTCATGCATAATTTCTCACCTTAACTTACTTTGGATGACTCAATTTACATTGAGGACAATGTAAAGTTTAAGTGTGGGGGAGTGGTTAAGCATTTGCATTGTAAATGTTTTTCAAAATTTTCAACTTTTGTGTAAATTAGTGCATGAAAAACTCCAACTTGTAGTTAGTTTAGAGTCACATAGTATCCACGTCGCTAAGATTACATCGAGATTCTCATAAGAGTGACTGAACTTAGAGATGACAGAGAACATGATCGGGTTTCTTACTTGTATGAGAGTTAAAGTTGGATTTAACCATGCCAGTGGCAAATATGGTGCAGACTGAATTCGGTAGTAGAGTAGTGGTCCCTTATAGTGGAGACTACCCATGTTACATCATGAGAGGCACCGACCTTCACTTCTTTGTACCTGTCTAAATATGTGCTTTTAGAGTGTGTGTCACCATACGTAAACTCTGGGTAGAATGGTGAGCTACCAAACCTCCCACCAATAGAAGCACTATTTTGATCTCTTGAGTGCTATTTTATCAATCATGAATGGTGACATCGAATTGCTAACTTACATACCACTTGTAATCTTGTTCGCATTTAGCACCATCCACTTTATCTCTCTCTACACCAACAGGTCCATAGAAACACAATCATCATCAACAAGGGAAGCATCACAAGTTCGAAGGAAAGTTGAAGACGTTCTAGGTTTACAAGCAACGGTACAAAAATGAGCAGATTTTAGATTCAAGTATAGCAACAAGACAAGGAGAAGAATTTTTACAAGTTGAAGACTATTGTACAAGAGTGAAGATTATCAAGATGAGAATTCAAGAAGTTTATGATATCGAGACATACAAGTTGTGAAGAATCAAGCGGTAAAGTACTCACACCATGGCATTTGTACTTGCATTTTTATTTTTATTTTTATTATATTCTCTTGTCTAAAAAAAATAAAAATAAAAAATAAATGGGAACATAGTTATCATTATGCTAGTTCCCTTAAAAAAAAGACAAGAGAAAAGTTCTTTAGGATCATCATTAGTTTTTATTTTTGTTTGTTTTTATTTTGTATTTAATGTCAAAAAAAAAAAACAGAAAAAAACAGAAAAAAAAAAATTCATTGCATCATATTTTGGTTTTGTATTCATTCAATAAAGCCAATGGAAAGAATCACATTGTCAAGATTCTACGAAATTCAAGAGTTATCATCAAGAGTTGAAGACCGAAGACGAAGACAAAGATTGAAGACCGAAGACGTTTCTATGGATGATGTGAGAGTGGTGCTAACTGCACGCCGAACGGATAACTAGGTAAGTAAGCATATTACCACCTTCGTTAAGTGGTTGATTTCCTTTCTAAGAGATCGTCAGAAAAAAATGGTTTTCAAAATAAATAAAAGATGTGGGTTTTCAAAACAATTCGGAGGGTTTGCCTTCCTACTATTCAACGTGTCGTAGGATTCTCTCTTCATTCCTACCTGGACACATGTGTGACCCATAAAGAGATGTTTATTATTGAGAGCAATTTCATAAAACCCTTTCTTGTGAGGCAGAGTCGAGACTTTTGATCACTCCGAACCCGAATTTCTTTCGATAAGGGATGGTTATTTCTCTCTCAACTTTTAAGAATGAGATTGTGTTCATATTTGTGTCTAACTTCTTATGACTAGTATGCAGAATCTCTATGTCTTCTTAGCGCGTTGGATACTATCTTTTCGGAGAACTTGTAAGTTGGAATTGTAAGTTTTGTGGGTATATTTCTAGTGAACAGTCACGGGAGTTGTATGTATCTTTTAGAATAAGTTTTGTTTGATTTGCTCGAGGACTAGCAAAGTCTAAGTGTGGGGGAATTTGATAGGTGTCTAAAACAGCTAATTTTATATCTAGTATTTATGCTTTCTTTGCTATGTTTTCTTATCAATTGCGTATCTTATGATTACTTTTGAGTTTATTAGGAATAATGGAGTCATTTGAAGTAAAAATAGGGGAAATCACTGATTTGGAGCGAAAGGCCAAAGCCAGCGGCGAAAGAATGAGGTCACTCCGACATCGCATGAGAAAGTTATGAACAACATAGATAATTAAGCTTGTCAGTTCCCTGGAACTTACAGAATTATGCAGAAGATCAATCTGCCAACACTCAATAGTTGAATGGAGGTGGCCCTTATCCCTAACTTGGCCATCCCAGTTCACTACATACCCTGGATCGAATTTCTCTTCTTCATTACAGTTTACCTGAATTTCAGAGTGAGAATGGCTGCTGTCTGAGTATTATTGAGATACTAAGAAAGAGAAACTGGGAGCTGATAAGAGTGACCTGAAATTCATAGAATCAGTAGAGATTAACGGGGGATTTAAGTTCGATTTTGTTTTCTGAAGGTAGGGTTTTGGAGGTCGAGTTCATGGAGTTTGAAATCGAGAAATGGAAAGAGGGAAGAACTGTTGCTGCTGTTAATTGGTATTCTTGATGGTTTTGTGATAATTTAGGGTTCAACCCTGTTGCAGATTGTTGATGTTCAAAAGAAGATGGCAACAGATGTGATTGAGAAAGAACTGGTTAAGGTTTGATATAAGGGTTTCATGCTGCTGTTGATTGGGTTATAGAGATTAAGGCTAGCCCATGGGTTCTGATGATGTTAGATGAGGAGATTGAAATGATTTACAGGGACTGCAGTTAACAGTGAGTCTGATGGATCAAGCTAGAGTTTGATGGAGATGATTTCTGAGTTTAAGAGGGTTAATGAAGCTGTTATTTCTGTGAGACTTGGGTCTGTAGTGATTCAGAGAATTGAGAAGAGATTGATGGGTTCTGAGTTTACAAACAGCCAAAAAAGGGGATCTGGGATGTTGAGTGAATGGGTTCTGGTGGCTTGCTTGAAATGAAGAAGAACAGATGTTGTTGCTGCAATGGGTTTCTAGAATAGGATGGATTCAAGTGGTTTGTGCAGATAGAGTTGATATGGATGTTGTGTAGGTGTTACTGAAAGTTGCGGAGAAGTTGAGCTCATGGTAGTTGTAATGGGAAGTGTTGGAGCTGGACATGGCCTGGTAAATGAATTTATTGATGTGTATGAATATATTATAGGGAATGTGGTGGTGTTGGTTGGCCTGAGTAGCAATGGGTTTGAGCAGCTGGTGACCTTGAAGAAGTGCAGCTGCAATCGCAAGTAGGAGAACAAGGCTCAGATGCAGCAGGGATAGTACTTGTGGGGAATTGCTAATGGTGTGATGTTCATGAAGCCGCAGGAAGAGAATATGCAGTAAGTTAAGTGACAGACAATAGAGTTCAAGTATGAGTTGTGGTGCTGCAATGCAGAGGGAGTAATGATGTGTCGCAGTAAAGAAAATGTAGCTGGTTTGGCAGTGCTATGCTGCGAGGTTGGTGGTTGTGAGCTGTAGGAAATGGGTACTTGAATGAGCATAATGGAATGCAGTTTAGAACTACTGAGTTGCAGTAGCTTAGGTAGAATGGGGGTTTGAGATAATGGGTTCTAGGTGGTTATGGAAGCTACAAAGGGCAGTTGCTGGTGCTGTATTGTACTGCAGGTGGTGAGATTTCAGTGGAGTAGATTCAGATGCAGATATTGTTGGTGGTGGTCTTGTAGCTGTTGCTGGAGCAGTAAAGCATGGTGGTTGGTAAGGTCAATTGTTGCAGTTGACATGAGCTAAATTGCAGGTATACACAGAAAGTGAGGCTGAGGCTGGTGCTTAAGCAAATGAAGATGCTGCAGGTTACAGCTGGGTGTGAGCTCAAGGAAGTGAAACTGAAATGGAATTGGTGGTACTGGTAGGTGGTGATGCAATAGCTAGGTGCAAGGAAGCTGTAATGAAAAGGAGATGGTACTGGTGATATGAAGTTTGAACTGGAGGAGTTATTGGTGATTACAACTGAGCTGAGTTGCAGGTGATGGCAATGGAGTTTGGTAGCAAAGAAGCTGCAGAAAATGAACTGATGAACTTGCTGTTATGAAGGACTGCAGTTGTAGTATGGTGGTTTGCAGGTGGTTGTTTTAAGTGCAGCTGAAGTAGGTACTGAGAAGTATGCAGGGAGAACAACCATCTTGGTTGTGACAGAGTTGGCATGATGGTGCAAATCCCATGCCAAGACAACTCATCTCAATCAGTTGACTGACTCACAAGCTTACTCTTACCTGACCCGGACTTTTCCGGTCACCAGAGCTACTTTCCGGCACCGGATTCCGGTCATATTCCAGCCAAAAAACACAGTTTTCCGGCGAACAATTTCTGAGTCATATTTTCACATGGGTTTTTCACACACATGAGTTGAGTGGACTTTTTAGTATTGGACCGTGGGCTTTGAAGACCTAATTTGGAAAGTTGGAAAGCTATAAAAGGAAGAGTTTCTATTCTTTTTGGGATCGCATATCACGTATTTTTCTACTGGAGTTTGGAGGAGAGTGATTCTACTAGGGTTTGCTTTCATTTATTTTTTATGTTCTTCATTTTATTTTTGATAATAATTATGTTGAATCCAAAAACTATGAGTAGCTAAACTTCATATTATTGGTTATGGGATATAAAGTGGATTTCACAAATGATATTTGATTCAATGATGTAGTTTTGTCTCAATAAATTACTGTTTATGATTCATGGTTCATATTGTTTATGATTTGATTGTTTTTTTTGGTTGAGTCCGGAATCAATCCGATTTGCTTTCATATCTAGAGCTATATTAGGGTTTTCAATACGAAAACGTTGTTTGTCCCTGATTCTAAGTAGCATAAATGTGGGTAGTGCTTGTAGTGATATATCCTACCAGTCACATATGAATCATAACTTGGGTTAAATCGAATTAGTGCTTTTACACATTTTGGTTGCCTTGATTAGTCTTATTCCATAGAACTCATTGCTTTTAGGGAGTTAAATCTAATTGTGCTTTTACACTTTAGGTTGCTTTCTAGGAAGAATTCACATATGCATCTTTTAATGTGGTTGTGATGAAATCAGGGAATTAGCGGGATACTCTTGCGATCAAGGTATCCTAGGACTTTTAGTAAATGAGAGATTAAATTTTCAATTCTAGTCATTGTTGATAATTCGAGTTTGTGAATGAAACTATCCCGTGACCAATACTTTCTCCTTATTGATTACTTTTATTATTACTTTGCTTTCAATTCATTTTTATTGCTTCGATAAATCAAAATTCCCCCTTGGTTACTAAGAAACTGAATTTTTTTATAACAACAAAAGCCTCTATGTGGATACGAACTCTTTCTTATCGCATACTATTTTTATTTTAGGAAGTAAGAAAGTGAAATTATATTTGACCGGCTGAGAACCGACCAATGAACCATGTTTAGTTTTTGTTGCTGGTGCTGGTGAGAAATTACAAAGAATTTGATTAATATTTCATTGTGATTGAGTTTCTCAAAGAATGTGATTGTTATGTCCATTAAGTTTAGGTGATTATTTATCCATTTTACGTTAATTGTTGGCTTACACTACTGGTTTTGTGTAGGTCAAAGGGATGCACATAAATGAAGAAACTGAAAGTTATTACCTCTAGAGCACAATTACCGGATGAAAAGGTGCAAAGGTGCAGGCAGGTTTGATACAACTATATGTCTATCACTCTACTTGAACATCATATGCATGCATCAAAAATTAGTTATTAGTTGGTTTAAAGAATACCTAACTTATTCTTACTAGGTTTAAATTGCACTAGCAGCTGCATTCAGCTGATTAAGTGTCATTTGATGTTATTTATTAAGTAGACTTTACTGTTTAAGAATCGCCAATATCTTTATGTTATGTCCCTGTTTCTAGTAGTAATGGAGATAACATATATGCTATGGGTAAACAAGCCATATGGATGTGTAACTGCAGGTTACACAAGCATATGGATGTGTACCTGCAGGTTACACAAGTCCTTTTGTTTTTCTAACTGCAAGTTACACAAGCATACGCATGTGTAACTATAGGTTACACAAGTTCTTTGTGTTTCTAACTGCAGGTTACACAAGCCATATGGATGTGTAACTGCAGGTTACACAAGCATATGCACGTGTAACTACAGGTTACACAAGTCCTTTAACTGTCGGTTACACAATTCATATGCATGTATACCTACTAAGAATCAGTAAGCATTGTTTATATGTGGAAGTATGACATTCTTTTCTTGTACAGTGATTAAAAGAATTTATTGGGACATATCGGTTTATTTTCGAAGTGCATGATGATGGCTTAATGTCTTGGAGGAAACTGAAGAAGCACTAACTTGTTTTGAGTAATTTTGGAAAACCAATATACTCCAGGTCAGTGTCATTGCTAAAATGGGAATTCATAGATCTATTTGTCTATTTTTTTAACGAAATTTGATACTATTGCTGTTTTTTTTTTGCTGATCGTAACTTTGGTTATCATACTTGAAGGTACGGACATCAACATAAGATTGCAGTGTTTTCGGCTACTTGACTTCCTCTTGGTTAGCCTACAAGGAAAGTTGCAGGAACTATATGACAAGATGTTGCTGAATCAGGTGTTCTTTTTGCGATATTGATATGCTAGCACAAGGTTCGTATCTATACCATGTTGAATCAGGTGTTCTCTGATTGTCTTTTTGCGCGCACTGATAAGACACTAGCTTACCAAGAGAACCAAGAACATTTATCAAAGCTCTGGGATATTCTTGCAGTTTATGTCTGGATAGATAAGGATGTTGGCTAATGTCCAGGTGAGAAGTGATGATTCTTAGCTCTTTTATAGTTGAAAATGTGTGCTTTATATGGATGTGTAACTAAGAGTTACACAAGTCAGGTGCATCTGTAACTCTCAGTTACACATACTATATGCATGTGTAACTCCTCTTTACACTAGATAGATGCATGTGTAACTCCTAGTTACACATGCTAATATGAACAAACTTGCAACCAAAAAATTCCACATGCTAGGTATCCAAGTCATATGCATGTGTAACTGTCAATTACACATGACAGATGCATGTGTAACTCCCAGTTACACATGCTAAGATGGGTTATCATGTGTCTTTTCTGTGATATTTGTTCTATAATTTTGCCTTACAATTGTCATATAATATTTATTTTTTTTGCTTTTTATTCATCCAACCTAATCCATGGATGTTTATTTCGTTGCAGATATGCAAGCATTTTGGAGTGAGGAAGACAGGAAAGAAAATCAAAACTTCTAGTATAGGTTTCAGTGGCTTATTTCTAGTGTTTTAACTCATTTATTGTTTTCAGTAACAACTGATTACTATAACTGGTAAACAGATATATTATTGTGAATGAATATTAATGTGATAGATGTATTTTTTGTATATTTTTTTTTATGTTGTGTAACCGTTGACTACACATGCCATATGCATGTGTAACTTCTTATTACACATGTCATATGGATGTGTAACTTTTAGTTACACACTATTGAATACACAACATGAATGTGTAATTTTTATACATGTGTAACTTCCAGTTACACTTGCATTATCAATGTGGTCGGAGGAGGTGGTGAGCGGTGGTCGGTCGACGGTGGTAGTTGTCGACGGTGGTGGTGGTCGGAGGTTGCCGGCGGTGGTTGTCGACGGCAGTGGTCAGAGGTGGTTTTCGGCGGTGGTCGGAGGTGGTCGGTGGTGGCTGTGGTGGTCGGAGGTGGTTGGCGGTGGCTGGAACATCATCACATAATTTTTAATAATCTTGGGCCTAAATTTAATTTGGGTCTTGACAATATATAAAAGGGTATCAAGGTCTTTTAATAACTCCGGGCCTAGATTTAAACTTCTTTTAATTAAGGGCCTCATATTATGGGTTATCCATGGGTGGGGCCTTAGCATAATTTTCCCAAATGAAAATTCCTTCAAATCATGAAATAATACATAAAATTAGGGAAAACACACGGGACCGGGCCCTGGACGGCCAACCATGCTCCAAGCCGGTCCCACACGCCCACACGTCCCTTATTTTATTTATTATTATTTTTTAATGTTTCCTTCATCTCATGGAAACTCCTTGATTTCAACAAAACTCTTTAATTTTGGCAAAACTCCTTCGTTCTATCATATTTCCCTAAAACCATGAAAAATATTACAAAATTATGACAAACGTGTGGGATGGCTCCCTTGGCCGGCCGGCCATGCCTTGGACATGACTGGTCCCACACTTCATAATTCTTTCACATTTTCATTATTTTCCTTCATCCGATGAAGTTTTGACGGTTTTATAAAAAAACCCTAATTTTGTCATATTTTCTCAAATGTTCGCTCAAACGTGCACCAAAAAATATCAAAATTCTCAGGACTGAGCATGATGCCAACATCGACATGCTCGTGGATGCAACCAGCGGTCATGGTATGTTCTCATTTATGGATGGCTACAGTGGATACAACCAGATCAATATGTACGAGCATGATGCCAACAAGACTACATTTCGTACTCCCATTGGGAACTTCCACTACACTGTGATGCCTTTTGGATTAAAGAATGCCGGTGCTACCTATCAGCGAGCCATGACTTCCATATTCCACGACATGATGCACAAGCAAGTGGAAGACTATGTCGATGATGTCGTGGTTAATGGGTCGGTAGACCGACTTAGTTTATCCGCAAGTGCACGGTGTCAGAAATGCACACAGTAGCAAGCACGATTCGTTCCCTTAAGGAGTGTGAAAACTTCTACTAATTAATATCAAGAACTATCCAACCAAATTAAAAAATTTCAGATATTGTTGTGCTAAGAGAATAATAACAAATTGATTCAAGCAAGTTTAAAAGGAATTGTAATCAAGGATGTAGAAGTATTAGGGCTATATAATCCGTTGTAAGTTAGGCTTTACTTGTGTTCTATCACAAAGGTCTCAAGTTTACTCGTATGAAGTGGCAAATCTAGCTACTCACACACGGAAGATATTTTGTAAAGGATCCAAAGAAAAGAGTTATCATAAAAGATTGTTTGTTCTAAACCGAAGGTAGAAATCCCTAGTATTAAGCATACATGGCACAAATAGTCTTGCGTTTCCATCCACAGTTCCAAGTGATGAGGTGGCGTGGAAGATGGAAGATGGATGGGTTCCACCATAAGGCTAAGTCTTATGGGCTAGATTGGACTACTAGATTGGCCAAAAAGTGTTGCAAATCATGAAAAAGTATGGGAAAAAAGTTAACACTCAATCTGGATACTTCTCTCTCCTAGCATTTGCTCGCAGTCGCACTATCAGCGAGATTGAAACGCCGAATAGTGCGGCGCTCAAAAAGTGACTATAATGCCGAACCATTCGACGTTCATATGAAATTTGAAAGATTTGAAATTTGAAGATGACGTCATGTCCTAGACCTCTGTTCAAAGATTGGGGATGATTTTAACTTGGGAAACTGAATATCGTGTTGGGGGATGATTTCAAAAATAGCCAACATATCACTCCCCCCAGCACGACTATAATATCATATCGTGTTGCAAATCATGAATATATGGTTGAGTGTCAAAGATATCGTGTTGGAGGTGACAATTAAACAGTGATGTAGACTGGGTCAAGCGCCGTTTGATTCGACCAAAGGAAAATTTTCATTTAACGCTGTACCGTTCGGCGCCCAACGCTGCACTGATCAGCGTTTCGCTTCTAGATTGGCCATCCCATAGTAGGTTGCCCTATCTAACGTGGATGACTAATCTAGCATCTAAATATCTAGCCCATAGGACTAAGCCTAAGACTTGCTCTAATAAAATATGGGGAAAAATATTTCTAGCCCAATTTTGAAATTTTCTATATTAGAAACCCACCATTAAGATACCCTATATTATATGCCCAAAATTAGTTTTAAAACTACTAGTTTTACTATACTAACCTTTTATTATAGTAATTATCTTATTTCTATATTAGTAATTATCCAAATTTGGTCTACCGTAAAAATAGTCAAAAACCAAAAATTTAGGAAAATCCCTAAAATCAGGTCACTTAGGTATTATCGTTCCACCCTATTCTCCCAACATAGTTATTATCGCCCCGCCCTATTCTCCCAATATTTGTTACTCTTTATTTCTTCTTCCTTCAAGCTTAAGGAGAAAAAACCAGAGCTGCTAATTTTCACTGGAACCCATGCGTGAACTAGAATTCTCTTAACTAACAAGGTATGATCTCTTCCGTGAACTTGAAAGTTGATTTATCACCATTACGATTGCTAATTAACCCATGCATGTTTTGGAAGTGTGATTTTTTTTCATTTTATAGTTTCTTATAGGGCTGTCAATGGGTACCCGTTACCCGGTACCGGAACCGGTAGAAACGGGTCCGGTTCTGGGTCCTAAAGTTGGACCCATTAACAACTTTGGACCCTGCGGGTAATTACCCGATTGGACCCGAATCTAAACGGGTCCAAACGGGTAATACCCGACGGGTACCCGGTTATGCATCATTTTATTCCTTTTTTTAGAAAAATTACAAGTATTTTGCTAGTTTGGCTTTGATATTTTTTTCACTTTTCATTTTTTACCTACATTTAATCTTTATTTAGTACATTAATAAAGAAATAATAATAAAAATCGATAAATATAAGTTAGATTCAAGCCAAAAAGTGAATTATATCAAGTTTTGGAACTTTTTTGTGAGTTTTCTTGATACCCAACGGGTACCCGGAACCGGTGGGTACCCGGCTATTTAATAGGGTCCGGTTCTGGGCCAACTAATTTAGGAACCGGACCCGGAACCGTGAGGATCTGGAACCGGAAAAAATAATAGGGTCCGGTTCCGGGTAGTATGATACCCGGGAGGAACCGGACCCGTTGACAGCCCTAGTTTCTTGATTTGGAATCAAAACTGTTTTTTGTTTTTGTTTTGTTTCTTTAGTTAGTCCGTGACTAATTGGGTTTTTTTCCTTTTTTCCTAACAAAAATCAGTTCCTTAAATGATGTCAATTAGCACTAATGTCATGAGCTTTTCTTTTTGAAAGGGATAAGTTGAGATGACGAAACATCGTGATAAAGATGTTTGTTATAACGAATCCAGTGCCGACGATGATTTCGTGAAGCCGAAGAAAAAAAAGAAAACCAAAGACTCCAGTAAAGATGGTGCTAATGGAGGTCCAAGTAAGGACAATAGATCAGGTAGATATGAAGTTTTTATGCGATTTGTGAGTTTATAATTAGTTTGATAATCTTCAATTAACAGATTATTTGTGAAAACTTACATATCCCTGATTTTGGTGGTGATAATTGAAACTTACATATCCCTGATTTTGTAGTAAGAATGTGATAGTTGTCATTATCGTCCAATTGAAATGATTTGGTGGTGATAATTGATGTTTTTTTTGTAGTAATAATGTGATAATTATCATTATCGTCCAATGGAATTGATTTGGTGGTAATAATTGGTGTTTCTAATGTAGTAAGAATGTGATAGTTGTCATTATCGTCCAATGGAATTGATTTGGTGGTGATAATTAATGTTTTTATTGTAGTAAGAATGTGATAATTATCATTATCGTCCAGTGGAATTGATTTGGTGGTGATAATTGGTGTTTCTAATGTAGTAAGAATGTCATAGTTGCCATTATCGTCCAATGGAATTGATTTGGTGGTGATAATTGATGTTTTTATTGTAGTAACAATGTGATAGTTTTCTTTATCGTCCATTGGAATTGATTTGGTAGTGATAATTAGTGTTTCTAATGTAGTAGGAATGTGATAGTTGTCATTATCGTCCAATGGAATTGATTTGGTGGTGATAATTGATATTTTTATTGTAGTAATATTGTGATAGTTCTCATGACGTCCCATAGGATTGTGATAGATGTACTTTTCCCTGGATTATGATGTGTAAAATGGTGTTTTCCATAGGTAAATTTAGGACAGTTGACGCCATCATGAAATGTATATTCAGGGATAATTCCAATAAATGAATGTTTTTTCTTACCCGCATACATATTCAAACAAGCTTTTTAGAGCAAATTTTGGTCCTTTGGAGTGTTGGCATGCGATAATATTAGCAACTATAATTCCATGTTGTATATATTTGATGCCATATGTAGTGATAGGATTCTTGTGTAAACATTTTAAGAGAAGTCTTTTCTTATGTTTGTAATAATACTTTTCAATCATTATAATAGGACTTACTGCAACCAAGTGATGAATCTGGTGTTGATACACATATACGTGACTTCATCCTACGTATCCCAGATGGTGTGGCAGAATTGTTCATCCCAATATTTACACAATCAGTCTCACACTGGACGCTTCTCCACTTCAACTTCTTTGATCACCGGTGGAAGCACTACAACTCCTTGACAAATGCTAACACCATAAATGCATGCAAGGCTTCTGCGTTAGGGAAAGAAATAGGAATCATCGAGAAAGCATCTCATTAATGATCGACGAAATTGTGGACACTCTTTTTTCCGAACCTGTTTGTACTCAACAAAAGAGGTCTGATTGTCTACTTTTCATATGCTATTTTATGAAACGTATCATGAGAGGACAAGACAACCCCCTCTCAGAAAGAAGAATAGTGCTGAAGCAGATTAAAAAAAATAGGATTGAGATGGCGGTCAAACTGGCGACTGATACAGATCATAGCAATGTTCTTAGGGTTGTGGTTTCCGTTGTTTCTTTAATACTTTTGATACTGAAAGATCTGTTCGGAAGAAGGTTTTGTTTTTTTGGTTTAATACTTGAGATAATTAAATGAATCTTAGATTTTGCATAAGTTTATATTACTCCTTTTGGTTCAAGTTTTCTTAAAATCATTGATAATGGAATGTAAGTCGGATACAATATGGTGATAGTTGGAACAGTCACGTATTAGTAAAATGACTAAAGCAGATTATGGAATTGAGATAAATTATTTTTTAATGCATTTTGAATGTGATAAATGTCTTTATCTTTCTATAGAATTGTGATAGATGTAATTATCCCTGGATTATGATGTGATAAATGGCGTTTCCCTTTACGCTCAGCCTTTGGGCGCCCTGGATTCTTCTTAACGGGCGGAGGTATAACTCCACATCATTAGAAGTCTCATTCTCTTTTTCGGTATCCGGCACAGGTTGGATAGCGAATGAATATAGGTTTTTGTACCATCCAGATGTGAAATATGGCTGAACAAAGTCATAACTTGTTACCGGAAAACAATATACATTGAATATCATGGATGCAAGGGAATCCATAAACCTTCCACCTATTGCGAGAACAATGTAATGTCTCCAAATTGATTGTATAACTATGATATGCAATAACTTCAAATAAAGTATCCCGGTAGGTATAACAGTCCAGGAGTTGCCTTCATTTTCATCATTTTCATCCTAATAATATTAACGAGTGCTGATATCGGCAACCTCTTCTCGTTTTTTATCCAGCTATTCAAAGATTCCGCAACACTTATGCAACTTCACCGTACCTGCAACCTTTGAAAAATGCATTGAACCAATGCTCAGGTCCTTGCTTCTCCATCCATCTCACAACGTGACCACAATCCAAATCAAGAAGACCTTTCACGGCCTTTTTATACCCACCTTTAACCAAAAGAGAAGAAGCAGGTAACCATGTTTAGAACTTGACTGATTCACCCGGAATATTTAATCGTTGCTTATATAGTAGATTGGAAGAACATAAGAAGTAACATACAATCACAAAAAAAATAGTTCACTTGATTATCAAAACTTACTCATCAAATTCATATAATCAGGGAAAAATAGACTACCTAATTGGTCGTCATAACATCAAAACACGTTGCCAAATCCAAACCCTAGACTTAAAGGTCGACGGAAATAGGAAAAAAAAATGAATCAAACAACTTGAAAAGGGAGAAAATTTAAGAATATGTAAAAAACCAGTCGAACTACTGGCTACCACGGTGACGAGAATGTTTAACCTATTTTACAGTTGTGAATTTTTTTTTATAATAGATTAAAGGAGAAGCGCACAAAAAACGCCCACAAATAAGCCCATGACTAATTGGTTGACCGATTATAAGTGAAATTAGTTGAATTTTCTTTTTTTAATAAACGGTAATTTGTAAAGGTTAATTTAATCATACGTAATTTTTGAAAACCTAAATTCAAACTAAAACTAGTAATCTCAACCGTACATCTTGTGTTTTGGGCTACAGATATATACTATCTTATTGGTGGGTTTCTAAACAAGCTTGGTAAAGGGGCGGCATGTTTTGGTAGAGGGGCGGCATGTGTGATACCAATGTCCCACATATTGGTTAGGGGGTGTCCTATAGGGGTGTAGATTGACTAGATTACCCTTTCACCTTAAATTAACCAAAATCAAATCAATTTTTTTAATTAACCAAAATCAAATCAATTAACCAAAATCAAATCAGTTTTTTTCTTCATCTTCTCTTCTCCTCCATTAACCCTAACCTCCATTAAAACCGAAAATGTCATCGTCTTCGATTAATCGGGGATTTGAAAAATGTTTGGAAAAACCCAGTTAGAGTTTAGTTTATCGTGTTGGATTTAAGTTAATTTTGTATTAAAAATTAGGGTTTTGAATGAAAATTGAAATTGAAATTTCTGGGTTTATGCTAGTTACGGTTGGTAATAACTCAAATACGAACCGTGAATCGTAGATTTGTTGATGTTACTATTGGTTTAAACTCTAATACCAACCGTAAGTTCTTATTTTTGAGAATATGTTCAGTTACGGTTTTTATTTGCATCATATTTATCAACCGTAATTGAGTTACGGTTTGAAACTCAATTAAACTAACCAACCGTAAATCATCCTGAATGTTAACAACTTATCAAATATTTATGTACGTTAAGATGACTTACCAACCGTAGGTTAAGATTGACTTTACCAACCGTAGGTTAGTTACGGTTGGTTTATAATCATTAGTTACCAACCGTATTGAACTTAGCTCCATACACAGACTCATTTGAAAATGGTATTCCTAGCCTCATGACACGATATCAAGATACATGCAACGGTGTCAAGAAGAGAAATGGTATGCCTAAAGTTTGGTTGAAACTAAATGTCCACCTACTTGTTAGTTTGCAGGGCCACTTTTTGATTCTTCTACGGTTGGTATTAGTTACCCAAGTTACGAACAGTAAGTTCCCTACGGTCCGTAAGGGAACAAATTATACCAACTCAGAATCGGTTTTTTTTTGGGTTTTCCCAACATGTAGTTACTTGGTAACGAGCTCCATTCCAACCGTATGTTCTTCCAAATTTTGGGTTTTCCCAAAATTGAACCAAATTACACTGATTGGTAATTGATACATTACGTACCGTAATATATAGTTACGGTTGGTAACGAGCTCAATTCCAACCGTATGTTCTTCTGAAATTTTAAAAAATTTGATTTGTTACGTACTTTAGAAGTATACCTAGTCATTTTTCAATGTTGGGTTCTTCACTTTGTTGGTTATTTTCTTCGATTGGTTGAGATTGACCTTCACAAATATCACAAAAGTTTTTTTTTCTTCTCTAATTTTTTTTCTTAATAACCTATTTTAGAGTTATGAATCATATGATAAGTGAAAATTAATTATCAACATTAATCTTGATTATCAACACTAATCTTGATTATCATTACTAATCTTGATTATCAACAATAAGGGCTAATTAGTCATTTCCAGATTTTATTTGATAAAGGACACTTGAAAATTACTTGTAATGACCTTTTTATCTTATTAGGGTGCCGCCCCTCTAACAAAACATGCCGCCCTTTTACCAAGATTGTTTCTAAAAGAAAGAGAAACCTCAGAAATTTCTACAATAGAATATCACATCAGATCAGGATCACCTGTATCCTCGTTCGGTCCCACACTTACCCAGCCTGCCTACACTTTCATTTCTCTTTCTCATTCCTTCTCTCTCCAAAAATCGTTCACCAGATCTAAGAAGAAAACCAAAATCAAAAAAATCAAAGAAGAAGAAAAATCAAAGAAGAAGAAAAAAGAGTTTGAGAAAGAAAACCAAGGATGTCGACAGATAGTGAAGATCTAGACGAAGATGAGCTATTACAAATGGCATTGAAAGAACAATCACAAAGAGATACAAATTATCATAAACAATCAAGAAATTCTTCTTCATCATCAAAGAAACCAGTTGTTAATCTTGTTCAAAAACCATCATCACAAACTAGAAAAAACAATAACCCTAATAATAACAGTAGAATGTCTAATCATCAAAGTAGACAAAGTATAGATGTTGACGATGATGATTCTGAGGTTGAATTACTTAGTATATCTTCTGGTGATGAAGATAACAACTCTAAAGATCCTGGTGTTGTTTCTAAGAATCGGGGAAGAAGTGGTGGTAGTGCTAGAGATGATGTTACTGATCGGAATTGGGATGGGAAAGAAGCTAATTGTTGGAAACGTGTTGATGAAGCTGAGGTAATTTACAATTTCGAGATTCTGGTTTTTCTTTGATTTTCCTATTGAATGACCACTGTTAAGTTCATCTTAGTGAAACCTTATTGTGAAATTTAGGTCTGAATTGTGTGGAACATAGGTCTGAAGTGCGAAAGTTGTCATACTTGTCTTATTTGTAGTTGAATTGGATTCTGAATTGTGTAATTTAGGTTTGAATTGTGGTATTTGTATTGCGACGGAAGTTAGTTAAGTTGTGTCGGAAAACTTGGGCATTGCAAAGTTGGCAACTTTACTCTTAGAATGAGATAGTGTTGTACCTCGATGAGTTTGTATTTGAGGAAATTGGCATAGCTGGTTTTGTTTTCTTTTACTGATGGTGTTGGAAGATATCTGGATTGTTTAAAAAGCCATTACAATGAAAACTTAGAGACAATTCTCTCAAAATGAGCTGGTAATACTTAATAGCAACCCAAAAAGCTTGGATGTTACGTACATTGAGGTGACGCCGTTCGAAGGTTATATTTTCTTTCCTTTCACTTTAGGATTTTCAGAAAATTACCTCTCTAAGCAGAAATGGCTATGCCAAATTGTCCATGGTAGCTGTACTAGTTTCAGTGGTGTTTTGCATGAGTTACTTTTCCAGTGTACGGAGCATGTTGGTTTTGTACAATAGTTTTAAATGGAGATTTAAAACTATAATTCTTTTATTATGGTTGATGACCTGAAGTCTGTATCTTTTCATAATCCATATTGAATGGTAATGAAAATTGTTAGCTTGAAATGGATGGGATTTTATTTGCTTTAATCTGTGAGGTGTCTGGTTTCACCCGAAGAATAACTCAGTGCAATAAAAAATCGTGTAAGGATTTCTTTCTGCGAGGTGGAGCGTCCTTTGTTAGTTGTTACTTGTTACATACCCTTTGCCTTGTCCATGCAAGTTAACACTGCCAATTTTGTCTGGCGTTTGGGGAGGCATAAACGGGCGGTTCACGTAATTGCTGTATTTTTAATTCATCTAGCATAGTGCGTGATATTTATAAAATCTGTTGGTGAAGCTGCAAATATTTTCATTTTTTTTCTATAACTGCTATCTTGTTTGTGCGCAATGTTGTTATGCTTCCATTTGCAGCTTGCGCGCAGAGTTCGTGAAATGAGGGAGACTAGAGCAGTTCCAGTTCCCCCTGTGGCGCCAAAAGCTGCACGTGGTCGAATCGGATTTACAAATTTGCAGTCCTTTCCTCGAGGAATGGAATGTGTAGATCCCCTTGGACTAGGGTAAGCTTTTTTAACCTTTATGTGGCCATAAATGCTTGCGTTTGTTACCAATGTTCATAACAGGGATGCTATATGGTGGTCTTTTAGTTTGTGTACCTAGTACTAAATTTATCTTATTCTAATCATAAATGACGTTTGCAAGTTTGTATTACTGTTCCCAATTTTTTGTTAGCCCTTCCAGATATTAGCCCCAGGTCATTTATTGTATATCCCATCCCACTGCTAAATCAGTTTGAATTTTTTGTAAGTATGAGTACATGACTGAATTTGAATTTTAAATGTAATTAAACTAAGAACTGCATGGATTGAATGAAGTGCTCTACCGATATATGGAGACTGCTCTCTTTGTTGCATCTTCATTTGTTTCTTAAGCCTCCTATTGGGGAATAAGTACACGGGTCAACGCTTTTATGATTTTAAATGGATAACCAGATTGGGTGACGCAATTGCAC
This sequence comes from Papaver bracteatum, assembly GCA_023529315.1. Taxonomy (NCBI): domain Eukaryota; kingdom Viridiplantae; phylum Streptophyta; class Magnoliopsida; order Ranunculales; family Papaveraceae; genus Papaver; species Papaver bracteatum. The sequence goes on along the minus strand of JAJJWX010005378.1, from coordinate 483,184 downwards.
ACTACAGTTACCTAATAGATATGTGTCCACAACATGTTAACTTCCCTAGAGGTTTTTACTTTCTACGTCTCTCATGCTTCCTGTTGCCTCACTCTGTATAATATGTTGACAGGATAATAGACAATAAGTCGTTGAGGCTGATCACAGAGGCTTCAGAGAGCTCCCCGTCCAAGCTTGATAAAGATTATTTAGACAATAATCTCCGTGGTATTACATCTTAATTCATTTATTATTATTTTTCAGTTAGTATTTTTATCAATGAAAAATGTATGCCGGTTTTTGTATTTCCTTGCAACTGTGCGATGATTAACTCTTTTTATTGTATTGATATTACAATCTCTTGACCAAATAAATAAAATTATCGCCAACATTTTCTTTGAAAATTGATAAATGCCTATTTTCTGCATTTATGCTGATGTTTAGCTTAGGTTTTTGTTGATACTTTTTTTTTTTTTTTGATCACCTGGTTTTTTTTGATTCTGTTTGTTGAGTTAGTGGCTTCACTCTTAGGATGGTATGCAAATCAGATGTTCAAAAATCATCAACATATAGTATGTTTCATGAAAGTTTCATGTCTGAAGATCAATCATCAAATATTATATTTAATTCTAAATTCTGCTAGAGTCTTCATAATCGATGACAAGCTCTGTATACCGCCTAACCTTAGACTGTAGGTTATATTGTGTTCAATTGCTACAAAACTCTGGTATTCGAGCACGTGCAAACAATCATATGTTGTGAGCAATATATGGTACTTCTTCATTAACTGAAGAGGAGGGGATCTTAGGTATTTAGAGAAGATCTGGATACAAGCCTTGTTAAGAATCATGCACGAACCTTTTTTCGGTTAACTGTAGCATTTTAGATATTCCGACAGTTTGAAACATTCTGAACATTACATGAATAGTATAAAGATAGCAACTCAATCTAGTCGGTTCATTACCACTAATCAAGGTAATATTTGAGATATTCCGACAATTTGAAATTGGTACGTAGAATCTATCTCTTAACTAGTCACTATCTCGTTCTGGTAACTGAACCAAAATGAAACAATCCGACAGATCAAACTTTTTGAATCATCAGTAAACCGAATAAATCTTTTGAACTCGTGAGACCTTATTAAAGATGGTACTTTCTTTTTTTGATCAGCAAAGAAAGGATTTGTTTATAAAAAGAGGGTACAAAAATTTGATATATGTTTAATTGTTTCCTTGCAGAGAAGTTGATGTATGTTTCTGACAAGTTTGATGCAAAACTATTTCTAGCCCGTATACATCAAAATACTTGTGCGGCAGATTTAGAAGCTGGTGCCCTTGCTTTAAAGACTGACCTGAAAGGAAGGACTCAGCAAAAAAAGCAATTAGTCAAAGAAAATTTTGATTGCTTTGTTTCTTGCAAAACTACAATTGATGGTATGTTATTTATGCTTTTTTATGCCATTTGATTTCTCTCTGCTCTAATCCTTGTTGCCATTGTCGATACTGTGCTTTGGCTTTGGCTTTGCCTATTTCAGTTAAATCTAATATCACTGTGCGGAATAGACATCAGTACTATACAAGTTCCTTAGAGACCTTAGGAATTTTTTTTAACACCTAATAAGTCCAGTATATTTCATATTAAATTAGTTTCTCTTTCACGGTGAAAGAGGAAACTATAATATGATGAGCTGTACCACCTTCAATGTGTGTTCTCAAGTCTGTGGCCTCATTGAAAACATGCCTTCTATACTCACCATGCTTTATCCGAGTTGTTTGGGCTACAGTAACATGGAAATAAACTGATTATTAAGCCGTGAGATTGCAGTTAGAGGGAACTTCTTCAGACTAGCAAAAGAGAGGACACATAAATTGTAGAATAGTCCCCAAGAATACCAATTTGAGTCGGCAAAACAAAGTAATAGTTTGACTTTAAAGGAAATATAAACAACATGAAACTAAGTGGCTAAGTATCCTAGATGACATCTTCAAACTTGTGAAGATTTTCCTTTCTTGAGGAGATTTGATTTGGTAAGTGGTATATCTTTGGTGAGTGCTTGATTGATTTATGTTCATGAGACTTCAATCACGCCACTAATAAAAACTGACGTGTTAGTTAAGCTTATTGGAGAGTGGAGACTACAGATAGTTGGAGGAACCCCTTGAAACCTAGCATAGTAGATGCAAAAAAGGGGAATCTGAGTCCTGAATGAATATTACCTCCCGTATTTGGGTCGTAAAACATTCATCTGGATTTCATCTAGCATCAACCTACAAGTGAATGTTTTATTGTGAGTCAGCATAGATAGAATTCACAGGGTGAAAGTGGTGCAAGTCGTTTCCTTTATTGTTAGTAAATTTTTTGTGCTATCTCTTCTGGTTTTTTATGATTGTAAGCCTGTTGAATAGATATTGAATCAAAGTTGAAGCGAATTGAAGAAGATCCCGAAGGCGCTGGAACTGCACATCTATATAGTAGTATACAAAGTGTTAGTTCATTAGCAAATCGTGCATTTGAACCTCTATTTGAGAGGCAGGTGAGACAAGTCTACCGTTGAATATGGACTTATCAGCTACCTAGTGGTACTGTTGTGACTTTTTTTTCTTTGCCAACATCAATACAGGTTCAAGCTGAGAAAATCAGGTCCGTTCAAGGTATGCTTCAGAGGTTCAGAACACTATTCAATTTGCCTAGCTCGATTCGCGGGAGTATCAGTAAGGGTGAATATGACTTGGCCGTCAGGGAATACATGAAAGCAAAGTCGATTGTTCTGCCTTCTCATGTAAATAGTGTTCTTCTCTAGTTCCTTGAGCAATTCTCTTATATATTTGACACTGTTTTTGCTGGTTAAGTCAATTTTGCGTGCTAACAGTGCCAAAATAGCGATTCCCCGCCCCGCATTGGCCTTGTCTGTCTCCCTGATTGATCTTTTAGAAACAAAGTTTTTACTTGACATCTAAGAATCATGTTCTTTAGATCGTCTCTCCCATTTATTTGTTTCTTTGAGCATGCAGTGAAGTGTTTGCCTCCTGTTTATTTTTTTTTCTCTTTATTTTATTTATGATTCATTTTAACTAGGAAAGTATTTAAGAGAAACACATATTTAGGTGTGGTTGCCATGGAATATTCAGGTTATTTAAATCTAACAAATCATCAGAACTGTGGTGTCTTAAAATTTCTATAAGGTTCATCTCTTCAGAATCTGCTGTGGGGAACTCATTAAATTTAAGAAAACGTATAAACTCAGGCATTAAGAAAACGTACTTTGTTCATTTTGTTTATTTGAACTTTATAAAATGTGGCTCTAATAATATACTATACACCTGCAGGTTGGAATACTGAAACGTGTTCTTGAAGAAGTCGAAAAAGTGATTCATGGGTTTAAAGGCATGCTTTATAAGTCGATGGAAGATCCAGAAATAGACCTAGCAGAAGTAACACTTTATTCTTATTTCTCGGCAATACGTTATATTTCCTTTCATAATTACATAATTAGTTCAAACACTGAAATAGCATGTGAAGAATTTTTTCTTCTAAAATGAAACAATGCGTGTGGGTCATCTTTCTTATCTTTTGCTAATGAAGTTCTTCTTTTTGGAACTACTTAATTGGACGCTAAGTTGCCAAGATCCGAACTGGAATTCTGGGTTTGCTCGAAGTATCCTTGGATCAGATTTCCTGTTAGATAGTCACATGCTGATATGATTGTTTTAGTGTATTTAGTTCTTTCCTTCCTTACGTTTCATGGGGAGTGTATCTATGTTTGATGGATGATCTAGGCACTTTAATTTGTAAATGCGCGATGTTAATGAATTTTGAAGCAAACTTTTGATAATTCATAGTTGGTAAACATTAGGATTTTCTATAACTTCTATGGCCGAGTATGGGTTTGCATCGGCAAGGAACGCACATCAGATGGCATTCTTTGGTCAGAGTTCATAATATAAAGTTGATACCAGTTACTCTTGGCTTAAATCAGTCCTTTCTGCATATGGTATTTATCTTGTATTGTTGGTTTACCTGTAGCTTGAGAACATTGTGAGACTGTTGTTGGAGTTGGAACCCGAGTCAGATCCTGTCTGGCATTATCTTAATATTCAGGTTAGTATGTTATTTGAGATGTTGAAACGTCTCTTTGATTAGCTTCCTGAATGAAATAATTGTAATTTATCCTCGCTTACTAAATCTGCTTGGTATTGTTTCGTTCTTATCTATGGCTCGTAATTCATTGTTGTCATTGAATATACTTACTATGAGCAGAATAATAGGATACGGGGGTTACTTGAAAGATGCACGTCAAATCATGAAGCAAGGGTGGAAGCTTTGCAGAACAAGATCCATGAGAAAGCCCTGTCTGATGCAAGGTGGAGACAAATCCAGCAAGAGTCTAACAATTCTGTATGTGAAACAATCAAGTGAACCATGTTCGTTTTATTAGGAAAAATTAGTCACTCGATCAGTTTATAGCTGTAGTTGTATCTAATACTTGTTCTATGACCCTACGCAGTCAGATTCCCTTCTCGGAGACACCAATTTGCAAGGAGATTCACAGCCAATAGATTTACCTAGTGAGGAAGTGGATGCTCTCAAGGGAAGATATATTCGTAGGTTAACTTCCGTACTTATCCATCATATACCGGCATTCTGGAAAACAACACTCTCAGTGTTTAGTGGAAAATTTGCCAAGGTATGGGGGTACTCTTTGACTCTTCAGATTTCTAAAGCGATGCTTTGATTTTCATTTTAAAGCAAGTTCATATCTGCATACACATACTTGAGAATTGAGATTGCAAGTGCTTTCACCTTTCATACCTCGTCCTCTAATAATGTTTCATTGTATGTCCAAATGTGATTTTCTTTTGGGAGTTGGTACCTTATCAATGATTATACCGTGCCGTACAGGCTTGTTCTGCCTTAAAGATATTGTGTTATTTCTTTCTTGTACTGTACACATTGACATGTATTATATCCTCCGAGTACATAAAGGTCTCCTGAGTAATCGACCTTGTCAAAGTATGCGGCTTAAATGGGAAATAAGATATATACATAACAAAAAACTTTGCAAGATGCCCGGAGTAGGAAAATCGTGGATGGCATATCCAATTGCTATATAAGCAAAAAAAAAAAGAAAAGAAAAAGAAAAAAAAAAAAAAGAAGTCATTAGCTAATTAGTGTTAAAAAAATTTGTCTACAACTGTCTGAATTTGGTGTTTGCATATTAAAGATTTTTGTAAGGTTTGGTTGTTTTCCTCTTTTAGACTTTTAGGATGTAAAATCGTAATTCTTGCTGTGCATGTAAATTTGTTTTGTGCAGTCTTCCCAAGTTGCTACTGAGAGCAATGCTAAGCCATCGATGGGTAAGACTGAAGATAGAGGTGGTGATGTCAAGTACTCAAGTCATTCTCTCGATGAAGTTGCTGGAATGATTCGCAGTACTATATCTGCATATGAAGTCAAGGTGAACATCCTATCTTGCATTCTTTATACGAAAAAATATACTAGTTCAAATATCATATCAGGATTAAATTTGTTCCAAAAGATATTGTTTGTAAGATCGTGGGTAGACATTACATGGAAAAACAATGTTTGGATACCTTAAGAATGAGGCATCTATCATGGCCTTCATGCTTGTATGTTGAGTTATTTCTTGTGCTATTATTAGGGTTTCAATAGACCATCGTAGCTAGCTTAGTTGTTTATCTTTTTAAGCTGTATTCTGATCGGTAGATAGTCAACCACGGTGGTTATCACCAGTTATACGGCCAAGTGTTTATGCAGCTTGGGCTATGAGCAAGTATGTGTTCTAAGTGTAGTAATTGCATTATAAGAGTTTCTGTTCTTTGTGAAGCCATTTTTTTTGTTTTGTTTTGTTTTGTTCTGTTCTGTTTTGTGAGTAGTGTTAGCAGGCAGTTCTAAAGGAGTTGCACTGTGCAACCTCTCATTTAAGAGATGTGACCTAGCACGTGGTCAGTCGGACAGTTTGGTTCCACAATCAGCAAATAAAATGGGGGTTGCGCTGTATATCTCCCTTAGGGAGCTGCTTGCTAGCAATTCTCTATTACTCTTATCTTTCTTCTAAGCGCTGATGCAAATGCTTAGATAGAGTTGAATGTGACAGCACAAAAAGGTATTATGTTCAACCATGAGATTTTAAGATCTATGTTAATGAGCTTGGACGATCATGATTATAGTCAGGGAGGTGGTTTTTCTTTACTTGTTTTTTTCAACGTTCCTTTTCCGTGTTATCTTTACTCTGATTAATAAGATTCAAGAGAAAAGTGGTCAATCTTGATCTTTATGTTGTCCATGTTGTAGCACCTTTGGATGGGGGATATTGTTGCTTTTAGGAGTTGTTTTAGCAATATTCATATTTAACTGTTTATTGAAGCGTTGAATAGCTTTTCCCTTTTCTGTTAGGTTTGTGAACTATATCCATTTCACCCAGCTGGTAGCCGTAGGTTTAAATAATTTACTCAATCCCATCTTATATCTGGCTTGCAATTGTGTCGATCCTAATATTTACTTTAGCATATCAGCACAATTGGTTGGGAGGGTGAAAATAGTTTGAACTTTTTTGCTGTTCTTGATCAGGTCCATAACACATTTCGCGATCTTGAAGAGGCAAATATTCTGTGTCCGTTCATGAGTGATGCCATAAAGGACATATCTAAAGCTTGCCAAGCTATTGAGGGGAAAGAGTCCGCTCCTCCTAGTGCAGGTATTCATCAATTTTTTTTAGGGTGCACTCACCCTTTCATTTTCTTCGATTTTATTTTAATCTAGGGTCCGCTAAATGTTGCAGTTATGACTTTGCGTACGCTTTATTCGGAAATCACAAAGATCTACATATTTAGGCTATGCTCATGGATGAGACTAACAACAGAGGAAATATCAAAAGATGAAGCTTGGGTCCCAGTATCCATTCTCGAGAGGAATAAGTCACCATATACAATATCTTTCTTGCCTCTAGCATTTCGTACGATGATGATCTCAGCAATGGACCAGATCAACTTGTGAGTCTAAATTAACATTTTGTCATAAACTATTTGATTTATTCTGCACTTCCTCTATGCAATTTTTTTTTTTGACGCACCGAATCACAAGCACTTGAATGTAAAGGCACCAGTCCACCATGATGAGATGAATAATTAGAGGAAAAACTTAATTGTAAAATCAACAATACACAATTTATACATCAATATATGCTAATATCACCTAGAAATTATAAACACCTACTGAAAGATATCTTAGATGTTCTGCTGTCAACTCTTACCAGTGAGCACCTGTAATATACAGGTTACAGAGCAGACAACTTTTAAGAATCTATAGTCCTTGTTAAGTAGCAGGTACAACATTGCGCCTTCAAAATATCACCATGATCATGATAGAGAATTCCAGTTTTTCATTTTTAGCTTCGTCCAAAACTGAATTGTCCTGGTGTCACTCACAACTTTTGGACTGTTTCCCTCGGTTATCAAAAAGTTTAGCTGGCATATTTTGTTGTTCAAAAGAGCGGATGAAGCAAATTCTTAATCTAAGCTCATCCTATATTCTGTTTGGTTATCAGTGATTCAGGAAGCGCTGGCAGTTCATTTCCCTCCTTTTTCTTCTTCTTCTTCTTCCTGTCTCATCAATAATTGCAGCATCTTGTGGGATGCATCACTCTGTTTGCAAATATACTATAATATATAATGTGTTTGCATGCTAGTAATGCAGTGCGTCATATTCGCTACTGGCAGATACTATGATTCTGAATTAATATTCACCTTACGGTTTATTGTAAAGATATCTGCATTTTTTATATAGACTCTAGAAGTCTAGGCAACACAACAAAGTTAAAAAGCGGAGTAGTTTGATGTTTTTGGCATTTCCTTGGTTTACCTTTTTCCTTGATGTCCATATACTTATCAGTGCTTGATATATTTGGCAGGATGATTCAGAACCTCAGGAGCGAGGCTGCAAAGTCGAATGACAGATCTGTACAGCTTCAAGAAATTCAGGAGTCTATAAGGATTTCATTTTTGAACTGTTTCCTAGATTTTGCAGGTGTGAGAGGAATAATAACACCTTGTGCATTTAACTTGGAAATTGTGCTTTGATTCCTTTTTAGATTCTTCGATTTTGTTTCTAAAGCTTGGTTTGTTTTCTTGCTCTTTACAGGTCATCTAGAAAGAATTGGTAGTGAACTTACGCAGAGTAGATCAAACAAAGACACTCCCGCCTTACAAAATGGATCTCTGTCGGAGCCTGAACGAAGAACCCGCGGCCTTCACCCTGGTAGCACTGTTACTGATCCACATCAAAAGCTGTTGATAGTTTTGAGCAACATTGGATATTGCAAAGACGAACTTTCTTCTGAGTTGTACAACAAGTACAAATATATCTGGCTATCTCGGTAATTAATGGGTGCTTGGTCTCTCTTTTATTATTTATAAATTTATTTACATTTATGCTGGTTAGGTGTTACTGTGGTTTTGGTATATGAAGTTTAGACAATTTACTACATAAAATCAAGGAAGAATTCTATCAAAAATAATCTGTTTATTTAAGGAGGTATTACCTCAATGACTTCAAATGATTCTAGTTCAGAGGTTGCAGTTTCATTTTTACGCCGTGTTAGGCCTTCTAGGCTTAAGAGTTACTTGTTCTACAGCTTAACTGACGTAATATCTGTATCTGATCATATGGTTATACACGATATTGCAGGGACAAAGACGAAGGGGATAGTGATGTACAAGATTTGACGACGTCTTTCTTGGGACTTGAGGAGAAGGTCCTTGCTCAGTATACTTTTGCGAAGGTATTGGAAAATCCACCTTTAAAGATGCTCAAATACTCAGATTCTTAACTTATTTTGTCTTTATATCTTGGTTTGATTCAGTGAAAGATAAAAACTGCTGTAATATTAAAGAAATTACACTGTTAACAATGCAGCCTACAAGATTCCTGATCTTAACTAGTATTTATGAATTAGGATAGCTATTGTTGAATTTGGAATTAGAAAATCCGATTACAGTTCAAGAGGATGAGAAGACGATTTCAGAACACCAGTCTAGGCATATGCCACCGTCACTGGTGTTGGTGTGGTTCAACATGTTTAAGTTTTTGAAATCTTCATTTGGTTCTGAGACAGAAGTCTTCGTTCTAGTTATGGAACATTGAACAAAATGCTTCTGTTTTACTCTCTAGTTTCTATAGTTCATGCTGCTGGACTATTCAGTATTTTTTGAAGCATATTCTCTCTAGTTTTTTGAGTTACAATCACAGATTTACTTCACATGGTTCACTATGAGTCTTTGACTTTTCCTTCTGAAGTGAAGATGTATCTAAATGTATTTACTTCCATACATCATGCTTCTGCTATTTAGTATTTTTTTGAAGCATATTCTCGCTAGGTTTTACTACTGAAAAATTGATATTGAGTTGCATTCACAGATTCACTTCACATGGTTCACTTTGACTTTCCCTTTTGAAGTGCATCTATATTTCTTGCTTAGGAAGATGTATGTTAATGTATCTAAGTAAAGATGTTCCTTCTTCATTTTCTAAAAACATAATATGTTCCTTCTTTGGTTAGTTCATCTTGGTGTGATTTCAGCCTTATTCCTATTTCCCAGGCAAATTTGATCAGAACGGCCGCAATAAACTATCTTCTGGATGGAGGAGTTCAATGGGGAGCTGCACCTGCTGTCAAAGTAATGTTCTTACAATTTTTTTATATTTACTATCGTATACCAAATTCTCATCTCACATATTTTTAACAGGGTGTGAGGGATGCTGCTGTGGAGTTACTGCACGCCCTTGTTGCGGTGCATGCTGAGGTAGGCTTCCCTTTCATATTCTGAGACCTTTGTACATTTCCTGTGTTCGTCTCTTCTGTGCTTGATTGTGTTTTGAGCTGCTGATAGGTATTGAAAATTGAATATTTGAATAAACCAACTTTAACCATTTTAAGGTGTTGCTGAATTCTTACTGTAAAGCCTTCTCCACTTAAAAAGTTTATGCTGAAATTTATTCGTAAATAGTTGTATGCCGAAGATGGTTGGGTCTTTATGTGGGAAATCATATGAATGTATGAAAAAGTTACATCTCTATCAAATGTGCTAATCTTGAGTTCTTAAGCAGTTCTGTCGAGCTTAGTGTTCTTAACAATATCTTTCAAGTTAGCAGCAACTTAAATGCTTAATTATATTAGATAAATGGAAAAGTTTTTTATGAATTGTCTCAACTCTCAACTCTCAACTCTCAACCATTTTTTATTTTTGTAATGGTTTCAGGTTTTCGCTGGTGCTAAGCCCCTGCTTGACAAGACACTAGGCATCCTTGTGGAAGGCTTGATTGATACTTTTCTTGGTCTTCTCCACGAGAACAAAGCCAAAGAGCTCAAGTCATTGGATGCCAATGGTTTCTGTCAGCTCATGCTTGAGGTGATCAGTCCTTACTGTTGAGAACAGTTTAGAAATTTAGATTATTTTCAACCAAAACCTAGTCTGCAATTGCTGATGCTTCAGTAGATTACAGTGGTGGTTTTTGCAAAACTTTGTGATGTTTCCATTTACTTCCTGGAGCTGCAGTCAAATATGAGAAAATCATATCCTTTCTGAAAGAAACTTGGAATTTCAGCAAATAGCTTGCTGCAAGAGTTATTTCTTTGTTTGCAAATTTTTACTCTTGCCAACTTGGAATGATCATGACCATTTATTTTCCGATCTTTGAAATGTAAACTGAATAAACCATTGTTTTTATGAATATATTCCTTGCTAATGCACCGTAGAATTATCATTGTTGAGTGCCTGCAGCATTTTGAAGCTCATAAATTTGTCTTTCCTGTATGGAAGCTGTATAAATATCCGGGAAGTAATAATTTTGTGTACTTTGCAGCTTGAATATTTTGAAACGATATTGAATCCTTATTTCACATCTGAAGCAAGTGAGTCTCTGAAATCTCTGCAAGGGGTTTTGCTTGAGAAGGCTTCGGAAAGTGTGACGGAGACTGCCGAGCCAGGTCATAACCGTCGATCCACTCGTGGGAGTGAGGAAGCACTCGCAGAAGACAGGCATCAGGGAATGACTGTGTCCCCCGACGATCTTCTTGTAAGTCTCCCTTCTCTCTCTTTAATTTTTAAACTGGAAATGGAAACCACATGAATATGGATGGATTAGTTGAACCCTGTCAAAGAACAGAGAATAAGAGTAATTTTGCATGCTTCCCCATGTATACTCAATAATTATGGACAGATTTGAAATGATCACCCCGCTTTTCAACTTATGGCCTTAACAGACCTATTTTTTTCTGATTTGCTGTAAACAACTTAAAAAAAAAAATGCTGGCAGGGGTAATACCGATTTTGGGTTCAGGATAGAGAGGAGGGAGGTGCACTCCTTCCTAATAAAAATTGAAGTTACCCAAACACTAGCTCATGACTACTGCCTTTAGCTTCTGCATCTTTGGGGCTTTATTCTTTCTCTTCCTTCTGGATTTAAACCACTTCGAAGTGAGAAGCAAAACATTGTATGATATTACCAAATGCGACCCGCAGATTAAACTTAACACATTCCAAATTGTACCCCTTATTGAAGTGTTAGCGTATGTCTGCAGGCACTTGCACAGCAGTATAGTTCTGAGTTGCTTCAATCTGAGCTTGAGAGGACTCGAATAAACACAGCATGCTTTGTGGAGTCGATACCATTGGACTCTGTTCCGGAGCCTGTGAAGTCTGCTTACTCTTTTAGAGGATCAATGGATTCTCCAAGCAGAAGTTATAAAGCAGCAGCCACTCAGCCTGTTGGTTCCCCTGGCTTCTCCCGTCAAAGGCGCAGATGACCTAATTTTTTTTTTCTTATACTCCTTTCTATATATAGATATTGTTTGGTGTAATATTATGTGTTGTATTAACTCGATCATTTTTGATCAAATCAAAGCATTCATACTTTCACTTTGGCACTTCTAGGTGGTTTCCTACACATGATTGTAATACCCTAGATGAACTTTGTGTTGTGTCCATTAAAAAAGGAAAAAGAAAAAGAAAAAAGATGAACCCTCTGGAGGTTTCTATTTCCTTGAATCCGTATGGGATTGCATAATTTGCATTTGTGTCTTGTTAATTAATCGGTGATGAAAAATGTTTGGTGAAGCAGAAGTGCTGTAGTGTTCATTTCCTGGCAGGGAAAGTCATTTGCCAATCCGACCACTTAGATGGGCACTCTGTTGTAGCAGCTTATGCGGATCCCCCAACTAAGAGTGCTTGTTTTTTGACGACTTAGCGACTGAATGTGACTCAGTCCCTGACTCGGCTCGAGTTAGATGTCAGACCATTTGTTTTTTCAGGAAATAAAATGCCCCCGACTCATGTGACAAAGCCGCTGACTCACACATTTTTGAGTCAGATTTGACTCAAAAAACATACATATTGAGTCAGATCTAGATGAGTTAGGTGATGTCAGTCTGATCAGGCAGGTCAGATGCAGATGACTTAGATGAGTCAGGAAAAGACAAACAAGGTGTAAGTGGCTGGAATGGTTATGAGAATATCAAAACCTCACCCTTAATAACCGTCAGATCTCCCGACATTAACTTTATAGCCATTAGATTTAGAAATATCCACAAAAAGATTCCCGACACAAAAAGATTCTTGTCATTAACTATTATTCTTCGCCGTTGGATCATTAGATTTTTTTTTATATTTTTTTTATCAACCCTTAGATTTTAAAGGAGTGGTGTAAAGAGTACTTACAGAGGCTTAAGTGTAAATTGATTAAAAATCGGTATTTACGAAGACTCCATCTTTATAAAAATGAAGATAACATTTAGGAACTTCATATCTTTCAAACTATACGTCGGATTTTTGTGAATTTTATATGTTAGGAAAACCCTTTGAATTGTTTATGCAAAGAGCATAAATAATATTTTTTTTTTTTTTTCATTTTCCCCCTTAACATTTAATAATATTACCAACGTGCAATGCGCTTGTTGCTTACTTGTTCTCATAGTGGGAATATGAGAACAGAAAAAATGATTCTGATCGAAAGGAAATGAGCTCATTATAGCTTGCAGTACACTACAAGGAGTGTATATATTTTACAGACACAATGAAAGAATAAAGGAGAACCAACACACAACACATACGTGCACAATCAGTTACAATTAGTTAGCACTTGGCAGAAATAAATGCAAAGTGAGGGAGTGTAAACCAGGTGTATAAGCTGAACTGTTTGAAGCTTGTTGAAACTGAAGACTTCCGGCTTATCCTTTAACATCCAAAAGCCTGTACAACAATAAAATGTAAGATATACATTGAGTGATTTCGCGTGGACCAATTCTCTTGTAAAGTGAGAATCAAGAGGTGTATGTTTCGCTATGAAACCATGATTTGAAGCTAGATATATGTTGTTCAAGTAGTCACAATGAAGAGTAGGTGGTATTGGGAATAATATTAGTAAATCTGCAATAACTGACACAGCCACACCTCAACTACATCAGTTTCAGTAAGATACTCTGATTCAGTGTTGTACTTTGCAGTAGTGGATTGTCTCATAACGCTCCATGAGATGAGATTGTGTTCAAATAACTTGCAAAAACTACATGTAGACCTTTTGTCATCAGGAGACCTAGCCCAAAACAACATTACTATAACCTCCCTTACCATGAAGGATTTTAGAGAAGAAAAGACCGTTGTCAATAATGTAGTTCACATATGCAAGAATCCTTTGGTTCCAAACTAGCATGTTTTTGGGTGTTCCTGAGCTTCAACATTACTTGACGGTCACAAGCTTATTGTGCTATAATATTGTGGGCTTACTATTGTGCACGGTTCTAGAATAATAATCCTATGTGCACACTCTTCTTTGTAACTCAAGGCAAACTTCTCACGTTCTTATATGACTTTTATTCTTTGGAATCAATCTATACTGGGAAGTAATTAATAAATATGGAAAGTAGTTCACAAACTTCACTTTGTTTATATGCAACCTAGCATTGTTCATCATTATAAATAGAGGACTCTCAGCAACCTAGAATCTCAATATTGGAACAATGTATCCTAGTTGCGGTCAGAGTCGTCCTCGAAATACCTAAGTTTACTCTAAACATAATTAGGTTACAAATTTTTTAAGTCTCCACTAAAGGATTCGTGAAGCCCGTTAAGATTATATTTTACCTGATAGTTCTTGATATCATGAAATCTTACCTTGATCATCGTACTTCTTGTATATTCTAAGGTCCGTCCCATCTGATATACCATCATTCGATAACGATCAATTAAAGAATAAGATTGATAAATGATAAAGTTATCTTCGTCTCATACTTTGTAATTACACTAGATTTAAATATGATTTTAGATTACTCTTGTGAGGTATAATCGATTAGGATTCTCTATAAACTTCTGAAGAAAGTAAGCTATCTTACTTGTTGGGGTTCGCTTGTGAGTTGGGATACAGGCAACACATATATCCTTTACATCTTGGGATTGTTATCTTCCCCGACGTTTCCGGTTCTCATGTGAATACCAACTATATACAATTATTAGAACCAATACACAAAATTCGCGACTACTCTTGAGGCTTTTCTACAGATACTAGGGTCTCACACTTGTTGAACGAGATGAAAAAGTGTACTAGGGATGGCAAGAACCAAATCGGAGGGAATATGGCTCTTCTGCAGGTAATTCAAGTGGTGAAGTTATTGTACTATGTTTATGTTATTATTTAGTATTCTCATTTATAATCCTATGTTGACGCAGCTGTGGATATATTTACACTTCACATAATTTGCTAAAAGGGCCCATGTGAACAACGAGTTGGATAGTGCTTGTTTTGGATATTGATACTCTTTTAACGGTAAGACGAAGAGTCAAGATAAGGAACTTCTGAATTTGAGACACCAATTGCACAACTTGATGATGAAAGATGTATTATTTTACCCTTACACTTAAGCATTTTCTATCAAAAGGATCGTTGGGTGCGAGAAACAATGTTATTTTGAATTTCTGTTTCACCCTAAAGGATATGTAATGTGATGATGTACAACAAATCCCAAAATCTAATCACTCCAAGTTTAAATTGAATATGAGCGCAAGCAGGTATTTTGATAATATTCTTAAGGTTGTTCACAAACCTGTACTAGCATTTGCAGATTGATAAAATAGAAGGTACAACCTATGTTGCATGGACACGTGTAGAAATATGTCTTAACTGTGTTAGACACATCGCCATACACGACACTTGCCCGACACGCGGTGGACACGCCACATCATGTGTCCCTTAAAAATCGATATTAAACACTTTGCAGACACTAGCTGAACATTTTCAGACACACTAGAAATTATTCATTTAATATGAAAAATCAAAATACACTAAATGTGATGCTAATTCATTCTCCTTTCAGTCAAATCTTACCATTATTCACGAAATACAAAATTAATTTAATTAACAATAAAGTATTATAAAAATTAGATTTATTATTTTGTTGTGTATATTGTTGTAAAATCTCATTTTAATTGTGTGTATAATATATAACGTTTCCCTATAATCCTCTTTTTTGAGATTTGACGTGTCCCCGTAATCGTGTAATGTATACATGCCCATGTAACATAGGGTACAACATCAATGAGGTCGGTGGCTATCCGAACACAGATGATGAGGGATCCCCAGATTACGTACCTTGTACCCCAACACTTTGCATGCTCGTGCGATATGAAGATGATAGGCCCTTCAGCAAGGATGGAGATAAAACTCTCGATTTATGGCGCGTATTGTTACTCCCTTATACTTTTGTTATCGGTTTGGCATGAATTATTATTATTTATTTATTTTGAAATTAAAACAGAGAATACTAATCTACTTTTGGATAAACAGAGCAGAAACATGTCTAAAGAAAGGAGGAAAAGTTGTAGAGAACGAAATAAGGATTGAAAAAATTGAACAGTCTGGAAGATAAAAATGTTTGTGCATATGTTAGGGACACAATGGAGACGAATTTGGATAGACAGAATAGATACTACTCTGACATAATGTCTATCGGTAGATGAATTCTCTGCCGCTCAACACAATTTTTTTTTATAGTGGAGCCCATTTGTCAATCAGGGTAGCTTATGAAATTTAATTTTTCGGACTTGCTCTAATTAGATCAGAGAATACAAATTTTTAACATACAACTTACCTCGAGAGTTTTTCTTCTTCTTTTGATGTGTTAGTATAGTGATTAGTTAGTGGCCCCTAGATACTACTAGTAATTATAAGTTCCAAGGATCAAACCCTTACCTCCTTCAAGTGAGGGAGCATGAGAACCATCACGCCACTTGATGGTTCACAACTTACCTTAAGACTGAAAGAGCCTCATATGGCCCTACTGGCCTAGCCGCCTATGCTACCCTTAATTGGTCATATTTTAGGTGGTCCCAAGTTAGTTTGGTCCACCAACAAAAGGGGAGTTTAGTTTGTTCCTTGTTTATTCAAAAATATTAAAATATATCCCAAATACCCTTTTCTCTCTCTTATTTTCTCTCACATATTCACGTGACTTGTACTAGTTTTTTTTCACCTCTACTAGTACTATCTTCTTGTATATTCTAGCTCTAACAGTTCATTTTGAAGAATGAAGTGTATTAGTAGTTCATTATTGTAGAATGAACTCGTGATATGTGTTCATGTTGTAGAATAAACTCATAATGGTAATTCATATCGTAGAAATGATATCATTTTGTAAAATGAACTCATAATGATATTTAATTATGATAGTTCATATTGTAAAATGAACTCGTAATATGTGTTCGTTATGGTAGTTCATATTGTAGAGTGAACTCGTGATATATGTTCATAGTGTGGGAAAAACTCTTAATGGTATTTCATATGGTAAATTTAACTTGTAATAATAATTTCATTATACTAGTTCATTTTGTAGAATGAACTAGCTCGTATAGTAGTTTATTCTAGTAGTTCATTTTATAGAATGAACTCGTGTAGTAGTCCTACGATAACGTAAAAATTAAAATCCTCAAAATATAATAACATTGGTACTCGTTGGATAGGTCTCGTCAAGAGCTTTCTTTTCTTTTTCTTTTTTTTGAAGGGAAAAAGGGATGAAAGACAGCTCTGAAATTTATTCGATTACCTCATAAGATTGAGGTTTGAGGAGATACATAGAGCCGGGGAATGGACATCCCAACAATAATTTACATTTTTTTCCATTGAATATTGGTATAAACAATGTGCCAGGTGATTAACATTTTTGTGAACATGACTGAAATTATAGTCTATAAAGAAAGAGATTTCACTCTTAATTTGGAGAATTTTTGAACGCATAGACCATGGAATCTCTGTAACATCTCATAAGACAACATTTATCACGTTCTTTGCATCACCTTCAATTGTGACCTTAAACAACACTAGTTGCTTAGCAAGGCGAATACCTAGTTTACAGGCCAAGGATTTTGCGATGAAATAAGATGTAGCTACAAAAGTTTCCGTTACACATCCCAAATAGTTCACTGAGTGATCTCTAGCTATTTCCCCAGCAATACCATTGTTAGGAATGAAAGTCGCATCTGTATTTATTTTTATATATGATGTTGATGGAGGAGACCAATGAATATGTGTAAGCTCCAACTCGAAATAATTAATGACACTACATGTATTTGCAGTACACAACTTGAAGTCTATCGCAACTTTCCATAGAATTTTATTCCGAGGAAAGGAAACATTCTCGAAAATGATTTCGTTCCCCATCTTCTAGATATTCCACAAGATGCATATTCTATATTCAATTTTGTTATCCACATTATTCCCATCCAGTATATTAGGATATCTTAAGAATTTGTACCTGAATTAATTGGCATCAGATTACGCCGAGCATTATTGAAAACCATTTTTTATACCAGACAGTTGAAAAACAAGTAGTTTATTGACTCCTCTTCTTGGTTGTTGAAAGTAAAGAGTTGTCATGAGCACTGTTAAATCTGTTTTTATTAACATTGACTGCTATACCATTGTTGATCATTTTCCAAATGAACATATAGATCTGTGGGATAATATTAGTCAAACTCCAAAATCTTTTCCACATAAACTCACTAAATCTGAGGAAACATGAATGTTATTTACCATCATCTTGTAACAAGATTTAGAAGAAAATTTACCTGATGAGGTGTATTTCCATGTCAAAGTATCTTCCATTTCATCTTCATTATCCAGATAGATAGACCGAATCTCTTGATATATAGTATTAGGAAACAACTGTTCTTGGATACCTATATTCCATGAGTTTGCAGGACTGTTTATTAAGTCACTTACCTTCTTAAATTCATTTGAAACACCGAGTGTTTTTTCAATTAGATGTTGAGTTTGACAAGGATTAACATACTTGTCCGCAAGCCACTGATCTTCCCAAATTAACACACTTCTGCCATTTATAACCTGCCAGAAAGTATTATTTACAAGGATTAGATGAACTTCTAGGATACTATTCTACACTGCGGAGCTTTTTTTGCGTACCTTCAACTGTCCAGAAAGAGTTATCCTACATATATTTTATTGACATAAATTGTACCCAATTTGCTTCACTTTTTTCCAAGAATCTCCATGCAAGTTTGCATACAATAGACTGGTTCATCAATTCAATACTTCTTATTCCTAATCCTTCACTGTTTTTATTCAATCCCATCTTTTTCCAGTTGATATAATGCGATTGATTTTCATCAACTAGATGTCCCCACCAAAAACATCACTGAATCTTCTCGAGATGATTAGTAACACCTTTGGGTAATAAACCCATAAAATAAGTAGTGATTGAAGATAAAGAAGATTTATATAATACTGTCTTTCTAGCATAATTAACGTGGTGCTGTCTCCAATCTCGAAGTCTCGAAGTAAACTTATCTATTAAGAAATCATAACTCCCGACCCTATAATAAGATTTCAGAGGGTAAATACCTAGGTATTTATCATCTACCTTTATCTCTTTTACCCTTAGATCAGGCATGGTTGTCTGCCTTTTTTCCTTCAATGAAATATGTTGATGATTTTGAATAATTTATCATATGTCCAAATAAGATCGCATATTCTTCAAGAATCTTTATAAGAAGCAACATTTTTTCTTGAGTTTTGACCGAAGAAGAAAAGATCATACGCAAACATCAAGTGGGAGAAAGTTGGTGCCCATCTATTGATCTTGTAATCATTAAAAAGACCAAGGCTATCATATTTCTTCATAAGTAATGAAAGCCCCTGGGAACAAATGATGAACAAGGTAGGAGAAAGTGGACATCCTTACTGGATCCCTCTTTCACTTTTAAATAAACCTTGTCGTGCACCATTAATGTTGATAGAAAAGGAAGCACAAGTAACACACTGCATAATAAGGGAATGAGAAGTGCCAACAATACCAATTAGACTTAATATATCTCAATTTTTTTCTTCCAATTTACCCTTTCATATGCTTGAAACTACAATATAATCCTAGAAATAATATAAATGAGTGAGTTTGGTCCTGTTGACCTGGCCAATTGTTATTTTAATCATATTTTTTACTTATATTTTTTTTACAAGTTGGTCATAAGGTGCACATGACATTCCAAAATTGATGCCTAAAATACCCTTCCATATCCATATTTATAGGGATTTATTAGCAAAAAATATATCATTATCAGATTTGGTTTCTCTCTCCTCTCTAGTGTCCATATCTAGTTCTTTCTCCTTGTCGATTTCTTTCTTTACTGCTGCTAATGAAGATGATGAAGACGACGAAGATTTGTGACAAAGATTTATGTGTTTTTCTTCGCTGCTACTGCTGTTGAAGATGATGAAGGACACAAAGATTTTGTGTGCTTTTCTTCTCTATTGCTGCTGAAGATGATGAAGACAATGAATATGATAAAGAAAAACTCATGTTGTTGTCGAAGATTGATCTGCTGTTGCTGAAGATTTAATTAGGTTTTTTTCTTTTTCTCTGTTGCTGTTGAAGATTGAGTTGAATTAGTTTTCGTTGTATGTTCATTTTTAAGAATAAACTGTGTTATCAGATATCAATTAATTTGGTTTTGATTAGGTATTCATTTGAAAAAATGTTTTTTGTTCATAACAATGAAATTTAATTAGGTTTTTTTGTGTGTTCATTTTAAATAATTAACTCTGTTCTAGTTTGAATTCGGTTTGTTCTTATTGCATGTTCATTTGAAAGAATGAACCCGTTTTTTTGTCATAATAATGAAGTTTTTGTTGTGTACTTGTGTGTTCATTTTAAAGAATAAACTTTGTTTCATATTTGATTTAGTTTGGTTTTATTAGGTGTTCATTTGAAAGAATGAACTCTGTTTTTGTTCATAATAATGGAAGTTTTGTTATGTCTTCATTTCAAAGAATTTGTTCTTGTTGTATGTTCATTTGAAAGAATGAACTCCGTTTTTTTTTTGTCATAATAATGAAGTTTTGTTATGGGTTCAATTTAAAGAATAAACCCTGTTCTAGTTTGAATTTTGTTTGTTCTTGTTGTGTGTTCATTTGAAATAATGAACTCCTTTTTGTTTCAGAATAATCAACTTCTATTATGTGTTCATTTTTAAGATGAACTCCTCTTTTTTTTTTTTTGATTATGTAGTTATGTATTGTAAAGTTAAGGTTTCATTGAATATAATGAAGTTCATTGAATAAAATGAAGTTAAGATTCCATGTTGTTATGGACTTTTTAAATTTTTTTTCATCAAACATAATTAACTCAGATCTACATAATAATGACCAACGCCTGATAGTTCATCAAATAGAATGAGCTTCTCTACAAAAATAAGTAAGAAGTTCAGAATTCATCGGAGAGCATGAACTCAAATAATTATGAGAATAGAAGAGTATGAAAATTACAATACAGAAGGGTATTTTGGTTCATTTTATATTTTCAAATAATTATGTGCCAAAAAGGAAACGTTTTTTTGCCACTGTTACCAAACTATTGTTGTCCCGGCTTTCTTTTTTTCTACTTTCCGAGAAAAGTGACCATCAATAGCTTGCGAGTTATTCATAGAATTCAACATATCTTTTGCGATAAAAATATCATCCAATATTTGACGGCTTGGTACAAAGGCACTTGAGACCAAGAAACGAAAGAATCCACATATGGTTTCAATCTATTGGATAGTATTTTCGCAACTATTTTGTATAAAACATTACACAGTGATTTAGGCGGAAATCAGTTAGCTTCGAAAGGTTCTTGATCTTGGTACTAGAGTTATGTTGTGTGGTTAAAAATATCCGGGAAACAAGCATACTGAAAGATTTATCGATTTAACCACATATCACTGTGAAAACGCATGGGATACCAAATACACCCAACTTTTTTGTTTGGATACTTTATAGACAAAACTTAATATAATAGCAAGTGGATCAACTGAATGATCCTTGCAAATATGTATATAGATTTTATATCTTAACCTATACTCATTCAATATGTGTATAGACACAGGGTCCGTGCACCTGATTGTCAAGCAGAGTACTCGGAAGATCTCAAAAATCAATATCCAAGATCAATCTATTTGTATCCAAATAATCCAATCGGAATTATGTCAAGTGATTAAAATTATGATCTATCTTTCAAGATACGAATTCTACAAGAAGAAAGTCTCGTAATCGAATACAATTAAATGGATATATCTACTTACACTGAATACGTACATGCTAATGCAGATCCAATTATAAAGATAAAAAAAAGGGGAAAAGTAAAAATACAAGACACCAGAAATTTTGTTAATTAGGAAACTTCAATAGCAGAAAAACCCCAGAACCTCGTCCATATTTGAACACCACACTGTATTAAGCCGTTACAGACATTAGCCTAGTATCATATTTCAGACTGGAATGTAGTTAAGAACGAATCCACTCTCCAACTGATTGATTTACAGTCGCGCTCCTTACGACTCTTAAACCTCGCAACGCTCTACGCACTTGATTCCCTTAGATCACATCCTTAACAATGTAAGCGTTGTTTTAGCCGCAGTGAAGACTTTTGATACCAATCTGCATCTAACGGATAAACCTATTTGATATCCATTTAGAAAAAAGATCAAGGTGTGAAAATCTGTAGACAAAGCTGGGAAACCTCATAAATCCGGAACTTACGACTCCCGAAGACCATCCTAGAATCTTAACCACCTCTCAGTAACAATCTTCAAAAGATCAACTAAGATCAATTTTCAGATATCTATCTTGAGGAATCACAAAGTCTTAGACGAATAGACCTTTATGATTTCTACATATCTGGCCTGAAATAGATTACGAGAACCTCGATAACATAAAAGCAAGATCAGGATTCACGAACTATCAATGTAAAAATAGTCGAACCTGGCTTCACATATCCCAAAAGCAAAGTCTTTTAGCCGTAGACCTAACTATATTTCGTATAGGAAACAATAGATGACGACTCTAGTTACAACTAGGACACAAAATATTAGGGATTGATTTTCCAAGTTGAAAGAGCATATTTATTTATAGTTTTTCCAAGACCAAGGATTGCTTAGAATTCAAGCTAGGATAGCTTGAGAATCAAGCTAACTCTATTCTTCAAAACTACAATAGAAGAATATATACTTAGGTTCGGTTACTAAACCATGTATAATGACCATTCGGTTTGGCAAGTTAGCCAAAGAACTAAAAGAAATTTGATATTCATTCAATCATTTAAGAGTTTAATCATGATGCACAGACATAAGTGTTTAGAGAGTTCTAGTAATGTTATATATATTATGGAAATAAGACTTTAAGCATTTACTAAAATAAATATTGGGACAGTTGGTACAACAGTTTTCCAACCGTATGGCTTGTGCATGAGTCAGGGTGAAACATCTCATGAATCGGGTTCGCCAACCCTACAAGACTATTGAACTTAGTTGATAATGGTTCGTGTACGAGGTTCTCTAACTGTTAGCCTATTATTCGGATTTTGAAAATTCAGTTCACTGCGGTTCGCCAATCGGGTTCGTAAACTGTTCCCAACTGAACTTGCGGTTTGTGAAATGGTTCACCAACCTTCCTGTATTTCTGAAACTCAGATATCTATGGTTTGGAAAATGGTTTGCCAACCTTTCCCGAGTAGAAATATCACCGAAACTAAGCTTACCAATAAAACCAAAAGTGTCAATCTCAAATTATCAACTGCACAGTCCAGGATGTAGAATGCGGATTTGATGAGATCTCAAAGAACTCACCTCGAGCTTTGTTTAGGGACCGCTTGATCAAAGTCTGCGTAGTTGTAATTCCATTCTCCATCCTCAAGGGTTATCCTCAAAATATCACAAATTACGGTGAACTCGGATGGGATCCCAGCTGTCCTGATGGATTTTTTTCGATTGTGATGATCGTAAAGGGAATCGTAGATAGAATATTCCATTTTCTCAAGAGGATTTCAATTGCTACCCAATGACCGCCGTTTACCAGCACCGGAGCGTAAACAACATCCACATCGGACCATGGTTTACCATCCATGCCATATTCCCCCATGACGTACAATCTTATGTAATAGATGCATTCCCCTTTCATTGGTCTTGGAATTCAGTTTTTGATTTCTAGCGCATCGCTTTTTTCAGCACAATATTCAACAGAACGTGAGAAACCCCACATTACAAGCCATCATAGACATGTATAATTGCACTTGTATTTATTGTCTAAATGTGATAAATTTATTAGTTATCATATAAAACTTACAGTAAAATAAATGCCAACGGTGGTCCACCGAGTTTTATTCGTGAATCCAGGGTATTTGCGCATCGAGTGCAGTACACAATTAACAATCTGCAAGAGGTCTCATAATAGATAAAATGAAGAGTAAAAAATAAAATATGATGAACATAAACTATAACATGAACTGGGTGACAGTATATATGAAATGCAGACCACAAATAGGATATAAATCAAGAGAGTAATATATGAAACCATGACCAAATCAATCAACTGAGAACAAGTGGTTGGAATCCTGAAGACTTGCACAATTCTCATTTGTGAATGGGCCAGGAGTTCGGAATCCCAACCACCAAGTCTTATAGAATTACTTGATAACTATCATGTTAAAAACAAGCAACATCAACCCGGCATGTTACAAAAAAAACATCAACCTAAAATAGCTATCATGTTAAACATTTTCCCTGCGCATTTCGACGATCTTGAGACAATTAATTTCGAATTAAACACGGTGAATAAGCAATGGAGACTTGCCTTTGCCATATGTAAACGTTCAAATTCCTTTTATTTTTCTTTGTGATACCTGGATCCTCGATCTTCTCCCCAGCATAGTCATTTCTAAGCTTTACTTTGTACGTGAGGTGTGCATACGGTGATAAGATCCTCGATCTTCTCCCCAGCGAAAAATACACAATTAAGTGTAAAAAAAAAGAAATAAATAGTAATTTATTATTTTCAGAATTGAAATAACCATGAAAAACCCATGGAATCGTGTCTCAAATTCTAAAATAAACACACAAATAAGTATAAAACAATGAAATAACTAGTAATTTATTACTTCTAGAATTGAAATAACCATGTAAAATCCATGGATTCAAATATTGGGAGAGTGTTAAAATAAGTTTAAAGAAAAGATTTTACCAGTGCTGAAAACCCAAAACCCTAGACACAATCCAAATCCGGAGAAAAAGTTAGGAAAATATCCAAATTCATTGAAATTAGAGTTGCGGTCGCGGTAGGGATGGAATTTAGCTTACGTTTAATAAACTTGATTGGTGAAAGCACCTATGTCGAGGTATAATTTGCGCCAAAAGAACTAGGGCTTGATGGATCTATTGGGAGATACTTTCCTAGAGGTGTCGAAGAGGCCGGGACAGCCCGAGCTTGGCCTGGCCTGTGTTTTAAGCTGTCCTGGACAGGCCCAGGCTCAATACATTCCCAGTCTAGGATATAGTTTTTGGACTTATAGCTTGTTAGGCCTGGACATCTTAAGCATGAGCCTGTATTGGGCCTGCTCAGGCCGGCCTGTCAAGGCCTGTGAAGAAAGATTAGTAATACAAAAATGAAATTGATCGGGTTCGAACATGTAATCTCTCCATAAATTATATTATATGCGAGCTATGTTACCACCGTGACCAATCATATCTTGTGTTCAAGTTGGATCTGATCTAATACTAATCTAATAATAATAGTTAATGCATAAAAACTTCCTCATAAAACATATATATCTTTAAAAATTACACTTTTTTTAACTAAATTAAAAAATTACCTGGAGAAGACAGGCTAGCCTGGGCCTGGTATGGCCTGTCCCGGTAAAAGCTGGCCCGACTCAGGCTCAGGCTGGGCTTAACTAAAGTCACAGTAGGCCAGGCCATCCTGTCCTGTCTATTATGCAGGCATATCCAGGCTAGGTCACAGGCCAGGTTAGGCTGACCAAAACCAGGCCAGGTCGGGCCGACCTGTTTGACACCTCTATACTTACCCAATATCTGAAGAGAGAGAAAAGGTATGGTAAAATGCAATACTTTCCTGATTTATATTGGCCATTGAACCGCGCCATATGTGTGAAAAATTCTTTGGGACACATTTGTAATTGGTTAATTAGATAATACCCGGCTCCGGTATATTGGAAAGCTCGTGGTAGTTTATATAAGTATTTTCAAGCCATGGTATTGAGCATAAATATACCTTCGGATGTGCCTTCCAAACATAATTTATCCTATTTGTAAATCTACTAGAAGTCATACGACATACTCTCAACAGATAGAATGGTGAGATAGTGAGTAAAATAGAATGGTTTAGTCTTCACATATCTGATATAAAATTTCTCCAAATGTCTTCATCGATCTTCAATCTTCAAGGGTGATCTCTGATACTCAACTACAAATTCTAACCTAGTCTGATACTTGACTTGGCAGACTAGAAATCAAGAAATAGTTTTGATCATCTAACATTGACAACAAGCTTGAGATAAGAAAACTTGTGGGTTCAATCGAACAATGATCCAACACATTATTTACGGGGGAAAATGATTCGCTGGTTTTCTAGTTAAAAGTGGTGGAGGAAGCAAGTGTTCGATGGAGAAAGTGGTCTGAACCCTTAAAAAAATGTACTGCATGGGAGTACTTTGAGTTCGAGATACTAATTTGTAGGACTCTGGCCTAGACCAAGATAATGGTCGTTCCAGATTCAATTCAAAGTGGAGGAAAATGGTCGCTTTTTAGGGAGGGAAGATAAAAATGTGTGGAGATCAATTGAGATTGTTCATTTAATAATGTGATGTGTTGAACTTATTCAAAGATGATTTCTTTGTGTAGACGAGAGAAATTCTCATGAAGTGTTTGATAATTGACAGCGATTAGTCTTACTCGATTCGGTCGTCTCTGTTAAGTTATCAAATAATAGGTTGAGAAAACTATTTATTGCACCATATCAAGATCCTATAAGTGGTGACGGTTGAAGGAAGTGGAATAATAGGGAAGTGGGAGAACGTGCAAAAACCACTTACACTTTGCGGGGAAGACTTGGTTGATCGACTATTCACTATTCCATTTACTCCCTAACTGTCAGCATGACTTATTCACATTTCTCATCGTGGATGCATTGCACATTTCATATGCTATAGGGTACCAGACCAAAACCCTAGTGATATCCCCCCGTGCAACATGAATTGATGTCTCATGTGAAAGTCTGCTTTGTAGACGTATTTTATATATGGCCAATCTTTGACCAAGTTAGACTATGCATCTTAACTAATGAATTCAACAGTTCGTAGTTCAAGGTCATGATGGATGAAGCATGTAGTATTTGCAGTACAACAATATAATTTTTGGACCATGTATGTTGAATTAGGTTACTAATGACCGTGACATATCATTATACTAGCTAAAACAGTAATGATAGTTGAATACCTTGGATTGATGAGCATATGTTAATCCGATTGCTGGATTGATCATAAACCATTATGTTGGTACGTCAAGCACTTGAAAGGAAGTCATACGAAAATAATTATTGCTGAATGATCATAGGAGGTTTATCGAGATCCATATGTCATGAGTCAGTCGAATGACAATGAGAGATTATAATATTAAAATGATGGCTGAAAACCAAATGCTGGTTGATAGACCAACTGAGTATTGATAGATGGATCAATACGAAATTCTCGAATATTGATGGTCGAATAAATATGAGAAATATTGATAGTTGAACCAATATTGTCAGGGCTGAACATGGTTATGATCCGGACCGAATCGAGCTATTTATTAATGAAATGGTTTTGGTAAAAATTGTAAATAACTGATATAATGGTTTCAGTTTTGGTTTTGGTTTTCGCTCAAAATCGAATCAAACTACCAATAGAAAACCAATAATTTTACACCGTTGATTGAAGTATAATATTTGATCTGCACCTTTCATAGTTTCCTAATAACCTAGCACTAAAGAATATCAACCTCATCTCATTATTTACCCTAGACAAACTTCTCGTCTTTGCTCTAGTTTTTTGCTTTGTTCCTCTTCTTCACATAACCAAACCACCTCCATGATTCACAATCTGTTAACAAATCAAATCATGATACTACACCAGTAAAATCAAATCTTCTTCTCCTCATTCCCTTTCTCTTATTATCTGTTTATTCCTATAACCCTAATCCCTAATCTTCGATTCACCCCCTATTTTCAGATGAAACAAGAACCAAATTGATCATTTTATAAGGTAAGCTATATACTTATATCATTTGATTTTACCTGTGTAATTGTGTTACTCGATTTACATGATTCATTTTTTTAAACTAGGGTTTACTAAATGAGTTTGCATAATTTATTTTTCTGCAGGTTTCTTTGATTCAACTATGGAAGATTCTCAATCAACACAAGTAAGTTCTTTTCCATGAACTATTACTTAAAATTCAAAAATTAGGATCTTGATTTTTTTTTGTACTATGAGTAGGTTTTGTTGTAATTAGAGATTTATTCATTACCGATTAGGGTTTGATACAATTAGAGATTTATTGATTAAAGTTTTCTGCAATTGGGATTTGTGGAATATGGTTTGCTGCAATTAGTGATTTTTCTAATTTTGAATTCATCCCCTTTTGTGTATGAACATGTTTTCTAGTTACCTTTTTAAGTTATAAAATGATGTTGAAGGGCATGAATTGATATAAGGTGTTTCTGAGTATTGCGTATTGCTGAAATTGAAGGACGTGAAATGGAAGGGACTATATGTTTGTGTATGAATAGGTTTTGTATATTCATATGATTTTCTGTTTGAATCAATGTAGCTTGATGCAACTGATGTGTTGTATGTGACTTAATGATTGCATCCATGTCATCTGATTTGTACAGAGATACGATTTTGTTTATATGCAGGCTTCTACTTCTTTAACCGTCACAACACAAGTCATTAAGAAGCACAAAACTACTTTTTCCCCATAGGATTATTACTTCGTAAAAGAGAAACCACCTTCAATAATGGACGAGTGTAAACAATGTCAAATGAAACTTAGGGATGATGTGAAGAAGTGCGGAACCTGTTACTTGAATTCCCATGTAAAGAGGTGTAGTCGGCGTCGCATTAAATCAACTTCTACATG
Organism: Papaver bracteatum; assembly: GCA_023529315.1. NCBI lineage: Eukaryota > Viridiplantae > Streptophyta > Magnoliopsida > Ranunculales > Papaveraceae > Papaver > Papaver bracteatum. Next base: position 454,688 of record JAJJWX010005378.1, on the reverse strand, counting down.
TACTGGATCTAGTTTCGAATGTTTATGTTTTTATCCTTCAAACATTGTGATTGTTGTTTCTTTCCCTATTTTTTGTGTTTTTATTAATGAACTGTCTGTTACATGGAACTAACATAACAGTCGGTTAACCGGAATCCCACTGGAAAAACCCCAAACCGGCTAGAAACCGATCCGGTGGTTAATAGCTCGGTGTTGGTGAATTTTCTAAAAACCGACACTAATGGTTTCGATTTTGGTTTGGCTGGAAACCGAGCTGAAACCTACCATGAACAACCCTAAATATTGCTTTATAAAACAATTGCTAGTTAAATCAATAAATATTGGTAGCTGACCAAATATTAAATTATTAATTAAAATGTTGATTGCTGGATCAACATAAAATTATTGGTGTTTGAGCCTGTTCAGAATTATGCTCTCTAAAGCATTAGGTTTAAAACCCTAATATTGGTCGATGGATGATCTACCAATGATGGAGTGAGGACCATCCACGAAAGAAAAGGACTGGCCATGGTGGTGATGGACCGACCATGTGGCATCCAGATGCTTGACTAAGAATTCACCAAAGTCAATTGCAGAGCAATTGGTGAAAAGATGATTAATAAATGTTTTAATCATTTTAAATAATGCTTTACCGAGCATCAGGTAGTAAAACCTAATTATGGAGAGAGGAGGATCGTCCAAGAGGTGTAGAACTGGCTCTTGGTTGCCGTGGGACCATCTGATGGTGAATGGATCATCTTCCAAGTTGTTGGAGAGAGTTTGAGCCAAATATGAATTACAGATGATTAACTAGGTCATTAATCATTAAAGGAGGTAGGACCGTATTTTGCAAGCCAAGGGGCCGACCATGACCGACCATGGTGGCATGACTGTGTTTTTTTCATGTTGTTCGCGAACCAATCCTGAGAATTTTGGTATTTTCTGATGGTCCATCAAGCATTATTTCATTATTTTATGAAGAATTTAAGTTTGACTGAAACTCTTAATCTTGATTGAAAGACCAACTGTTGAAAATATTAAAATAATAGTTTTAATTTATTTTTTCAATGGTAGAAAGTTATAATGGTTGCAGGACCACTTGATTTGCTAACCATATAGTTCATGGAGCAATATTTGGAAAGATATAGAAACGAGGAGTTTTGATCAAAAGAGGAAGTCCTTGAAAGAGGAAACCCTAAATAATAATAATAATAATAAAATAAAATAAAAAGAATGGGGAGTCGATCAAAATAGGTGGCATGGATGGCCGGCCGGCCATGTGGGCCCACCCCTCACGGTCTACTTATTTTATTATTATTTTATCTCTCTTCCTTTTCCTATTGTGATACAACTTCCATATCCTTGTTCTTCCATGTCTTTGGATGCTCCTTTGAGCAATACACACGTTCCTTTTACTCGGGGATTAGTCGGGGGTGCCCCTTATGCCTAAAAGGTAAATATCCATTATTATTCCATGGAATTTAGCTGAGAAAAGCCATGAATCTGAGTAAGTGAATTATTAGGGTTTAATCAGTGTATTTTTTTTAGGAATTCAACTGATGAAGATAACACTAGATTCAAGTAATTAGTAGCTCTATACTAGCAGGCAATCTGTCTATGAGCATATAATTGATTCGGATACGAGCCGACAGTCATCATATTAACTTTGATTATAATTCTGGGGAAGTTCAGACACCAGAGATGAATTCTGAATTCAAATAAGAAATGCTAAGTTTTTCAGCTTAATTGTAAAATATATGGAATATTGAAGGTTCTACTTCAGAAGCCCTAATATTATCGTCATATATTATTACATTCGATGAGGTTACGTAACTGCAACTCACTTCTCTTGTGGAAGGCGAAGACATGAATTTCTTATGATCCAATGTTGATCAGAGATAATAATTTCCGATGTGATTTTACGAATATAACCTTCATCAAGAATCCACCATCAACAATCATAGACCAATACTTTTTTTTTTATAAAAGATAGGAGAATACCCATCTGGTATCGGAGTTATGTAAGATCCCATTTTCTCAAGTACCGCCCATATTTCCTCTTGAGTAGGAATCTTGATAAAGATTCGTTATCCTCATTAACAGAAGGAGCATAACCATGTAGAGAGAATTCCGAAGAAGTGGGATGTATTGGTTGATGTAAAAATTTCTATAAGTAGTTCACTAGTTGTCTCGATATTCTACTCTGATCAGAATTCCAAGTATTATCTTCATTCTGTAGATGGGAGATTGCGTTTTTCCTTCTTTTTTGTTGAACCGAGAAATGAAAATGATGAGTGTTTCTATCTCTATATTTAGACCATAACTTTTCATGCATTGGTCCCAGTAAGTCGCTTCTATAACAAGATACTCTCGTTGATTTGAGTACTAATTAGTTCTCTTGTTGAATAACTGATGTTGAAGGTCTCCAAGACTGCACCCTAAGAAGTTTATTCTCCAAAATAAAAATTTGTGTTTAACACAACCAATTCTCTTGCGACTCCAATCAAATAAAAAGACCATGACTTCCTTATTTTGGATTGGATATCTTTTTGTTCATCCTTAGACCAACATTCTTTGATTTTATCTAATAATTCAGGATGGAAGAGCCAGAAAGCTTCAAATTTGTAGTTAGGTGGACCTTTTTGAACATTTATGTTAGTGTTTAACAGAATAGGGTCATGGTCACTTTCCATCCAAGGTAAGTGTAAAATAACAACATTATAATTTGCAACGCACAAATTTCAATACTTTTATTGTTACTCAAAGTATAGGACGGGCCCTTGTACCCAAATCAACTAAGTGGTTTTGCCGAATGGAAGATTTGAAGTAAGAAATATTTGAGTTAAGAACAGGAAAACCTCCAAATTTATCTTCCCTGGAACAAATAACGTTGAATCTCCGATGAGGCATTTGCAACCTGATATTCTTTGAGAGTAATCAGAGGTGTTTTCCCAGAACGATGATGTTTGTGAAAAATTTAGAGGTCCATATATGCATAAGAGATGCCATGGTTATCTTGGCCCGTTATTGCGGATAACAACATGAATCATGTTTGGTGATTGGTTATAATTTCCACGCTGATTTCGTTTTTCCATAATAGCCACAGACCTCCACTTCTGCCAAAAGATGACTCAATACAATAATTAGTATAACTAAATTGATTTACTGTCTGCACGGACCTTTCAAAAGCCAATTTTATTTCAGAAATAAAAACTAAAGATGGATCAGAACCCCTGAGAAATAGTTTCAAATCTTGAATTGTTGGTTGATTCCCCAAACCCCAATAATTCCAAGAGAGAATCAACATTTATTATGTAATATTTGTTGGATTGCCTCGTTACCATCATCAGAGCCACTGTTTCCTTCATGCTTGTTCTTAGAGCATTGCTCGGTCGAACTAGCATGCGTTGCTATCTCAAGCATGTTTGTCAATGTTAGTGATCAAAACTATAAAGTCTTGATTCTAGTCTACTATATCTAAGGTCTCGGACTAAGATATAAAGTGTAGTTGAGCTCAAGAACTCCATGTCGATCATCATACAAGACGAAGGACTACTCAAGGAACCAGTGGATCTTTATCGACTAAAATGTATGTGGAGACTTGAACTTATCTATCACTCAAAATTCTATCTATTCTATCTCCTATCTCGAGACAAAAGTCGTATTACTATATAGACTAAGAATATACACATGTCATTTCGAGCTGAGTATATCTCGCTTATCTATATCTCGAAATATGTGTTGGTTAAGCTTTCGCTTTATCCAAGTTCATCTTTGCCTAGTGACGAAAGTCATGTTACATTTCAATCATTTTGGAAATCGCTCTGACGAAAAATAGTTTGTGAACAACGACTATATAACGTCCTCAAAGAATGTTTCAATGATTGAAATGAGAGTTTAGACAATATAACTATTGGAGGATATAAACATTATTGTGGTAACACATATATGTATAAGTCCTTATTCCGTGAAACAAAGTTTGTGAACTTTGTTGATCAAGTGAAATCGGAACGTGAGCCGTCAACTCAGTCCGCGAATTGGCGTAGTTCTCGAACCCGACAATTTCTGCTAAAGTTGTAGCTCAGTTTTAGTCCGCGAACTCAGTCCGTGAACTGACGGAATTTCTTGACCCGAGAATTTCTTCTGAAGTTTGTACACTCCAACCGGTTGACTTGAGTCCGTGAATCCAGTCCGTGAACTTGAGTAGGTTATGTCTAAAAACGATGTTTGTGAACTTATCTTAATAAACTAAGGAATGCTATTGCAAACCGTGGCTTTATAGTTCATGAATCGATTCGAGTGAATCACATCGTTTTTGCTTCAATTGTGTCTTGTGTAGTACATGGGATCTCATAACAATTGAAAAACTCTCTAACTAGTTCATTTGAGTCGTTTGGACTAGTTATGGTGAAGAAGAATATGGTTGATATGAAAGTTATCATTTTGCTAGCCATTTGTTAACTAGTATTGAACCAACTAATGTACAAGTTTGGGTACGGTTACACAAACCCAAAATCGTCAAGTACATGTGTGTATAACAAGCTATGTTTTCGATCTAATGGTTGATAAATATTAGCTTGTATCTAATCAGGTTTTCATCTAACGATGAATATTGAATGCTTTGTTACTAAGCTAACATTGATTGCAAACCCTGATTTGAAAGACTATATAAGGGAGAACTCTAGCAACTGGGAAACCTAATCCCCACACATTCTGTGTGATACTATTTTTCTAAGCTAGAGTCGATTCTCCTTTAACCTTTGGTTTTCTTCTTCTAAAACTAGGTTAACGACTTCATTGGGATTGTGAAGCCAGACCGATACTACTTTTATCATAGTTGTGTGATCTGTTCTTGTTGTTTCTATCGTACAAGTACAATTATAATAATTGGCTTGAGATTTATATCTCCGATAGGAAAGATATAAAAGTAATCACAAACATCTTCGTCTCATCGTTTGTGATTCCACAATATCTTTTTTCGCTGCGTCGATTAAGACTATTGTGACGTGATTGATAAAACTGAGCTGTTCTTCGGGAATATAAGTCTAGTTTTATTGATTGGTTCATGTTCACCTTGATTTATCAAAAGACGGAACAAAACTCATAGGTTTATTCGTGGGAAACGAATTTATCTATCTTATAGACTTTTCTGTGTGAGGCAGATTTGTTTACTAAAGTCTTCGACTTTGGGTCATAGAAACTCTTGGTTGTGGGTGAGATCAGCTAAGGGAAACAAGTGCAAAGTATCCTGCTTGGATTAGAGTCATAGGAGCATAATTGTACCTTGGATAAGTGTGAGATTGATTGGGGTTCAACTACAGTCCAGACCGAAGTTAATTTGGAGTAGGCTAGTGTCTGTAGCATCTTAATACAATGTATGTTTAATCTGGACTAGGTTCCATGGTTTTTCTGCATTTGCGGTTTCCTCGTTAACAAAATTCTGGTGTATGTGTTATTTTTTTTCTGTATTATATTTTTACATAACTGAAATAATATAGGTTGTGCGTTGTTCAATCAATTAAAATATCTGACCTTATTAGTTGTTGATTTAAAATGATTACCACTTGGATATTGGTCTTTGGTACCATCCAAGTTATCTCTCTTTGATTAAGACTCGCAGATTGTATTTGCTTGAGTAAATCAAATCGAGAGATTGAGGTAATAACTCCTTGAGATATTTTCTAATTGATTGAGTCTAGTTGATTCTCTTGAAAGTAACTCGGAGTTGTCCATACAGATTGCTAATCAAAATATTGGGTGTGGTTGTTAGACCCCCGATTTTTCAATTGGTATCAGAGCAGGCAAACACGTTTAAGACCTCACAAGTCTGTGTTTATAGCGATCTGATTCTATGGACGATAAAGTCTCTTATAACGCTTTACCAAGAATAAGAACTAATCATAGAAATAGTTCTGATAAACTGGCTATTCTCCAGAAAAGGTTGGATGAACAAATTCGGATGAAATCTAATCTTGTTGCATAAATTGCATTTCTTAAGGATTTGAAACCAGTCATAAATCCTTTAAAGGATATGAGAGTTCCCAGTAGTTTACCTCTAAGTAAAGGTCACACATCAGCTGATAAACAACTGTTAAATGTTGTGAAAACTGATATGACTCAGAACTGTTCTACGAAACTGAAAGATGTTGGCCCATGTTTGTTTTGTGATCCCCTCAAATCACTCTCAACGTAAATGTGTGTCTTTTCAAAAGAGATTGAGAGTTGCAAGTAATCTTCATAAGAGAACTAAACAACTATTTACGTCTCTAAAAAGACATATAAAACTATTTGGAAATTCCAAACAGAATAGTACGAATAGTATGGGAGCTTTTGCTTTAAAATCAACATCACCCTTTCAATGGTTTATCGACAGTGGATGTACCAGACACATGACAAGTGATCTCATGTGGTTTGTTTCTTCAGACGGCTATGAAGGTGGACCTGTAATATTTGGTGATGGAAGATGTTGCTACATCAACAAAAAGGGAACGATCAAATTACCTGGCGTACCTGAAATTCATGATGTGGTCTATATAAAAGGTATGACTGCAAATCTTCTTTCTGTTAGTCAAATTTGTGACAAAGACCATCGAGTTTTCTTCAATGCAAATGGATGTGACATTGTAGACAAAGCTGGGAAAGTAAATTTTCAAGGAACTCATGGTAAAAATAATTGTTATCTTCTTGATACTCAGTTCAGCAATTGTTGCAATTTGACTAAGGTGGAATCTACACATCTTTGGAATGAACGTTTTGGTCACATCAATTATCGCCTTCTAACTAAGATCATTAACAAAGAACTTGTTAGAGGCATTCTCAAAATCAATGCAAAGATTGAAGGTGTATGTGGTGCCTGTCAAAAGGGTAAACAAACAAAAGTTCACCATAAATCATCTCGAGATATTCTCACCAAGGCTCCACTTGATTTAATTCATATGGATCTCTTCGGACCAATTCAACAACCGACTGTTGTTGGTAAGAAGTATGCTTTGGTTATGGTAGATGACTACACCAGATTCACTTGGGTTGCATTTTTATCCCATAAGAATGAAACCCTTGGAGAATTCAAGATTATTGTTAGTAGAATCCAGAACGAACAAGGTCGCAAACTAAAGAAAATTAGGAGCGACCGTGGAACTGAATTCAAGGACACTAAGGTGTTTGAATTTTGTGACGAACTGGGAATTATTCAAAAATATTCTTCACCTATTACTCCTCAAGTTAATGGAGTCGCCAAGTAAAAAAACAAGAATATTCAGGAAATGGCCAGGGTAATGCTCCATAACAAAAATCTACCTTTAAGGTTTTGTGGAGAAGCTGTTTTCACAGCATGTTATTTGATCAACCGTGTCTATTTAAGATCAAAAACTCTCAACACTCCTTATGAGTTATGGTACGGTAGAAAACCCAACTTGCACTATCTTAGAGTGTTTGGTAGTAAGTGCTACATTCTAAAAGATCGAGAACAGAGAGAGAAATTTAACACCAAAAGTGATAAAGGTATCATTCTGGGCTATGCTTCTGATAGTCGTGGTTTCCAAGTATTCAATCTCAGAATCCAAGTCATGATGGAATATGTTAATGTATCATCGATGATATTAGTAATTTTCATCATGAAAATTCTCCTGCTGAATTGCCTCCTTCAGAGACAATTGAGAAACTCAAAGAAATACCTGAATCAGTTGAAGTTATCAAAAATGTTACTGATCCTGATATTTCTAGTGACAAGGAGAAGAACTCTTATCAAGCTGCTCCTAAAGAACAAGAACGTGTCCCTCCACGACACCTCTGGGTTCAAAGGAATCATGATCCAAACAGTATTATTGGAGGAAGAGATTCTACAGCTAGAATAATAGGACAACTTCAAAATATTTGTAATTTTGGCTGTTATCTGTCTCTTGTAGAACCGAGAAATATTAATGAAGCTCTTAGCGATCCCGCACGGGTAAATGCAATGCATGAAGAGTTAAATCAATTTCAAAGACAAGACGTATGTGAACTAGTGCCTTGTTCCTCCAATTTTAATATTGTTGGCACCAAATGGATATTTAAGAACAAGTCTGGTGAATATGGCACAATTATTAGAAATAAAGCCAGACTTGTCGCTCAAGGATATTCACAAATTGAAGGTATCAATTTTGACGAAACCTTTGCACCTATGGCATGCCTTGAGTCCATTAGACTTCTATTAGCTCATGCTTGTTTTCTAAAGGTTAAGCTTTTATGGATGGATGTAAAATCCACGTTTCTAAACAGGCTTTTAAAAGAAGAAGTGTATGTTGCTCAACCAAAAGGGTTTGAAAACCGTGATTTTCCAGATCATGTTATCAAACTCAAAAAGGCTTTATATAGGTTAAAAAAAGCACCTAGAGCCTGGTTTGAAAAACTTACCACTTCTCTTATTATGAAAGGTTTTTCAAGAGGTGGAGCTGATAAGACCTTGTTTACCAAATGGAGTCGGAAAAACGTTGTCATTGCTCAAGTCTATGTAGATGATATCATCAATGGGTCAACTTCAGAGAAGCTAGCAAAGGATTTTCAAGTTTCACTTGCTAGAGAATTTGAAATGAGCAATGTTGGTGAATTAAAATTCTTTCTAGGATTACAAATTTAGCAACATAAGGATGGAATTTACTTATCCCAAGAAAAGTATGCAAGGGATCTTGTGACAAGATTCGGCTTGGATAAGTCTTCTCCAAAATTGACACCTATGCCTACTACTGGTAAACTGCATAGAGATGAGAAAATAGTAAAAGTAGATCAAAAGTTGTATCGATCTATTATTGGAAGCCTTTTATATCTAACAACTACTAGACCTGATATTTATTTTAGTGTTGGTTGTTGTGCCAAGTTTCAGGATGATCCAAAGGAATCTCATCTTGCAGCTGCAAAAAAGATTATACGATATGTCAATCACACTGTCGGGTATGGTCTATCCTACACTTTTGATACTAATACTAACCTCTCCGCTTATTCTGATGCTGATAGGGCAAGATGTGTAGAAGACAGAAAGAGTACATCAGGGGGTTTCTACTATGTAGGATTGAATCTTGTTGCTTGGCACAGTAAGAAACAAAATTCACAATCCCTGTCTACATGAGAAGCAGAGTATATTGCTGCCGGGTCATGTTGTACTCAACTTCTATGGATGAAACAAATGCTGGATGACTATGGAGTTGATACTGGAATAATGAAGATCTTTTGTGATAACTCTAGTGCGATTTGAATTATTGAGAATCCCGTTGAGCACTCAAGAACGAAGCACATTGACATAAGGTACCATTTTATTCAAGATCTTTATGAGAATGGTATCATAAATATGGAAATTTGCCTTCCGAACAACAATTGGATGACATTCTCACCAAACCATTAGACACTGCCACTTTTCAGCACCTACGACAGTCTATTTTCCAATACATATGTTGTTCCATTGGGAATGACATTTTATGGGGGAGAGTTCTTTTGAACTTGTGCTTAATTACCAAATCTTTGTGGGGAGTGCGGCTGTGGAATATTAGAGGGGTTATCTTGTATCTTTATAAACTCCTTGAGGAATGAATTTAGCTTCAGATTTATGATTGCATCTAAACAAGATGATATACATTTACCTTTGGTCATGAAATGTCTCTTGCGGAAATTTCATTAGGATCCCGTTCTTGTACCTTTGCCAAATTTTTTTACGAAAAGGGGGAGAATTATTATATAGTTCATACTACAAATACATATGGTTTTCGAATCATTATGTAAGGTGGAGTGGTTTCCATGTGAGATGGAGTATTGACTAAGGGGGAGTGAAGTATCACCATAGTATTGTTGTTAAAGTTGTGATGCAATTGGACTTTGATGTTGCGTAATGATACTATGACACTGTATAACAATGATTGAGAACCTTTGTTTTCTCATTGTTATAGCTACGGATTTTCAACAACGATTATACTAAACTTACAACCTTTGGGATCATTGGACTACTCGGAAGTGACGAAGATTTCGAGTATTGTTGAAGATTAGACATGTGGAATATGAGCTACAAAGTTTATTTATATATTTTTTGTATTCCATATGTATTAATAGTTTTTCCACTAAAATTGACAAAGGGAGAGATTGTTAGATCATTGCTCGGCCGAACTCGCATGCGTTGCTATCTCAAGCATGTTTGTGAATGTTAGTGATCAAAACTATAAAGTCTTGATTATATTCTACTATAGCTAAGGTCTCAGACTAGGATAGAAAGTGTAATTGAGCTCAAGAACTCCATGGCGATCATCATACAAGACGAAGGACTACTCAAGGAACCAGTGGATCTTCATCGACTAAAAGGTATATGGAGACTTGAACTTATCTATCACTCAAAAGTCTATCTATTCTATATCCTATCTTGAGAAAAAAGTGGTATTACTATATAGACTAAGAATATACACATATGTCATTTCGAACTGAGTATATATCACTTATCTATTTCTCGAAATATGTGTTGGTTAAGCTTTCGCTTTAGCCAAGTTCATCTTTGCCTAGTGAAGAAAGTCATGTTACGTTTCAATCATTTTGGAAATCGCTCTGAAGAAAAATAGTTTGTGAATAACGACTATATAACGTCCTCTGAGAATGTTTTAATGATTGAAATGAGAGTTTAGACAATATAACCATTAGAGGATATAAACATTGTTATGGTAACACATATATGTATAAGTCCTTATTGCTTGAACCGAAGTTTGCGAACTTTGTTTATCAAGTGAAACCGGAACGTGAGCCGTCAACTCAGTCCGCAAACTGGCGTAGTTATCGAACCCGAGAATTTCTGCTGGAGTTGTAGCTCAGTTTCAGTACGCGAATTCATTCCGCAAACTTACTAAATTTCTCGACCCGAGAATTTCTGCTGGAGTTTGTACACTCCAACCGGTTGACTTGAGTCCGCGAACTTGAATAGGTTATGTCTAAAAACGATGTTTGTGAACTTATCTTAATAAACTAAGGAATGCTATTGTAAACCGTGGCTTTATAGTTAATGAATCGATTCGAGTGAATCACCTCGTTTTTTCTTCAATTGTGTCTTGTGTAGTACATGGGATCTCATAGCAATTGAAAAACTCTCTAACTAGCTCATTTGAGTCATTTGGACTAGTTATGGTGAAGAAGAATATGGTTGATATGAAAGTTATCATTTGGCTAACCATTTGGTTAACTAGTATTGAACCAACTAATGTACAAGTTTGGGTACGGTTACACAAGCCCAAAATCTTCAAGTACATGTGTGTATAACAAACTATGTTTTCGATCTAACGGTTGATAAATATTAGCTTGTATCTAATCAGGTTTTCATCTAACGGTGAATATTGAATGCTTTGTTACTAAGTTAACATTGATTGCAAACCCTGATTTGAAAGACTATATAAGGGAGAACTCTAGCAACTTGGAAACCTAATCCCCACACATTCTGTGTGATACTAGTTTGCTAAGCTAGAGTCGATTCTCCTTTAACCTTTGGTTTTATTCTTCTAAAACCAGGTTAACGACTTCATTGGGATTGTGAAGCCAGACCGATACTACTTTTATCATAGTTGTGTGATCTGATCTTGTTGTTTCTATCGTACAAGTACAATTATAATAATTGGCTTGAGATTTATATCACCGATAGGAAAGATATAAAAGTAATCACAAACATCTTCGTCTCATCGTTTGTGATTCCACAATATCTTTTTTCGCTGCGTCGATTAAGACTATTGTGAGGTGATTGATAAAACTGAGCTTTTCTTCGGGAATATAAGTCTAGTTTTATTGATTGGTTCATGTTCACCTTGATTTATCAAAAGACGGAAAAAAACTCATAGGTTTATTCGTGGGAGACGAATTTATCTATCTTATAGACTTTTATGTGTGAGGCAGATTTGTTTACTAAAGTCTTCGACTTTGGGTCGTAGCAAATCTTGGTTGTGGGTGAGATCAGCTAAGGGAAACAAGTGCACAGTATCCTGCTGGGATTAGAGGCGGAGGAGCATAACTGTACCTTGGATAAGTGTGAGATTGATTGGGGTTCAACTACAGTCCAGACCGAAGTTAATTTGGAGTAGGCTAGTGTCTGTAGCATCTTAATACAGTGTATGTTTAATCTGGACTAGGTTCCGTGGTTTTTCTGCATTTGCAGTTTCCTCGTTAACAAAATTCTGGTGTATGTGTTATTTTTTTTCTGTATTATATTTTTACATAACTGAAATAATATAGGTTGTGCGTTGTTCAATCAATTAAAATATCTGACCTTATTAGTTGTTGATTTAAAATGATTACCACTTGGATATTGGTCTTTGGTACCATCCAAGTTATCTCTCTTTGATTAAGACTCGCAGATTGTATTTGCTTGAGTAAATCAAATCGAGAGATTGAGGTAATAACTCCTTGAGATATTTTCTAATTGATTGAGTCTAGTTGATTCTCTTGAAAGTAACTCGGAGTTGTCCATACAGATTGCTAATCAAAATATTGGGTGTGGTTGTTAGACCCCCGATTTTTCAATTGGTATCAGAGCAGGCAAACACATTTAAGACCTCACAAGTCTGTGTTTATAGCGATCTGATTCTATGGACGATAAAGTCTCTTATAACGCTTTACCAGGAATAAGAACTAACCGTAGAAATAGTTCTGATAAACTGGGTATTCTCCAGAAAAGGTTGGATGAACAAATCCGGATGAAATCTGATCTTGTTGCATAAATTTCATTTCTTAAGGATTTGAAACCAGTCATAAATCCTTTAAAGGATATGAGAGTTCCCAGTAGTTTACCTCTAAGGAAAGGTCACACATCAGCTGATAAACAACTGTTAAATGTTTTGAAAACTGATATGACTCAGAACCATTCTACTGGCCGAAATATGTTGGCCCATGTTTGTTTTGTGATCCCCTCAAATCACTCTCAACGTAAATGTGTGTCTTTTCAAAAGATATTGAGAGTTGCAAGTAATCTTCATAAGAGAACTAAACAACTATTTACGTCTCTAAAAAGACATATAAAACTATTTGGAAATTCCAAACAGAATAGTACGAATAGTATGGGAGATTTTGCTTTAAAATCAACATCACCCTTTCAATGGTTTATCGACAGTGGATGTACCAGACACATGATAAGTGATCTCATGTGGTTTGTTTCTTCAGACGGATATGAAGGTGGACCTGTAATATTTGGTGATGGAAGATGTTGCTACATCAACAAAAAGGGAACGATCAAATTACCTGGCGTACCTGAAATTCATGATGTGGTCTATATAAAAGGTATGACTGCAAATCTTCTTTCTGTTAGTCAAATTTGTGACAAAGACCATCGAGTTGTCTTCAATGCAAATGGATGTGACATTGTAGACAAAGCTGGGAAAGTAAATTTTCAAGGAACTCATGGTAAAAATAACTGTTATCTTCTTGATACTCAGTTCAGCAATTGTTGCAATTTGACTAAGGTGGAATCTACACATCTTTGGCATGAACGTTTTGGTCACATCAATTATCGCCTTATAACTAAGATCATTAACAAAGAACTTGTTAGAGGCATTCTCAAAATCAATGCAAAGATTGAAGGTGTATGTGGTGCCTGTCAAAAGGGTAAACAAACAAAAGTTCACCATAAATCATCTCGAGATATTCTCACCAAGGCTCCACTTGATTTAATTCATATGGATCTCTTCGGACCAATTCGACAATAAGAAATATGCTTTGGTTATGGTAGATGACTACACAAGATTCACTTGGGTTGCATTTCTATCCCTTAAGAATGAAACCCTTGGAGAATTCAAGATTATTGTTAGTAGAATCCAGAACGAACAAGGTCGCAAACTAAAGAAAATTAGGAGCGACCGTGGAACTGAATTCAAGGACACTAAGGTGTTTGAATTTTGTGACGAACTGGGAATTATTCAACAATATTCTTCACCTATTACTCCTCAAGTTAATGGAGTCGCCAAGTAAAAAAACAAGAATATTCAGGAAATGGCCAGGGTAATGCTCCATAACAAAAATCTACCTTTAAGGTTTTGTGGAGAAGCTGTTTTCACAGCATGTTATTTGATCAACCGTGTCTATTTAAGATCAAAAACTCTCAACACTCCTTATGAGTTGTGGTACGGTAGAAAACCCAACTTGCACTATCTTAGAGTGTTTCGTAGTAAGTGCTACATTCTGAAAGATCGAGAACAGAGAGAGAAATTTAACACCAAAAATGATAAAGGTATCATTCTGGGCTATGCTTCTGATAGTCGTGGTTTCCGAGTATTCAATCTCAGAACCCAAGTCATGATGGAATATGTTAATGTATCATCGATGATATTAGTAATTTTCATCATGAAAATTCTCCTGCTGAATTGCCTCCTTCAGAGACAATTGAGAAACTCAAAGAAATACCTGAATCAGTTGAAGTTATCAAAACTGTTACTGATCCTGATATTTCTAGTGACGAGGAGAAGAACTCTTATCAAGCTGCTCCTAAAGAACAAGAACGTGTCCCTCCACGACACCTCTGGGTTCAAAGGAATCATGATCCAAACAGTATTATTGGAGGAAGAGATTCTACAGCTAGAATAATAGGACAACTTCAAAATATTTGTAATTTTGGCTGTTATCTGTCTCTTGTAGAACCGAGAAATATTAATGAAGCTCTTAGCGATCCCGCACGGGTAAATGCAATGCATGAAGAGTTAAATCAATTTCAAAGACAAGACGTATGTGAACTAGTGCCTTGTTCCTCCAATTTTAATATTGTTGGCACCAAATGGATATTTAAGAACAAGTCTGGTGAATATGGCACAATTATTAGAAATAAAGCCAGACTTGTCGCTCAAGGATATTCACAAATTGAAGGTATCAATTTTGACGAAACCTTTGCACCTATGGCATGCCTTGAGTCCATTAGACTTCTATTAGCTCATGCTTGTTTTATAAAGGTTAAGCTTTTCTGGATGGATGTAAAATCTGCGTTTCTAAATAGGCTTTTATAAGAAGAAGTGTATGTTGCTTAACCAAAAGGGTTTGAAAACCGTGATTTTCCAGATCATGTTCTCAAACTCAAAAAGGATTTATATAGGTTAAAAAAAGCACCTAGAGCCTGGTTTGAAAAACTTACCACTTCTCTTATTAGGAAAGGTTTTTCAAGAGGTGGAGATGATAAGACTTTGTTTACCAAATGGAGTCGGAAAAACGTTGTCATTGCTCAAGTCTATGTATATGATATCATCAATGGGTCAACTTCAGAGAAGCTAGCAAAGGATTTTCAAGTTTCACTTGCTAGAGAATTTGAAATGAGCAATGTTGGTGAATTAAAATTCTTTCTAGGATTACAAATTCAGCAACATAAGGATGGAATTTACTTATCCCAAGAAAAGTATGCAAGGGATCTTGTGAGAAGATTCGGCTTGGATAAGTCTTCTCCAAAATTGACACTTATGCCTACTACTGGTAAACTGCATAAAGATGAGAAAAGAGTAAAAGTAGATCAAAAGTTGTATCGATATATTATTGGAAGCCTTTTATATCTAACAACTACTAGACCTGATATTTATTTTAGTGTTGGTTGTTGTGCCAAGTTTCAGGCTGATCCAAAGGAATCTCATCTTGCAGCTGCAAAAAAGATCATACGATATGTCAATCACACTGTCGGGTATGGTCTATCCTACACTTTTGATACTAATACTAACCTCTCCGCTTATTCTGATGCTGATAGGGCAAGATTTGTAGAAGACAGAAAGAGTACATCAGGGGGTTTCTACTATGTAGGATTGAATCTTGTTGCTTGGCACAGTAAGAAACAAAATTCACAATCCCTGTCTACATGAGAAGCAGAGTATATTGCTGCCGGGATCAGAGGCGTAGGAGCATAACTGTACCTTGGATAAGTGTGAGATTGATTGGGGTTCAACTATAGTCCAGACCGAAGTTAATTTGGAGTAGGCTAGTGTCTATAGTGGCTTAATACAGTGTATGTTTAATCTGGACTAGGTCCCTGGGTTTTTCCGCATTTGTGGTTTCCTCGTTAACAAAATTCTGGTATCTGTGTTATTTCTTTTCCGCATTATATTTTTATATAATTGAAATAATACAGGTTGTGCGTTGTTCAATCAATTAGAATATTCGACCTTATTGGTTGTTGATTTAAATTGATTGACACTTGGATATTGGTCTTTGGTACCATCCAAGTTATCTCTCTTTGATTAAGACTCGCAGATTGTATTTGCTTGAGTAAATAAAATCGAGAGATTGAGATAATAAATGCTTGAGATATTTTCTATTTGATTGAGTCTAGTTGATTCTGTAGAAAGTAACTCGGAGTTGTCCATACAGATTGCTAATCAAAATATTGTGTGTGCTTGTTAGACCCCCGCTTTTTCACTTATGGGGGTTTTAAATTGGGAAGATTTTTTTCTGAATGTAATCATCTTCTTGTCTTCTCTTTGGATTAGTTGACTCGCTGGTGTTTTCACGAATAAAAGTAATCTTAATTTGTGACTCTTGCACTTGAGTTCCATACTGTAGTTGTGTGATGTCCAACTGGTAACAGTTTTTTTGCTAGTTTTTTCACCACGTCTACACCATTTATTGCAGTGTAAGCCATATTTGAATGACAATATTGAGAGTTTTCAACAATCACCTGAATTGTACCTTCCCTGCGAGAAGGACTATATATGTTATTCATTACTCCGTAATTGTATGCAGATACTCTGTCGTTTTGAACAATCTGTTTGCCTTTCTCAATACCCAAATTTCTTTTTTGCACAGGTCTAGAATTTTTCGATGGTCGTGAAATTCAAATTCAGATGTAGAAAATATGTGAGAAACTCTAACAGGAAGATCTTTTCCAGGAATGAAAATCTCTAATCTTAATCTTGAATTTTGTGCATTTCTTCTCCGACCAAAGCTTTTCATACCAGGATGGTCTTGACTCCTGGTTACAAGTCTATGGTATAAATTTTCATTTGTATGTTGTGTAGTTGATATAGACATAGTTTTTTCTTTTGAGTTTTGGTATTCCACTAGTCCAAAATGTGGAATTTATGACAGACCAAAACTGTCGAAAACAGAGTTATACGACAAATACGAACCGTCCTAAATCTGTCATATTTTTGGTGTACTATTTTTTATAGGATGGTTCGTTTTTGTCTAAAATTAACAACGAATTTTGCTTGTCCAAAAATAACGACTAATAACGATTGTCCAAAGTTTATAATTAGAGATTCAGCATAATACGATTCAGGTGAGTCAGTTTCAGACAAATTTGATTCATTTTATAAGAATCTTTTTTGCCCTATTTTTTTTTCTTATTTTTCTTCTTCTTCTTTTTAGATTAATGCTACAAACACACTAACATATGAATTTGTAAGAAAATATAACCCATTCTATTATGAATTCAGTCAACTTAACAATCCAAACATCTGTAAATTCGACAACAAGAGCTACTTGATGTTCAAAACAACAAAGAAGAAGAAAAAACAATTGAAAATAAAAATAGTGTGATTTAAATCCAAGTGCACGATTTACGTATTGCTTTGGCCATTCAATCGTCTTGCCAGAATCAATATCTCCAAGTGTTCCATCTCCAGATTGCTGCTTATAATTTCAACGATAAGGACTTCATAATTTTCATCATTTGGTGGTGTAATAAAATTAACATGTCCAAGTGCAACTGCCTTATTCTTTACATCATCCCGTAAAGGATGACGGCGTTTCTAATATCCAAGCTCCACTGATGTAAGACACTGCAAAGAAAAGCATATAAAGGTTAGAAAACTTGGTGAAAATCTAATTAACATTAAATGGACGGTACCCACTGGTAGAGAATCTAGTGGGAATATCAAACATGCTTAAAGCGACATAGGTAAAGGGAATTAAGGGTGTTATAAAAACATACAACCAAGAGAGACCAAAACAAGATGAGTAATCTGAGGAAGATGAACAAAATTGAGGTACCTGCCAAATAGAAAGAGGTCACTGAAATCACACATTTGAACAAAAAAGGGAAAGCAAACATTTAAAATCCAACAATAAATTTAGTTTTAGACTGGAAATATATATATATAGGCTTTAAGGAAATAAAACCAAACAGACATTTGACCAAAAAGATAACTAACAAGTACAGAAAAAATAATATTTGGTTCTGACCATCAGCATAAGTACACGAGCCCGCAACAATTGGCACTGCAATTTTGTCAAGCACAACAATGGAATCATCAAGAGCCTTGTTGGATGCTGCAAAATTTTGTAAGGTTAGACCAATAAAGAACATTAGTAGCTTATGAAATAAAAAAAAAATTCCAACCTTGTGAGTAGTGTGTTGGATGGTAATTAATGCTCGTCAAGAAAATCTTCTGGGACAACAACATCTCACCAGCCTTTTACAAAAAATGAAACAGTTACATGATCGGAAGTAATAATCAAATAGAAATCACAACAACTCATCTTGCCTAATTAACTACAACAGACAGTCTACTATTTATATTTATATGTGATAAAATTATTGCTACCTCATGAGAGTCTCCAGGGGACAACCAAAGGCTAGGTTCAACAACTTCACAAAAATAATACATTACATGATGTTATGGTTTGACAAAAAAGATTGTGAAGGATGCTGCCCATAGCAGCAAACTTTCACCGAGACAGATATAACAATAAGTAAAATGAGACCAATACCCAACTTGATGTGTAACATTTCACAAATCGACTTCCCGGAGTCATCTATTCTACAAATGCGAGAAAGCATCGTGGAAGTACCTCTCAGTTTGGATACCGCAATTTGGATACCACATATCTTCTTCTGATGTAGCTATACGACTCAGGAGTCTATTTGTTGACTTGAACATGTGATAATCCCATGATCTTGTGGAACTTCTTCAACGAAAGGTATGTGGAGACTTGAACTTATCTATCACTCATGAGTCTATTTCTATTCTATCTCCTATTGAGACAAAAGTCGTATAGCTACATAGACTTTAATTTATACATATTTGATATTCCGTGTTGAGTTTAACTCGATTACATATTTCTCAAAATATGTGTTGGAAAGCTTTCGCTTTAACCAAGTTCATCTTTTATTCTTGACGAAAGTCAAAAGACGATCATGTGAAAATCGCATGGTAACATCTTATATGATTTGTGTGATACTGTCATTTGATGTAGACTCAGAATATTTCGTATTGATCATTTGTTCACTTGAAAATTGCTTCAAAGCTAATAGTTTGTAGAATAGAAATGGGAGTTTAGAACAATTAACCTTTGATTGGATATAGCACAGTATGCGTACTTGTATGCTGACTGTTGCAAATATATTCCAAGTACGGGAATCGAGTATGCATACCCATATGCGTACTAATTCAACAGTTGAACTCCAGAAACTATAGTATGCATACACGTATGCGTACTAGTTTCAAATAAGTTCGGTCATGAACGATAGTATGCGTACCCGTTTGCACACTGGTGAACAAGACCAGGTCCCGAAACTTAGGTATGCGTACCCATTTGCATACTTGAGTGGGTTAAGTTCTAAAATCGGTTATATATGTTTACATACTCATGAACAAATACATTTATATAATAAGGAATGCAATCTTTGCAAACCATGGCTATAATGTTCATGAATCGATTCGAGTGAATCAAAACTGATTTTGCTTCAATTGTGTCTTGTATACTTCTATGAGAATATAAACAATTCAATAACTTTATAACTAGTTTCATTTGAACTAGTTGTGATTAAGACTAACAAGGTTGATATGAAAGTGTTCATATGGATAACTTAGGTTAACTGTTCTTGAGCCAAATCAATATACACGTTTAGGTATGGTTACCCATATCTAAATAAAAGTATATTTTATTTGTGTGTAACAAACTAAGTTCAATCTAACGATTGAAATATATTAGCTTGAATCTTAAATCAGGTTTCATCTAACGGTGAATATTGAATCCTTTGTTACCAACGTAACATTGATTACAAATCCTATTTTGAAGATTATATAAGGGAGAACTCTAGAAACTGGGAAACCTGATCCCCACACCTCTTGTGTTTTATTAGTTACGACTAGAGTCGATTCTCCTTTAACCTAGGTTTTTCTAAAACTATTATAGGTTAGCGACTTAAAGACTTCATTGGGATTCTGAAGCCAGACCCAAATATTTTCTCTGTAGTTGCGTGTTCTAATCTTATTGAGTACTATATTTTCTAAGATTTTCTCGAGATTTAATCTCCGATAGGTAAGATATAAAAAGTAATCACAAAGCTCTTCGTTTTATTCTTTGTGATTCCACAATATCTTGTTCCGCTATCATACAATTAAGTTATTATGAGGTGATTGATATTACTAGGCTGTTCTTCAGGACTAAAAGACCGGTGTATCAATTGGTTCCTGTTCACCTTGATTTATCAAAAGCCGGAACAAAAACTCGTAGGTATTTCTGTGGGCGACAGATTTATCTATTCAATAGACTTTCTGTGAGACAGATTTGTTTATCAAGTATCTGACTTTGGGTTGTAGCAACTCTTAGTTTTGGGTGAGATCAGCTAAGGGAATCAAGTGCGTAGAGTCCTACTGGGATTCAGAGGCATAAGGAACGCGAATGTACCTTAATCAGTGTGAGATTGGTTATCGCTCAACTATATTCCAGTCCGAAGTTAACTTGTAATATGCTAGAGTCTGTAGCGGCTTAATACAGTCTGGTGTTCAAATCTGGACTAGGTTCTGGGATTTTTCTGCATTTGCGGTTTCCTTCTTTAAAAAATTTCTGGTGTCTGTGTTATTTGTTTTCCACATTATATTTGTTTATATAATTGAAATATCACAGGTTGTGCGTAGTTTAATTAATTAGATAATCTAACCTTTGGTTGTTGATATAAATTGATTGACACTTGAACATTGGTCTTTGGTACCATTCAAGTTGTTTCTCATAATAATCAGGCTCGCGGATTTCTATTTGTTTGATTTGCTGATTACATTGAGAAACAGAGATATAACTCTTGGATGTATTTTCCTTGATTGAGTCTGACTGTCTAGTTGATTCTCTTGGAAATATATTGGAGTTAGTCCATACAGATTTCCTAAACGAAATATTGGGTGTGGTTCTTAGACCCCCGTATTTTCATAATCTTTATAGTCATTTGGTTTAGGACATACCCTCATCAAATGACCAATTAATACGAAGAATAGGCAAAACTTAAGCATTCTTTCATTCTTCAACGTTACTGCATATGTTGGGTTGTTTGGTAATGTAAAAAAATTGGCTTGAGTTAGGGGATGGTTGATATCTATGTGAGTTTTGGTTCTAGAAAATTTTCCCCACGTACGTAGTTGCTTCATATACTGGGATATGACAGGTTTTCCCTATTTGAGATATGCATTCAAAGACAAACATTGCACTTAGGTTTTCCACCGGGAGGCCATCGATATGTATGCCAAAGTCCATTATGTTGAATATGTACTCACAAAGTAATTTCCCCGGAACACTTTTTATTATCCACGGTATACCCTCCATGATCATTTCAAAATCTGAGCGTGACTCAAATTTTCAATCAGTGAAAATAGAGATATAATGAGCATGATTTTTTTTCTAGTATTTATGCAGAACTTCCCGAACTGCCGTGATTTGTGGAGTTTGAGCAGTGATTATCTTTAAAACTAAGCAGTTCTGGTAATTCAATATAGAACCAGGGAAGTGGGTGTTGATGTTTATTGTGGATGACGATTTTTTTTTTAATTCTTTTTTATGATAGTAAGTTTGAGAAGTGGTGTAAAAGATCATCAGTTGAGTTAGGATTAACATAGTTTGAAGACATGTTTGAAAGAAAACCAGAGTATGAATATGTGCTGAGAGCAACTGCAGTGGAGGGAGTATAACCAAAGAGAAAAAACCAAAAAAAAGTAAAACAAATTGGTTTACTCCGTGCTAGGACGCTACGGGGAAAAGACCAAAAACTAAAAAAAATTCATCTGGCACAACTTTAAAGTTGCGCCTCAATCAGGCGAACTTTAAAGTTGCGGCCTATTTTTTTTTTAATTCGAGCGTAACTTAATGTTACACCCCACCATCAGACGCAGTTTAAACTTCCGCCCCACCATCAGGCGCAACTATAAATTACACCCGTTCAAACGCAACTTTAAATTACGCCCGACTAAAACCAAACTAAAGACCAAATATGGTTTGGTTTTTGGTTTTACTCTGGTCTTTGATATTTACTCCCTCTCCACTGCGTTTGGTTTTTACTCCAAAATTTTAGTTTTAGTTAGGGCTGCAAATACTCCTGTACGGCCCGGTTCTCTTATGGAACCGGTGTCTGTACCTGGTGTTGACCGGTACCTCCTTTTGAGGACCAGTACCTGGTGTTGTACCGGTCCGGTACCGGGTTTTTACCTGTAAAACAAAATATGCACAATAATATTTTCTTTATCTAATTGTTCTTTAACACATTAAATACATCATGTGTTATGTGTTTAACATTAAAACAACAGTTCCACACCACTTTCACTTCCATTCCAAAAATATACAAGACTGCGACAATGATTCAATGAATATCAAGCTCCCTTTGATTCCTCTTTCCCTTTTTGGTTGAATCTACGCTTCATTACTCGAAGGATTGGGCATTGTTGTATATGAAGTCTCATAGAAGTTGTCCCATTTTGCTTGGGATCAGCAGCATATACCTTTGAGCAATGCCTATATTTTTCTCTTGTAGAATCAAGTTTCTTAAAATGTTCCCCTAGATGTCCCATTTAGCAACTCAAGTGATTGCCATGTTGCAATTGAAAACATAACTCATTAATCATTATACTAAAAAGAAAAAACAGAAACAAAGTAAGTAGCTGAGCAAACAAAATCTATTTCATGAACATAACAAACCCATGTTCTCTAATAATCTCATGAACATATTTTCCACTGAAAATGAACACACTTTAAGAATGAAAGAACCAAAACTAAATACCCTAAAAATCAACAAGCAACTGAGCAAACAAATCTAGTTCATTGGCAGTTGAAGAATCAATTTAGTCTAGAGAATACTGCTTTGTTGAGGCCTTTTATCAAACAGCTGGTTAACAGCACGACTATCACCCTTTTTTACCTAACAAAGACATATTTTTATACACAAATAGCAAATCGAAATAGTACCCAATCTCTGTAATTATCTCATAGACAAATTTGTCAGTGTAAACAATTAGACAACAATTTAGGAACAATCAAAAAAATTAATCTCAGATAAACCCTAAATCAGATTCAAACATATGCAATTAAACATATTAATTAAACATGCAATCAATTTTTAAGAACCCTAAGTTAAACAAATCGAACTTAGTTAGATTTTTAAGAACCCTAAATCAGAAGAAGATTAGCAAAGTACCTGACTCAGATTCCAGTTTGAATCGATTTTGGGTTCTTGACTGAAGAATAAGGTATAAGAAGAAGAGGAATTAGGTGTTCTGATGGTGTGGTTTTTGTTCTTGAGCGAAGATGGGAAAGATTTGTTGAGAATCAAAGGTTAAAATTATGAAGGCTGCTCTTCAGGAACAAAGAAGAAGAAAAGAAAAAAAGAGTAACTCTCGAAGATATAATAGATTTTCTAAACCTAGGATAGACGGATAAGATTAGAAATAAAAAAAATCTGAACGGCTAATATAACCGGTACATATGGTCTGATTCAAGTCCGGTCCTCCCCAAAAACCGGTGTCTGTACCGGTTCTCAACTTCCAGTACTGGTGTCTGTACCGGTTCCGGTTCCAGGTACTCTCAACAGGTTCTTGTGCAGCCCTTTAGTCGATGACTGTGTTTACTCTCACAACGCCTGAAACGACTATAATAAAGGTTCGAAAGAAAATTAAGTTTTAAGTTTTTTATTTATTTTTATGACACTGTTTCAAAACTGATGACATCTGCACGCGGGTAATACTAATTTTTGGACCAAATAATAATTTTTTTGAACCAAACTAAAAATATATTATTAAAAAGGACCTTAAAACAATTAGACCAAGTCAACTGACCAATCAACCACACTTGTATTCTAATTCTAGACTATGGGATAGTTTCTACTTTTAAGAGAGAGATACAGATTAGAATAACACCGCCACATAGTATACAGTATCTAGAAGAACCAGAATTCGCTCTAGTTCTCCAACTTCTTCAGAGGCGTCACTACAACACAGCAGCAGCTTTTAAAAACAGGTAACGCAAGTCTCTTTTTCTTCCTAAGCATATTGTAAACCTAATTTCCGTAGTTCGATGTCCTGCTAACTAGGGTTATGCAATTGTTCCCTGCGGATTACCTAGGGTTTTGAGCGCTCCTAACCTTGTGATTCCGGGGTTATTCAAGTAGGATAATCTTCTGATTTGGGGGTTATTCAAGTAGGATTTCTTTAGCTAGTTTTGTGTCTGTTTAAATCTAGAATCTTAGAGGTAGTTTAGGTTTGGCAAAATTATCTTGTTTCTCGTTAGGGTTCATCTGTTTGTTTCTTTTTCCAGAAGTTTTGATAGAATTGTGGTTTTTAGAAGTGATTTGGGCGTTTTAATCTGTGAAACCTTGAGGGTAATTTATTAAGTTTCGTTCCTTCTAGAGCATCCTATAATTTATTTGTAGATGCAGCTGTGATATCTACTGCGCATTAATTTGAATCTCTGATTTCTCATAAGTGCTTGGTAAAATTCAGGTGGTTTTGAGGTTGTTGTTTTGATATAAGATGGCTAGAAATGAGGAGAAAGCGCAGTCTATGCTGAACAGATTCATTACATTAAAGAACGAAGAGAAGAAGAAACCTAAAGAACGCCGTCCTTTTCTTGCTTCTGAGTGTCGTGATCTTGCAGAGGCTGATAAATGGAGACAGCAAATAATGAGGGAGATAGGTAGGAAAGTTGCTGATATCCAAAACGAGGGTTTGGGTGAGCACCTGCTTCGTGACCTCAATGATGAAATTAACAAACTGATTAGAGAGAAAGTACACTGGGAACGTCGGATTCTAGAGCTAGGTGGTGCAAACTATACTAAGCACTCTGCTCAGATGACAGATTTGGATGGTAATATCATTGATGTACCAAATCCTAGTGGCAGAGGTCCCGGATATCGATACTTTGGTGCAGCCAAGAAATTGCCTGGGGTGAAAGAGCTATTTGAGAAGCCACCTGAACTGAGAAAGAGGAGGTCTCGGTATGAGATTTTTAAAAGAATAGACGCAAGTTATTATGGGTATAGAGATGATGAGGATGGGATACTCGTAAAACTTGAGGGCCCTGCAGAATCTGAGATGCGAGCCGCAGCTTTGAAGGAATGGCAAAGAATGGAAGAGATCAAGAAGGAGGCAAGGAGGGCAGTGAAGAGTGGGGAAGTTGTGAATGTGACAGAAATTCTGTTTGAAGAAGAAGAGGATGTTGTTGAAGAGGAGAGGATAGCCAAAGAAAAGGAGACCAAGAAAGAGGAGTTTGTTGTACATGTGCCGCTTCCTGATGAGAAGGAAATTGAAAGGATGGTTGTTGAGAAGAAGAAAAAGGAGCTGATGGATAAATACATGAGCGGCGACCTCTTGGAAGAGCAGACCGAAGCCAAAACGATGCTTAATATTCATCGTTAACTGACATAGAGAAAGCCTTCTCATGGAACTGCTATTTCATCAGGTGTGGACAACACTTTAACTTTGTATTGACTTGATAGAAACTTTGTGGACCCATGCTTTTTCCCGATTATCGTATCATCTTGCAATCAGTTTGACTGTTCTTGTTACTATCTTGTGGTTGTGAGAAAGGATCCAAATGTAGTGTTCCCTAATATCTCAAAGCTGATAGCTAAGACTGCAGTTTTGCTACTGAACTTCTTTGATAGTTTTGAAATTTCACTTTAAACATCAAATGTTTCTGAAGGCATGCGTATCTTAGTTGAATTTGTAACATTATTTTCCTCTAGTATTATATTTTTTGCGGGTTAAGCTTTATGCTTTTTGTAAAAGGTATTTGCATAAGAGGGCTGGTTTTGTTAAATTGAAAAGATTATTGTGCTCCGGCAATTATGATGTTGGGACTGTTAATTCATGTTGTTATTGTAGATGCATCTTTTCATGCAAATGGTGTATATTTGTTTCTGAAGACTGCAGTTTTGCTACTGAATTTCTTTGATAGTTTTGAAATTTCACTTTAAACATCAAATGTTTCTGAAGGCATGCGTATCTTAGTTGAATTTGTAACATTATTTTCCTGAGTATTATATTTTTTGCGGGTTAAGCTTTATGCTTTTTGTAAAAGGTATTTGCATAAGAGGGCTGGTTTTGTTAAATTGAAAAGATTATTGTGCTCCGGCAATTATGATGTTGGGACTGTTAATTCATGTTGTTATTGTAGATGCATCTTTTCATGCAAATGGTGTATATTTGTTTTGTTTTAATCTTTTGGTAGGATAATAGGATGTTTCATTCCTGAGCCAATCTAAGGATGCAAATGCAGTTGAATTTTCATAGATATATGAATTTGTCGATCGTTCTTTGCTTTGTATCTCGTCTTGATCTCTTTGTTTTCATACATCCATTTCAAACCGCATTTAACATTGATTCAAGTTTATGTGAAGCAACATCAGAGGCATTTCAGCCTCTATTTTCAACTAATCTATCAGTTTCAGTAAAGTTATCAGAAACCTGGTTTTCTTTGTTTTTGTTTTTTGAACTAGGACATTAAGTGTAGCCTTTTGTTACTCCCATCATAGTTCTTTTATTTTGCGTTTTCCCATAATGATCCATTTTTATTTGTTCTTCAGGGGGAAGTTGATAAATGCTTTAAGCCTGGTAAGTCCAACCTTATTTAGAACTCTAGAGTTCACATTGCAGGATTGTTGTGCGGCTTATGATTTCTGAGAGGTCTCTAGTATCAATTTTGAATTTTGTAGCTTTTGGAATGTTAATACTGTAGGCTAAGATGACAGCTAAGATGACAGTAATTTGCTTGCATGCATGCGTTCTCTGTTTAAACTAGAGTTACAAAATTGTTTGGCTGTTTTGTGCCAAGGTTATTGCTCTTAGAGCAAGGGCTATGGAGTGAGACGGTCATTCAAGATGGAGGAGTTGAGCATCAAATATCAAATTTGGTGCCATTATGGGAAAGTGAAAGACAACTTTTCCCCAAACTCTACCAAACACTCCTGCAACCGAAGAGGTGTGTGATAGTGAAGCCTAAGCGGATGAATCTCAGGCGTTCAGAATTTATTTTTTTTGTCTTAGGCGGTTGAACTAAATACGGTCCCATTTGTTCAACGATTAACCTCGTACCTCCTCCATCCCCATTAATCACAAACCTACCTTGCCAAGTAAAACAAAGAGCAATTATAGTATCAATGAAAAATTCCCAGTATGCTGCGAAATGAAACTGAGACCGAGGAATTGATTCTGGTTTTCATGTTCATAAATTTTGATTCCAATCTGGGCACATCCACATTCGACAAGACCTAGCAATACCTAAAGAACCATCTTTGAATGAAGAGAGCTGATCTTTAATGAGGCACGAGCCTCGTAACTCCGACCTTTGCTAGAGTAAGTCTTGGGCCATTTACATCGGCCAATTTTGAGAAAAGGTGGCAGGAGAATATATATCGTTAAGACACCAATATTAGGATCAATTTTGTAATTTTCAGCAAGGATGGTTTGACATCAGGTACCTGTATCAGGATCCATTCTGACTTCAAAGTCTTCAACACAATTTGGTCCAGTGTGTTTAAAGAGACTTTATCGGCTAAATGCTAACCCAGTCTAGTACTTTCTACTTGAAACTTGAAAGCTAATCGAACTGCTCAAAACAACTGTATCTTGTCGTCACTTTGTAATCCATAAAACTGAAGTTACTGTTCGACTTTTCCACTTTTTATTCCCAAAGTAAATGTAAACAAGGTACACGATAAGTTAGCTATATTTACATCTGAAATATCCCACCACCCATTGATATTAATGCGATGGTCTGTCGTTCGTGCGCTAGCATCCTAGGCAAACCAGCAGTTGGTTGTTTCTGGAAAATGGAAACGAACAAATTTATTCCATAACGCATTTCTATTGCCTTTCTGCTTCAATAGATTCCAGTTCATTTGCTTCTTTTGTTTTCTCATCATTTTCTTTATCTTCCTCGGTCGTAGTATTTGTGAGTTCTTCTTTGTTCTTCCCCCACAAAACGCTGTATAAGCCTCCTATTAACAGCAGTGCACCGGCAATACTAGCAACAAACATTTTGAAAATTCAACGAATTAGTTTTCATAAGGAGGTGATCGCAAATGTTAATTGGGATATCGGTAAGGATTTATTTTGTAATATGTACCTTCCCCAATGCAACTGCTCCTTCCATATGAAGGCAGTGAAGATGATAGTAATGACAAGTGCTAAAGGAGTAAACATTGCTATAAAAACTGGTCCTTTTCTTTCTATACACCAAGCTTGCAACCAGTAGGTCATTCCAGTTACAACTATACCCTGTCGTGCGAACATGAAAATAACTTTGTGTCTATGTTGTGAAATGCAAGTTCTGAAGATGTTTCAAAGTTACAATTAAGAGATCGGAAGCATCGTAAAATCAATGTGAGTTTTAATGATGTATAAAGGGTTTAAAGGGCGGTGGGCTCCTGGAGACGTACACAGTAAGCCACAGAGAGAAGGTGAATGTCCCATCCAAGCTTCCATGAAGATGGATTATTCCTCTCAAAGATTACAGCCACAATTAGCGATTGAATAAAACTAAACCAGCACTGCAGGGAAGTCAGATGTATTTTTGCTGGATATAACTTGATAAGGGGACCCTGGAAGGAGACATATATACAATCAATTCAAGTAACAACAGAAATCTATCAGGATATGTGAAAGGATGCAGATATTATACATGGCAAATCTAGCCGTAAAAATGAGAAAAAATTGGTTGCCCAATTTAAGTACTCTTAAAATATGACCATTGATATAATGCATGACAATTAGATTTGAAAAGCATTATAACCAAACATATGATTGACGGTGAGCTTTCTTTTCCACAATTTTTCTCTTCTCTAGAAGATTTCCTTTGGCTGTGACATGACATAATATTATTGTTCAATGATTACTGTTTTATCATTTTGAGCAAGCAGCTGAGGATCACTTTCCACTGACCTATGAAAAGTCCCCATAACGACAAGAAAGTTATGAAGAAATTGCAAATGTTTTAAAAAGGGGTAGTCGTTTTATATACGTAAGTTTGGATTCTTTATAGAAAGTAGAAAGTAGAAACCACTTGGATTCTTTGAGCAATTTATTACAGTTGGATTAGAACTGGAATACCAACACTAAGTTGAATCAGAACTGGAACACCCAAAGAGCCATCTTGGTTCTTGAAACAAAACTAAAATTGTATCCTGTTCTGGCTCTGGAGCCATATCTAAATATCTTTCGGCTTCGAGTGAATCGATGATAACCTTGTGTTGGCTATCAGTTTCAATGTGACCCTAATGGAAACGTATTACAAGAGGCATATGAGAGTTCGGTTACTGGAGGCCAGTTTATAAAGTTAACTGCAAGATGAGCCAAAACGACCAAAATGTATTTGCAGAAAGCATGATGAGTGCTCCTTTAACTGAATCAACTGCCTTTGATGATGAGTTAGATGGGTCATTGAAAATATGACTGGTTTGATGGTGATGAAATGATGAAGAATTCCAATTCATAAACTTCACTGCAGGACCCATATATAAAGCAACTACTAGAGCTCCTGATAAGCATATTATAGTCCCAACCACCTTTGCCACTCTGTAATAATGCTTTAAAGTAATGATTTCCATCCTGAAAAATAATATTAGTTTTTTTAAACTTTACTGCATCAGTATGTCTTCATCATCTACATCACCGTCTTTCTTTCTCTCAATGTAGCAATAATAATTTTCCAGTGGTTTTCAAAATATCCAAGAATTTCTAATATGGGAAAGCTCATGTTTTTTTTTTTGACTGAAAAGTGAAAGCTCATCAAATGAAAAATTGGGGTGTGTTGGTTCCAGCCACCTCTGGCACCAGGTGATGAATCTTCCTCCAAACAAGAAAAGAAAACTAGAAATGGATATACCTGGCAAAATAAAGTAATGGTGAAATGTGTATGTAGGCATTCTTTACCTGAGAAAAGCAGCAATGATGATGGTAATGGCAGGAATTGTATTGGTGCTAGCAGTAGCAACTGTTGCTGAGGTATTCTTAAGAGCGACAGAATACAGATTTAAACTCAATGTAATCCTGTTGCAATGGAACAAAATAAATATCACTACGAGAAGCCCGAGTAATAGCAACGGGACCGATGACCGAATAGATTTACTTAAATTTTTAGCTGAAGGGACAATAACAGGACTCACCCAAACAAAGAAGCAAAAAAAATCTTGCATAATAAGTAGAGCGATGGTCTAGGAGCTTTTTTCCTACACAAAATTTAAAGGCTGCAGAATCTTTTAAGAGAAAGTACAAATGAAATGAGCAAATAACAGAGAAAATTAACACACACACACACGCATACCTTTCAAGGAAGAAAGAAAATGGAGTTAAGGCAAGTGAAGCAAAAGCTTGTCTGTAAGCAACAAAAACAAAAGGGTTCATTCCTGCACCAATTGCTGCTTTAGAAAACAAAGCCATGCCTGCATATACAAATTGTATGAACATCATTGCGATATATGGTTTTTGGCTTTCCATTGATGAAGTTATTCTAGTTGATAAGCCCTTCATCAGTTATGAATATGTATGTGCCTTTTTGTTTGTTAATTCACTTGTATTGAGGTACCGTTGGTGCTGAAGAAGCTCTCGATCAGTTTTATAACTAATTAATGTCATGTATGGTTCTATGGTAAAGTCTATACCTGGTAGGGTTAAGATCCTACTACTTGTCTAGCAAGTGGGTATCTCAAACGACGGCACGCTGCAGTAAGTGCGGTTACGAATTTCTAAAGTAGATGAAATGACAAATTATATAAACGGTAAATTATCCTTTGATCCTTTTTTTAGAACGCGTGAGTGGGAGATAGTTTTCTTAATTGGAGAATATGAATTACTAATCCCATCCAATGATGTCCGCTAAGAGGTGTTTTTTGGGGACGGAAATACTAAAATACATTTCCATCTAAATTAAAGTTTAAAACTAAAAATCAAAATCAAAATCAAACCCTAACAAGTTCTTAAAGATAGGTTAAATTGAATTGTTGTTGAGCAAGTAAGAAGAAGAAATGGCTTCATTGAGAAGGTACATGATATCCAATCATATTTAAAGTGTTGTTGTTCTAAAACTTCGTTTGGGTTAGAATCATAAACTAAAACTTTTCCGTTTCGGTTTCAAGCCACTCCCCGCTTGTGTCGATGAATACCATGCCTATATATATCTAGTGCTTTCATGGTTTTAGGATGAATACCATGCCAGAACTTACTATTTCAGACAGATTTTTTTGTATGTTTTTGTCCTCAAACCGGCACGATACACTTGGGAATCGACCATGTCGGCACTACTACCGGCATGCTCGATAATGAAATTTCTGTGACGGCAATGTACTTACAATATCAAAATTGGGGGATATTGTGTATCAGCATGGTGAAAGTATGAATACCATGCCGATTTGGTCCTTGCCGACATGGTATTCATACTTTTACCATACCAGCACTGAGTTTTAAAAAAATCAAATGTCAATACATTAATACCTATTTATGACTAATTGGAGCACTTGTATATTCAGCTTGTTTACTTTCCTGGGTTGGTTCTTCACCTAAACCTTCATGATCATAAATATATTGATTTAATGTTGTTGCGTCAACAAATTCAATAATAATGATTCATTCTAATGATTATCAAACTAATCTATTAACTTAGCTAATTATAATTAACCACTAAACATGGTTAGTTAGGGGTAGATTAGGAATTAGTTGACATACTTGGATAAGGGGTGACTTTGATTTACTATTTATATCTCGTTTTTATCTTTTTCCTCTATCCCCCAATTAATATAAGTATCCCCAATTGCGCGTTCTTTTTTTAGGTGGTTCCACTTCCAAGTCTATTTGGTCCACAAGTATCTTAAGTACTTCTTGTTCACTCGATACATAATGACTTTTTTTTCCTCTCTAATAATTTCTCTTTAAGAAACTTAAAAACTGAAATCTCTCAAAATATTAGTTGAAAATTGATAAATCTTATATATATGGAAAGGTCTCGACGAGACCTACACAACAAGTACCCATTATAGTATATTTCAGATTTTTATTTTTTTGAGGTATAATAGTAATTCATATGCGAGCATGAGCACTGATAAAACTCCGCAAACTTTCTCCCAATCCTCTACCAACTCCGCAAAATTTCTCTTCCTCTTGAGGGAGAAAATGTTACCCAGACCTATTGAAGAACTGGGGACATCTCGAGTTCAACTGAGACAACAACAAAAAGGTTTTCAAGTTTCTTGGTAGAAACCTCAAGTTTCTCGAGCATAACCAAATCCAAAGTTACATGGGATGGGAAAATATATTAAAAATTGTGCATAACACAGACCATTTGATGACAAACGAAATAGCTACGAAAAATGTGGCTTCTCTAAACAACTGTTGGATGAATTGTTTGCAAAAATTCTGAGATTTTCTTTGTAGATTCTCTTTTTTATTTATGTTTTATCATGGATTTACTTAGATTTTCTTCCTAGATTCTCTTTTTATTTATGTTTTATCATGGATTTACTCCTTTTCTCTTGATTTGTTGTTTTTATTGTTCAACTAGGCGTTCTTTCCTTGTGTTGTTTCTTTGAAGTTTGTTCTGATAGATTCTAAGTTTACTATTTTAGATTTCTTATACCTAATGGAGTCTTAAAATCCTCTTGCAGGAACGCTCGTCTACATCATGAATAGCATCAAGTATGGATCCTCTTGGTACACTTTGCTTCTTATGTTAACATTATTGTTACAATCACTCACAGTATTATCATTTCCGACAGCAGTATTGCAATCCATCAGTCTCAAGATGGTCTTCTACAGTATATTCCAGTATTCTATTCAAGCTAATCATGTGTATGATCGTATGTATACCAGTAACCTTTTACAGTTCAACTCAGTATGGCCGATTCATCATAGTCTTCATCAAAATTTGAATTTCAAAATTTCCTAAATTCCCTCCTTTCACGGAGTGGAAAGCTGTCAATCAAAATAGCTGTCCTCCGATTATCCCTCAGTTGACCATGCAGTCATTTAAGGTTAGATATTATTCAGGTTACTCAACTTATATTCTATTATTATCTCCCTTACGCATTGAGTATTGCAGTATACACATTTATGATTCAGTTATTCTCGACCAGTTGGAGTTTATAACAAAAATTCTAATAACTCAGAAACCATATCCCCATCTTTCTCAGTCGCTTCTCATATCTCCAAGAGAAATGGCCTCTTCATCCAATAACCAAATTTCAGTTATCACCCATAATATGCATAACTCAACTATTCGAGATCTTTGCGCAAGACAAATGAGAAAAAACTTGGGTTCCAAGCAAACTCTTATCCCTGAAGTCTCAAATGAATGGAAGAATACCCTGATTGGATTTTTTTTTTCCACGTGGATACTGAAGATATTAGGAAAGCTACCATTTCTTTATGGAAGAGATTTAAGGTCAAAGAGGTTCGTGGAATCGAGAAGAACATTTTTCTCTTTAAGTTTCATTCACCTGAAACAATGGGTTTTGTTCTCAAAAAGGGACCCTGGAATGTTTTTAAATGTCTCCTCAATATTAAAATCTATGATCCTGCTATCAGTGTGCAAGAACAAAAGTTTACTCACCAAGTTTGGAGTGTACAATTTCAGCATCTCCTATTAGAACACCACTCTCGATCTGTTGTAGAATATGCAGTCAATGAATTTGATGAAAAGATCTCGATTGATCCAGATCATTGCAGACCAGGTGCTGGAGGTTTAATAAATTCAAGAGTTAATATTGACTTGTCAAAGCCTCTTCATAGAGGTGGCTGGTGGAACACGACTGCAGGAGGAGTTGCTTGGGTACGCTACAACTGGGAAGGGCAAACCCACAATTTATGTAAAGAGTGTTTCACAATTGAACATAAAGATGAAGAGTGTGAAAATGTTGCTAAAGATTTAAAAATACGGCGCTATACTAATGAAAAATATATTGCATATATTCATGAGTTAGCCATATATTATGGAGTGGAGATTGTTGAAGACCTAGATTTATTGGTGCAGAAAATATGTGAAGCTAGTCAAAGAAAAAATGAAGGAAAAAGACAAGGAAGAAATGGATGAGGGTAGAAAACCAAAGAGGTCCAAAAACGCTGATCTAGATGCTATCTTGTTAGAAGGCGAGGATATTCAAGATAATGACCATAATCAAGATGTTAATACTGGTATCAATGTTAAGAGTACTGGAAAAAGGCCAACCACTAATTAGATTGATGATATGGAACATGATTTGATTGAGGAAGGAGAACTAGCCGAGAAGGAGTTCTTTCATGACACTGATGAGGACACTGCTGTTGTGGTAAATTTTCTCTTAAACACTTATCTTATATTTCCTTCTTATTTACAGTCTTTCATTTTGAATTCTATTTCTCCTCAGTTTTGCTGTCATATTGTAGTTTTAAATCATCTCTCAAACATGAAAGTTTTAAGCTGGAATTGCCAAGGCTTTCTAGGTAGTGATACAAGAGATCATCTTTTACATCTTAACCAGCTTCACTACCCAGACATAATTTTTTTATCTGAAACTAAAATAAATGATAGAAGGATTCTTAATCTTTTTAATTATTTAGGCTTTCCTAATAAATCTTTTGTCCCATCCATTGGTTTAGCTGGTGGTCTTCTGTTACTTTGGAAAGATGGCTTTTCTCTGGACATTGTTGGTTCAACAGATAAAATGATTCATGCGATTGTCTCTAACGACCCTAGTAAAGGTGAATGGTTTCTCTCCTGTGTCTATGGTACATCCTATAAAAAAGACCAACCAGATCAATGGTCATATATCTTAGATCTTAGTAAACCTGTGAAAATTCCTTGGGTTCTCATAGGAGACCTAAATATTACTATTGATCCTCAGGATAGAAACACTCATACCCCTAATTCTACACCTCAAGAAGTTCTAGAATCTATTAATAAATATGGATTATCAGTTCTTAGATTCAGTGGAAACCCTTTTACTTAGTCTAGCAACAAGCACGGTACTGGTAAGTATAAATCTCGTATTGATAGAGCCTTAATTAACAATCTTTGGACCCTTATTTACCCTGATGCTCTTCTTACCAATTTATCTCAGAGGGGTTCAGATCACTGTCCCATCTTACTTGACATGTATAAACCTGATAGGGGAAATGGTAGAATTTGGAAATTTTGGGAACATTGGTTCCAAAATAAACAATGCCATGAAGAAATTAAAAAGTCTTGGTCTGCTTGTTATCAGGGTTCTAATGCTTTTGTGTTGTCTACTAAGCTATCTAATACTAGACACAAGTTGTCTAAATGGAGTAAAGCCACTTACGGAGATATTTCAGCCAGGATTTTAAATTTACAAGCTAATATTTCCAAACTCCAAGCTTCAGATAGAGATGGTTCCAACACTAATGCAGTTATCAAACTGGAGAAATAGATTAATGATCTCAACAATATCCTTGCAAGCTCTAATAAGCAAAAGTTGAGGGACCATTTTTTCAATGATATGAACAAAAACTCAAAGTACTTCCACATCAGATGCAACAAACGAAGATCTCGAAACATGATTGATGCTCTTCTTTCTCCAAATGGTACTTGGTGCACTGATAAAACTTCTCTTGAGAATCTCCTCTGTGATCATTTAAAAAAAATAATGACCACTTCAATACCAGGTAATAGCTACTACTTCTTGGAGCACATTCCTTCTATCATCACTGATGATGACAATCTTGAACTTGAAGCAATCCCTTATGAAGAAGAAATCCATAAAGATCTAATGACAATGGAACCATGGACAAGTCCGGGTCCATATGTCTTTCCACCTGGGTTTTATCAGTCGCAATGACAAGTTGTAAAATAAGATGTTTGTAGTATGACAAATTCTTTCTTCCACTCTGGATTCTTACTCAAAGAACTCAACAAAACTAGAATTTCACTCATTCCCAAGGTGATATCTCCGAGTAAACCTGAGGAATTCAGGCCAATTGCATTATGCAATACAATCTACAAGATTATTTTAAAATTTATCTCACTTAGAATAAAGAAACATAATACAAAAATTATTTCACCAATGCAAGCTGCATAGGTTCTTGGGAGAATTATTTCTGAAAATATTTGCCTTGTTCAGGAGATTGTCCAAGCCATGAAAAAAATAAGAGGGTCGCAGTGGTCCCTTAGCTCTCAAGATGGATATGTCGAAAGCTTTCGACAGATTAGAGTGGAGTTTTTTGATTGATGTTCTTAAAAAGTTTGGTTTTGGAGATAAGTTTTGTCAACTGATCCATCAATGTATATGCACAACTCGGATTGAAGTACTTCTAAATGGAAGTCCTTCTAAAGCTTTTAATCTGTCAAGAGGTATACGTCAAGGGGATCCCTTATCTCCCTATTTATTTATCTTAGAAATGGAATCCTTCTCAAGAGTTCTAGCCCACTGTGAAAGAACTAAGAAAATCACTTGTATAAAGATATCGAGATCATCCCCTAAAATTAATCATCTACTTTTTGCAGATGATTGTCTCTTATTTTGCAAGGCAACTCTTGATCAGACAAACGAGCTTCTAAAAATTATTGAAGAGTTCAGCGTGTGTTCTGGACAACTAATAAATTTCCACAAGTCTTCCGTTTATTTTAGTTCGAACATGTCTCCTTCATCTTGCCAAACTTTCAGTGGTATCTTGCAGGTACGTGAAATGAACCTAAAGAAAGAACAATATCTAGGTTTTCCTTTTTTTATTGGGAGAAATAGGAAATTTCCTTTTACAAGAGAAGATGAATCGACGTTTTTCAAATTGGATTGCGAGTAATATGTCAGAACCTGCTCGATCCGTAATGATTAGGAATATCTCAAATGCTATTCCAATCAGCCATATGCAAAGTTTTAAGTTACCAGATGCCACCATTAACAAGATGAATTCCTCTCAACAAGCTTTCTGGAGGAATAAAAAAACTAATAAAGGCAGGAAAATAATAACTTGGAGAAGAGTTTGTTATCCTAAATCAGAGGGTGGTCTCGGTTTCCGTGATATGCACACTTTTAACAAAGCCTTGCTGGCAAAGTCGGCCTGGAAACTCTGTACAAATCAGTTTTCGATTATTTCTAAATCTTTAAAGGCAAAGTATTATCCAGATGATAATATTTTTAACCTAAAGAAGAAATCTAATACAACATGGTCATGGTGTAGCATCAGTTCAGAACTCCAGTTCATTCAGAAGTATAGTTGTTGGAATCTGGGGAATGGGGAATCAATTCTTATCTAGAAGAACCGTTGGATCCCTGAGTTTCAAGACCCTCCTCAACCAAAACAAGGCTGCAGTGTTGCTCAAAATTATTCACATATTCAATAACTCTTCATGTCATATTCTGCAGAATGGAATATTGCTCTTCTCGGTGTCTTGTTTAATCCAGAGATAGTTGATCTTATTCTGACTATATATATTCATCCTGCGCATTCTGACAGGCTGATTTAGTTATTAGAAAAAAATTGGACTTTTTCTGTTAAGTCTTGTTATCAGAAGATGCTACATGAGTCTGCTCTTATTCAACCAGTTAATACCAGGATGCGGAAGATCTATTGTAGATTATGGAAGCTGCCTACTTTACCAAGGATAATACAGTTTTTTTGGAAAGCAATATCTAATCTTCTATCTACCAGAGAAGCCCTTGGTATTGTTATTATTGAATATGTTTCTTGCCCTATGTGCAATTTTGAACCAGAATCTGCAACTCATCTCATCATGAACTGCTCCTTCTCAAGGGGAGTTTGGTTTGCTACTTTGGGATGGACTTATAATACCACAGTCTCTTTATCGGATTGGATCAGCAGCTGGTTTGATATCTTACAAAATAGCACTGTTAAGGAATCTGAAATTGTCAATAGAGTTATTGTGGCCTGGAGAATCTGGACAACAAGATGCAATAAAGTATTCCAGCAATATAATCCTTCTCCTGATGTGATCATTCATCAGTTGCTGATAGAAGATCACACTAACATGATTACCAATAACCCTCAAATTTCTCATAGAGTTAATCGTAGGAATGCTCATTGGAT
This sequence comes from Papaver bracteatum, assembly GCA_023529315.1. NCBI lineage: Eukaryota > Viridiplantae > Streptophyta > Magnoliopsida > Ranunculales > Papaveraceae > Papaver > Papaver bracteatum. The sequence continues at coordinate 416,544 of JAJJWX010005378.1, read as the reverse complement.
ACTTCCACCTATAGATACACTGACCATTAATTGTGATGTCTCTTTTGATTCACAAAATTTTTCAGGTGGTATTGGACTAATCATTAGGAATTTTGCAGGTGCACAACAGGCAGCAAGGTGCATATATCTAAATCAAGTAAGAAGTGCGGAGCAGGCTGAATGTATGGGATTGTGGAAAGCTGTGCAATTAGCGAAGGAGTTGCATCTTGAAAGATTCCACTTCGATATGTATGTTAAAGTTGTTGCGGACGTTGTCAACAATGACGAGAGTGGCATTGATTGGAGACTACATCATATTGTTCAAGACATAAAATATTTATTTTTAGTTTTTAGGCTTTGGAAACTCTCTTATGTTCCAAAAGAAAGGAATAAGGTAGCTGATATTCTAGCCAAAATGGCTAGAACATATAGGATTTCTAATTCCTGGGGCTATTCTGTGCCTCATGCTATTTCTCTTCAACTTTCTGAAGATTCTTCATATGTATTGTCTTAACATTACTTAGGCAATGAATTTCCAGTTTTAAAAAAAAAAAGCGAGCATGTGCACTATTTTAGAACATGATAGTTTATTCTAAGTGTAGCAGTTCATTTCGTAGAATTAACAATTTATTTTGTAGAATGAACTCATAAGAGTAGTTCATTTTGAAGAATGATGTCGCAATGGTAGTTCATTATTATAATTCATATTATAGAATGAACTAGTGATATATGTTTTTATTGTCGAATGAACTCATAATGGTTGTTCATATTGTAGGATTGATAATTCATATTGTAAAACGAACTCGTAATGATAATCAAGTATGGTAGTTCATATTGTAGACTGAACTCGTAAAAGGTGTTCATTATGGTAGTTCATATTATATAATGAACTCGTAAATGGTAGTCAATATTGTAGAATAAACTCATGATAGGTGTTCATATTGTAGAATGAACTCCTAATGGTATTTCATATGGTAGAATGAACTCGTAATAATAGTTCATTATACTAGTTATTTTGTAGAATGAAGTCGTAGAATGAACTCGTATTTTACTTAATCTTAAGATTTCATTCTGTATAATGGTGAACTCACATGATATTTTATTCCAACAGTTAGTTCACTTTTTCGAATGAACTATCTAGTATTGTAATTCATTAAAGTAGTTCATTTTATAGAATGAACTCGTATAATAGTTCATTTTATAGTAAATTTTTAGTTAAAGAATAAGATGAAAATTAAAATCTCCGAAATATATCAATAATGGTACTTGTTGGAAAGCTCTCGTCGAGGGATTTCCGAATATATAAAATTTATCTTTTTTGGATATATGGTTCAAAAGATATTTCAGTTTTAAGTATTTGTTTATTTATTTGTATTAAGAAAGAGAAAAAAAGAGAAAGAAGGGTATTTCTGCCACTATTTACATATTATGACATCATCGTGCGTGGATATTGTCCATCCGGTGGCCAAACTATTGTAAAATAGAGAAAGAGAAAAGGAGACACAAAGTAGAGGGGAAAAGGATAGAGAGATTTCTATTAATCTGTGTATGTTTACAAAGGTATGGGACTCTATTTATAGAGTTACATACTTGGTGCCCAAGTAACGGGGTCTCACTAAAGTGGGCATTTACCTAATAAACTTCCGTTTATAACACAAACAATAATATTTAGGAACAAACAATAATATATATTTACAAAAGGACCAAACAAACAGTTGACTAGGTCAACAAGACCAAACTAACTCAATTATATTTTTTCTAGAACTATATGGTAGCTTCTACTTACATAAATTCATTGCCATTTTTATTACGAGGGAGGATCCCTAGACACACCTATTTCGCACCACCTCACATTTGGAACGCTATTTTTTAATCTTCTAAAAATCAAACGATAGGGTATTTAAAGCTAATATTTTGAGAAAACGTTTGTCTTACAAATCTTTACATACCCACAAAAAATGATCACATTCCGAAATGTATAACTCCATTATTTACTACTTAGAATATCAACCGTTAAAAGATAACCAATTTTCAACCATTAAAATCAAGATTTGTAGATGGTGAAGATTGGTATTTCAAAATGTGCTCATTTTTTGTAGGCATGATCAGTGTAAGACGAGCATATCCCTAAAGTTCTTTGGTTTATGTTGAATATGTTTAGATTTCTAGTTTGAAAGTTAAAATGTTCCGGCATAGTAGAGATCAGTTTTAGAAATACCGGTACACATACCGGCATTTACAGAATGATCAAAACACTGCCGGTACCTTGTCCCGGCATAGCAATTTCTATGCCGGAACAATCAGTTTACATTATTTGGTTCCTGTATATAAACTGACTTGTACCGGCATTGTGGTTTTTGCCAAGGTTCATGCCGGTATTGAAAATTTCCAAATACTCTTAAATATGTGACAGAAAACCGGCATAGTAAGATTCATTTTGACAATGCCGGTATCTAAAGCTTCCAAATACTCTTACAGAGTTGACATAAAACCGGCATAGTTGTATTGATTTCCTCAATGTCGGCACTCTGCTTAATTCATTTCAAATTCTATTTTATTTCGGTCTGAAGTAATCGATTACATTGGATTGGAAACTTTAAATTAAAAAAACAGTGAATGGATTGCACTTAGTTAGAGATAATCTATTTCCATCCCTTTTAAACAATTGCAGAGCCTTTGAGCATTTCCCTAATCTGTTCAAAGACATCGTCCGGGATGGGGGTGTCAAGGATCATCCTCATTGGCTCTTCTTATTTTTCAACATATTCCTTCCCCTTCATATAACACCCATCACACCCATCGATAGGCTTGCATTGGCCCTTGTGGTTTTCTCTTGACTCTGCTAGTTCAACAGCTTTGTCAAACCATTGAAACTCATCGCACTTTGGGTGATTCAAACACCTTAGAAACATTCTTCCATTTTCAGCATCGTCAGTTTTTGCAATCCAAAACCGGCGTGTCCCATCACAGCTTCTACACTTTGAAATAAATGGACATTCCATGGCTAGATGAGAAGTTGACTTGCAAATTTGACACTTGAAATGATGACTCTGTAAGAGAAAATTATATTAGTTATCCGTCATAGTAAATCTACTTACTTTGTAAATAGAGGTAGATGATGAATCCCCCATTCTTTGAACTGTGCTTGATTTCTTGAGAGAATGATTTTTGTTATTTGGTGCTTGGTTTGTGTAGTTTTTTCCAAAGGAATGGGGGATGTTATATAGAAATGAAGCTCCAACGGTTATATTTTTCAAAAAACTAGCCGTTTTTTTTTCTTCGAATTTAACCCATTCCGGCATAGAGGTTCTTATGCATTGAATGCCGGTATTGTAAGCATATTTGGGTCATTTCCTGTAAATAAATTACGTATTACCGGCATCTTCGTTTTATAACATTCAGTGCCGGAACATAATACCGGCATAGGCGTACTTCCTCCTATGTATGCCGGTACCAGAAATTGAATGCCTAACGGATAGTTTTTTAAACCATACACTAGAAAACATTAGTTCCGGAGTGGGATCTAAGTTACTTAGAGTGCCGTCACTAAAGTGGAAAAGAGCCGTTATGTCCACATCTATTTAAAGGAATGGATACACCCATTGTACTTGATACCTCAAAGATATATCTCCGATGGATTATCAATCACCAGCTGCAAAGTTCATCAATTCCCTCGAAAAAGAAAAACGTATGAGGAACATATTTTCCACTCCGACAGGAAATCAATCATCAACCACGACCAACTTCGTTGCCACAATACTAGAAAAACTAATAAGGAAGGAAGAAACCACCAAGTCAATTGTCGCAATGGAAGAAGAGATAATTAAGAGGAAAATAGAAGAAAAAGGGGAAGCAAAGCTTGAACGTTATCGTCTAAAATTAGATAAGATAAAAGCGAAAGATGAGGGAGCGGTTAAACGTCAAAAAGAAGCTAATATAGAAGCAGATGTTGAGGAGGAAACATAGTGGATTATAAATTACTACATAGTATCGGATTTGCCGGAGGATCAACGCCCTTCAGATATTTTTTGGGGTCTTGTAAGGACGGTAAGAAACGCAAAATTGAATATGCTGATTAAATAGTACACATTCGAACAACTGCACTCATCAAATCATGTCTCAAATACAACGAATTTCTTGCAAGATACATTGGTGATAGGTATGAAGCTCAGGATGCATATACGAAGTGGAGAAAAAAGAATTTTAGGAATTTCGAAGATGCTTTGCTTGTTGAATATCGTTCCAATAAATGATGTTCGGTGTATTTGGCTTGAGAGCTTTCATTCTATGTGTAACGTTGTTTATGTGTTTAAACTTTATTCCCTTAAATGATGTTAGTTGGAATTTGCTTGAGATCTTATGTTTGTGCTTAATGATGTTTATTTCGTCAAGTTTCTTTCACAAACCGGCACACCCGATGAGTTAAATACCATGCCAGTATAGTAAATACGGCATACGGGATATGTTTACACTCTATGTTGGTTTTCCCATACTAAGAAGTTAAAAAAATCATTAACTTTTAATACCGGCATAATAGGTATGTAATTTTCTATGCCGGAATTCTGACGGTTACAATTTCATTCAACTTGTTTGACGGTTACAATTTCATTCCACTAATTTGACGGTTACCAAATATTTAATGAGTCATTGGAAGGTTAGAAAATCGTCGGTTTCTTTAATGGCTCGTCGGTTTCAAACTACTCATGCTATATAAGTGACAGTTTTGGAAAGAAAAATATTCGATCTATTCAATCTCTCCCTATTTTTTTCATCTTCTATACCAAAGCAATGGCTCGTCGCAAATCCCGTGATAAACCCAATCCAGAAATACATGTTGATGATGAGCAACAAAGTCCTGAAGAGTCTCCTGGTGAAGCGGACGTAACAGATTTGATTCGGTAAGTGATGTATAACACAAAGTCTCATGTTGAATTGAAGTACTTTTAGGGTTTATCCCATAATATATAACACAAAGTCAAACTTGCTAGGGTTCATGACGGATTGAAAATTCTGCTTAGGGTTTTGAAATTGCATTCTAGTCAATTTGAAAATTATTATTGATCAATACCATGCCTCTGTTTAGGGTTTACAAACTGTGCTGGTTTTGATGAACTGAGATTGTTAAGAATTATGTAAAAAAATCCAGAAAACCGGCATAGAATTATAATTTTGGGATGTCGGAATCCATACCGGCACTGTCGGATTTTCGTTGGCAATGCCGGTTAATGTTCCAGCATCACTGCATGGTAACATACCATGCCGGTTTTAGTTCCCTAAATTTTTTAAATCCCTGGATAGAATTCAACCAAAACCTGCATGCAACTTATTATTCTTTTCTATGCCGGTATATGTTCCGGCACTACAGGTATGGTAACAAATTATACCGGTTTTTGTTTCATACGGCTTAGAATTTTCTGTATAGAATTCAATATAACTGGCATAGACTCATTTATTGCCGATAATGCCGGTATGTATTCCGGCGTGGTTTATATGTCTATGGAGTATTCGGTTTTCTGTGTATTCCTATTGTATTTGGGCATCCAATATATAACTCAGTTTAACGTATTGGAACATAGGTCTCTCGCACCATCAAAGGACAAAGGAAAAGGAAAAGTTGTTGAAGAATCAAAACATAAGTCTTCTCGACGTAAACGTAAAAATCCGGCTACTGCTAAGGTGACAATTCAGGATCATCCTATAGGCGACTCAACCAGCACTGATGATGATGATGAGAGGGAAACTCCACCAGAACCGGAACTATCAGGTGGCTTAGGACAAACTGATGATGAAAAGGCACCCCCACCTCACTTCCCTGATAAGTATGACTTGATTCCTGAAAGCAATGATGGCAAACATTGGGGTCAACAGAAATAAACCCGCAACTTTTATTTTCGTATAAAGACTCTTGGGATCGTTGGATCTATCAAACTTATGTAAGACGTTTGTATCTTGTTATTATATTATTTATTTGTGATCAATTTAATTAATTTGGTTGTGTTTTTATAGGACCAAAGGAAAGCCTGGCGTGTTAGCCGTCGTCAACAATCAGATGTGTGGCTTTTGGAGGATGAGTGTCCTGCTGTTCAAGAAATAGTCAGATCATCTGGGTTGTATCCTGCGATAGAAAATTATGTGGACACTGATACCGTCACAGCAAACTGCTTTTTGAAGAGGTTTTATTGTGAAACTGACACCATGCATTTTAATTTTGGCGTGATGACCATTATCCCTGAAAATGTCCAAAGGATAATAGGATTAGAGGTTCTTGGGAAACAGGTCAAGGTTGGAGACAACTCGAAGGACCTAGGGTGGGAAAAGATCTATGAGCTCACTGAAAAGTTGTTTGGATGGAACAAGGAAACCACATTGGCAAATTTGTACAAGAAACAAACTGCTCAGACAAAGACTATAACATTCGTCAAACTCAATCAACTGTTTGGGAATACGAAGAACAAGGAATTGACTCCCGCACAAGCTCAACAAACTGTCGCTGCATATATGTTGTTCATTTTGGGAACCACTATATTCCCTGACTCTAATGGTAACAGGGTGCATATGAACAACCTACAGTACTTGGATCCGTTGGAAGACGTTCATAAGTATTCATGGGGCACTGCTTTCTTGGCACATTTTTTGGCAGAAATGCGTCGAGCTTCTAAAGCGAAAGGCCATCAATTTAATAGGAATTTCACTGTGATTCAGGTATAGTGAAATACTTATTTTGTGATTGTTATCATTACATTTGTTAGTTTCCAACTATTTATTTTCTTATACATTTTATGGGCACATGTGTGGGCTTATGAACACTTCCGAGATTTGTTCATAGGGTATAAAGGATTGGAGATTTGGCGTTATTATGAACCGAATATGGCTCTAGATCATAAATACTTCTTCCGCAATACCCCTTCGCCTAACAAGAAACGGTTTTTAGAAATGAGATCGGCTTTGGACTCGTTTTCTGTGGAAGATGTTGTGTTTGACCCTTATAGGAATGTCAGAGGAGTTCACCTTCAGAGACATGAAAATGTTTCATTTTAAAACGGACCGTTATTTCATCCAAAAGGATTTGTTATGCATAACCCTCTCCGCGTGATGCGCCAACTCGGTTACAAGCAGAAAGATCTCACGAATACATCTTATCATAAATATTCTCATGAATTTAATAAATGCCAATCATATGAGAGCCATACTCTGGTATGCTGTGACCCATAACCTATTCTTGCACATTGGATCGAAAGGGAAGAAGAAGAACTTGTGCTGGATAGGGATGATTGGGAATTGGCTGAGAACGGTTTTGATAGTGAACCAACATTTCTAAGCGGGCATCTACAGTACTCGCATACTTATGTTGTACGCCCGGATACGGTAGAAGTCCCTCCACCACCAGAACGTCCCTCCACAACTCCAGATACTGTACCCGGACTTCTACAGCTCGTTATGTTGTTGGTGCATTCATTACTATTCTCTTAATCTATATCTATCAACTTATAAAATTGTGCATACTAAATACATGTTTAAAAATTCCTTCACAGCGTCAGCGGCTTGGAAATCTGTCAAAATTCATTAAGAAGAAGTGTAGTTGCAGGAAATCCTACAACTACACCCTCAGTAGAATTTGTAAAACTTTAAGAAGTTCTTGATGAAAAATGAAAATCTTGATTAATATTTTCAATTGATTACAAAGAAATATGTTAATGGAGATTAGAACAGTTACAACTTTCTCTGTTCTCTCTCCTAAGACTTTTTCTAACACTCACCAAAAGAACCCCTTGAATTTAACATTTGAACTACTATTTATAGTGAAGTCTGTACAACTGTATATAACCTGCGAAGTATCGCAATCTCTGATCGTAAGTTTGTTCTATATTCGCAAACCCTTCACACTTCTCCCGTGTTTCTTCTATTATCGCATTATCTTGCGACATATATCTCTTGTATTGGTTACTATGTTCGTAACCTTATATCGTGCGATATTCTGTCCCTACATCTTGCCTCTTCTCATGTCATTCCTGCGAAGAAGTAATGATCGTGATAATATAACCGTTACTTATTCTTTTTGGAATTCGAACATGTCTTTTGTAACCGTCTTTTCATAACTATTCCCTTATAAATACTCCTTTTCTTCCCTTCTTTATCTTTTTTACCTTCTTTTTTTTACTTCTGCAACTTCATATTCTTCTCATATTTCATCTTCGGTTACTTCCTTCTCTTCCTGTTAATCCCATCATGAGTTCTCCGAGGTAATTTTCTTTTATCCCTTGCATCTTTCACTTGTTTATGTGTTTTATTTCTGTTTAATCCATTATTTGACTTTGATTTCTTTCAGCAAAATTGCTTCTAAAATGAAATCTCCAACTTAAATCTCAAACCCTAACCCTCGAAGAAGAAGATCCGAGAATCAAAAGGTAGTTAAAATACTCTGTCTTCCTTTTGAAACAATATATTGTTGCCTCAGTTTTTAATCTACATTTTGATTCATAAGTCGGTGAAGAATCCAACCTTACCAAGAGATCTCGTAATATCAAGTCCAAGCCATTAATTTCAATTAGTGATTTCCTTCCTGTGATGGATAAAGAATTTCCCTCTCCTCCTCGTGAAAGCACTTATTCGCAAACTCCTGCCTCTACTCCATTACCCAGTTTTCAGTCTCCTACCCCTGTCAATATATCAACGCTTCTTCAAGATCAACCTTCGCAAACTACTTTCTTAACCTCTTCTCTTGAAAAACCCATTTTAGCTCCTAATCCTTTGAGTGCTGTTGCTCCAAACAATTTACAACTTGCTTTGATTCCTTCGAATTCTTCTCCCCTTCCTCAAGAAGTTCGAGATGGAATTTATTCATCTTTCCAGATGTTATATGATGTTTTGAGTAATACTGCGAAGTCTTCAAACGTTCGCTCACAGTCTGAATTTTGCGAAATACTCAACAACTTCATCAATCCTGATGTTTCTATTTCGCGTCAAGCCTTGGAAAAAGAAGTTGAATTGCTTCGCCAAACTCAGGAGTCTTTGAAAGCGGAGTGTGAGAATCTTCGTAAAGAGAATCATCAGCTTCAAAATGATTCTCTAGATTGTGCAATCCTTCGTAAGAGAAATGATGCATTAAAAGGTATTGCTATTATCTTTATATTTTCTCCTTTTGTTTGTTTCTATTTCTCGTATGTTTGAAACACCCATTAAAACCCATTCCCCTTTATAGAATCAATCCATAAATGTAGAATGTTGGTACTTCATCATGAATCAGTCGCAGAAGAGTTTCGAGCCAAGCATGAAAGTCTTTTGAACCAATTTTCCCACTTATCTAGTCTTCATTCATGTGATCTTGACAATTTAGATGCTCTTTTTCAAGAAAATACCCAACTAATTTACGATCACAAATTTTTGAATGATGACATATCTCAGCTCACTTCTTCTTTAACTAAAGCCGATTTAAGAATAGAAACCCTATTAGAAGAGAATAAAACCTTATCAGAAGAAAGATGTTCGTATTTGAATACAATGGTTGTTTCTTCGCATCAATTGAATATTCTTCAGAGTAAATGTTGCGATAAAGAAAATCTCCTTTATTTGTTAAAAGGTGAACTTGAGGAATTAAAGAAGTCTTCATATGCAGAGAGAAGTTCTTTTGTTGCCGAGAAGAAATCCCTTCTTAATAGGAATATAATCTTGAACACTAAGAGGAATAAACTTAAAGAATATTATTCCCAACTAGAAAACCTTAATACAAAACTTGCGAACGATAAAAAATATCTTCTTTCCAAAGATCAAAAGCTTCAATCCAGACTTGAAGGATTAGTTGGTGATGGTTTTGATGAAGCTATGGATCAGATGAAGAATTGTTGTCTATATTTAGCTCAATTTCTTACTTCACAAAGAGAAGGTAGTCATTAAAATTTGACTGCCTCTGATATACCTTTAAATTTTGCTATATTCGCAGAATTGATTCTTTGAAATTTGTTTCACTCGCATAATCTGAGAACAATCTTCGCAATGCTAAAGCTGGATTAGAGATCACCTGTTCTGAGCTTCGCAGGAAGAACGTTTTGCTTTCTACTCGTTTGATCAATTCTCGTGATCGTGCCAATCAGAGATTCAACCATCTTGCTTATGTCAAAGATATTGAAGATACTAACCACCAGAAAGCTCTACTTCGTGAAAGTTATCTGAAAGCTCAAGTCTTCGTAAACAACGTTCTCTTATCAAGATCCTTGCCTCCAGTGAAAATTGAACCTCTGGAAATATCTGATGATGAAGTTGCTCGTGATCCTGATAGTGATTTTGATTACGAAAGTGAAGATGAAGGACTCGATGGTGAAAAAGAATTTATCCCTCAAGGAGAAGCTCCTATTGTAGGCTCTACAGAGGGTAATTTTTCGCAAGAATCGAACGTTGCTGATGATCCTACTCATCTTAAAGATCCAGCACAAAGTGTTGATGAAGAGCATTAAGCATGATATACTTCTTTCCCAAGTTATCGTTAATCCTCTTATTTTTCTTTCTTTTGAACTCTTTCTCTTGGTTATTGTTGGTCCTCTTTATTACAAACAATTCTACTTACTATTTATGTTCCTTAAGAAGTATATTTTATATTTTGCGATAATGATTTGACCTTTCTCTAATTGAATACTTTCTTGATTTGCATAAATTTAATAAATTGATCATATGAAGAGAAATAACATATATTGAAGACTTAGCCCCTTTCCCCTTATTATTGCTCTTCAGGTGATCAATTGTTGTTGTATGTATTAAAATATCTACCTCAGTTTAAGTTGCGAAGTTTCTGGTTGTTGCGAAGTAAATAAGAGATCTCCCCATTGAAGTATAAGAAGTATGAAACCTCCTTGAAGAAGTATATGAAGTAATCAATCCTTGAAGAAGTATAATAAGTATTCAATCCTTGAAGAAGTATAAGAAGTATTCAATCATCATAAAATTTAATGAGTATGTAATATCCTTCTTTAATTGTAAATAAAATTTCCTTTTTTGGTATGAGCATAAGAAGTATTCTTGTTGAAAATATAAAGAATCTCCAATGATATTGACTTCATTAGTTTCTGTGGTCTTATCATGCCTTCATAAGTAAAGGTCTTACTTTGCCACCTCTTTTGCGATAAAGTCGCAAGACGTTGATGCACTCGCATGTCTCAACCCCTTGACCTTATCTTAAAAATATTTTTGTGTTTGCGATAATATGACAAGTCTGAATATACTTGCGAATATACAACCTTGTGACATTATCGTCTTGCGATGAAATCTCAGGACGTTATCACACTTTCATGTAATAACCCATTGATCTCATCTTAACTTCTTTGTTTTTAAATATGCGAGTATATATATATTTACTCGCAGAAATACGATTGTTGCACAAATATGACAAGCCTTTATGTTCTTGCGAACAAAAAGCCTCATGAAATTTGCTTCTTATAGCACGTATCAGCTCCCTAATGAAGGGTGCTTCCCTTTATCTTCCCCTTGGTTGCCCCTTCAAGGAAGCGTACATCGACCATACAAGGTTAGCTCTTCCTATCCGGTTTTTCCAACAACCATCTTTTGTTCGCAACCTCTTATCCTTTTTGCCTATAGGGCTTATAGTTATGAGGTTGCACCCTATGGGGTATCTTTGGGCCAAGTGCATCATTTGCCAAGACTTGTCAAGAATGACAGATGTGCTTCAAACCCATCCGGCACTCTTGAATCAACCGTGTACCTCGGCGCCTTGATCGTTTTCTGCACTTCTTGGGAAAGACAGTATGCCTTAGTCGCTCAACCTAAATCATGTTACATCGCAAGATTAGGTTGAGAATCCAAGGTGTCTTACCCGGATAGGTACCCCGCTTTTGGGTTATGTACCCCGTAATGTCCATGTACTCAGGTTCCGTGGTGGTGTTCCATTTCCCCTGAGCCATGCTTATAGGTACCCCCTTAAATGACGCACTTTAGGACTTTGCCTCTTGCGAAATGTTGCTTCGCGAACTAGGGTGTACGCCACAAAGGTTTTCCTGTGTAAAATTGTCATGCGCTTTCTTTCTTTTTGAAAGCTGATCACAGTTTGCGTCTTTCTTTTATGAAAGTTGATCGCAAATAAAAATTTTAATTTTGGTAGTTTTTGTACGAGCAAACCATATTCGCAAATTTATCATGAGTTTTATGGATAATACCTTTTTAAATACAATATATTCCAGGGTCGACCAAGTCTTAAACCCATGTCTTTCCATTCTGGATCCATCAGCCGATAAGCTCCACTTCCCACAACCTCTTTAATGACATATGGTCCATCCCATTTTGGTGCTATTTTTCCTCCATTTTCTTTCTCGGTAGGAGGTGTTTCTCGCATGACCAAATCACCTGGTTGATACTCACGTTAAATAACTCTCTTGTTATACTCTCGAGCTAATCTTTCCTGATAAATTTTCATATGTCGCAACACCTTTTCCCTTTTTTCTTCCAAATCATCCAGCTCACTTAATATCACCCCTGCACTTAAATTTCTTTCCCAAGCTTCTTTCTTTGTTGTCGGAATTACAACCTCTGTTGGCAATCATCTCTACTCCACATGTTAAACAATAAGGAGACATTCCAGTTGCTTCCCTTCTAGTTATATTGTATGCCCAAACTGCACTAGGCACTTGCTCGCACCACCCTCTGAGATGTCCTTCTAATTTATTTTTGAATGTATCTGCGATTGTTTTATTTGTTGCATCTTCTTGTCCATTAGCTTGTGGATATAATGGAGTTGATTTCCCACATTTTATCCTAAAAGCACTGAGTAACATCTCTATATTCTGCCCTTCAAATTGTTTCCCATTGTCAGATACTAATTGTGCTGGAATTCCATACCTACAAATGATATTCTCGAATATGAATGTGAAAACATCCTTATCACGAATATGTTGTACTGCTTTTACTTCTGCGAGATTCGTGAACTAATCTGTTGCGACTATTAAGTATCTTCTCTGCCCAGATCTAGGTAAAAATGGACCAACAATGTCCAATCCCCATTTCCCGAAAGGCCAGCAGCTTGTTGAAGAGGTTAAGGGTGCCCTTGGCGCATGAGTTCTTTTCCCATGTCGTTGACATTCTTTACATCGTCTCACTAATAATTTTGCATCTGTGTGCATATAAGGCCAGTAATACCCTTATATTTTTTCTCTATATGCTAGAGATCTTCCCCCACTATGATTACCAGCTTCTCCTCCATGTAACATCTTCAATATTTTTTCTCCTTCTTCACGAGTTAAACATCTGAGAGATGGTCCGCTGAAAGATTTTCTGTATAAAATTCCTTCTCGTAACTCATAATTTGTTGCATGACTCTTTAATTTATGTGCTTCTAGCCTGTTCCTTGGTATTTCTTCTTTTGCGAGATATGCATGAATTTCCTTTCTCCAATCTGTGAGATCTTCTGCGATGTCGTCTGATAGTTCCCTTTCTACTTCCATCGCAACTGCTTCCTCAATTTCTTCTTCTTTATTTACTGATGGATGTTGAATTGTCTGGATTTTGATATTTCTCGCATTAGGGTTTGTCATCATACTTGGAATGAATGCAAATGCATCTGCGAGTCGATTGTATTTCCTCGTTATATGCCTCCATTTTAACTTTGGTATCTTCGCAGATAATTCATCAATGAGTTTCTTGTATTTCTTCAAAGAAGACTCATTTGTGGTATATTCCCCTTTAATTTGACAAATTACCAGCTGAGAATCACTTGTTATTCTTATACTTTCGAGCTTCTTTTCTATTGCGATCTTCAATGCATGTACTACAGCTTTGTACTCTGTTTCATTGTTCGTGGATGCCAATTCTAGTCTGAATGAGAATGCTATTCTTTCTCCTTCTGGTGAAATCAACACAACTCCTACTCCATTCCCCTCACTGTTGGATGATCCGTCTACTAAAATTTCTCATCTATTTGGTTCTATTAATAGGTCTTTTGGATTCCCAAATTCTTCTTCAATATCCATCATTTCTTCTACTGCCTCGTCTTCTTCCAAGGGAAATTCTGCCAAGAAATCTGCGACAACTTGTGACTTTTGCGATGATAACACTTCATACTTTATCTTGTAATGATTTACTTGTGCATTCCACCTTTCTATTCTTCCTGATCTTTTTGTGTTCTTCATGACTTACTCAATTGGGACTTTGGTTACCACTTTTATCACATGCTCTTGAAAGTATATGCGCAACTTAAATGATGCATAAACCAGGGCTAAGATTAACTTCTCCATTTTAGAATAATTTCTCTCTGCTGCGTTAAAAGTTTTACTGATGTAGTAAATGGGCCTTTCTATTCCTGCATCTTTTCGTAATAGAACTGCACTTAAAGCGTATTGAGTTGTTGCGAGGTATACCAATAATTCTTCATCTTTCTCTGGTTTTTGTAATATGGATGTATTCGCAAGACATTCTTTGATTCCTTGAAAAGCTTTTTCACATTCATCAGTCCACTTGAATTTTGCTCCCTTCTTAAGTATGTTGAAGAAATGTTTGCATTTATCTGACATTCGCTTAATAAATCTTCCAAGTGAAGCCAAGAGTCCATTTAGATTTTGCACTTATTTTACCGTTGCAGCTGTTGGCATGTCACGAATTGCTTGTACTTTCTCTGGATCGACTTGTATCCCATCCTTTGATACTATGTATCCCAAAAATTTCCCTGACGCAACTCCAATTACACATTTTTCAGGATTCAATTTGATATTGAATTTTCATTTGCTCAAATATTTCCTTCAAATCTTGCACATGATCTTTGGCCTCTTTACTTTTTATCAACATATCATCTACATATACCTCTAAGGTTTTATGTATCCACTTTGCGAATACCTTTTCAACCATTCATTGATATGTAGCACCCGCATTTCGCAGACCAAATGGCATCTTCACATAACAATATAAACCTCTTGGAGCGAAAAAGGCAGTATGTTCTTTGTCTTCTTCTGCGAGTGATATTTGATTGTACCCTTTATATCCATCGAGTGAAGTGACTCTATCATGACCTGCAGCTGATTCCACCATTTGTGGTATGTCTGGCAATGGAAAACTGTCTTTGGGACAGGCTTTGTTTTGATCAGTGTAATCTATACAAATTCTTATCCCTTTATTCTTCTTCGGAACAATGACCATATTCTCAATCCACTCTGGGTATTTTGCTTCTCTTATGATTCCTGCATCCAGCATCTTTTGTAATTCTCCTTCTATTTGTGCATGATAATTCTGCGAGATCTTTCTTATTCTTTATTTGAATGGTCTTACGCTTTTATCTATGTTCAATCTATGACATGCCACTGATGGATCAATTCCTGGTATTTCATCTACACTTCCTGCGAATATATCTTTGTATTCTCGTAAGAGATCAATAGTTCTTTTCTCTTCTTCTTCGTCCATCTTAGTTCCAATTCGCAAGATTAAATGTTCCTCTTCAACTCCAATATTTATTTCTTTGGTTGGTTCTGCTGCAACGTAACTAGGATTTTGCTCTCCCATAGGTGTTGGTTCTTTGATTACTTTCATTGGTTCTCCTTCTTTTTCTGGGATCTCATTTGGTATTCCTTTTCCCTCTCTTGCTCTTATTGCATACACTCTGAACTCCTCTTCCTTTTTCGCTTCTTTCGCAAGTTTTCTATGAAATTGTTTCTTTTTTTCTCTTCCTCCACACTGTTTTACTTCAATCTGATAACAAAACTTTGCACTATCAAGATCCCCTTTTATTTCTTGTATTCCGCTTGGTGTAGGAAACTTAATTGATTGATGTAATGTTGAAGCAACAACTTTAATCGCATGAATCCATGGTCTTCCCATAAGCATATTATATGGAGATTCCATATCTACCACACATGAAACTATGTGCGTTTCGATTTCTCCCAGCGGTACTCGTAACATTATTTTCCCTTTGGATTTTGTTGTAGATTTTCCCAATCCATGGATAAGACATTCTGAATTTGTGATATCTTCATCTTTAATCCCCATTCCTTTAAGTGCATGATAGAATATAATATCAACAGAACTCCCTGTATCAATCAAAACTCGGTTTAATTTCCATTTTTCTATAGATTTTGTAGCTTTATTTTCTTCTCGCATAATCGGAATTGTGACTACTAATGGTGAAGTGTGGTTTAAGTCTTCATTTGGAATTTCTGCTACTGAAAATGTGATTTTCTGCTTTTCCCATTCTTTCAAAGCTGTTATTTTCTCCACTTCTTCGATCTTTCTCCCTCTATAATCTCGTTTGTGTATCCTTCCCTTCATGTTGTTATGAAATTCATCAATTATTGTCTTTGTGATCATATTACATTCTTCTCTTTTGCAATCTTCATCTACTGACTCCATTTGATCTTTAAATTTCCACAACTCCTTCAAATTTATGCTATAACAATCTTCAATCTTTCCCTGTTTCTAGCGCCAATTATGTAGTTGCAGGAAATCCTACAACTACACCCTCAGTAGAATTTGTAAAACTTTAAGAAGTTCTTGATGAAAAATGACAATCTTGATTAATATTTTCAATTGATTACAAAGAAATATGTTAATGGAGATTAGAACAGTTACAACTTTCTCTGTTCTCTCTCCTAAGACTTGTTCTAACACTCACTAAAAGAACCCCTTGAATTTAACATTTGAACTACTATTTATAGTGAAATCTGCACAACTGTATATAACCTGCGAAGTATCGCAATCTCTGATCGTAAGTTTCTTCTATATTCGCAAACCCTTCACACTTCTCCCGTGTTTCTTCTATTATCGCATTATATTGCGACATTTCTCTCTTGTATTGGTTACTATGTTCGTAACCTTATATCGTGCGATATTTTGTCCCTACAAGAAGACCAAGAAAGGAGTGGTGCTGACCCTGAAATAAATGGAGAAACTCAATGAAAAGATAGACAAAATCGAAGATCCAGAGGCAAAAGACTTGTGGGGAGAAAAGAAGAAGAGGGCACACAAGAAGCCAAGAACTGAGTGATTGTTTGTTTCTTTTATAGTATTATATTAGTTTGGTTTATGTTTGTTTGTGTGGCTTGGTAAACTTTGAACATCTCTGTTTCATTTGTTTTCGGTTAGGATCATCTTAACTTCACATTTGGTTTGTTTAAACTTTGCTTATGTTATTTTATGGTATTAGGTAGGGCTGTCAACGGGTCCGGGTCCTCCCGGGTAGTACATGGCCCAGAACCGGACCCTGTTAAACATCCGGGTAATCACCGGTTCCGGGTATTAAACGGGTATTTCAACTTCAGTCTTTGTTACACACATCAATGGCAATAGAAATCTAAGTTGTGCACGAAGAACACATTGTTACAAATAATAATTCACAGCAGAGCTTAATCTCCCATCTCGGCCAACCTGGAAGCCCCTTGATTTCCCATCTAACTCGTTCATGTAATGTGAATCTCGTGAAGCCATGGTGGTTCTTGTGTCTGCTTCTCATTCGAAACAAAACCATTTGTTCCTAACGTTCTCTCTGAAAGCTTACTGTCTTTCATGCATCTCTTACAAGATGTTACTAGAGAGCTGAAACTTGGGTTTGGAGGCAATGGCGAACGATACCGTAACTCTTTTTTGTTTCCTGGTTTCATATAATGAAAGAAATCCCATCCAACTGCTCGCAGATGTTCCTTTGCTTGCAAGGCCATGCACCTGGCACTACCTCCACTTCTTTTTAACTCTTCACTTCTACTTCTGTCCGATCCACATCTAAAATTAACCCAAGCTATAATATCTTGAGGACAGTATTTTGGTTTGATGTGAGCATTTGCTGGTTTCATATTACTTCGAACCGCAATTCCCGTAGATTCTCCACCTGACAATTTACAAACACCATCTTTACTAGCCACAATAACCAATTTCTTGGTATCACCAGTCACAGATTTCTGACTGAAACTAGTTGTGCCTGGTTCAATGTTCCTGCATACATCAGCAAGGTAATAAAATGCCTTCTGATCAGGCGACGTATACCGGAACTTGATAATTGAATTGCTTGTAGCTCCATCTCTTCTACTACACTCAATTTTCCATCCCAAATACGAAAGATGGAACACAACCGTTGGGTTTTGATAGCAAAGGAGAATGCAACAGTTCTCATAGAATTAATCAAATCCCTACCCTTTATCTTCCCAGCTAATAAACAACATCCATGAGTCATGACCGGTAGAACCAACTCTATCCCACAATATATCGAACAAAACATCATCATCGTCATCAATATCTAGCCATTAATTAAGATGAAGCACCAATCGAGCATGAGTAGAAGATAATTAATCAATAAGTAAATAGTTACCAAAAATTTCAAAAACTAAAAAAATAATAATAATAATAATAATAATCTGTCCATATCTTCCAATTAATTAAGAAATCAAAGATGTAAATCTATATACCATGAAGATAGTTAATAAACTCACAGCAAACAACCCATCCTTAAACATGATAAATTGTAAATTAAACAACCCATCTATATATCAGAGAATAATTTACAGAGAAGAAATTACAAAACCTAACTAATTTAAATTTGCACAACCCATCCTTAAACATGAATTGTAACACATGAAAAGATGAAAATCACATCAAGACAAGAGATATTCACGCAGATGGAGAGAATAAAAACTCCAATTTTGAGTGGATCACGGAAGAGAGGATGAAAGAAGAAGTGATAGCTGCGGCAAAAGTTTAGATTAGGTAATTTAGGTTTGTCTGTAGTCGCTAACATTATATATCCCCCTTTACATGACCAAATTAGCCCTTAAAAAACTAGGATTTACAATACCCGACTACCCGCGGGTACCCGACGGGTAGGACCCGGATGGAACCGTTTATTAACGGGTCCAATCGGGTAATTACCCGTCGGGTCCAAATTGGTTAATGGGTCCAATATTAGGACCCGGAGCCGGACCCTATTACCCCGGATCCGGGTCCGGGTCCGGGTAATGGGTACCCATTGACAGCCCTAGTATTAGGTCTTTGCTTATGTTATTTTATGTGTCTTGAAATCTGCTTTTTCTAAGTTTTTATTTTCCAAAACCGGCATAGTCGATATCGTGAGTTCTACGCCGGATCTCTATTTAGTTCCAGAATGAAAAAAAAAAAAAGAGTTCTGGCATGGTGGATAGCGCCACAATCATGCCGGTACTCAAACTCTCCCTTGTGAATCAATTATCTAGGTGTAGTTGTATGCGTGTCGTAACCACAACAAATTAATTAATACTTTACTACCTAATTAAAGAGTAATATAGGGTAGTCAAGGTCGATCCCACGAGGAGCAAGAGATTATTAGTTGTAAAATTGTCACAAAAAGGGGGTTGTAAAATTTATAAAGCAAAAGAAATAAACAAAGTAATTAAAAGTGTAAGTTGAAATCAATGAGAGAGAATAGATCAAGGAATCCTTCTTCGCTGCAAAACAATGATTAAAGTTATGTTCTTTTCCACTTGTTATTAGTCATAGATTATCACCAACCGTAGGATAACAGGTTCACTTAGCTAACCTCAAAATTCCTTATTTCACCGAGTAACAGGTCCGCTTAGTTATCAGATTCTATTCAAAAGAACCACTTTGAGGTTCGCTTACAAGATGTAATTCCCCGAACGCATTAAGATGTATGAACTTAGGTTTAGTACTAGTAGTTAGACTCGGTTCGCTTGGTCCACTTTCTAGCGTTGTTTTCACACACAATTGCTCCATGGAATCCCTCCGCAAGGTCTTGTGTTTTCTACTTGTGTAAAGAGTTAAGAAACTATTACGTATTCCCTAACTTTCACTAGCTTTAGATTGAATTAACAAATCAATTTAGCGTGCACTCCAAACAACCTATCAATCAATCATGAACACTAATATTAGTAAAAACAAGCAATAATCATATGAAAAACTTCAAAGTAGAATTGAAACAAAAACTCAAACCATATGTTAAGAACTAGGAATTAATCCTCAATCAATAAGAAAATTAGCTACTCATAATTTGGAGTTCACACAATAATAATAATAATAAAGGAAGCAAGAAAAACTTATTGAAAAGATGATGGTTGCTCCTTCCTCCAATCCTTGTGCACTTTAACTCCTTCTCCAAAGTAGATGTGTGTTAAAATTTTGTAGAGAACTCCTTTATTTATAGGCTTCAATACTCTCCATGTCTTTGTAGGGAAAGAATCCTCATTCCAAAAGAACACCACCTTCCCAATTTGAGCCATATTCCAAATTCTAGTCCAATTATCCAAAACTTCCAAGTTTTCATCCAATTCCCAATTCTAAGTCTTCACACACATGAGAGAAGTCCATACAAAATTCTGTAATTTTGCTCGCCGGAAAACTGTGTTTTTGACCGGAAGTTGGCCGGAATTTGTCACCGCCGGCCACCTAAAAATTCCATCCAGTAAAGGAATATTCTGTCAGTCCTACGTTAGGACTAACGGTCAAATAGGTCAACCGTCAGTTAACTGTTAGTCAGAATCAAAGTAGAAAGTCAAATCAGCTTCTTAGTCAGCTGTCTAACTGAGTCTTATTCAGCTGAGTTAAGTACTGGATCGAGTTGACTCGCCGGAATAGAAATCCGGCCGAGTTCCGTTTAGTTATAGGACTTTCCGGCCAAGTTCAGGCCTCTGTCTTCACCTGCGACAAGCCTAAGCATACATCTATTTATTCAACATCTGCAGCACAGTTTTGAGAACCCAATCTTCTGATCAATCTCCAAAACCAATCATCAACTTCTCCTTCCTCCTACCCACAACAACATCTCACCAACGGCAAACAACGACAGTTGCTCAAACCCGTTAGTCTCTTCAATTGACAGAACCCATTCAATTCCTTCCAAAAGCAATCAACAACTGACTTCATATTTGATTTCTCCACTGCTGGTCTTGTAACAACAGCTTCATCATCTTTAATTCGAACGGCAACAGCTTCTGCCTATTCTGTCAACTCTACCAGCGACAGATCCCATTCCAACCACCAACACATTTCCAATTCAATCTCCGATTCACCTTAAAAAACACCAATAGTTCATCAGAAGATCGTATTCCCTTGATTTTCACCTAAAATTATGCATATGTTCTTCAATTGCAGACATGAATTGAAACCCCATTTCCATCTCGATCTGCCTGGCTGCACCTCTATATCTCTTTCTCAATTTCAGCTTATCAATCTTCTCCGGCAGCAACACCACCATGAGCTCAACCGTCTCAGAACTTAATAAATCACCATCAAGTCTCGATCTGTTCTTGATCTGGTTTAGCAGCAGCTGCTGCTTTGTTCTTTTGGACGCAGGGAAAAAATGATTGAGAGAAATGTCTCTCTCGATATAGGGTTTAAGATAAAGAAGCTGGGTCTTGGATCCGGGTCTGGTTTATGGGTTCGGGGTCCGGGTATTGACCACCCCTAATTTGGGTGCTACAACCAACCTTCCTTTGGATAAGGGCTATCCAGTGATAGTAACATCCACTGTTGAGTGATAAGGGGTACCCTGAATGAGAGCCCCTTAACCATAGCTGGGCTCCAACCAATGTTTGCCCCTGAAATGACAACTTTTCCCTTCTTGACTCAATTTAAGTGATTTCTTTTTCTTTTCTCCCGTGCGACTCCGGAGTACCTAATAACTCAAAAACACAAGTAAAATACATAATTTACAAGAAAAATAGAAAAGAAAGCATAAACTACTAGATAGTAAATTAGGTGTATTCTACACCTATCAAATTCCCCCACACTTAGACTTTGCTAGTCCTCGAGCAAATCAAACCAAAACTTACAACTTCAAAGCGTTCCAGCGTCCCAAGCATCCAAAGAGCTATGAGGACATAGAGTTTCTGCATGCTAGTAATAAGAAGTTAGAAATACTAAAGAACATATTCTCATTCTTAAATGTTGAGTGAGAAATAATCACACCATAATGAGAGAACACGTGTTTGAGAAACGATCTATAAGCATTTCGCCTCGACTTCTGCCTCACCAAAAGGGTTTTATGATAATTGCACTAAAAAAGACGGCTTTTTTTTGGGTCTCACATGTGTGCAGGTAGGAATGAAAAGAGAATTCCTGCAACACGTTGAATGGTGGGAAGGATAACTTCCGAAATTTTGAAAAACCCACATCTTTTAACATTTTGAAAAACCATTTTTCTAACGATCTCTAAGAAAGGAAATCAACCACTTATATCGAGGATGAGATTACTTACTTACCTTCACAACCGATTTCCAATTATGATAACACCACTCTCACGGAATCCAATAGAAACGTCTTCCTCTCCTCGTCTTCATCTTTTTGGTCTTCGGCTTCAACTATTGGTGATAAACTCTTTAGCTTCATAGATCCTTAATAATTTGTAACCTTTTTCCTTAACTCCTTGTCGCTTGAAACTTCCTTATAGTTTTTCCTTCCCCACGGCTTATTCAAAACAAAAAAATAATAGATATTTCTCTTGTCTCATATATATATTTTTTTCTTTTCTTTTATTTTCTTTTTCATTTTTTTTTTTAGACAAGAGAAACACAATACAAATCAAAAATGAAAAATAAAATAAACCATGGCCGTGGAAAAGTACTTTACCGCTTGATTTTTCACAACTTGTATCGTCTCGAAATCATAACCTTCAATAATTCTCACCTTTTAATTTTCTTCGCTCTTGTAAATAAGTCTTAATACTTGGATATGGAATTACCTCATTGCATTTTAAGTCTTCAACATGTATGTAAAATCTGCTCATTGTATGTTGCTTCACTTGGATATAAAAATTTGCTCTTTTTCTTGTTCCATTGTTGCTTGCAAACCTTGAACCTTTTCAACTTTCCTTGTAGATTTTGATGTCGCTCCTTTGTTGTTGATGATTATGGTGTTTCTATGGACCCGTTGTTGAGAGAATGGTGCTAACTGCAAATCGAACTACAAGAAGGAGGCTTTCATCCATGGACGTCACCCTCATGATTGACAAAAATTAGCACTTAAGAGATCAAAATAGTGCTGAAATTGGTGTGAAATTGGGTAGCTCACCATTCTACCCGGAATTAACGTACAGTGACACACACTCAAAAGAATCTCTTTAGTAAAGGAATAATTTCTGGTCGGTGCCTCACATGATATGAAAATGGGTAGTCTCCACTAATGATTGATCAGCAACTCTAATAGCGCACTTCTCCCTGCACCAAATTTGCATCACCGGCATGATTAAATCCATTATTTAACACTCTAACAAGCAAGAAATCGAACGTAGTTCCCTAACATTTCCAAGTTCAATTATGTCGGTCAGAATTCTCTATGTAATCATACCTAGAAGCATGCTAGTGACTCTAAAATCTCTAAAAGTTGAAAGTTTTATGCAAAAAATTCTTTTTTTTTATGCAAAAATATATGCTTAGCCACTCCCCCACACTTAAACCTTACATTGTCCTCAATGTAATTGAATCGTCCAAGTAAAATCAAGGTGGGAAATCCTAATATGATATGAAACAAGAAAAATAAACAAACAAAAAGCAAATAAAAATAAAAAGCAAAAGCAAAAGGATAAGAGATACAAAACCGGTGGGTTGCCTCCCACTTAGCGCTTTTTTAACGTCGATGGACCGACATAGCTCTTTCTTCTTATTACTCCTCCAGAGGGAGCACATCTCGAAATCCAATCACGTCCACATGCTCCGTTGGAAAGTTTTCATAATATGGCTTCAACCTATGGCCGTTGACTTTCAAGGGTTGACCTGTTTTTTCACTAACAATTTCAACTGCACCATGATCATAAACATTAGTAACAATAAATGGTCCCACCCAACGGGACTTAAGCTTACCCGGAAATAAACGTAAACGAGTATTAAATAAAAGAACTTTTTGCCCCACAACAAAACTTTTCCGACAAATCATCTTGTCATGAAAAAGCTTGGTATTTTCCTTGTAAATCCGGGCACTCTCGTAAGCATCATTACGTATCTCCTCTAGCTCATGTAGTTGTAACTTTCTTTGTTTCCCCGCTGCATCATACTCCATGTTGAATTTCTTTATCGCCCGATAAGCCTTATGTTCAAGTTCAACCGGAAGATGACAAGCTTTGCCATAAACCAACCTATATGGAGACATTCTAATCGGTGTCTTGTACGCCGTTCTATACGCCCAAAGTGCATCATTGAGCTTAAAGATCCAATCATTCCTTGAGGTATTCACCATTTTCTCAAGAATGGACTTGATTTCACGGTTTGAAATTTCAGCTTGTCCACTAGTTTGTGGATGGTAAGGCGTACCAATCTTGTGTGTTATGTTGTACTTCTTGAGGAGAGCGTGAAAAGACTTCTTGAAATGTGAGCCTCCATCGCTTATCACCACTCTTGGTGTGCCGTGCCTAGTGAATATGTTTTCTCTTACAAAATCACAAACAACTTGAGAATCATTAGTTTTGGTGGCTCTAGCCTCCACCCATTTCGAAACATAATCTACGGCAAGAAGTATATAAAAATTTCCATTCGAATTGACAAAAGGGCCTATAAAATCAATAACCCACATATCAAAAATCTCTACGGCGAGAATTGGTGTGAGTGGCATTTGATTTCGAGCACCTATATTGCCCGTTCTTTGACATCTATCACATGATTTACAAAAAACATATGAATCTTCAAACAAGGTGGGCCAATAAAATCCACTCTCGAGAACCTTGAGAGCGGTACGTTTAGAACCAAAGTGGCCACCACAAGAAAAAGTATGACAAAAGGAGATAATAGATTGAAATTCAGAGTTAGGTACGCACCTTCGTATGATTTGATCAACGCCATATTTCCATAAGTATGGTTCATCCCACACATATTGCTTCGCTATCTTCTTAAGCTTCATCTTTTGGAAGTTAGACATTGTGCTAGGTACCTTCCTTGTCACCAAATAATTCACTATATCCGCATACCAAGGTGTTGATTCTTCCAAGGAGAAAAGTTGTTCGTCCGGAAAGCGGTCTTGTAATGGAAGTTCTTCTTGAGACATAACAAGTCTACTAAGATGATCCGCAACGATATTCTCCACACCTTTCTTATCTCGAATTTCTATGTCGAACTCTTGTAGTAATAAGATCCACCGAATTAGTCTTGGCTTAGCTTCTTTCTTCGTTATTAAGTATCTAAGTGTCGCATGATCGGAATACACAATAATCTTTGTACCCACCAAGTATGAGCGAAACTTTTCTAATGCAAACACTATAGCCAATAACTCCTTTTCCGTGGTAGAATAGTTGATTTGTGCATCATTAAGGGTCCTAGATTCATAATATATAACATGGGACAACTTGTCCACTCTTTGACCCAAAATGGCTCCAACCGCATAATCACTAGCATCACACATTAGTTCAAATGGAAGATTCCAATCCGGTGACTTGATAATCGGCGCACTTGTCAACATTGCCTTCAATTTGTCAAAAGCATCTTTGCATTCCTTGTTGAAGTCAAAAAGTACCTCCTTTTGTAGTAACTTGCACATCGGCATGGAGATTTTGGAGAAATCCTTAATAAACCGCCTATAGAAACCTGCATGACCAAGAAATGAACGAACTTCCCTCACCGAAGTGGGATATTGTAAGTTTCTTATTAAATCTATCTTTGACTTGTCCACTTCGAGCCCTTGAGAGGACACAATGTGACCAAGTACTATGACATGGTTTACCATAAAATGACATTTCTCCCAATTAAGAACAAGGTTAGTGTCTACGCATCGTTTAAGAACTAGTTCTAAAAAAATATCAAAAGAATTGCCATAAACACTAAAGTCGTCCATAAATACCTCAATAATGCGCTCCACGTAATCCGAGAATATGCTTACCATGCATCTTTGGAAAGTAGCCGGTGCATTGCAAAGACCAAACGTCATCCGTCTATACGCAAACGTTCCAAACGGACAAGTAAAAGTGGTCTTCTCTTGGTCCTCTGGTGCAATAACAAGTTGATTGTATCCCGAATAACCATCCAAGAAACAATAATAAGAATGCCCCGCTAACCGCTCCAATATTTGATCAATGCTGTTAAGGCACCACACGTCTCCACCAATTGCGAAGGAATCTTTGTGGATGCTTGAGCTTTCATTAAGTTCATATCGGTCGCCAATTGTCCCATTTGAGTTTGTAAATCCTTGATTGCCGAATCGGTCTTTTGTTGGGTTTGTTGTAACATAGAAGTGAGACCTTGCATGCTTTGCATTATCACATTCAACTTGTCATTATTCGAAGAATCTTGCTCCTTGACTTGTTGTGGTTGGAATTGTTGTTGTTGAGGTTGGAAACGTGATTGTTGGAATCCACCTTGTTGCGCATATGGATTAGGAACCCCCGCTTGCTTGTTTGCATAGATAAAGTTGGGATGATCCTTCCAACCGGGATTGTAAGTATTGGAATATGGATCGTACCTTGGCCTTGGATTTGGATATAAAGCATTTACTTGTTCGGTTTCATCATCCGGAATAATTACCGTGGCCAATCGTTGCACTACCCTCTCTATGTTGTTTAACCGTTGATCGGATTGTGAAGACGAGTCACTAACCTCATGCACCAACTTAACCATTGAATCACCTCTTGCATAGAATTGTTGCGAGTTTTCCGCCATACTTTCAATCAACTCGGTAGCTTCGGCCACCGTCTTGTTCACTAGTGCACCACCACCGGCGGCGTCAAGAAGATATCTATCACTTGTTTGGAGACCTTCATAGAAGTATTGGATTATCATGGCGTCACTAAATTTATGATGTGGACAACTTGCCACCAATCTCTTGTATCGATCCCAACATTCATATAATGACTCTCCCACATGTTGCTTTATCCCACAAATTTCTTTGCGAATTTGAGTAGCCTTTGATGCGGGAAAATATCTCTCGAGGAAAAGTTTCTTCATCCCATTCCATGTTGTGATACTTCCGGAAGGCAAATAGTATAACCATTCCTTAGCATTGCCCGCCAAAGAGAACGGAAAAGCTTTCAACATTGCTCCATCCGCATTAGTATTCGGTGGAAGCATGGCCGTGACTATGGTGTTGAATTCCATAAGATGTTTGTTTGGGTCTTCATTCACCATACCATGGAACTTTGGTAATTCTCTAATAAACCCCGGCTTGATCTCGAAAGTTGAGTTAGTTTGGATACACCATTGTTGAGTATCGAGCTTGTGAGAAGCTAGGTCCTTGAGTGTACGATCACCCATTGCTTCTTATTTTATGTCCGAATCTGCGAATTCACTTGATGTAGAACGAGGAAGCGAAGTGTTAACAGCTCGAATAAAGTCTCTTAGTTGAGTGCCGGATCGAAGACGTATGCTAATTGGACTCGGTCTTCCCCCTTGAAGCATTCACTAAAGATATAGTACCTACAACAAGGTTCACAAAACTAAGTTAGATACGGTATAGAATCTAACAAAGCAAGAATAATGCAAAAAGAAAAATAAAAACAACTAAAATCGCCCGTTGCTCCCCGGCAACGGCGCCAAAATTTGTATGCGTGTCGTAACCACAACAAATTAATTTATACTTTACTACATAATTAAAGAGTAATATAGGGTAGTCAAGGTCGATCCCACAAGGAACAAGAGATTATTAGTTGTAAAATTGTCACAAAAGGGGGGTATTGATTGTAAAATTTATAAAGCAAAAGAAATAAACAAAGTAATTAAAAGTGTAAGTTGAAATCAATGAGAGAGAATAGATCAAGGAATCCTTCTTCGCTGCAAAACAATGATTAAAGTTATGTTCTTTTCCACTTGTTATTAATCATAGATTATCACCAACCGTAGGATAGCAGGTTCGCTTAGCTAACCTCAAAATTCCTTATTTCACCGAGTAACAGTTCCGCTTAGTTATCAGATTCTATTCAAAAGAACCACCTTGAGGTTCGCTTACAAGATGTAATTCCCCGAACACATTAAGATTTATGAACTTAGGTTTAGTACTAGTAGTTAGACTCGGTTCGCTTGGTCCACTTTCTAGCGTTGTTTTCACACACAATTTCTCCACGGAATCCCTCCGCAAGGTCTTGTGTTTTCTACTTGTGTAAAGAGTTAAGAAAATATTACGTATTCCCTAACTTTCACTAGCTTTAGATTGAATTAACAAATCAATTTAGCGTGCACTCCAAACAACCTATCAATCAATCATGAACATTAATATTAGTAAAAACAAGCGATAATCATATGAAAAACTTCAAAGTAGAATTGAAACAAAAACTCAAACCATATGTTAAGAACTAGGAATTCATCCTCAATCAATAATAAAATTAGCTACTCATAATTTGGAGTTCAAACAATAATAATAATAATAAAGGAAGAAAGAAAAACTTATTGAAAAGATGATGGTTGCTCCTTCCTCCAATCCTTGTGCACTTTAACTCCTTCTCCAAAGTAGATGTGTGTTAAAAAGTTGTAGAGAACTCCTTTATTTATAGGCTTCAATACTCTCCATGTATTTGTAGGAAAAGAATCCTCATTCCAAAAGAACACCACTTTCCCAATTTGAGCCATATTCCAAATTCTAGTCCAATTCTCCAAAACTTCCAAGTTTTCATCCAATTCCCAATTCTAAGTCTTCACACACATGAGAGAAGTCCATACAAAATTATGTAATTTTGCTCGCCGGAAAAATGTGTTTTTGACCGGAAGTTGGCCGAAATTTGTCGCCGCCGGCCACCTGAAAATTCCATCCGGTAAAGGAATATTCTGTCAGTCCTACGTTAGGACTAACGGTCAAAGAGATCGACCTTCAGTCAACTGTTAGTCAGAATCAAAGTAGAAAGTCAAATCAGCTTCTTAGTCAGCTGTCTAACTGAGTCTTATTCAGCTGAGTTAAGTTCTGGATCGAGTTGACTCGCCGGAATAGAAATCCGGCCGAGTTCCGTTTAGTTATAGGACTTTCCGGCCAAGTTCAGGCCTCTATCTTCACCTGCGACAAGCCTAAGCATACATCTATTCATTCAACATCTGCAACACAGTTTTGAGAACCCAATCTTCTGATCAATCTCCAAAACCAATCATCAACTTCTCCTTCCTCCTACCCACAGCAACATCTCACCAACGGAAAACAACGGAAGCTGCTCAAACCCGTTAGTCTCTTCAATTGACAGAACCCATTCAATTCCTTCCAAAAGCAATCAACAAATGACTTCATATTTGATTTCTCCACTGCTGGTCTTGTAACAACAGCTTCATCATCTTTAATTCGAACGGCAACAGCTTCTGCATATTCTGTCAACTCTACCAGCGACAGATCCCATTCCAACCACCAACACATCTCCAATCCAATCTCTGATTCACCTTAAACAACACCAATAGTTCATCATAAGATCGTATTCCCTTGATTTCCACCTAAAATTATGCATATGTTCTTCAATTGCAGACATGAATTGAAATCCCATTTTCATCTCGATCTGCCTGGCTGCGCCTCTATATCTCTTTCTCAATTTCAGCTTATCAATCTTCTCCGGCAACAACACCACCATGAGCTCAACCGTCTCAGAACTTAAGAAATCACCATCAAGTCTCGATCTGTTCTTGATCTGGTTTAGCAGCAGCTGCTGCTTTGTTCTTTTGGACGCAGGGAAAAAATGATTGAGAGAAATGTCTCTCTCGATATAGGGTTTAAGATAAAGAAGCTGGGTCTTGAATCCAGGTTTGGTTTACGGGTTCGGGGTTCGGGTATTGACAACTCCTGATTTGGGTGCTACATCCAACCTTCCTTTGGATAAGGGCTATCCAGTGATAGTAACATCCACTGCTGAGTGATAAGGGGTACCCTGAATGAGAGCCCCTTAACCATATCTGGGCTCCAACCAATGTTTTCCCCTGAAATGACAACTTTTCCCTTCTTGACTCAATTTAGGTGATTTATTTTTCTTTTCTCCCGTGCGACTCTGGAGTACCTAATAACTCAAAAACACACGTAAAATACATAATTTACAAGAAAAATAGCAAAGACAGCATAAACTACTACATAGTAAATTAGGTGAATTCTACACCTATCAGTAGTACCGGCAGTGTTATGCATTTTTTTACAATGCCGGAAATGGCAAAACTATATCTGTGTACTTATGGTGTTATTCCAGCACAAAAGAGAACATATATTGCAACGCCGGTACGATTACCGGCATAGTAAAGTTTGAATCAAATCACACTGGCACGTACATGGCATATGGTTTAATGATTACAATTCAAACTTCCAAAAAAACAAAAGGTGGCGTATTAGTAAACCACATATATCCAAATTACTCATCATCGCTTCCACACGTATGAAGTTTCAACTCCTCCTCTTCAAGAGGTTTCTTTGATAAGGCCAAAGCATCCCATAATTGGTGATTCTCCTCATTCAATGCCATCCATCCCTTCCATATATTTGGATCTAGTTCCTTGTTTTTAACCATCCCACAAACAGGTGGCAATGGACAATTTTCGTTGAGTTTTAGAATAACGAAATGATTGTCGTTCACGTACGCCAAAACAACTCTTCTCGTCTTAAGGGATCCCTCGCATTTTTGCCACTTTGGTGTAAATGTTATGACTACGGTGGGGGTAAAATAATGAACAACACAATTAAATGTATCCCCTACTAGATGCCCACAAAGTGGCATCCTCATCCAATATTGAGTAGGAAGAAATGCCATCTCTTGCTCGGGTCCTAAAACTTGAGCACACATATCATCAAATACCTCGTCGTGACCAACCAATTTCTCATAAAATCTCCTCTTATTCACAAGTTGATCGGCCATTCTCATTATAGCATATCAGCATGGTGTCATTCCTTTATGTACAGCTGTCTCGAAGATTCCTAATTGTTCGGTCACGGAATGATAGCCACAATTTCCATCTCCATCGATATCATTCGTGTACACAATAAAATCGTGAATAACCTCAGGAAGTTGGTCTATGTAAGACTCTATCTTCGTATGGTAGTGTCTATAAGTCCTACCCGTTTGTGAATCCTTATACATCTTCATATTACCAAATTTTAGCTTAATTATATCCAAACCATCCTCTGCAATCCCTACACTCCAAATGTCTTTGGTATTAGACGGGAGAATATTCTTTTTTGGCCTACCCCTACCCCTTTTCCTTTGAACCTCGGATACATCGACTATTGGTGTAGGTTCGGAATGCTCACCTTGTTGCCCTTGGTTGCTTAATGTTGGTACCTTCGGCGGCCTTCCCCTTTTCCTTTGAACCTCGGATACATCAACTATTGGTGTACCTTCGGAATGTTCACCTTGTTGTCCTTGGTAGCTTAATGTTGGTACCTTCGGAGGCCTTCCCCTTTTCCTTTGAACCTCGGATACATCGACTATTGGATTCGGTTCGGAATGCTCACCTTGTTGTCCTTGGTAGCTTAATGTGGGTACCTTCGGCGGCCTTCCCCTTTTCCTTTGAACCTCCGATACATCGACTATTGGTGTAGGTTCATAATGCTCACCTTGTTGCCCTTGGTTGCTTAATTTTGGTACCTTCGGAGGCCTTCCCATTTTCCTTTGAACCTCAAATACATCAACTATTGGTGTACCTTCGGTATGTTCACCTTGTTGTCCTTGGTAGCTTAATGTGGGTACCTTCGGCGGCCTTCCACTTTTCCTTTGAACCTCGGATACATAGACTATGGGTGTACCTTCGGAATGCTCACCTTGTTGTCCTTGGTAGCTTAATGTTAGTACATTTGGCGGCCTTCCCCTTTTCCTTTGAACCTCTGATACATCGACTATTGGTGTAGGTTCGGAACTCGTCGATTGTTGTTGACTTGATATCGGTTCCTTCCTTGGCCTACCCCTTTTGTTTGGAACGGGCGCTTCCGCGAATCTTGCTTCTGAAATCTCACTTGCACATAGATATCGTTTTTTAGTTGCCGCGAGTTCCTCTTCACGTCGAGTCATTTGTTTTAATTTTTTTCTTTATTTCTTCCTTGCAATTTTAGTTTGTGGTCTACCCGGCGGATCTCCCTTTGTTGGCTCTTCACTTTGTGCTATCCATGGCCGCGTAATTAGTCTTAGTTAGCTCAACAATACTTGTCGGCTAGCCGAGTTGCCACGTGAGTAAGCTTCATAAAATTCTTGGGCCTACTTTGTATCCCATGGTGATTGTCCGGGAGATTCGGTAGGGGGAAGGTCGAAAGATAATTGCTTCCAAAACGGATCAATAACATCAATAAATATCACTTCTTCATTTTTCACAAGCATATGACGACACGGAAGCCCAAATGAACACATATCGGGACAAATACACACATCACCCGGTTTTCCGTAATTTTTCTCATATTGCATTTGTCTCATCATATGTTTTATTGCCCAACGGGAGACGTTAAACTCTATTCCTTGGAGCAACTTGGTATGTGGAAGAAATTGAGTCATCGTTTCCATTGAGCTTTTCTCAAAAGCCTTCTTGATCCTATCGATATCGGCCTTAAAGTGTTGCTCCATTGCCTCGGTGACCGTAACCACGTTTCCCTGGCCGGACTGGATGAGATCTTTAAATCTCCCATGTGAGGACTCCGCTATACTAGTTTATTTATTCTCGTAATGTCTATAACGATTTGTCCACGCACGCACAAATTTTTCCTTGAACTTATCCAACAAATTATCCCGACAATATGAGACGCCACTTGGATACACTTCGTTATATTTGGCAATAAACATGTTCAATCTCTTTTCATACATGTCCTCGGTAAGAGACCAATAAACTTTCTCCCAATCCTTTAGAAATTCCAACCACCTTTTATGATTTTCATCGAGTTCTTTGTCGACTCGCTCTTTAATCTTTCCTCTTTCATTTTCTTCTTCTTCGGGTGATAATTTCTCTTTGCGAACATCTTCCTCTAGTTGAACGACCATTCTCTTCTTAATATCAGCTTTAGAGGGTTCAAACAAAGCATGACAATGTTTTTTCACATTTTCACCTATATGATATGTACATAGGAAATTTTGTGCATCCGGATATACGTCGGATATGGCATTTATTAGTGCGTCGAATTGATCGGTTATGATGACCTTCGGAAAACGATTTTCCTGGAACAATAATTTCAATTTTTGCAATGCCAAATGATAATTGAAATCCCCCTCGTTTTCCATTAAACACCAAGCCAATGTGAATGTTACCTTGTCCGATGTTTGCCCCACGATGTTGAACAACGGCATGTTGTATTTGTTTGTCTTGTAGGTGCAGTCCATCATAAGAACATCACAACACATATGAGCCAATTGTGAAAGCAAAGGATGCGAAATGAATATTTGAAGCGGCTTCTCGTCCGGACCTCTTTTAATGATACGCGTGTAGTTGTGATCCCAAACTATCTTCTCAAATTCTTGCATAACACTCCTCCCTTCCCATTCCAACCTTTTAATGGTTTCTTGTGCGCTATAAATTGTAGTGAGTGAAGAAACGTTCGTCTTATCCTTTTCCTTGAAGGTTCGGAGAATCACTCTTGGTTTGATACATGCTTTTGTCATCATCTTGACATCCTCGAATTGATCAGGTTTTAGCTTCGCAACTAGGGAGTGACCTTCAAAATCTTTCGGATCGGGGTGGTTGTGACGGCCAAACCACACCTTACATTCCCATTCTTTTTCTTCTTCTTTTTGTCCTCTTAGATAGAATACAAGCTTAAAGGGGCACTCATCCTTTCTCGTAACTGTATTGTATACCCTCTTAGTCTTCTTTTCATATACATAACCCTTTCTCATACGGCTATTTTTCTCATTGTATTTTCCACTTCTCTCGCAAACCATCTCAAAACGAACATCTGAACGTTGGCTATTCCTCACTAAGACACACATGTTCTTAAGAGCCGTCGCTTTTGCCCAAGCAATTGCTTCATTTTCATATTTTATTCCCTACATAAGGACAACAATGGGAGATTACAAGCAAATCCCAACATAAAATTGTAAAAACTAGGTGAAAGTATTGTTTGGTAACATACCCGAGGCATTTTATGGTATTCCGACGTATCCTGATGGAGCGGTTTGGAGATTGGTTGATCGTTGTATGTCACAATCTAAGGAATGAATGAAAAGAAAATTGGATTAGTTCAAAACCCGCATTGTCGATAAGTAAGTAAACTGCCGGGATTAATGACCGGCATACATGGTAATTGACTTTCCATGCCAATATTAAAACTGGCATTCAGAGAATTTCAGTTCCCATTCTGGGATAACGTTCCGGCATAGTAAGTTCAAAGATATGCATGCCGGTATTTAAGTTCAAAATATCATTAACTTCTGTATGTTTTTCATGTAAAACTGGCATCCTCGACATTTAAGTTTCCATGCCGGTATCATAAACCGGCATTATATGTCATGTACTCACACTGCCGGTTTGAATATTCCATAGAATATTCGGTGGTGGGTAAAAAGTATAAATGTGTACCGGCATGCAATCTTGGTTTGAATACCACGCCGGTTTGTTCTTGAACAGTTGGGGAATTTTGTCCCGGTATATAAATTTGTATGAATACAATGCCGGTTATAAAGGTTCTGGCGTAGTATTCATACAACGAGCATGCCGGTACTAAGGTTTTTCAGACAGAAATGGCGGTTTCAAAAAAAAAAAAAAAAATCGACCTCTTTGAAGCTTTACCTGTGTGTTGGGGTTGCTTGTATGCTGAACATGTTTACTTTCTTGAGTTGGTTCTTCACAAAACCCTTCATGGTCACGAAAATCATGATTCAAAGGTGTTGGTTCATCATACAACAATTGTGAGTTGTTATCATTAACCGAAGATTGTTGTTGTAATTGAGCTAAAGATTCAAAGAATTGCAAGTCTCTCATCACAATCATCTTCCATTTTCAAAAAAGAAAATTCTACTCAAATTTTTTTTCCCTCCTTCTACTCTCAACTAACCCACACAAATTCAAATAAACATAAATACACAAATTATATCCCCCAAATCATTAATATTTTACTAATCAGGATTAGTAACTAATTATGATTAGTGAGGGTTAGATTAGAAATTAATAATTTAATTATATAAGGGGTAACCCAGCTAGGATATTTGGATCCCTATTTTGTCATTTAGCTATATCCCCCAATTACGCGTTCAATTTAAGAGTGGTGTACAAATTTGGACTCATTTTTTATTATTGATATAATTATCAAAAAGGAATCAAACTAAAATTAAATAAGTATTTTATATATGCTCTTATTTTTACTATTAATAAATTAAAAAAAATCTATGAAATAGTACATAAATTAGTTTGGAAATAAAAAATAATAATGTTTAAAGAATAAAAGATAAGGAATAGTAAATTGATGATATATAAATTTAAGTGTGATTCTTGTCATTAATAAAATAAAACAAGGATTGAAAATGAAAATAAAATATCAAATTAGGGTGTGAAATTTATGCTTTTGAATCTTTTAAAAGCTTCTCTTTCCCATCATTTGAAAGTTGGGGATTTTGGAAGTGTTTTGCATAAAAACACTTTGCAAAAACTTTACCAAATAATAAGATAAAAAATTATTACTATAAACTAGATTTGTGCCTGTGCTACGCACCGGGCATTTTAATTCCTTTAATTTGGTGAGCGCGGGGATTTGCCCCGCCACGTGGCGATATATTTTTGATTTGGTGTGCCTGGGGCTTAGCCCCGTCCCGTGGCGATGCATTTTTTATTTGGTGTGCGTGGGGCTTTGCCCCGCCCCGTGGGATGCATTTTTTATTTGGTGTGCGCGGGGCTTCGCCTCTCCCCGTGAGGATGCCTTTTTTATTTGGTATGCGTTGGGCTTCGCCCCTCCCAGTGGCGATGTATTTTTTATTTGGTGTGGCGGGGCAAATACATTAAATAAGTGGAGAATATGTACATATTTTATTTATTTATTCATTTTATTTCCGCAGAAAATATATGAATTTTTTTTCCTTTTTATATATTAATTTGGAAAAAGAGAGTCCTTATGGTAGGTATTCGATTTCCAAATTGAATTTGGACTTCCATAAAATTCCAAACACGGTAAGTTATGTTTTCTTTTTGAGTTTGTAATTTTTAAACCAATTATATGTTGCCAAGTGTCCTCACGAA
Organism: Papaver bracteatum; assembly: GCA_023529315.1. Lineage (NCBI taxonomy): Eukaryota > Viridiplantae > Streptophyta > Magnoliopsida > Ranunculales > Papaveraceae > Papaver > Papaver bracteatum. The sequence goes on along the minus strand of JAJJWX010005378.1, from coordinate 380,617 downwards.
TTCCAAATTAAATTTATTTTGTTTTTCTCGTTTTTTTTTTAAACAATATGTTGCCTAGTGTCCTCGCAAAAACGCTCGTTTCACAAAACTTAAAAAAAACCTATTTCGGCCAATAGGAAATGAGAATTTCCTCACCATTCAACGTGGGAGCTTTATTTATCTAGGACTTTAAATCTTTAGATAAGTTTTGAAAGTGATATTGAAAAATTAAAACATCACCAAACTCCGCCTAAGGCATTTTTCTTGCTTTTGGTAAATTGAGGCAGATTTTCAACATGACCATTTATTTCGGGGCATTTTTCTGATTTACCAAAACGTGGAAGTTATAGCCCGTTCTGATAGGATATCAGAAATAGCTTTTTTGACTTTTATCAGAAGTCAGTAGTCAGACCGATCAAGCAACGTTATGATGTTGTCACTTTGTAATCCATATAAAACTGAAGTTATTGTTGGACTGCTTTCACTTTTATTCCAAGTAAAAATGTAAACCAGGTACAGAATAAGTTCGTTATAACTTTGTTGGGTATGTAGAAGGTAACTCGAGTACAAAAAAAATAATTACTAAGCACACGAAGGAAGCAAAAGACAACTAGTATAGCTATATTTACATCTGAAATATCCCAGCACCCATCCATATTAATGTGATGGTATGCAATTTGCGCTAGCATCCTAGAAAACCAGCAGATGGTTATTGTTTCTGGAAAATGGAAACGAACAAAATCATTCTATAACGCATTTCAGTTGCCTTTCTGCATCAATAAGTTCCAGTTCATTTGCTTCTTTGGTTTTCTCATCATTTTCTATATCTTCCTCGGTCGTAGTATTTGTGAGTTCTTCTTTGTTCTTCCCCCACAAAACGCTGTATAAGCCTCCTATTAACAACAGTGCACCGGCAATACTAGGAACAAACATTTTGAAAATTCAATAAATTAGTTTTCATAAGGAGGTGATCACAAATGTTAATTGGGATATCGGTAAGGATTTATTTTGTAATATGTACCTTCCCCAATGCAACTGCTCCTTCCATATGAAGGCAGAGAAGATGATAGTAATGACAAGTGCTAAAGGAGTAAACATTGCTATAAAAACTGGTCCTTTTCTTTCTATACACCAAGCTTGCAACCAGTAGGTCATTCCAGTTACAACTATACCCTGTCGTGCGAACATGAAAATAACTTAGTGTATATGTTGTGAAATGCAAGTTCTGAAGATGTTTCAAAGTTAAAAAGAGATCGGAAGAATCGTAAAATGTGAGTTCTAAAGATGTACAAAGGGTTTAAAGGGTGCGGGCTTCTCTAGACTTACACAGTAAGCCACGGAGAGAAGGTTAATGTCCCATCCAAGCTTCCATGAAGATGGATTATTCCTCTCAAAGATTACAGCCACAATTAGCGATTGAATACAACTAAACCAGCACTGCAGGGAAGTCAGATGTATTTTTGCTGGATATAACTTGATAAGGGGACCCTGGAAGGAGACATATATACAATCAATTCAAGTAACAACAGAAATATATCATGTTGTGCTACATGAATTGTTTTCTATAAAAATTTCTTGAATTTTCCTTTGTTTTTTTTAGTAAGACCAATAGGTGAAATATAATTACTCTACAAATGAAAAGCCACATAGTAAAAACATTAGCTAGTGGAACCTATACAAGGATGCAGATACTATAAATTGCAAATCTAGTTGCCTGGGAGAAAAGATCGGCTGACGGCTGACGCCGCTGGCCGATTTAAGTACTCTCAATATGACCATTGATATAATGCTTATCAATCAGATTTGACAAGAGCACTATAATCAAAGATATGGTCGACGCTGTGCTTTCTTTTCCACGTTTTTTTTTTCTTCTCTAAAAAGAATTCTTTTGGCCATGACATGACATAAAATTATTGTTCAATGATTACTGTTTTAGCTTTTTGAATATTTAAGTGATATCTATATGGTCCTAGCAGCTGATAATCACTGGTCACTGACCTATTTCACCACAGGAAAAGTCCCCATGAACGACAAGAAAGTTCTCAAGAAATTGCGAAAGTATTAAAATGGGGGTACTGGTTTCCATTTTCCTAAGTTTGGATTCTTTTACTAGAAACCCCTACCATCCACTAAGAAAAATTGCGCAAAATAGTATTGATTTGTCTCAGTTGTTAGTATGTTAGCTTTTCCAACACTTGGTTAAATCAGAACTGGAATAACCAAAGAGCCAATTGGTTCTTGACAACAAAACTAAAGATGTACAACTATTCTGGCTCTGGAGCCATATTTTAAGTATCCTTTGGCTTCGAGTAAATCAATGATAACGCTGTATGATAACGAGTATCAATGTGTCCCTAACCAGAAAACATAACAAGACATGTATGAGAGTTCAGTTTACCTGTAAGATGAGCCAAAATGACCAAACTGTATTTGCAGAAAGCATGATGAGAGCTCCTTTAACTGAATCTATCGCCTTCAATGATGAGTTAGATGGTGGGGATGGGTCATTAGAAATATGGCCGGTTTGATGATGATGAAATGACGATGAAGAATTCCAATTCATTAACTTCACTGCAGGACCATTATATAAAGCAACAACTAGAGCTCCTGATAAACATACTGTAGTCCCAATCACCTTTGCCACTCCATAATAATGCTTTAATGTAATGCTTTCCATCCTGAAAAATAGAATTAGTATATACACACGCAAGCTACCAATTACTGCATTAATTTGTGCGTCTACATCATCTACCTCTCAATTTACCAATCAGGAGAAAAACAAAGAAAATCTTAAGCAAACGCCATATCGATCTCCCTCTCGACGTATCAATAACTACGTTTTCTAGTCTCCACTACAAGGGAATATACTTGGGCAAAAATAGCAAGTGTGAAATATGTATGTAGGCATACTTTACCGGAGAAAAGCAGCAATGATGAAGGTAATGGCAGGAATTGTATTGGTTGTAGCAGTAGCAACTGTTGCAGAGGTATTGTTAAGAGCGACATAATACAGATTCAAACTCAGTGTTATCCTGTAGTAATGGAACAAAATAAATATCACTACAAGAAGCCTGAGTATAAAATGGCAACAGACGCTGATGACCGAATAGATCTACTTAAATTTTTAGCCGAAGAGAGAATACTAATACTCACCCGAACAAAGAAACAAAGAAAATCTTGCATAATAAGCAGAATGAAGGACGAGGGGCTTTTTTCCTGCATAAAATCTAAAGGCTTCAGTAACTTTAAAGAAAATGGAAGATAGAAAAGAGCAGAGAATAGAATAGAAATGAACAAAGAGCAGAGAAAAGTTAACACACACACACACACCTTTCAAGGAAGATAGAAAATGGAGTTAAGGCAAGTGAAGCAAAAGCTTGTCTATAAACAACAAAAACAAAAGGGTTCATTCCTGCACCAATTGCTGCTTTAGAAAACAAAGCCATGCCTGCATATACGAATTGTATGAACATCATTGCTATATATGGTTTTTTGCTTTCCATTGATGAAATTATTCTGATTGACAAGCCTTTCATTTCTTGTAGCTATGTGCCTTTATGCTTGTGAATTTACTTGTATTGACGTACCGTTGGTGCTGAAGCAGCTCATGATCAGTTTTATAACTAATGTCATATGTATGGACTATGGTAGGTTATATGGTAAAGTGTGTACCCGGTAGGGTTAAGATTCTACTTGTCTAGCAAGTGGGTTTCCCGTATGACAGTGAAGCACACGTGGCACGCTACAACGTGTCGGAAGCTGACTAGTGTGCTATTACAAATTTCTAAAATAGATGAAGTAACAAATTTCAAAAGTTTCGTTTCCATTTCCATTACATACTACATCAGCATATATTTGTGATGGTACCTATGCCTCATAGACTAGATGATGGATTTTAGGTATAGTCTGTTTGGCTTGCTAAACAGTTCCTTCAACATGAATATATATGCAGTATCCGTTGACAAAGTTTTGAGGTAGGTCTCGTTTGTTCGTGTACACTTTCATAACCCTAGAGCTCTTATAGTATTTTCTATGTTGGAGGGGTGGTGTTCTCAAAGATACTCATGATGCTGAAATATTTACACATCTTATGTTTGTACCTAAGTTTTGAATGTGGGTTGCATAATGTCTTCCTTTTAGGTTTCAACTTATTCCTCAAGATTGCAGAGTAGATTATGATCTGAAGTCTGTTCTTTGTTCTAATCTGAATCCATGTCAAATGTAGAGGAACTTATGTTTTTGAAAGGGTTGATCTTGGATTAATTAGTTCCTTTAATCCCTGCTGTAAGCTTTCCTCTATAAATAAATAAAAGTCTGTTCATAAAAAAAAGATACATATGTAATGCTAAAATGATAGTTCTATAACAGCACTTGTTTGCGTCACGTATGGACTGGTGGACACTTGAGGGTGGTAATGATTATACCAACAACACGAAAATGCTAGTATTTAGTGTTTATGGACTATGAGAAAGAGCATTAAGATTTCTGATTAGATGAAAAGCATTAAACCATTTCATATACCTTTTTTGGTTGAGTCGATTTGCAAATTCAATAGAGTCTAGTACTTTCAGGATGCAAATGTAAACGTGAACTCTTGAATATGATCATGATCGAACCAATAATAGAGTCTGAACGTAAATAATTTGAATTAAGCCTCCAAGGTGAAGAGGCAAGAAAGCCGCAAACAGTTTTTTGCACGACTTAACATACCAATTTCGAGGGCCTTTTGTATCACGCACATCTAGTGGTGGAACCATTTGTGTCGAGTCTTTTAAGAAAAGAAAAAATCTATAGAGATTCGACAATCTTTTACTTTGGATATTTTTATTTATTTTTATGGTTTTTTGACCAGCCATATTAATTTTTGTGGTGTGGTTTGGGAGGATCCCATGAAAAATAAAATCAAAACGACAAGGAGTTTTGATCGGCTCTTTCTCTTCGCGATGTACTTATAATTGGTGTTGGATTTTGATTATCTGGTATTTTGGTGTTTTTGATAATTTTGTAAGCAATCGTGTAATCATCATTTTGGTTTGAATGAATTGAAATGTGATTTCCAAAAAAATATAAAAAATGACAAGGAGTTTAAAGTTTTTTTTTTTTTTTTTTGAAGCATGTTAATTCTTTGTTGATATGTTTCCTACAGAGGTCTATATTTCTACAAAATAAATAAATGTATTTTCGAGATATTAAACCTCGCTATCTACCAATTCTTATTCTTAATTCGACAATTAGTTTCCCATTGATTTTCAAAATGATAGATGATAGGGTTATTTGACTCGGATTGAGCTATTTTTTTTTATATGAATATAAAACTTTATAAGAGGAGAAGTTAACTTCTAATATCATTGTTTAGATTTTATTAATAAAAAAAATTGTGTAAGAATCACCACGTGAAATAATGGTTCCCCTTTGGTTTTCTTATGTAATAGAAAAAACTAACCCTATGTGACGTTACGATGAATTGTAATACAGAGCGGTTATGTTGTTCATCTTATTTGTTTGACACGTCTTAAAAAGTGTTAGTTTTCCTTTTATGAATATTTTGACTTTGGGTCACAACAAAGTGACCAGAGTTGCATTCAGGTCACACCAAAATTTTAATTAAAGTTGTGGGAATTATATAAATAACCTCCTTTATGACGGGCTTCAAAATTACCCTTATGAAACAATAAAAATACCCCTCTCCATTCAAAGCCCATCAGGGGTCCATTAAAAAAATTGGTGAGATTACTAAATTACCCTTGCTATATAATTAATGTTCGTACACACCAAACTCCAGTTTACTCAACGGAAATACGCGAGATATCGAGAGAGACAGAGTTGTTCGTCAGCTGAAGGAGAATTTTTTTTCAAAATTTTGAATGTGAATTCTACAGATTAAATCAGCATAAAATCATCATCTTCTTTTATTACTGAATCTCTTTTCATCAACAGAGCAATCAACAACAGAATCTGAAAAAGCGGGAGTCTAACAACCTCACCCAATATTTCGATTAGCAATCTGTATGGACAACTCCGAGTTGTTTTCTAGAGAATCAACAAGACTCAATCAATAGAAAATATCTCAAGGAGTTATTATCTCAATCTCTCGATTTGATTTACTCAAGCAAATATGATTCGCGAGTCTAATCAAAGAGAGATAACTTGGATGGTACCAAAGACCAATATCCAAGTGTCAATCGATTTAAATCAACAACCAATAAGGTCGGATATTCTAATCGATTGAACAACGCACAACATGTATTATTTCAATTACATAACAAAATATAATGCGGAATAGAAATAACACAGACACCAGAATTTTGTTAACGAGGAAACCGCAAAAGCAGAAAAACCCCGGGACCTAGTCCAGATTAAACATATACTGTATTAAGCCGCTACAGACACTAGCCTACTCCAAATTAACTTCGGTCTGGACTGTAGTTGAACCCCAACCAATCTTTTAGTTGCAGGAAATCCCACAACACACCCCATGTAATATTATGATATAATTTCTAGATCTAAATCTATTTCATAACCAAAATAAAGATTAAAGTGCTAAAATTATAAAATAAGACACAAGATTTACGTGGTTCGATCAATGAGATCTACATCCACGGGGTTAGGGTTCTTCACTATGATTATTGAAATTACACTTGGGTTACATGGAGACTCCATTAATGAGTATTTGGAGCTCTAGATTTAGTTTTAGGGGAAGAAGATGATAAAGAAAATAAAGTCTCTCTCTCTCTCTCTCTTACAAAAATATCTCTCAATTTACAAAAATGTGTATCCTTCTCTTTCTCTCTCCTTCCTTTCTCTTTATATAATTGTTTACATAGTGGATGACAGCTCACATATAGTGGAGTACAACTCATATTCCCCTTATTTTAGGATCCCTTACTACATTCTCGCAAGCTCTCACTACAATTTCGCAAGCTCTGCTACCTTCTCGCAATCTCTGCTACATCTTCGCAAGCTAAGGAAATGAGTTAATTTCGCACGCTAAGAAAATATGTTGTTGCGAGATTCTGCTCCTATATTTTGCCTCTTTTTCTTGAATATTGCTTGAAGAGCGATCTTTAAGAAAAAATCTGTTGTTGTTGTAGTCTTTGATCTTTGTTGTTGAAGGAACGAGCGAAAGAATACCAAACTTGAAAAGTACGTACTTGCCTATATTCTTTTGCGAAGTTCCGAAGCTTTGGGAAATAAATAAGAAGTATTAACCCTTGAAGTATAAGAAGTATGAAGTATCCTTGAAGAAGTATAAGAAGTACTCAATCCTCGAAATATAAGAAGTATCCATCCTTGACTGCGAATAAGAAGTATTGCGAGATTATTACTCCATGTTCTCTGCCTCATGTTGTGTTGTAATGCAAATAAGAATTTAGATTAGTATTCAATATTTTATCAAAAATATTCATTTAATTGCAAGTCCAAATCGTTTTTCTTTGTTTTGATTTCCTTTGTATAACTTGTTTCGTCTCATCCGATAAACATCTTTCATGGAAATGATCCTAATGAGGTCTTATGCATCCTGTTGATAGAAGGTCTTATTTTGCCTCCTACTACTCTCCATGTTAGATATCATTCTCATTTGAAACAAAGCAAATATTTAAGGGAAATATATAAATTGATCTCTGCGAGATATTTTTCTCGGTTTCTTTTGTAATTATGAAATCTTTGTAATTCTGTAATTGCATTGTGTTTTTGTAAACCAAACCAAAAATCTTTTATTTTCTGTAAAAGTAAAATGTTCAAGGAAAGTGGTACTTAGATTTTGTGGTTTGTTGTTGTTAATTTCGCGCAGCAAAAAGAAGTGTGAGAAATGAGACTTGAACCCTTGACCTGCCTCTTGCATATTCTCGTAACAAACCAACTGTGCTAACCTTCTCTTGCGAAATAATCAAAGATCATGCGAAGTAATCAAATGCCAACTTTGCGAGAGGCAATTCTGTATAAATTTCGCATAACAAAAATAAACTTGCGAGAAGCAAGAATTGATCCTGCGACCTGCTGCTTGCATTCATGCCTCCTAACCAACTGTGCAAGTTTTTTCTCTGCGAAATTATCATCAACTCTCTTCTGTGCGAAATAATCAAAAATCATGCGAAAAAATAAGCATGTGTTGGGACTTGAACACGCGACCATGAATTCATTAACTTCGCAGATCACCAACTGTGCTGCCTCTTGTTTACGAAATAATGTGTGGGGATTAGGTTTCCCAGTTGCTAGAGTTCTCCCTTATATAGTCTTTCAAATCAGGGTTTGCAATCAATGTTAGCTTACTAACAAAGCATTCAATATTCACCGTTAGATGAAAATCTGATTAGATACAAGCTAATATCTCTCAACCGTTAGATTGAAAACTTAGCTTGCCATACACACATGTACTTGACATTTTTGGGTTTGTGTAACCGTACCCAAATGTGTATAATGGTTGGTTCAATATTAGTCAACCAAATAGTTAGCCAAATGATAACTTTCATATCAACCATATTCTTTTTCACCATAACTAGTCCAAATGACTCAAATGAACTAGTTAGAGAGTTTTTCAATTACTATGAGATCTCATGTACTACACAAGACACAATTGAATCAAAAACGATGTGATTCACTCGAATCATCTCATGAACTATAAATCCACGGTTTTCAAAAGCATTCCTTAGTAATTTAAGATAAGTTCACGAACAACGTTTTCAGACATAACCTCTTGAGTTTGTGGGCTGAGTTCGCAGACTCAAGCTAACCGGTTGAAGTTAGTAAATTCCAACAGAATTTCTCGGGATGAGAACTTCTATCAGTTCGCATACTGGGTTCGCGGATTGCACCTGAGCTTCAACTTCAGCAGATATTCTCGGGTTCGAGAACTTACGCCAGTTCGCGGGCTGGGTTCGCGGATTGAGTTGCTGCTCACGTTCCGGTTCCACTTGATCAACAAAGTTCACAAACTTTGGTTCAAGTGTTAAGGACTTATACATATATGTGTTTCCACAACAATGTTTATATCCCACAATGGTTATATAGTCTAAACTCTCATTTCAATCATTAAAACATTCTCAGAGGACGTTATATAGTTATTATTCACAAACTATTTTTCGTCAGAGCGATTTCCAAAGTGATTGAAACATAACATGACTTTCGTCACTAGGCAAAGATGAACTTGGCTAAAGCGAAAGCTTTACCAACACCCATTCGAGAAATAGATAAGCAAGATATACTCAGCTTGAAATGTCACATGTGCATATTCTTAGTCTATATAGTAAAATGACTTTTGACTCAAGATAGGAGATAGAGTAGATAGACTTTTGAGTGATAGACAAGTTCAAGTCTCCACATAACTTTTAGTCCATGAAGATCCACTGGTTCTTTGATTAGTCATTCGCCTTGTATGATGATCGCCATGGAGTTCTTGATCTCAACTACACTTTCTATCCTAGTCCGAGACCTTAGCTATAGTAGACTATAAATCAAGACTTTATAGTTTTGATCACTAAGATTGACAAACATGCTTGAGATAGCAACGCATGTGAGTTTGACCGAGCAGTGCTCTAACAGAATCAATCTCAGATCTGAAATCGTTTCTTCATCAACAACAGAATCAATAAAATTTTCTCAATCTTAAACAAATTGGTAATGTTGATTCGTGATTTAAGATGAGTTGTGATTTATTTTATATTCGCATGTTCGATTTGTAGTATCTCAATCTGTTTTTTTGATTTCAGTTTTATTTGTATTTTTTGTTACAGATTTCGAAATTTTGGAAACTCAATTCTTTGTGTTTTGATTCTACCTGATTGATTGGTTCATTTACATATAATTTGAATTCGAGATCGTTATTCATATCTTAAACAGGTATTCTTCAATCTCCAATCTCCGGTTTTTGATTTTTTGAATTTCTGCTGTTTTGAGTTTTAGATCGGTTCATAATTCAATGTTAGGTTTGAGTTTTAGCTTCAATGTATTTTGAATGAACTATTCTGTTTTGGTTTTGAATTATTATGGAGTATTTCATATTGTTGATCACTTAGTAGTAATTTGTTTTTGGATAATACTGATTGTTTGAGTATACTTGTTGAGAATTAGTTGTAGAATTTCATAATGTTGATCAATTTTGGTATTATTTTGTAGTTAGAAGTTAGTGTAATCAATTAGAAGTTACAAGGTAGTGTTTATATACTCATTTTACATATCTAACATTCGACATTGTATATATATTTCATGAGGGGGCGCATCCCCCGAGTGATGTGCGACGTAATCTGAATTTGTATCTTAGGTTAGTTTAGGATTTTTATTATGGTTTGCAGTGAATTTTTTGACATGGAGCATGTATCTTTATGTAGTATTTCATGTTGAAAATTCACATTTGCACTGATTGCATACTAATGCGGTGCAAAGTAACACATATGACGTTGTTTATGTTGTTTTTTTGTATTAAAATGCTTGTTGTTGACATAGAATTTTCAATGTTGACACTGAAAAATTGTACAATATTCTGATTATTTGTATCAACATTGGTTGTTGATTCAGGTTTGTTGGATTAACTTTCATTGTTGATGCATATAACCTGGATAAATTACTGATTGTGGTTGTTGATTGTTGTTTTATTGGATCAACATTGGTTGTTGATGCAATAACCTGGAGAATTTTTTGTTGTTGATAGTTGTTTTATTGTTGATAGCTGTTTTATTGTTGATAGCTGTTTTATTGGACCAAAATTGGTTGTTGACATAGAATTTTCAATGTTGACACTGAAAATTTATATAATATTCTGATTATTTGTATCAACATTTGTTGTTGATTCAGGTTTGTTGGATCAACTTTCATTGTTAATGCATATAACCTGGTTAAATTGCTGATTGTGGTTGTCGATATCTGTTTTATTGGATCAACATTGCTGGTTGATTCAGGTTTGTTGGATCAACATTGGTTGTTGATGCAATAACCTGGACAATTTTGCTGATTATGGTTGTTGATAGATGTTGTTTTATTGTATCAACATTGGTTGTTGACAGATTATGGTGTCAACATTGTTTTTATGTTTAATTAGTTTTATTGATCTGTTATGATTGTTGCAGGCCAAAGATGGTTGTTGCAGAGTTCACTTTATCTAATTTGACCATATCACATGCTGTTTCGGAGTCAACCACTGTCATCGAGATGATTAGTATGGTGAAACAACACTGGACTTATGTCCTTGAAGACCTCATACTTTTTGGTTACAGTGTAGATGGAATTTCACATGTGATTAATCACAATTTGGAGTTGAGGTTTTTCATTCACTACTGCATCTCCAAAGGTATTGATGTGGTGAAGTTTAACATCCAGTTTAAGATCTGTGTTGATTCTGTTCCTCCTTCTTCTTCTGTTGCTCCGTCTTCGTCATCATCAAGTTGTATTTCAAATAACGATATCATTATTGTATAAGATTTGACATATGATTCGTCTTTGGTCACAAGGGTCCCCAAGAAGTCAGATGCTTGGGCCACTATATTAACCGGAGTAGGGCAGGTTTTCGAAAGTAAAAATTTTTGTCGTGATTTTGTTAAGAAGTATGAATATCATAGTGGTTACAAAGTTGAAGTACGTAAGAGTGACAAGAAACGTTACATTGTGCAGTGCAAGAACAAGAAAAGTGAAAATTGTAAGTGGAGGTTCATGCATCTCTTGTTTCCAAAACTAAAGGTGTGTTTCACTGCAAGAAGTTTCATGGAGAGCATGCATGTGATTTATCTTCTTCTGATCCAGCAAAAGTCAGGATGACAAAGTCTTTTCTGAAGGATATATTAATAGATGAATTTCGAGCATCAAAGAAAAAGAAGACTGCATCTGATGTTAAAGATCTGCTCCATTTGGAATATGGTATTAATCTCACGTATAGGCAGGCATACCATGGTTTACAGTTCACTAAATAGTCTCTTTGGGGTGATGACATCAAGTCGTATTCAGACTTTGTTTGGTATAAAGACTCAATTGAACGTTATAATCCTGGAAGTGTCGCAACTTTGAGTATGATGGTGTAACGAAGCAGTTCCAGAGGTTTTTTGTTGCTTTCGAAGATTTCATTACTGGTTTCAATAATTATTGTCGTCCAATGTTATTCATTGATTGCACTTTTCTCACTGGGAAGTTTAATGGAGGTCTTATGGTTGCTTGCGGGAAAACTGGTAACCAATGTTTGTTTTTTAGTTATTAATTTTGTTTTAACTTTCGTTGTTGAATCACACAATATAGTCTGATATGTTGCTGGATTTCAATTATATGGACCACAAAACTTTGTTCATCCTATAATTGTTGTTGTTGATCCATTATTTCTATTGTTGATCCCATAATTTTTTTTGTTGATCCCATAATTGCAGTTGTTGATCTCATTTTTTTGTATCAACTTTTGTTGTTGTTCCATAGTTTCAGTTGTTAATCCCATAATTCTTGTTGTTAATCTCATAATTATTGTTGTTGATCCATTATTTCTATTGTTGATCCCATAACTTTTGTTGTTGATCCCATAATTGTAGTTGTTGATCCATAATTTCTGTTATTGATAACATAACTTCTGCTATTAATCCCATAATTATTGTTTGTTGATCCCATAATTGCAGTTGTTGATCCCATAATTGTAGTTGTTAATCCATAATTTCTGTTGTTGATAACATAACTTCTGTTGTGAATCCCATAATTCTTGTTTGTTGATCCCATAATTGCAGTTGTTGATCACATAAATTCTGTTGTTGATTTCATAATTCTTGTTGTTCACCCAATAACTTGTACATGGATTTCAGTTTTTGTGTGACACTTTTTGAATCTTTGGAGTTTTTTTTTTTTGTATTTTCTAGAGATCTATCCAGTTGCTTTTGGTATTGTACCTTGCGAAGATGGTAAGAGTTGGGAATGGTTCTTAACCAACTTGAAGGGTATCATCAGGGAAGACTGTCCACTGACTATCATATCAGACTGTGGAGCTGGATTTTTGAAGCATATCCCTGTGATCTTCCCAAAGGCTTACCATTCTTACTGTTTGTACCGCATGAAAGGGAATATTCCGGTTCCAAATGGCAAGAGCAGGCAAACTGCTGTGAAGTTTTGTGAAGAGTGCTTCACTGCCTTAACAAAGGAGAAGTTTTATGCTGCTGCCAAGAGTATGAGCAATCTCAAGCTTGAATCGGTGATTGATTGGATAGTGAAGATTCCATTCCAGAACTGGGCATCTCATGCTTTTCAAGGAGAAAGGTTTGGTGAGAATACATCGAACATTGCGGAGAGTTTTAATAGTGTGATCAAGCATGATAATCGGCTTCCAGCACTTGAGATTGTGGATTGTATTCGTGCTAAGGTAATGGAGCAAAACTATAAGAGGTTGGTGGAGTCTAGTAAGTGTACTTCAAGGCTTACTCCCCGGATGCAAGCTAGGCTCAACAACAGGGTTACCGACTGCCGTTTCTACAAGTTCAGAAGATCAAGTGATAAAGTCTTTGAAATAATTTCTCCTACTGGAAAGCACACGGTCGACTTGGATGCTAGGACTTGCACTTGAAATTGGTGGCAGAAGCATAGTTTCCCTTGCACCCATTCGATGAAAGCTATGTTACAGATTGGGCCAGATGAACCTTACAAGTATATACCACCGAGTTCTACATAGGTCTATATGATCGTTCTATTTATCCTATTCCGGACAGCGAGATGCCGCCTAAAGTTGATGAATATGGTTATGTATTGCCTCCCAATGGTAGTCGAGCGTCAGCTGGAAGGCCAACTACTTCAAGGTACATGGTTTCTAGAGACAAAGTTCGCAAGAAAAGGAAGTGTGGCCAATGTGGGAGACTTGCCTTCCACAACTGTCGTAGATTTCATAGAGCTCCTTTGGCTCCTCGTGCTCCAGTGTTTCACAAGGATTCTAATTCCAGGATGATCAACTTTTTGAGGAGGATGTTGTTTTGAAGTTTTAGTGGATGATTTACTATTTCTCTGAACTTCCTTTTTTACCTTTTTATGCTAGTTCTTGAATGATCAACATGGCTGTTAGTTATTTTTATGTTTTCCTTATTTTTTCTTATTGGAATTCCTGTGTTTTTAATAACATACATTCTGTTTTTATGTCATTTTATGTCAGTTTGCAGGTTTACTGGTTTTTTTTGCAGGAAAAATTACTATATAAACTGTATCAACATATCAATGTTGATGCCATTACTGGATCAACATATCAATGTTGATGCCATTACTGGATCAACTTCCATTTGTTGAGGCTTGCTGAAGAGAAAAAATTTGCATGGTTACAAGTTAACTACTTTTAGCTGTGTATACCTGCAAGCTTTACTATGTAAACAGTATCAACATGTTAATGATGATCCAAGTCATGGCATCAACTTCCAATGTTGATCCCTCTTACTGCATCAACTTCCATTTGTTGATGCTTAATGAAAAGAAAAAATTTGCATGTTTTTATCTGTATATATACAAGTTAACTCCATCAGCTGTGCATACCTTCAATCTTTGCTACCAACATTCATTCACTTTATGTGAAACCAATCAGTTATTCATCAATTATTTTTTTTGACCCATTGATTTTTTACAGGAAAAATTACTATATAAACTGTATCAACATAACAATGTTGATGCCAAAAATGAATCAACTTCCATTGTTGATGCTCAGTAAATTTTTTTTTTTTTGCATGGTCTTATCTGTATGTACAAGTTAACTCCATCAGCTGAGTATACCTGCAATCTTTACTACCAACATTCATTCACTTTCATAACAAAACCATTCATTCACTTTGATAATCACTTGATAACTAGTATTAATATTAATTCATAACAAATTAGTACTAAACATATCCTCCAAATTGTTTCACAACATAAACAGACTTTCAGACATAAATTCACAGTAACTAAATTAGCAAACCTACACAGAGTAACTAAATTACTTACTAGCATATGTTAAACTACACCTAAGTGTGATTTTACTAATCTAATGGTTCAACAGAATCTTGTATGTTGAGTACCTCTTCGACTGAGTCTGTAAGTTCTTGTACTTTCTTACCTTCTTCCAAAGTTGGTTTCCATGCAGCAAATTTAGCTAACATCCTGGTAGCCATCTTTGGTCTCTTCTTGTTTATGTTCTCATGGTATTCGATGCTCTTATCGTCTAGATCAAAGCAGTTCCCACGCTTCACCAAGCATTTCATGAACATGCAGATGTGCATTACACAGTCCACACCCTTTTGCTGTGGTACATTGTAATGGTCTAACATTGTAGTTACTGGTCCACCTGTCTCAACATATTTTATACCCATTTGATTCAGGACTGGAGTCAATGTTTGTACCACGACATTGTATTGCTCATTGTATCGTTTGTAGTGATAGATTGTGTTGAAAATCAACCATCTTCCATGTATCAACGTAAGAAGCACCCACTGGAATGGTTTCTGATCCATGTCTTTTAGACACGTCGGTATCAACAGTATTGCGTCATCGTCATCCACTGGGTATTTTTCCCTTAACATATTTGGAATCCCAGATGTTTCTACTCTCATTGCATCTTTGCTAGCTACTGCACCCCTCATTATTTGCTGTATTATTTTCTTGGAATTTAGTTTGTTTTTGACAGATAACAAGAATAATTCATTCATCATGTATACTTGAACCATCCCTAGTACACTAAATTGTTTCATCTCACCTAAATAAGGTTTCAAGTACGATAATGTAGAACTAAATAAGTTTTATGTAACAAGTTATTGAAAAGACAGATTAAGAGTTTTCGTTACTTACATAAGCATTTGTAGAAAGAATTAAGTGCTTCTTCCCATAGTATGCCGGCTTAGATGGATCTTGCATCTTGGATTGTATCATGTTAGTGTAGTAATCAATAATTTCACTGTTAATGTTGTAGTCATCCATTAGATTTTGGATATGCCTTCCATAGACGATCTCTTCCACTGCATTGTTGAAAAAAAAGCTACATGCTCTGGTATTGCATTTGCAAAGATTATGTTAAACTCCATGACATAACATAACAAATTATTGTTGATACATTAATATCTTGACATTACATATTAGAAAATTGTAACTGCAGCTTTGATTTTCAATCATATTTTTCGCAGATGTTGCATTGCACCAACTTTCATTTTTTATACCTATGAATAAGCAGGAAATTTGTTACAGAGTTGCACATACCTTTCTGTTGCTTGCTTAAAGAATGGACGAGGGACCTCTTTATGTTCTGGTAGGCTCGGAAAGATACCTACTTCTATGTATAAACTGCAAGTGCACAGTGTCGACAAGCAACATAGGGAAAGCACAGGTCGAACCACGGAGACTTGGAGAGTGTAGAAGTTGATTCTAAATCCTGATTCAGAGAGTAACCAAAAGGGGTTTGATTTTGTCGATACGACGATATGATTTTCAAGTGACTGAAATAATAAAAGTAAAAGATGCAAATAACAAGATATGTAAACAATGATAATATGGATACTAGGGTATTCAAATCCACCAATAACCTATGATATGCATTCAACTTGTAATATTATTCTTGTCCTTATAGTAGATTCAAGTCTACCGTATAACTAAGGTGTTTCTCCAATGGATAATTTAATCACAACTAAAGTATTTCTCCAAAGCATTAGTTGTCTAATTAAGCACAACTAATCTAAAGATCAATATTTGGTTAAGCATGAGTTGTAGCATAATCAACATAGAGATATTCTAACTACAATGGATACATGGCATACATTGTGAGAGCAAGATGTTGAAAAACTTGGATTAAATTATATCTTTAAACAATTCTAAACTTTCAAGAACAAGATACAAGATATGAATACATACCAATGAGATTAGGGCTTCATCTAAACCCTAGTAAATTAAATTAGAACATGAAGAACATTACAACAAAATTGAAATTTGATAAACTAACATGAACAAGCTATTCTTGGATGGTTTTTCAACACAACAACCCTCTCTATTTATACACAAAATTCCCTCAAGCACTTGGATTCGAAATTCGGAAAGCATCCACTCAACAAAACATGTTTTCTTAATTTATGGATTGAATGGAATATATTTGGTTGTGGGAAACAAATTGGGAGTGATTGAGTGAGAGAATGGGGATGTTTTCTTTAATTGATGGATGAAATGGAATACAATGGGGGTGAGGTGGATGTTTGGAAAGAATCCAATGGGGGTGAGGTGGATGTTTTGGAAAGAATCCAATGGGGGTGAGGTGGAAATGGATTTGGGTCTTGGGTTTTGTATCATGGGTTGTTTAATCCCATGAATTTGTAAACAGGTTGCCACTGATGCGCGATCAGGTTGCAACGCCTCCAACTTTCTTCTCTTTTGTCTTCTCAATTCTTCCAAGCTTTATTTAGTACTTAAAAACACAAAATTAATTAATACAAATATTTATTCTTGAAAATGGTAAAAATGCAGAATTTGGGATAATATATGACTTTGAAGCGCGAAAGATGAGTTAAGTGCCAATGAAAAGGTGTATGAACATGCAATATTTGGCACTCATCATGTTCCTTGGTGCGGGATTTCCAGAGTTGGAGATTTTCTGGCTTCTTCAGCTTTTTTGGCTCAGGTGGCGTCACATCAACGTAATCATCAAGGTTGATTATTATCGTTTCTTCTTCAACACCTCCCCCTTTTTTCTTCTTATTACCCTTTCCCCCTTTGTTCATATTCTTCACTTTAGCATCGGGCGTGTATTTATTTGGAGCATTCCTTGATGACCTTGTGTTATACTTCCTTGCTCTTCCAGTAGGTTCAGGCTGATTCCTTTGGCTTTGCGTCGCTTCAGAATCATCATCGTCTTGGGTGGTGTCTTCGTCTTCACTTGGTCCATCAATTTCATCTAATTTGAATAGAACTTTAAGCCCTTCCAACACATTATCGTCATCTGGAGTTTCAGAATCACCCTCTTCTATTTTCTGTGTAGGAGTATATTCCGTTTGTTGAGTTGGAGCATCTTCCATATTTTCTGGAGAAGTATGAGTAAATATTCTGGAAATGATCGCACCGAAGCTTGGAACATCGAAGTTTGGGGTAGTACCTGTAGGGAAATAATCCAATTATATTAAACAGTATCAACATATTATTGTTGACTCATTGTTTTTTGGTATCAACAATTATTTTTTGGTATCAACATATTATTGTTGACTCATTGTTTTAAGTTATCCAAAGGCTGGTATAACTTAAACATACTTGCATACTATTCTTAGAGTAACTAATATGTCTTTCAAATTTATTAATTCTACAACTAAGTTAAAATAGTACCTGTAGGGACATAATCGGATGTTTCTGGACGTATAATGGTAATTGGAGGAGTTGAATAAACAACTACATCTCCCAAGATCTCCGCTTCTTACATGTATGTACTCCGTACTCCTTTTTTTACTTTATTCTCCTCTTCTATCTGTTGAGCTGAGGTACTAATCTCCGCAACCACAGTACTGATCTGAAGATCTTTCTCCTCTTCCAACTGTTGATCTGAGTTACCAATATCTGCTATCACATTAGCTATTTGAAGATCTGCTTCTTCTTGTCTTATTTTTTCTTCTCTTCCTTCATGGAAGCCCTTCTGCCAGCTTGCCTTCAAAGCATCCAACACCGTAGGGTGTTCCTTGAAATTTAGTCCACTCTGATAACCCTTCTTAAAGTTTTTCTCCAAATCAGTTTCACCTGCATCTGAAAGTGACAGTGCTAGTTGATCTTATTCTTGTTCGTCTTCTACATTCAAGTCAGCTTCGTTATGGTTTTTAGATTGTTCTCCATTTCTAACAGCTTCCAACTCGGCTTCATTTACCTTTTCAGATGGTTCTTCACCTTTATTCTCCACTTGAGTTAATTCAGTCTCATGCGTAAAATTGGCTGCTTTGCTATACTCCTCTTGAGTACTATCTGATCTTGCTCTCTTGAGATGATTCTGCTTTTCATTCCATAGCTTCACTTGACTAGCAATATCAACAAGTCTCTCTTCTTTTCCAGGCTGCAACTGAATCTTGTGCTTGTTGCTGTCAATGATTTTCTGCATGAACATTATGTTTCTCATGAATGCATTTGCATCGCCCTTCCTATGATAAGTTATTTCCTAGTTATCTAACTGAAAAAATATGTTTTCTTCTTCCAGATTCTCATTCCTCTGCCTCTTTTCTTCCAACTCTCTTGCTGGTGCCGACAGATCAATCAAATACATCTCTTCATATGTCACCGGATCAAAAAAATCTTCATGAACCTGCAAATAAACATAAAAATATAGTTAGCAAAAAAAATATTCTCACTTCCATAATATTTCTTTCACGAGGGGGCGTAGCCCCCAAGTGATTTGTGACGTATATGAAATTGCAGCAATATATAACTGCAGTACATTTCAGATATGATGTCAACTTCCATTGTTGACACAAACAGAATGTTGTAGATTAAAGTTACTGTGTAAACATTTGTTTGTTGACTCCATGCAATTGTATCAACTTCTATTGTTGATACACAAAATCTATTGTTGATACACAAAATCTTTTGTTAATACACAAAATCTATTTTTGATTCCATTCATTGGTATCAACTTACATTGTTGATACAAACAAAATGTGGTATATTTTAAGTTATTGTGTAAAAATGGGTTGTTGACTCCATACAATTGTATCAACTTCTATTGTCGATACATAAAATCTACATTTCAGAATGCAACTCAGTATTTATTTACAATCACACATAAAATCACACTTGTATTCCTAATCCTAATCTGAACCAGCTCTAATTTAAATACATGGATACAATAAATGTGCATAATCATTCTTTTTCTATAGTAGATTTCAGTTATTGTGTAAACTGTATACATACAAATATGTCAACTTCAATTTGTTGATACACAAACTTTGTTTGTTGACTCCCTAAACTGGTATCAACTTCCTTTTGTTGACATGATAAAAACTGAAATCTATTTGAAATATAAATCGAGTAAATGAATATATTACCTTATGAGTGAACCAAGTCATGTCTATTCTGTTGTCAACTTTATCTCCAAATTCCTTCAACAGTTCTTTGCAGATTGCATGTTGGCTCTATCTCAGGAATCTTGGAGTTGCGCTTTCAAAATTTGACCTCTTTGCGACGAATTTTTCTGTATGTTCACAGAACCAATACTGCATACAGATAATCAATGAGGTTAGTTTGACATGTAGTATACATTTTACTATGTTCAAAAATAAATGTTATAATAAATGAACTTCTTTTTTTACCGGCAGTAGAATTGTGTATCTTGGAACACTTCCAGGATTTCCTTTCTGCTTTTCAATGTATTTAAGAAGATACTTTACTATGTGATCTAGCCATGAGACTTTGTCCATGTTCAAAATATGAGGAATCCAATTCTTTGCAATTCCTGTTGCACCAGCATCTGTGAAGAAAACAACTGTGCACAGCCACATAGCAAATAGTCTCACAAAATGCTGTGGGTCAGACTCATCATTAGCTGCATCTTTTAGTTTGCGCTCAATTTCAGCCTTCGTTATTTTAGCACTGGCACCTTCATCTTCCCCTGCTCTGAATTTGTTCTTTAACTATGTAGTGACAACAACATCATTCTTTTTATTCAACAACTTCTTCACTCTCGATGACCCTTCTTATCTTAAAGATTATTACAAAACCTCTTGGTTCTAATGAGCACTCAGAAGCAGTTTTATTTTTTCCAAACCTGAACTTGTTTGTTTCCTTATTGAATGCTCCAATAATTAGATATATTGCAAGGATGATTTTGGTTAACCACTTGTGATTCGTTATATCGATCGTGTCTGCTGTGTAGAATGGTATGATGAAGTCCCAGAACGGGCATTCCTTTAGTGCTTTCCCGTTGATTGTCTTCTTCTCATTTTCGGAATCTCCTACTTCAAACAGATTGTAAAGAAATTTACACATTTCCACCAATGACATCAGACATGATTTGAACTTGGTTTCGTTCTTCCTTGTTCGACCTGCATACATGTAACTCATTCATTTATTTTTATATTTAATATAGAATGAACTTAACTATATTTCAGCATACATCTCAAATCAAAAATAATGTATAATTCATTTAGTTTTACCTTTTCGTTCTTCCTCCATTTCGGCATCTGTAGCTACTTTTTATTCTTCTGATTCGGACTCTGATTCTACTTCTTCATCCTCTGAATCTCCTTCATCTTCTTCTTCAACTACCACATTTTTCTTTCCTTTACGTACTGCTTTTTGTTCATTCTTCCTCTTCTTCTTTACCGTTGCTTCATGTTCTTGTTTATTCTTCTTCTTGGTCTCCCTTTTTCTTTTTGTTGCTCTAACTTTTTGACTCTCTTGTTGGGATTCATTTTCTTCTGAATCTCCTTCTGGTTCTTCATTTATGCTCTTTCTTATTTTTTCAACCAGTTGTTGTTCTTCAACCAATAACTTCTTGTTCACCCTCTTCCTTTTGTGGGCTATATTTTCATCAATCTGTTGTGAATCATCTGCTTCTATACTCTTCGGATTTATCCTTGGTGATCTTCTCATTCATTTTTCCTATTTCAAACAGCATTAATCTAGTCAGCCATCTTATTCATTCAATAATCACAACAATAACAATAGAAAATTTAGTAAAAAGGTATCAACATCTGTTGTTGATCATATCTAATGGGACCAACTCTTGTTGTTGACAACAATTTACTTGTATAACTCATGTTGTTGATACCATTTGATGGTATCAACTCCTACTGTTGATTCCATTTTATGTGATCAACTACTATTGTTGATCTAATTGTAACTGTATAATTATAGTTGGTTTTCGTTTTATGGCATCAACTCCTGTTTTTGAACCATGTTACTGGTATAATATGGCATCAACTACTGTTGTTGACACCGTCAACAACAACTATAACAAGAATTACCACAGTTTGTCCATATCTATCCTTACTATAACCAAAACAGATATTACATGACATGATTTTTGTAAGTTATTAGTGGTGGTTCATTCATTCATTTTGAATCACTAACAACAATTACCATAAGTTGTTCATATATAGTCTTTGATGAAGCAGAACCAAACTCAATTACAATCAACATCAATTAGCACAAATTGTTCATATCTAGCCTTACATGTGAAAGAGAACCAACTTCATTAGTCACAACATTAGCTTGAAGAACTCACAGAACAATAACATTAATGGATCAACATCTATAATATGGCATCAACTTCTGTTGTTGATCCAATAAATTGCACCAATACTATTGTTAACTATGTTACTGGTATTATAATATGGCATCAACTCCCATTGTTCACCCTAATCTATTGCTTAACATCAACATCAATATCAACTGTAACTTCTCTTATTTTATAGAATCATCAACTGTAAACAACAACTGTGTAATCATCATTTGATGAACACACACACAAAGAGTTGAATAATTTGAAATCACTTCCTTACCTCTCTCGACTTCATCTGCAACTTTGATATCAGATTAACCTAAAATCAAAATCAAAATCAAACAAAAATAATTAATAAATAACTAAGTATATCCCAAACCAAATCATAGTATGCAGTATCAGTAATCGTCATCAAATCATTCATGCAATTTTTTTTTCTTCCAGAAACTAAAAATCGAAATCGAAATCAAAACTTTAAAAAATCGCCATCAAAACCAAAATCTTCACCATTAACAGTAACTAGAAGATGAAAATCGTATTTACCTGTTTAAATCTTCAAACTCAGAAAACCTTAGTTTACTATCATTTCTTCTCAGAATTTTTGATTGTAGAAACTAAAAATGATTCTAATGAGTTCGGTTACTGAGATTTATACAGATTGACGGTTATTCTTTTCAATTTTGATACAATTTTTTTTTTCTGTTGCAGTTGTAGAACGAGAGAGAAGAGATGAAGAAGGAGAGAGAGGTGTGCGTGCGTGCGTAACGACTCCTGAAATAAATGAACAATAACGTTATAATCTTTAATTATATTGATGGGCATTATAGTAATCTAACTGTGGATATTTTTTAGGGGAGGATATTATTATTATGGGGGAGGGTATTTGTGTTGGTCCTCTATAATAGGGGAATTTAATTAATGTACCCATTAAAGTTTGGGTCACGAGACCGTCGTTGACCGCGTTGATAGTTACAAAAGTTAGTTAAACACGGAAATGACCAAAACAAATTTAGAGTTTGATTTATTTACTAACCAAGCCATCATACGTTCAGTTAGACAGGTGTACGATTTCTAATAACTCACAAAAATACACGACTGAGATTAAAAACGTGTGTGGCTAAATAAAATACACGACTTTTCTTTTTCACTTAACCTAAATCGTGTTTTAGTTCTAGGGTTTTTCTTCTCTTTCCTATACTGACTGCAGAGATGATTTTTCCTGAAATCAGAGAATTTGTATCGTGTAATTATAGAAATGGTTGATTTCAGTTAGCTTTAGTTCTCATTATGGCCGATCTACAAGATTTCATGGTTAAAGTTGGTGTTTCAGTTGAGGCAAGTCAAAATAAATCCCTAATTGCTTAAATTTAATTTTGGGGTTTTCATTTTTGTTGTTTTTAATGATATGTATGAGTGATATTATTTGCAGAAATGGTAATTTAATGGGTCAATTTTGTTTTCTCCTTTGTCTTTTAGGGTTTTCTTGTGTTCTAGGATTTTTAGGTTTTCTTTTTGATTCCTTCTTTACTTTTGTCAATTGGTACTTTATGTTAAAAATTGGTACAGAGTATAGTTAATTCAGTGATGGGTGAGATTTAATGTGGTCCTATTGATGGCTTATAGAGTATATAATTGTGTGTCAACTGTTTAGGAAAGTTGGCGTGTGTGGTTGAGATATTTAAACCTCCAATTCCACCACCCATTTACTGTGAATGTTTTCAATAGATGTCAACTTTTATACATATAAATATATGACATGGTGTGAATATTTGAAGCAATTTTTAATGTACTACAGGATAACGGTCAATGTGGAACATAGTGATTAATATATAGATTATAATTTCTTTTGGTGGTTGTGTATTTTAAATGCAGGTACAATGAATGATTTACTTAGATACTAGTTATGTTGTTGAAAAAAGTGCAAGGGCTGAGCATCCTAACATGGATAAGATGCCTCACTATAGACATGAATAAGACTTGGATTTTCAGCCTATTTTGAACCCAAGAAAACTTATACAAAGGCCACTAAAGTTTATTCAAGCACATCTGAAAGTCAAGCTTCTACTATTATTGACCCCAATGAAGTGATATCACAACTAGATGATGAAGATATATTTGCATGTATGTACCATGAAAGCAACTCAGAAAATGAGACATCAAATGTGGATGACTTTCCTAATGAGAGTGATGATGAAGAACTTCTTTATGAACCTGAGATGGATGACGATGAAGAGATCAACCTAACTTGTCAGATTCAAGCAACACTAGAGTCAACAGAAGAATTCGAGGAATGTGTTGTAGAAACTGACAAAAGAGATGGAGAGCAAAAGTTGTCTGAAGGTCAAGAGTTTGTGGAGAAACTATGTGTTGGGCAACAATGGTTGAGTAAAAAATATTGTAGGGACTATTTGAAGGATCTAGCACTTCACCTGAACCATTCCATTGTCCAAGTGAGAAATAAGAAAAAGCAGCAAGAATACAAATGCAAAGATGAGACTTGTCCATGGAGCTTTTTGATAAGCAAGCATTTGAATGCAAAAAAGGTTAGTAATTGTTTAATGTAAGATATCCAGTTATATATGTTTAATGTAACTTGTCTAGGTCATTTTAACTTGTGTATTAACTAAATTTTATGTGTGTTGTTTGAATTTTCATGTCATTTTATCCACACTTGTGAGGCAATTCATGGTCTCAAGCATCCATTGTCCAATGCAAGATGGGTATCCAAGGTGATGCTTGAATCTTTCAAAGCACATCCAAACTACAATTCTAGGGACTTCATGACTGAGGTAAAGAAGAATCACAAGGTTGAAG
Source organism: Papaver bracteatum (assembly GCA_023529315.1). Classification (NCBI taxonomy): domain Eukaryota; kingdom Viridiplantae; phylum Streptophyta; class Magnoliopsida; order Ranunculales; family Papaveraceae; genus Papaver; species Papaver bracteatum. The sequence continues at coordinate 355,701 of JAJJWX010005378.1, read as the reverse complement.
TTTCATATTATACTGCCTGGCATGCTTATCATCTGTGTAATGAGAAAATTTTGGGTAGTTATGAGGAATGGTATTCATTGCTGCCTGCTTTATGTGACCAACTTCTGAAGGACAATCCTACAAACGTTGTTAAATTAACAACAGACCATCTGACTAATAAGTTTAAGTCACTGTGTGTGGCATATATGGTGTCATTAGATGGTTTTGTGAAGTCTGCAATACCTATTCTAAGACTAGATGGATTCCACTTGTCTGGAAAGCATGGTGGTACTTTATTGGCCATAACATGTCTTGATGTAAACAATGGTATTTTCCCCATTGCTATATACATCTGTGAATCAGAGTGTAAGTAAGAATGAATACATTTTCTAAGTCTAGTGGTTGAGGAATTTAAGGCACATCCTAGGGCTATGACTTTTATAAGTGACATGAAAAAGGGTTTGATTGAAGGTGTTGTTTTAAATTTCAGTGATAGAAATCACTATCATATGTACTGCTTTAGACATATTTACAAGAACTTTCAGAAGCTTCATCATGGAAAGAACCTTGAGTTTATGACATGGAGAGAAGCAAGGTCATTTAGTGAGGTACGTCGTAAAATTTGGATAGACAGACTAAAAAAGGCCAAGGCATCCGCTCCAGAGCGGTTTGACAGAGAACCAGTTGAGACATGGGAAAGAGCTTACTTTGATAGGTCATCAAAGTGTGAGCATGTGACATCAAATTTTTGTGAAGCTTTTAATTCATAGATTATTGATTTAAGGAGGCTGCCTATATGTAAGTTAGTTCAGAAGTTTCATTTGCTTACGATGAGAATCTTCTGTGATACAGAGAAAGTGGGTAAGAGAATGCCTGATGATGGAGTGGTCCCTAGAGTGACACAAATTGTTAACAAGCACTTATATTTCAGCCATGAATTCACCACACAACCTTAATCTCAGAATATTTGGAAAGTTTTTGACACAAAGAAGGACATATCATGGGTGGTGAACCTAGAACAGCATACTTGCACCTGCAGTTCATGGCAAGTATGTGGATTACCATGTGTGCATGTTTACGCACAAGACCAAAGAGTTATAATAAGTAAGTTACATTCTTGTTACAATTTTTTTCCATTTCAACTACTTAATTATACTTAGGTATGTATGTTCTTACATTTATGTACATTTGTTTGCAAGTATGTGCACTCTTACATGCATGTTGACACATACAGATACTTATATGCTCCTTCAATTGAACCTCCAAATCACTAAGCTTTGTGGACGAAGGTAATTTTAATTTTCTTCCTTTCTTTGAATCTTATTGTATGATCTGGTACTAACAACTGACTTATGCAGAATTCAAGGGAGGTAAAGCCTCTTAAATATGGTAGACCACCAGGTAGACCTAGATTCCTAAGAAGAAGGGACAGGGATGAAGGTAGCAATAGCAAAAAATACATGTGTATGAGATGTTACGTGTATGGTCATAACAGGAGCACTTGTAAAGGAGCTTCAGCTGAAGATCAACATTAAGGTAAATATATTGGCATATTTGTGTCTCTTTTGATATATTGGGCTTAGTTGTTTGGCTTATTTGTTCATGTTATTTATGTTTCAGCTCCAGAAATTTACACAAGGCCTCATGTGAGGCCTGATCCAGGTACTAGGCCACCACCACCTTCAGCGTATGCAGATGAAACTATTGTAGCACCAGCTCCAAGGAACAAACCAAGGACTACATGTGGTGGTAGAAAGAGGAGAGGTGGAGATACTCAACCACATGCATCAACTTCAAATGTTGCACCATCTTCAACTACTGTTGCACCATCCTCAAATGCTGCACAATCAGTTCACCTAAATCTGAACCAGTAGTACCAACTACTAGAGGAAAAGGCAGGGGTGGAAGAGGAACTAGAGGAGGAAGAGGTGGAAGAGGAACTAGAGGAGGCAGGGGTGGGGCTATTGCACCAGTTCCACTGAAAATTATTACTCCACCAGTCCCACCAGTTCAAGTTGCAGCATCTACAACAATTGCTTTTGTAAGAGGTGTTGGAAACTCATCCACTAATTCCAGGGGCGGTGCACTGAGAGGAAGATGAGCAAGAGGCAGGAAAAAAGGGAAGACAGTGCACATAAGAAATAGGAGAATTGTAGGTATGAGAATACTGCAAGATGAGGGACCAACACTGACTAGAGAACCAACACCAGTGCAGGTATCTGCTTTAACTTTTTTTTCTGTCTTGCAATTTGTGTCTCTTGTGAACTTACAATATATAACTTTGTTGTTCAATGTAAGTAAATTTTATACCATGACTAGATGGATGCTTCTTAAGAGGTAATTATGGTGGAAGAGGAGGTGGGGTAGTGATGAGAGGGTGATAAGTGCCTAAAATATATCATTTGAGTATCACTTTCTTAGCTATTTTCTCTTGTATTTTTGGATATTATGCTTGTTTTGCATTTTGTAGGTATTTTGGAGTCATGTGATAAGAAAGAAGAAAAAATGATCTCAATTTGCTCTTTGGGAGCCTTATGCGTTGGCGAACTTGGAATTGACGGATTCGAATCGTGTAAAGACGCAACACTCTAGTGTGTCAAAAACAAAGAATTACTGGAGCACCAGTGTCACTATATTCAGGTTTGCCATATTCAGTTTATAATCTACAGCCAGGTCGAGACATACTCCAGTGGGATAAGAAAGCATGCACTTTTAGGGGCGACCCCAACACAATTAGGGGCGACACAAAACGAAAAAATAGGTCATAATCTGTATGTTATTTCACAATCGGTAGATAACTTCCGGGATGTTTTTTTTGAATGGCGAAACTACCCTTTATAATCGGTAGATAATTTTACAATCGGAAGTTAATCCACAATCGGAAGTCAATTTAGTTTCTTTAACTTCCGAATATAAAGTATCCCCAAAATAAAATCCTCTATCCATAATCGGTAGTCATGATAGTTCATATAACTACCGAATATAGAGTAGCCCCAAAATCAGATTTTGCAAAAAATCCTTTTTTTTTAATTTTGGTTGAGCCTATAATCGGTAAGAAAGGAAGAGTTATCATGACTTCTGATTATACAGTGGATCTCTTTGCAAATATCCTACCATAATCGGTAGTCATGATAGTTCATATAACTACCGAATATAGAGTAGCCCTAAAATCAGATTTTGCAAAAATCCTTTTCTTTTTTGGAATTTTGGTTGAGCCTATAATCGGTAAGAATGGAAGAGTTATCATGACTTCCACAGTGGCTATCTTTGCAAATATCCTACCATAATCGGTAGTCAAGATAGTTATACTAACTTTTGATTATCCTGCCTCTCTTTGCAAATATCCAACCAATGGTGTCTCTTGAAGAAACCTTATGGGAACAAACACGTTTTGTGAAAATTTCTGGAAAACCGAATAGGTTTTCAAATTCATTAACAGTCGGGAGGGGCTACGCCCCCCCGGATAGCGGCAAACAATCTTGAAAATATCCAACACATATATCTACGGAATATTGAGTTGCCCAAAAATGAGATTTTCTAATTTGGTTGAGCCTATAATCGGTAGTCAAAATAGTTCATATAACTACTGAATATAGAGTTGCCCCAAATTACCGATTATGGATTAAACTCCCGATTATGAAGGGGCATATAAATATTTTCAACCTATTTTGTCTTTTTTGTCGCCCCTAATTGCGTCGGGTCGCCCCTAAATATGCCAGGATAAGAAACGCCTTGAGTTTCATTTCGTTTATTTGTGCTCAACCGATGCACCATAGTTAACTGCCGGTGAGCCTTGTACCAGGATGAGTCATCAGTAAAGGCTTAAGAGAGTATTTCGAGTTCTAAAGACAAAGAATGGTCAGTTGGGTATGAGCTGTGCTTAATGAATCGAGATGGTCTGGGAGAGAAAGAATGAGAAGCTGCTGCCATTGATTAGATTGATAAATGGAGAAGATTGATAAGGATTAAAGCAGATTTTCAAAGACGAGCATTTTAGAAGTGCAGTCAGACACGAAACAAGAACTGTGAGTTTTGTTTATGGCCAGAAAGACAGGGAAGAAGGTTGAGCTCTGCCGTTAACTTCTGACGGTGAGCAAAGATGATTAATGAGGATTCTATGAATTCGGGAAGGTTTAGAAGAATAATGGGTTTGCTGTGTATGAATTCATGAATGCAAGGAAGGAGATATTTTGAGCTTAAAATCAACAGCAAATTCCCATCTCCATCAACAGCTCAAAGCTGCACACAATGTGTTTGTATAAAGGCCTGAATGACCAGTCTTATTATTTTGTTGCTGCTTTAGCCATGGGTTCTGGGTCTGTCTGCAAGGCTTACTGCTGGCTAAATTAAGTTTCTTATGGATGGTTATGATCGTTTCAGCTGGAGTTTCGAAGGGTTTGAGCTGGAATTCTATGGGTCACCGGAAAAACAGCCAGGGAATGAAGCTGTTGCCGTTGGTCTTCCTATGATGAATGGCTGTGATTCATGAGCTTTAAGAAGTCGAGAAGGAACTGAAGATTAGGTTAGAGTTATTCACTGATTCGGGTTAGTTTTCGTGCGAGAAAAGTCAGGTAAGAGGAGTTGCTGCCATGATTCAGAGGCGAGGAGAGACACGGCACAATTGGTGGGACTCTGACTTGTTTTGTTGCCGAGAATTCAGTTCCAAGTTTTGTTGCTTTTGTCGTCAATTACTATGACTGGACGGAGGAGATTGAGACCTGTTTTTAGAAACCGAGAAAACGGGGAAGGAGACGGAGTTCTGCCATAATTGAAGTCAGTTGTCACCGTTGGTTCTAATGGAAATGAATGCCATAGATTGACTGTTCTGAAAACCGGCCCGGACGTCGACTCGGAAAAATTACTGGGTCAAGGGTTATTGGTTCACCCAGTGGTTCAACTCGGGGTCACCGGGTCAAATATAGTTTACCGTATAAATATTCAATGTCTTAAGTAATGAGTTATGAGTAGGGGTGAGCAACGGACGGACGGTTGCGGATTAGGGGTCACCCGCAACCAAACCGTCAAAGTTGCGGATTTGGAAAATTGAACCGTGACCGGCCCAATCACCCGCAGATTTCACATCCGCGGATTTATAAGGGGGATTTTTTTTTATGTTAGCACAAGGTAGTCCAACTTGTCATCGATAACTTGCCATTGTCAGAGAGCTCATTTGGCTAGAAGACATGGAACTTGGAAGGATGAATAAACGGACAGGATGTTTTGAAGCCCATCCCATCAGATTATTGTTTATGTGTAAGAATGAATGAGAAATGAGAATGATTGGGATGGCCTAAAACCTCTTATTAACACATACTCAGCTGGCTTTAATAACTAGGCTTTATCCTTAGTAATTTTATTAAGTTCTTTTATTACCTTGCGGTGCGGGTGAATCCGCGATTTGCAAAACCAACCGCACCCAAACCGCTAAAATGTGTGGATTTAAGAATCCCACCCGTGTCCGACCCATACATCTTGCGGTTTGGGTCAAATCCACAATTTTGTGGACGGTTGCGGATGAAATCCGTGGTTCCGGTTTTTTTTGCTCAGCCCTTTATGATTACTCATTAGAACAATAATGGGCCTGTGGAAACGAATGCTATACTAATACTTGCCCTAAAATGAAGCCCTAAAAAAATAAAAACCTAGTAGTGCGGTAGTGCTTCCTCATTTTCACTTCCGCCGTTCTCTTTTCTCTGCCTCCTCCACTTTTTTTTCTCTTCTTCTTCACAGCATAAAAAAAAACAGTGGTATTGTTTGGATCTTCCTCCCCCACTTTCTTTTTCTCTTCCTCCCTTACTACATAAGAACACATAATAGTTTATCTTCACTAATCATCCGACAAAAATTTGTTTGAGTATAAATTTGTTTCTATGAGCATTGTAACAGCAGCGTCGCCATCCTAACATCATCCCCTCAATCATCACAAATTATACCATCATCAATGTGGATGTAGATCTGTTCTTGTATTTTTTTAATCCAATTTCTAAATAATTTCTTGTTAAGTTCAATTATAATTATTTGTATCAAACAAAGGGGGAAATTCAGTAAAAAAAAAATTCTTTAAGATTAACCTTACTCTTTTCTTGATCTATCTTCAATTCGTATGGATCTGTAATCTTCAGTCCAAATTAACTATTCGTCTCATATGTTAAAAGATTAGAAGAAAATATCAAAAAAAAAAAAAAAAAAATTACTTGATTCTAGATTTGATTATATGTCGAATCAACGAGAACCGCACTGTTTTAATGAATAAAACAGTTTTCTATTAAATTACTGGGTCAGTGTTGAATCGTACCGGAAAAGTGACTGGTTTACGGGTTTTCCGGTTCGACCGGCCTGTCCGGTCCGGGTTTCAGAACACTAAGATGATTGAGAAGTTTTTTTAGAAGCTGAGAAGGTTTAGGAAGGATGGGTTCGAATCAGATTTGAATTGGCAGGATTTTAAAGCTATAAAAGCTACAACACGTAGAGAATTCGAGATCAGTATACCCCTCACGACTGCAGCTACCCTAGTTTCAGCGAGCTTTTGCTTGCTGGACAACCACCACCACCATCTGCATCTCCATCCACCTGCATCCAGTTCACCACCTCTTCAGCACATCATCGCCATCCCTGCATACACTTTATACAACATCACCAGTCCACCTGCATACATCTGCGTCACCACACCATCACCAGTTCCACCTCAAGTTTTGCCTGAGCCTGAACCTGTCGCCACCACTACACCTCCACCAGTAAAATCCATACTCTCCAGTCCATACTTCCATCGTGCAGTCACTACACAACAGGAGCAACAAGCTTGAAGAGCACTTTCCATACCACTAGTTCATATCACCCAGGGCTTGTCTATACATAGACTTGGTAGCGTTTGAATAGCTAATACGAATGGTGATTTCTTCCCCACTACCGACACTTGAATCACGGAAATCAAAATCAAAATATAATGTGGATTTTGGTGAGATAGAATTAGGTTAATACTTACATCTTTTAATTGAAGAAGGTGGCGGCGACAAAGATGGTGGTAGCGGTGGTGACGGCTAAAGGAGGACAGGAGGAGCTTATGATAGATTTGTAGAAACGGTGAATTAGGAAGTGGTGCTGGAGCTTATGATAGATTTGATGGAGGTGGTGGAGGTGGCGAATCTGGTGAAGGTACAGATACCAGTGGTGGTTGTGGAGTAATAAGAAGATTTGTTGTTATCTCTCTGGAATTTCATATGGCAGCTGAAACTTTCAAACCCAATAAGATACTCGTACAGGATGGAGAGGGTAAATTTGGTACAGGTAATAAAGTGGATTTCAGTTTAAAAGCCGAGGGATATAAATATTGTTAATAGGGATAAATGTTTAGGCCCATCAGAAGTGGGGACAAGAAGTGGGGACAATAGTTCAATTACCATTAGATTTATCTTTTCTTAGATAAATTTGGACAAACACTTACACATGCTAAGTTAGCCAAAATGTGCTTTATATTCTTGATAGAGTTCCGTAAGAGGAACATATGCCCAAAATACTAGCTTCAATTCCTAAACTTTTTAGTTTAGGTTTTATAACGAGAAAAAATGTGTCGTAAATATGAAATGGTGCAAGTATAAAAGTGTGAGTAGATCCTCTCTCCATAATTTTTTCCTTGACTATCATCATAAAGAGTCGTGCTGTCACGCGCGCGCGCGTGACAGTTTATATGAAGTCGCATCTTCTGACCGTTCGATGTATTCTCCCTCCTCAGATCCCACTTCCTCTCTATTTTATTAATTCTGTAAATATTAAATTGTTTAAAACCCCTTATAGTTTCTATATATTATGTGTGGACCCTCTCATAAAAATATTCTTCTTAACTCTAACTTCAATCTCTCTCTACATAAGCCTATTTCTGCCCTACTCTACCTGTCTATCTACTCTGCTACTGTCTTTCTGACACACTATTCTTTTTTTTTTTTTTGGAAAGGAGAGGGGGTTAAGGGGACCCAACCTACAAGAAAGGAAAACAAAGAAAACCAGAAAAAAGAAAAAAGAAACGAGAATTACAAATCTCAGAACAACTCCACAATGGAAAAAGCAAAAGAAACATCATCCGTTTCTAGTATAAACTTTCCCCTTCGCATCTTCTTGAATGATCTTCTTCAAATCCTCTGCGAAAGAGCTTGGGATAATCTCCACAAACTCCCCGCTAGGCCGATAGCTCGCAATATGATCTGCAGCTCTATTTGCTTCTCGCAAGGTATGTTCAAGATCGCAAGATCAGAATCGACCACGTAATCTTCTTATAGACTCCCAAAGATGGTGACAATTCCAAAGAGGCTTTGGATTGCTCCTCGAAAGATAAGAGACAACAAGATCTTGGAGTCCGAACGTAAGGAAACTTTCCCCGTGACCATTTCTAACGCAAGCTTTAGGCCTGCTTCAACCCCTTGAAGTTCATGCACAATAATAGTATTTGTATATGCGCCGCCAATCACAAAGACTCAAAGTAATTCCCTTCTCATCTCTCGATAATTGCTCCAAACCCAAATTTCCGTTGTCATTCAAAGCTCCATCCGTGTTGATCGCCACCTCGCCAAAGCCGAGGTTTTCTCCAAGTTGTAAAAATCATCTTAGGAAGAGTAAAACTAGGGCATAACCCCAGACCCGGCTAGTCTCCTATGATCGTTTGTATCGAGCATAACCGATTCAAGAGAGCACACCTTATTCCTAATATCGGACAAATGAGATTGAACAAATGCTTTCTCCAGAATATACTTTTTGTGAAGATTCTTCTGTTCCTTTCGCCCCAAACATGATAGATACACGCATTGAACGCCAGCTTCCTCAAAACTCCAACTGACTTGTTGCCCGTGATGTTAGTCACACACCAATGGATCTGCGCATCCCAGTCAAAGTTGTCTCGAAGCACTTAATCCCGATAAAGAATACAATTTTTCCCAAATCGCATTGAGTACGAACAATGGAACAAAGAAATGTAAATCATCCTCTTGCATATGGTTGCAGAGAACACAAACCGGGTCCACATCCAAGCCCCAAGAATTAAGTTTAAATCTTTTTTTTAAACCTCTCAGGCAGAAAACCCAAACAATAAAGCAGTGTCTTGGTATGCAGTGAGAGAACCAAACCAGAGACTTCCATTGAACCTTGGGAGCTTGACCTCTCAGAGCATTATATGTATCTTTGAGCTTAAACTCTCCAGTACTCCCCGCTGTCCACACCACTCTATCTTCAATTAGGTTGTCTTTTTTAATATTGATAATGTCTATGTAGTGATTACCCAAAGCATTCATCAAGTTTGGTGCAATACTCCATTCTCCACTACAAATCAGACTACTCACAGAGGCATCCAGATGATAAGTAGAATCATACTTAAGGTGAGGGGGGAATTCTTTAATAAGGTTACCTTGAGTAAGCCATCTGTCCTTCCAAAGTTTAGTACTTTCTCCATTCCCTATCAGATGCAAGACAAAGGAGCTAGCCACATCTCTGTGCTCCAGAATACGCCTCCAGCACCAAGAAGAATTCGTTGGAACCTTGAAATGCCAAAAGTCCTTACCCTTTATCAAGTTCATTTTTACCCAGTCGACCCATATTGTAGGCTTATTAGACACAATATCCCAAATATGACGAAGATTGGAAGCAGTGTTTGTAGTTTCAATGCACCTAATACCCAAGCCACCTTCACTATAAGGAAGACAAGTGATTGTCCATTTTACATTTGGTTGCTTATAACTTAAATAACCACCAGATCAAAGGAACTTTCGAAAAATTGTGTTGATAAGATTTACTGTCTTCTTTGGAAGGACAAAGCAAGAAATCCAGAAAATTAGCATGCTACTCAAGATGACTTTAATAAGTAGGACTCTACCAGCAAAGGACAAGTTTCTATCCTTCCAAGATTTTATTCTTGTGATGATGTGGTCTACCAGAGGAGAGCAGTCCGTATGAGAAAGTCTAGTAGAAAGAAGAGGAAGACCAAGGTACCTTACCGGCAGATCACCCACTTCGAACCCCAGAACTGCTTTGATACCGTATCTTTGTAGTATCATCCACAGAAGACATGAAAATATTACTCTTTGAGTTGTTAACGACCAAACCCGTCCTGTTAGAGAAGGTGTTAAGTGTATCAGTAAGAGCCCTAGCTGACTGGCCATCACCCTTCATGAACACCATTAAGTCATCTGCAAAACAAAGATGCGTGATAACCGGATTTTTGCATCTGGGATGAAGAGAAAACCGCCCCAGCTTAACCTGATTCAGCATAAGCGAATTGAAAACTTCCATGACAAGAACAAAAAGATAAGGCGACAGAGGGCAACCCTGTCTAATACCCCTCTTCCCCTCAATATAGCCATACGCAGTCCCATTTACCATGATAGAGTATTTTGGTGTAGTGATGCACATGCTGATCCAATCAATAAACTTCTTCGGAATACCAAACTTCTTCAGCGTAATAAGAAGAGCATCCCACCTGATGCAGTCATACGCTTTCCTCAAGTCAATCTTAATAGCACACTTAGGTGCCCCATTATTTCTGTGATAATTCCAAAGCAGTTCGTGGGCAAGCATTATGTTGTCTTGGATAGATCTCCCTGAGATGAAAGCTGACTGGCAAGGACTAATCAACTTCTTCATCACATTCTTGAGTCTTATTTTGAGAATCTTTGTAATACACTTATACATAACATTACAGCAGGCAATTGGCCTGTAGTCATTCAAGGAAGTTGCATTAGTTGTTTTTGGAATCAAGGAAATTAAGGTTGCGTTTACCTCTGCAAGAAGCTTTGAACTCGAAAAACTGCTCTTGACTGCCTTAATAAAGTCCTCACCAATGATTTTCCAGCAGTGTTTAAAAAAATGGGAAGAGAACCCGTCCGGACCAGGAGCTTTGTCCGAATCAATGGTTGACAAGGCTAGGATTATTTCATTAGAGTTGACTGTTGTAGACAATACGTTTTCCTCCTCCAACGAAACATGGTTCGTTAGCTCAATCTGGTCCCAGGAAGAAGGATCAAAGGGGGTAGCAGAATGACCACCAAAAAGAGCTGTGTATAAGGACACACATTCCTTAGCAATATCTGCATCTGTAGAAAGTTTTGAACCTTCAGAGTCGTAAAGGGCCAGGATTCTGTTTCTTGCTCTTCTCTCCACTATTGACTTGTGAAAAAAAGGAGTATTATTGTCTCCTAGCTTCAACCACTGAACCCTCGATTTTTGCTTCTTCATAGATTCCTCATAACGCACCTTCTTAGAATAGTCTTGAACTGCCTCCCTCTCATTGGTGATAGTAGAAGGACAAACTGGATTCACCTGAAGAGCTTTTTGGATAGTATCAAGAAGAGTCTTTGCAACCTCCACCTGAGCTGTATAGTTTGTAAACCTATTCTTCCGCCAAGGAATAAGGAGCTTCTTGACATTCTTTAATTTGGAGACGAATTGAAACATCGGAGTACCATGCACCTCCAAGTTCCAAGCCTGATACACGACACTCAAGAAATCGCCTTCATCAACCCAAGTATTAAAGTATCTAAAAGCCTTCGGACCGGAACCCCTACCTTGGAAAACGTTTAAAATCATTGGCGAGTGATCAGAGATTCCACAAGTCAAGAAGTCCGTTGAAGAGTCAGGAAAAAGATCAATCCATTGCAGATTGATTAGAATTCTGTCCAGCTTACAAGTAATTCTCGTTGCAGCATCTTGCTTGTTAGACCAAGTGTATAAGCAACCCACAAAATTGCAATCAAACAGCTGAGCATCTTGTAAGCAACCTTGAAAGCTACTCAGAGAGGCCGGTTCCATATTATTCCCCCCAATTTTTTCATTAGTGTAAAGACAAGCATTAAAGTCTCCTAGAACACACCATGGAAGACCATTTGACAAGGAGAATCTAGAAATTGTGTTCCACAGGACTTCCCTCTTGTCCTCAGCATTGTGACCATACACAACAGTGAGGATAAACCAAGGACCATTCTTAACTGAGACTCTAGCAAAAATACACTGTTCTGAACTAAACAAATGATTAACTGTTGCCCAATTGTTATCCCACATAAGCCAAATACGTCCAAGATGATGATAATCATAGTTGTCTAAATAAGACCAAGTAGGTTGGATATTATTCCTAACATTACTTTTATTGCTAGCATGCACCCGAGTTTCAACCAACCAAAAAATCTTGATGTTTTGCCTACAAATAAGATTTCTCACCTCCATCTGCTTGAGAGGGTCATTAAGCCCCCTAGTATTCCAAGCTCCTAAATTAATCATGAATAATTAGACGTGAAGGGGTATGTCTAATCCGACCTGTTTTTTTAAGGTCAGTACTTCTAACACCCATGAAAGTACCACTCACATTTTTGTTTGAATAATCTTTAGACCTATTAATGTCCAAGTTTCTATCTTGTTCAAAAAACTTACCCGCTGAAGTAGAGCCAATCTCGCAACTTTTGGTGTTATGATTTCCATCCAGTGCATCATTTACCATGTCCTCAGTTTCAGCGACTTCAAGCAGAGGGGCGAAGGAGTTCTGTAATGTTTGTAGCATTCCAGGATCTTCAAAGTTCCTTTCCGGCTCAAAACCTGGGGGGAACATTGGATATTCCTGGCCCGATAAACCAGTTTCCTTAAACGTTGTGTTTATTCATGTCTTCAATAGCTTCCTTTTATGATTTACAATGGACCAATCTTCTTCCGTTCTTGGAGGCACCTGTATTGCATCTTCTTGTCTTCCTGAGTAAGTTGTACTAGCCTTTTCTTTTAGTTTAGGAATGTAGTTCACTGCAGTTGGTGTAGCCGTAACTCTTTTTGGGCACTTTGTTTCATTGTGCCAAAACGTCAAGCATCCAGGGCACTGTGGTGGTTTCCACACATAATCCACATTAACAGTGCATTCCTTCCCATTCTCAAAGACTACCGGAATAGTTTTTTTTAGCTCACTCTTTGGATTGATCTCCACACAAATTCTTGCATATGCCATCCTAGTGCGTTCTGATGTTGGACCATCCAAGAGAAGTGGTTTGCCAACAATGCTAGCAATCACACTGAGACCTTCAGGGTTAAAAGCGTGAAGAGGAACTCCTCTTAATGTCATCCAAATTGGAATCGTTTTGATTGATTCCAGTTCCTTTTCAATAAAGGGTTGCCATTCACGAACTAGGAAAGGACTCCCAGAAATAAATACTGGACCATGTTCTAGTGCTAATAAACGATCTTCTTCTAATGAAAATTTTAAAATGTAAGCTTTTTCACCATGGAGGGTCATTGATAGATTACCTTTAATTCTCCAAGCTTTTTCGATAGAGTTTTTGACATAGTTGAACGGAAATTTTCGTCCTACAAATCCTCCGACGACCAGCTTTTCATAATTCACCATGTGATTTACAATATCACTGTCCTTGATTGCAGCAAACGTTATTCCATTCAACACCGACGGAGGTCGATAACTAAGTCCAGCTGAAGAACTTGATGAAACCCGTTTAGATCGGTTGGCTGCATCACGAAAATTGGGGATCGGGGTGCTCAAGTTTTCTGATTGTGAATTTGATTGGTTGTTTTCGGTAGTTGTAGTAGTGAATTGAACAGATCCAGTAGCAATTCCAGGATCCGGTTGGAGATGATTTTGATTCATAGTGAATCTGTGTGAACCCAATCTCTTGAATTTGGTCAAAATCGCTCGGCCAAAGTCAAAGAGAGAGAAAAAAATGACTTAACCCTGGGAATTTTTTTTTTTTTTTTTATAAACCTTGAGAAAAAATGACACACTATTCTTTATAAACCTTTTAGACAATTTTTGGCCTTTGTGCACAACATTAAAATTCATAAAATTATCGAGATCGACTATATCACATTGTAAATGACAAGACTAAAACTAGATTAAAATTCATTAAAGATGAGCTTTTGTTATTGGATTAAAAATTCAATTCAACAAGGGATTCACAAAAGAAGGAGACAGTCTAACAAAAAATAATGACTTATGCAATACTAATAGTTTCAACGGATTATAAGATAAGAATAAAACTAAAGAGAAAATAGAACGAATTGTGGTCATCTAGTGTAGCCTTTCATGTCTTCCGGTGTCATCTTCTCAACATCAATAATTTTTCCCTAGCTGTCAAAAGAAAATTAGAAAATAACATTAAAATATGTGCTCTAAGAAATCACGGCATTGAAATAAAATACGTATACTTTCATTTAAGTGGATTAAGAAGGCTACCTAATCATAATCAAGAGGATTAGTATTTAGATCAAAATAATTAAGTGGATGCGCTTGTGGATCGTCCTGCAAGTTCGTATCACTACTAATACTGCAATAAATGTAGAATGTGATAATTATTCAGTTAAAATGCATTGTTGTTGAGATTGCTAATGCCCAATATATACAAGTATTCATAGAAGACATACTTGACATCAATGTTTCTTAGAACAAAATCCTTGGATCCGTTGTGAATGTTTGCTTGTGTGGGATCCATGCCACCCTCTATAGATATAAAGGAAACATTAAAAATGAAATCACATTCTTCTTTTTTTGAATCAAAGAGTTTGAAGTCATACTAGTAATTTGAACTATCAAGAAAATAGGAAAAAATGAACATTTACATACTTGCTTTTCCATTTGCTTGTCGTTTTGAACTTTTTTTTGTCGATTTTCTCTTACTTGTTTCGGCTGCAATCTGCTCGCTACATGGATATACAATAATTCCATGTGAAACCACAATAGTTTCATGTGAAACCAAAATCAAACATAGCAGACATCAAAAACAAAATAAAAATAAAACGCCATAGATAATTAGATACCTGTTAGACTCTTTTGATCTCTTTTTGTTTACTCGTTTATCGATAGAAGCTTTCATTCAACCAGGAGCCCCTTTAACCTTCACTATCGTCAGATCACGTATTGCCTTCTTTTGAATTGTCGTTTTCTGTGAACATTCGACTCCTGTTTCTGAATTATCCAGAGTTTTTTCAACACCTTCAATTCTCAATCCCGAGTTATCCATAGGCTGGTCTGCAGATTGGTCTGCTGATTGAACCGATCCTTATTTCAAAGCATCTTCTACTTCTTTCAATGCTTTATTTAGAATTTTCTTGGTAACATTATACATTTCAATCGATGTAGAACCTTTAAGGGCAATATTGACAGCTTCTTGACAGAGGTTACTGTATCGTAAAGTAGTCGTGTTGCGGTTGTTGTCTACAATTTTTTCACCTTGATCAAAAATTAAAGATCCAAACTTTGCATTTATCGTCCACATTTTTAAAATATATTGAGTTGGAAGACTTTTTATATTCACAACTGAACAAATCTTTAGTATATGTCTACACAAATACCCCGCAAACTCATATAATAAGCATCTACATTTCACATTTTTATTTGCAGAATCATATAGAACTGTCCTTAACTTATTTTCATGCCCGAACCGCCATACATGATAAGTCAATTGTGTCGCACTTCTGTCAACTTCATTTTGACAATAATGTAATGCTTGATTTAATTGTTCCTGGAACTTTCGGAAAACCTTCCTTGTGTAAACAAGTGATGCTTCTTCTTCGATATTCGTAAAGAATCTCAACAACGGTTTTTTGTACTTTGTTTCGTATTCCTCGTCATTTTCTGCTTCACGTATAACAACTATATCCCTTTTGAATTGCTTAATGAACTCGCACAAAAGCATATCTCTTTTCATAATATGATCAAAATATGCATTTATGCTTTCGCTGCGTTGTGTTGTGTACATATCAACACAAAATACATCTCGAGTATAAACCGACGCCCACTTCTCATTTTTCTTGTAAAGAGTCGATAACCATTTGTTATCCTTTAATACATACTTTTCAAGCATCAGTTCCCAACCGGATTCAAATTCTTCAATTGTCTCATTACCATATAAACACTTGTTGAAATCAGAAATAAAATTAGGATATTTATTTATTGCATGAGATAAATGCTTACCTGCAAGTCTGCTTATATGCCATAGACAATAACGATGTCGCGTACCTGGCAATATATTTATAATAGCACCCGCTATAGCCGATTCTTTATCAGTTAGAATAACCTTAGGTTGCTTACCATGCATTGCTTTCATCCATGTTCTCAAAACCCAGTCGAATGATTCTTCGGATTCTGAATGTAGTAAGGCACCCCCAAATAGAGTAGTCTGGTAATGATGATTGACTCCTACTATGGGAACAAAAGGCATGCCATATCTGTTTGTACAATAAGTAGGATCAAAACATACAACATCTCCAAAGTGGTAATAATCCATCCGTGATCTAGCATCTGCCCAGAAAAAATTAGTCATCTGACCTTCTGAATCAAGTTGAATAGAATAAAATAACGATGGATTATCTGTTTGTTGACGCTCAAAATAGTCGAGTACGGCTTGTGCGTCACCATTTTTGAGCTCTAATGTTATTTTCGCTGTTAAATAATTTCTTACATCCTTTGAAGTAAACCCAACATTCCGAACTCCACCCGCTCCAAGTGCCATAAAGCTCATTGCAAGATTTGTTTTAATTCCCGCAAGATGAAAATTGTCAATGACTTGTTCATAATATACAGGAATCTTCCTCAACGATTTTATCATGTGCCTTTTGCTTGGAGATACAAGCAGATGGTTGTGTTCTTCTACAACATGCGACACAATCCATAAATTTTATTTCTTTCTTATTATCATATGTGCTTTACACTCTGTTTTCGTAATAGTTTTCTTTCTTTTTATCTCTTCAAATGGCTTAGATCTAGGATCATGTTTTCCTTGACATGCACAACAAAAGGTACGCCCAATTACAATCTTATTCTCCTCAGTACTACTTAGTGATAAAGAAGTAGTATGTTTTCGGATACTAAATCCCACCTTTCCTGCAAAGCAATTGTAAAAGTCATATGCCTCATCTTGCGATTTAAATTCCCTTCCAACATATGGTCGATACTCATTTAATAAATCATCAGTTATGCCTGAACTAGTTGTATTTGTTGGCTTGCTATTTGGATGCTCATTTTCTTTTTCCTCTATTATGATATGTTCTTCCTCGACAAATTCCTCGTATCCATTCTCTGTATAACGATGAAAACACATATTAAATAATAATTAAGTCAATACTATGCTATTTAGATGCAATGTTTTGTTTCTTGTTTTTGGGAAGAAAACTACGGCAAGTCACTTTTTATAAAGCAAAGAAAGTTAAGAACTAAAACATACACTTATACCTGCAGAAAAAGAAAAAGAAGAGAAAACTACCTTGTTCAACGGTTTTGTCTCTTGTGCCGTCATGGGGAAAATCCAACAATGCTACAATGACCGTGACCAGCACCGTGGGTACTACCATGGCCAGCTGTCTGTACAGCTGCCTAATCCACGTTGGATACCTACTGTTCACGGTCAAAGTTAGTTTTCATTTTTTAATTTAAATCTTTTTGTTCTCTCTCTCCAAATGAGACCCACCATAAACTTATCTTGAGATACAGACATACAGTACAATTAAAGGAAAAAAATCCAAAATCTAGATCCCAATTTCATTTTTGAAATTGAGAGAGAAAAATGGAGAGCATTTCGACTGAAAATTTTCTTCTTAATTTCTTGAAGATGTTCTGAAATCAATTAGTTAGCATAGTCTCTCCATTGCAATTAGGTTTCAGTTTGTTGATTTTCTATCATTTGAAGAAGAAGAGCTGGGTTTCTCAAGTTTGAATTGAAAAGAGTGATTAGAAATTTCAGTAAGTCTTAATTCATTTCTTTGTTTCACTAAATATGTTTCTGCTAATTTTCTTGGGTATATAATTAAAACTTTGTGTTTGATGATTAAAAAATATATTAGACAGGAACACATAAACCAATCTTTAGCTCTTGGTTAGGTTACATTTGGAACACCTGCAACTGTTTTGTTTTGATTCTTACAAAAGCATGTCAACGAGGATTTGGTATACAAAACAAAAAATATCAATTTTACAGAATTGGATGTTTCAGTGGTTCAAGCAGATGAAAGTAAAAATCTTATAATCTTATAATTGCTATTAAAGCTTCAATGTACTAGCAATCAAGACCTGACTAAAGGTTCCTCTATTATAATTGTGAATTGCAAACTTTGCATTTGTTTCTAATGTAATTGTCAGTTCTAAACATTGCTTCAGTTTTTCTATTCAAGTTCAGAGATTTGCACAATTGTTGTCTTTGGTTAATATCTTGTTTTCTGTTTGCACAATCATGGGCATATAGGCAGAACAATAAAGAAAAGAAGCGCTTCAAAAATTACCATATTATCGATCAATGTTTCTAAAATAACCGCTACAACGTTAATATAGAGAAAAAAGTGTTAAGCGCAGAGAAATTCTACATTTTACCTGCATAATCCCAGATGGACAAAAAAGGTGCCACTGAACCCAATTAAACAACCAAAAAAGTTTGTCAATGTGCAGATAACTTATCCACATTTTTCCTGCCAAAACCAGTACTGTATCCAGTAATTTCATTAGTACTGCACAAAATAGAATTTCAGCATGTCAGAACTTGTAACTTCAATTCTGCCTTGGATATAAAACTCCCCCAAAGCGATGTGGTTGCACTCCATACCCTTGTTCTCCATAACCAAATAGAGGTGTCATGCTCGCATATTGGTTATTTACAGGTGCCATATTAAGAATTTGGTCTCTTGTTTCTCGCTGCTGAATTCTCTCATAAATAAAACTTGCAGAGTAAATGCTTGGTTCACCTTGATGATTTATCCCATATGCAGGTGTAGCGTTCACTGTGCCACCAAGTCCTTGGAGATGATTTGGAGCAAATTTCTGGACATACAACATACATACAGACATGTTAATATCAACACACCCACATCAACCAGAAAGAACAAAATCAACCAAGTCGACAATTGTTGGATTCTTACCAACAATTGGAGGTATTGATCATAAGTAAGGCTCGTAGTCGACTGATTAACTTGTGATGATTCAAGCATGTTAACTTCACTTTGCTGAACCGGATTTTGAATGTTTATCTATAGGAATTAAATATTAGAGATGCATTGTATGTCATCTACACATTTTTATATAAAACGAAAAGTAATTGTTTTAGTAGAAATTTGATGTGTACCTGTACATTTTCTTTTCCTTTTCTTGATATTTTAGTATATGTTCTTGGTTTGGCTATGTTTTTGAACGGACGACCTCTTTTGTTGCCTCCGGGAGGATTGCTGATCTTTGTAATTTCAATTGGTGGAGAGTTGGTAGTTTCTACCCCTTCAGCTGTAGGCTCTTCATTAGAATCGACCGTTAATTGTTCTTTTATCCAGTTCTTGATAATAGTACTCCTAACTTCACTTGATGATGCCGCATCAGCAAGCTCGGCAAAGGAATTGCATAACTCGTTGTACCGCTTTTGCTTAGGAGTTAATTGCCAAGCATCAGAACTAACTTGTATGTATGTATGTATTCGTTCCACATCTTTTCTCCATCTCTTTAGAAGGTATTTTTCTGGAAGCAAGAATATGTCATTACGATGTAATGCAATTACCGCATGCTTGCAAACAATCCCTCGAAACTCAAAATTATGACAACTACACTCAAATTCATTCACATCTTTTTGAAATGCAACCTTGAACATAACTCTTATCATAATTTTTTGTTTTTCATCTTCAGATGGAGATTCATGAGTGCTTTCAAGATTACTGTCATCAAGAGAAGTATTTTCAGGAGAAGTTTGATCCGCAGATGATTCATCATCCTTTGGCTTCGGTATCCATATTTCTTCTTGTATATGGTACGTTATCACCGAGGATTCATCTTGAACAATAATCACTTCACAATATGCCTTATCTAGTAACTCCTTTTGAAACTCGATGAACTTTTCATGAGTGTAAATACTTCGAACTTGCTTTTCCATTTCATATTCAGTTTTGGTTGGGATGATTGTAAAAAATGACCTTGCATTTTCCTTAAGCTCTTTTTCTATTTTATATCTAACTGCACTTTCATATTGCTCAACAAATTGTTTCAGTGATGTTTTTGAAGTAAGATAATTATCAAAAAATGCATTCATGCTTTCAGAACGTTGGGTACTCGACATACCTGCCCAGAAATAAGTCTTTACATAACATGGGACCCATCGACCTTTCTCTTTATATAATTTATCCAACCATTTACTTTGTTCCAAATTTTTGTACCTTTGAAACATCTCACTCCAACCCTTTTCAAAATCAGCTGGACATTGTGTATCGTAGATGACTCTTTTGAACTTTGATTTTATTTTCTTATAGTTCCCATAGATGCTTAACTTTTCAGGAATTTTTTTCATAATATGCCATATACACCACCTATGTTTAGCATCTGGGAAAACAATTTCAACCGCAGCCTTCATACTGCTATCTTGATCAGTGATGATACCCTTTGGAGCACATCCTCCCATGCAATTCAGCCAAGTTTTGAATAACCAAACAAAAGTCTCGATGCTCTGACTTGAGAGCAATCCACATCCAAGTAGAATTGATTGCCCATGATGATTCACCCCAACAAAAGGAGCAAATGGCATACCATATCTATTTGTCAAGAATGTTGTATCAAATGTAACAACTTCACCAAATTCCTTATAAGCTTGTATGCACCTTTCATCAGCCCAAAAAACATTCCTCAATTTCCCCTCATCATCCAAATCGATTTTATAAAAGAAATTTGGGCATTGTTTTTGCATCTTAACAAAATAATCTTGAAGTGCTGCTGCATCTCCTTCACCTTGTTCTATAAGTTTCTCGCGTAAAAGCATATTTCTAGCCTCTTTCTCACCAAATGTAAGCTTATCATATCCACCTGCTCCAACTGCTAATGAACGGAAACTTTTGTTGGTTCTAATTCCTGCTTTCTGATTTACTATAAGTTTATGCTTAGAAGCGGTGTCAATTTTTTTGTTGCATCTCAAATGACGGGTACTACTTGGGCATAACTCGTGGTTGTGATCAGCAACTAGAACAACAATTCTCCATTTTTCATCTGGGTACAGTCTCGCTGATATGTAAGCTTTACAATCAATTTTTGAAGTTGGTCCGGCATTCAACGAATTCGATGCAGCTTTATGTTTACCTCCTCGAACACAATAATAACATACATGGCTAAGTATTCCATTATCCTTCCTTGATGTTCGTTTTACAATACCAAATACTTTTTTCATACCAAAAATTCTGTAACATTCATACAATTCATCTACTGTATCAAACTCCATTCCCAGTTTTGGTTCAATTGTCTCACTTTGATCCTTGTCACTAACAACATCTGAAATCCCAACATCTGAAATCCCAACATATTTGCATTCAATAATATTACAAACCTCTGCATCCATGTCTGCGCATTAAAATTATCGATAAAAACGTGTTATGATCTTCTAAATCACGAACGATGCAATGTTAACATATTGAAATTTAGAAAAATCATATTTCTTTTTAATAAATTAGAACCTATGAAGCATAAATTCTACCAAAATAAATACCATCCTAAATCATAGATCAGAAAAGAAGAAAAACAACTTACTTATTTCTGATAAGCTTCGCCTGTAAAAACCCTAACTTGGCGCCTTTTTTTTCTCAGATGGAGGGAACTGAAATGAAGATGGAGGGAACTAACATCGACTTTTGATATTTTCTATTTTTTTTTTCTATGCGTAGAAAAATATATGGTGGGTCTCATTTGGAAAGAGAGAACAAAAAGATTTAAATTAAAAAATGAAAACTAACTTTGACCGTGAACAGTAGGTATCCAACGTGGATTAGGCAGCTGTACAAACAGCTGGCCACGGTAGTACCCACGGTGCTGGTCACGGTCATTGTAGCATTGTTGGGGAAAAGCTGATTGATAATCATAGATAGAATCGGAAGCTAAATCAGGTTCCATTGCTTTTGATTTTTCATGTGAACGGAAATCCAAGACAATTCTAGGGTTTATGGTTTATAAAACTCAAAGAGAGAGATATTATAATATTGAGTATATATTTTTAAGAAGGCTATTATTGGGGCGTCACATTCCAATAGAGGGGCTTCACTTGGATTTATAGTGACCAGAAAATTGGTTATGGGGTATTCTTGATTCAATACAAAATGTCTAGATTACCCTTTAACTAAAATCAAAACCTAAAAACTAAAGCTAAAATCAAAACCTAATTCTCATTCAAAGATCTGCTCCTCCTCTTCTTCTCCTTCTTCTTAACTTCCTCTCCTTCATCAACCATAAATCATTCCCTCTTTTTTTTCAATCAAAATCATTTCACCATCTTCGATCAATCGACGGTTCGAAAAACTTATAATCTTCGATTGAATTCTCTATTAAAGGTGCGGAAGAAGCATATTGATAGAAGTGATGGTAATCAACAAACTAATTGCATCTGAAATGGTTAGATTGATTGAAATCTTAGGAAAAAAAGGTTTGAACCGATTCACGGTTGGGTTTTCCTCAACAAAACCCAACCGTAAATCGCTTTTTGATTGGTTCGACAAAAAAAAAATTCAGAATCGATTTACGGCTAGGTTCGATCACAAAAAACCAAAGAATCGTTTTACAGTTGGGTTCTGAAAAAAAAACCAGAATCGATTTACTGATTGGTTTTGACCAAAAAACCAGTAAATCGAACTGATTTACAGTTGGGTTTTGACCAAAAAAACCCAGCCGTAACTGGTTTAAAATTGGGTTTTCTTAATTTTAACTAGTTACGGCTAAGAGTTAATCATCACCTAACCGTAAATTTGTCTTACGGTTGGCTACGAAGGAAAAACCCAACCGTAAATGGCTCTGAAAAGCTAAAAAAATCAACTTTTTTTACTTACTTTCATCAATTTTGAGAAATAAAAAGAACATTGTTTGGGTGATTTGAAATCTAGGGTTTACTTAGAAAAAAATCTCCAAAGTTTCTCATTTTTTCAACTTTTTCTTCCCACCAAAATCACTTAATATGATTTTTTATCACTAGTTATATAAAAAACTTATCAATCCAATTATTAGTTAACTATATTATTAATCTAACCACATAAGGGTTGTTTAGTCATTATAAAATTATTTTAGATAAGGGGTTTTTAATATTACTTATGGGTGACCCGTTTTTGTCCTATTAGGTGACGCCCCTCTATTGGAATGTGATGCCCCAATAATAGCCTTCATTTTTAATGAAGTATTACTAGTGGGAGGGTCCACTCATAATATATAGAAACTATAAGGGGTTTTAAACAATTTAATATTTACAGAATTAATATTATTTTTTTTGATAAATAAGAATTAATAAAATAGACAGGAAGTGGGATCTGAGGAGGGAGAATACATCGAACGGTCAGAAGATGCGACTTCATATGAACTGTTACGCGCGCGCGTGACAGCACAACTCTCATCATAAAAATGCTCTTAATAAGTTGTTACCTGCCCAGGTGTTAGCCTCCGAATTAGGTCATCTGTTATAGTACAGATTTGTAGCTTTCATTTGGAAACAAGCTTGGTAAAAGGGCGTCATGAATTGGTAGAGAGGCGTCAAACTAATAAGACAAAAAAGGTTATTAGAAGTAAATTCAAGTGCCCCTTATCAATAAAAATTTGTAAATGACTAATTAGCCCTTATTGTTAATAATCAAGATTAGTAATGATAATTAAGATTAGTGTTGATTATCAAGATTAGTGTTGATAATCAAGATTAGTGTATTATAACTCTAAAATCAGATTTTTAGAGTTATAAAAATAAAAAAAAATTGAGGAGAAGAAAACTTATGTGATATTTGTGAAACCCTAGATTTTGATTCACTCCACCAAAATGAGTGATTCCAGTGACCCGATATATTTCTAAATTAGTTCTAATTAGCTTTTTCTCGCTCAAAATTATCTAAATTACATAACAAAATCAAAATTTTGAATTTTCAGAAGAACTTACGGTTGCAATTTTGCTCGTGACCAACCTAACTCTTAGTTACGGTTCGTAAGTTATCGAATACCAACAGTAACTGGTTAAATTTGGGGAAGATCCAATCGTAAACCCAGTTACGGTTGGTAATTTAATTTAGTTACCAACCGTAACTAAATTACGGTTGGTAACTAATGAATAGAAACCAACCGTAACTAACCTACGTTTGGTAAGTCATCTTAACTTTTGAACCGTACATAACTATTTGATAAGTTGTTAACATTCAGGATGATTTACGGTTGGTTAGTTTAATTGAGTTTCAAACCGTAACTCAATTACGGTTGATAAATATGATGCAAATAAAAATCGTAACTGAACATATTCCCAAAACTAAGAACTTACGGTTGGTATTTGAGTTTAAACCAACCGCAACATCAACCCAATCTACAGTTACGGTTCGTATTTGAGTTATTACCAACCGTAATTAGCATAAACCCAGAAATTTCAATTTCAATTTTCATTCAAAACCCTAATTTTTGATACAAAATTAACTTAAATCCAACACAATAAACTAAACTCTAACTGGGTTTTTCCAAACATTTTTCAAATCGTCGATTAATCGAAGACGATGACATTTTCGGTTTTAATGGAGGTTAAAGTTGATGGAGGAGAAGAGAAGATGAAAAAAAAAACTGATTTGATTTTGGTTAATTAAAAAAAATTGATTTGATTTTGGTTAATTTAAGGTGAAAGGGGTAATCTAGTCATTCTACACCCCAATAGGACACCCCCTAATCAATAAAAGGGACATTGCTATCACACTTGATGCCCCTCTACCAATTCATGACGCCCCTTTACCAAGCTTGTTTGGAAATGGTTTTTTCTTTTTTTATAAGAAAATTTGAAAGATGGGTTCAATTTTGTATATGAGGATCTCATCTGAAAGCAGCATTCTGGGCAACATATATCCTATACGATTTAGGGATTACAGCCATATGGCCAATGTATGACCTCAAAAGACGTCAGGCCTTCCTTGCTGGCTATTGTCGGCCATCGGTAATCGGCTATTGATAGCCCAACAATAGAGAGTTGTGGAATCCCATACTTTGAAGTCTGAACTGATCTACCCAAATTTTAGCCCCAGGTCTATAGTATTATTTTTTTGAAGCAAATTTTAGCCCCAGGTCTATGTTGTGTTCTCTAAGGGGAGCTGAGGACAGTTGGAAGCACCTGCACCCATATCTGGTTCCGTTCTACATACTAATCATGAGAATAAAATCGTGGAACGAATTGGTAACAGGAGATCAGTGTAGTTAAAAACTAAACCATCATCTCTCATTAATGAAATGTATTTTCTGATTGCACAGAAAGCGTATGAGAAGTTCCATTTTAAGAATAGATGAATAAACTGGCTCACTGGCTCAGCTACCGGCAGAAGAAACATGAGGATGTTTTGAGGTCTTTAGAAGCGGCTGGCACATTTACGCCTTCTTTTCTTCAGCGGCATAAAGCACTTTTATTTCTTCAACATCGTCATAACTTCCAAGAAATATAGGTGATCGTTCATGTATTTTCTTTGGCACCAAGTCTAGTGCCTGCCACAGTAACCAGTGAAAACATTAATTGACGGTTATTTAGTATTCCAGATACAACAGTGTCAAAACCAAGTATGAGAGAATGTTATCACCATCAGTCGAACCCATAAACTGAGATTGTTTTTTCCGAGGAACCTATAAGGTGTAAAGGTGAAGATGGAATATTTGAAATTGAAACTAGTACATGATTCAGGGTCGAAAGAATCGTTTTGCCTAACAACCTATAAGACAAACAGCCAAACAAACATATAAATAAAAAAGTAGTCCCAGATTAGTCCCTTAACCTAATATTCCTAATTTCCTACCACAGTACCACATTATGAGACCCCACCGCATATGAATGACAAAACTACTGTCTATGATAAAACAAGAGTGGCATCTTCCTGGTACAAGTACTTGGTAATTAGCACCTTTAGCTTAAGCCTAAAATCACTGCTCCCATTTGGCCGTCATCTTTGCCAATATTCTAGACTTCTAACACACCATATAACTTTGAATACAGTACGACTATTCTACCAAGTTTACTTGGCACATATTGAAGCTAAACTATAGACTCTGTATAGGTCTGAAAATTTAGAGTGTTGATATGATGAGCTAAATTCACAAATAACTTTCAGAACTAGGATGTAATTCAAAACCTACTTTTCAATTTCAAATGAATTTCCATTATCTGAATTCACAATAGTAGTAATCCAATTTATCAGTTATAGATAACTTGACTACTATAGATGATCTTATAAACACCGAAAACAGATATTTCCCCCCAATTTTCATATAGATATAGAGTACTGTAATCAAGAAACTAGTGCAACTCAGACCATAAAATATACGAAGAGTTAGTTGTACTTACCCTTTCTTTTCCGGTAAAAGCTTGACCTCCTGCTTGTTCCATCAAAAAGGACATTGGGAAAACTTCATAGAGAACACTGTTTCATACACAATAAATAGCCATTATTATTTACCACATCACATATTTAACAGCAATTTGCTTTACATAAGAAGAAAAGGTAAGCAAAAGAAAAGAGAGAAATCATCCATCACAATAACATACCGTAGTTTTCCGCTTGGGCTCTTCTTGTCTGCGGGATACATAAATATGCCTCCGTAAAGTAATGTGCGGTGCACGTCAGCAACCATACTGTAGATATAGATTTATTTTTATGATGAACTAGTTCATTATGGGAAAGTAACATTAAATTCAAATTATGGGAAAGTAACATTAAATTCAATGATGCGGTATTTCGACACAAAATATATTGAGTGCTTCTCATGATAACAAACATAAAAACTTGTTACTGCTGCTAAAGCATGTGAACTTAAATGTTCTGTGGACACAAAGAGGTAAAATAGGTTATGGTAATCAATTTGCAAGTTCGATTCTAGAGTTCTAGTGGAAGTGAGTTAGCGTCGATAAACAGCTATGCATATTCAAATTAAGTAAATAAACTGAGATTAAGGCTTTTTTTTTGTGCCAGCATGTAGAGAAATAAGAAGGCTATGTCATTTATATCCGAATTTATTAAGTGAACTGAAGAGAAAAAAGGTTAAGGTTGAGAGACCAATACCTTCCAATGTATCTGAGAGACTTTGGAGATGAACCATCCTGAGGGTACTTGCATCTCTCAACGTACCTGTAAATTGAATGCAATATCAGACACCAATTACCAATCAAAATACTGACCAGTTAGGAATTGCAAATCGGAGATGCATATACTTCGCTGTTGGTGTATCCCAGTTTTTGGCATTTCCTTCATTTACTGAGTAGATTTTTCCCTTCTTGGGAATCTGTATGCAAGTGCGGATGAGATAAATACGTAAATTCACAAGAAATGTGTGGCAAGCATAAATTTTTCACGTAAGAAATAACAAATAAGTAATGCAACTGCATACAGACCTTAATGTCTGGATGAGTCATAATGAACTCCCCAAGGGATGGATCAAGAGTGAAACCATTGACACCAGTTCCAGTGCTCAACACAAACTGCAAGATCATTCCTTCAACAGTTCAGACTCAACTAAATCATTCTAGTAATCTCAATTAAGCATGTTGAAGTTGCTGTCAAGAGAAACATATTGAAACGTACAGCAACATTAAGAAAACAATGCAAGACATCAAAATATAAATCTAAAAATACTTTAAGAAGTTTTGAAATCCCTAAAGCACTATCATTTGAAGGATAAAAAATGAAACAGAAAAATATCATAGCTTGACTACATAACCATTGCTACAAATGATGCTCTTATAAAACACAGGAGATGAGCAGTTATACCGTGCAAGAACTCCCGTACATGCAATACCCAGCTGCTAACATATTTTTCCCTGGTTGCAAGACATCTTCTAGATGTGGTTCCTCATTTGCTTTCATCATATAAATACCAAATATCTGAAATGTATAAACGGAAAACCTAATTTTAAGGCAGAAAAAGGAAATGCCGAATTTCAATTAAAATGATATTTGAGGATAAAATACTGAAGGCAAAATATGCTTGAGAAGAAGGGTCTCACGGTCCCAATGGAAACACCACAGTCAATGTTAGAAGAACCATCCAAGGGATCAAAAACCACACAGTATCTGCACTATTGCAAAGACACGGGTAGTTAGTAAAAATCTAGCACGCAGCAGTTAACATATCATGTACAAAAGAGAGAGGATCAGCATTCACCTTCCACGCAACGCTGGATCCACAAAAGTTGCTTCTTCATCCTCTTCCGATACTAGAATAGACTGTGGATAAGGAGGGAATACATTTCTTAACCATTTGCAAATTCATCGAACACCATAGTCAAACCTAACTCAACAGTTCCCGGATGAAATACTGTACATTTCTTAACCATTTGAAAATTCATCGAACACCATAGTCAAACCTAACTCAACAGTTCCCGAAGACTTACCGTTCTTCCACTGCTTACGAGAGCCTTAACAAATACATCATTTGAAAGAACATCCAGTTTCTTTTGCTCTTCGCCCTGCAATCAAAGACGAACAAATCACTTCTTAGTAACTAGCTCCAACAAAAAGTGAACAAGAATTGAATTTGCTGGAAACAAAAATTAAGAATCAATAAAAGACTAGCAACTTTGTTACCTGAACATTGGTCTCCCCAGCAAGTCCGATGAGTTTTGCAAGCCCAGCCTACTCAAGCAAACAGCAGATAAGCTTAATACCTCATCGATAAAATTAAAACTCTCTGATTCTCGAACTTGAACACTGACCAGACTAACAATAAGCCTAATAAGATTTTATCTAACTCTACTGGTGTCTAATTCTTGAAACAAAACCAAAGGGAGAACAAGTTCCTTTCATTACCCAAAACAGCCAGTCAAGGAACACTTTACATGATAACCTTTTCACCTATCATCTCTGTTAAAATCTTAAGTTTGTTAATTTCACATTAAATTCAGTAATCAAATGACCATAGATTTCTCTGCTTCAAATAACTGTCCAGTTCAAAACAATGACACTTTTCTTTCTTTCTAATTGACTAATTTTCAATCAATTTCTTCACTACCCAATCACGTGAAAAATACACAGACTTTCAATCAGTTAATTCTGCTGAAAAATCGATAAGACAAAAAGAAGTCATAACTAGAATAAAAAAATTCAAAGACTTGAAAAAATGAATAGAAATTTACTTTGTTAACAGCAGCACAAACGAATTTGCAACCCAGAACAATATGACTAAGCAAGATGGAAAAGTCTCCACGTGATTCAGGATGTTTCGATTGTTCGTTAAGAACAAACCGAGTAATGGTCATCAAATCAGTCATATGAGCCTCAGCAGCATGATCCATTTTTTCTTCCTCTTCTTCTTCTTTTTCCAATAAACTATTTCTCGGTATCGGTAAAAACCGAAGGTTCTTCGTGAGATTTTATATTTTGGTTACTTTACGAAGTCAGAGGTTTCCTCTTTTCGAGGAAATAACAGAATAAGAATCAGAACTGATTCGGATAGAGACTATTATATAATAAAAATAAGTGGAAAATGAAATTCATTATTTATTTATTTTAAAGAAAATTGTAGTGTAATGATAATTATCAGTGATGAAATGGGATGGAAAATAGATAGGGTTATCTGATCTGATGACATTGGAAGTTTCGACTAACACGTGTTGGTAATAGCTTCATCATCTTCTCCTCGTCACTCGTTAGTCATTGTAGATAAACTTTACTATAGTTAGTCTTGCTGATTTTAGCGGTTAAAGTTTTGTCTCTTCTTGCATGCCGTAACAAGATATTATTACATGGCGTTATCTTCTCACCCGAATGCTGTACTGTTATGTTTAGGGATGATCATGAGGCGGGGACCTTGTATCCCAATCACTGTCCCATTTAAAAAAAAAAAAAAGCATACCCTTTTCGTTATCCGCATGATCTGGGACGGGGCGGATAGGAGAAATACTCGTACGGAACAGGTTTCGTACGGGTATTTTCCATGAGTTACCCATAACATTAAGTTTAAGTATGATGAGTTAATTTAATAATCAAAACTTAAGCACGATGTTTCAACCAATAATAATAATAGTGTAACAAAATGATTTCTAAAATCTCAAACTCATAAACTCATCTTAAAACAAGCAAACGAAAAAATAATTGAAAAAAATAATTGGGCTAAAAGTAATTGATATTAACCATAGGATTACAATATATGAAGTAATCATGTAACCTAAAACTAAAAATCTAATACCCTAAAATATAAAAGGTATGGGGCGGGGACCTTGAATCCCATCCCCTCTTCATTGATTTTGGGTATTACCCATACCCAAACCCATTCCTGTTTGTACGGGTAAAACCCTACCCAATAGGGTCGGGTATTCACGGGGATGAATTTGGGTGGGGCAAATGACTATCCCTAGTTATGTTAGGATTAGGGCTGCACAAGGTACGTGACGGTACGGGTTTTTGCCTAGCTCAGTACTTGTACCTCCCTATGACCGGTACCTGTACTTTTTACCTATACTTGTACCCGTGCATTACGGGACGGGACGGTACCTGTACCTGTGTGAACACGCAAATCACGTAGGCATCAACGTGTCCACAACCAATCTTCGCATGTACAGAGTGCATGCATTAAAGTACGAATATATTGTGAGATGCTGGGATAGATGTTGATTCATTGATTCTAAACCCCACGGGTTTTTCATGATCTCCTCAACATCCATAACGACAGATCTAAGAGATGCATACAAATATTAGGGTAGATCAATACGAAATGTAAATAAGACAAAGATTTATGTGGTTCGGCTCTAAGGCCTACATCCACAGGTCTGAGGGTGATTCACTATGATGGTAAAAGATTACAAGATTAGTCGAAAGACTTTGGGTGATCATGGAACCCGAAGGTTAACGCTCATACTTACTCTTCCCTTCTTTCTCTCTAATTGTTCCCCCTCTCTCTCCAATTGTTCGACCCCCTTCCATGTAACAGGAAGGGTCATATATATAGCTCTTCTACGTGGGTCCCTTAGAAAGGAGCTTTATAATTTTATCTTCTTGTGCTTTGTGCATAGTCCGCGGACCTCTTGGTCATCCCGCGGCTTCTATGCTTCCTAAGATCATCACATGCCGACCAATCTCTGTCTCTCTCTTCCTAAGACTGGGAAAGAGCTGTTGTATCCTTATCTTCTTGTGTTCTGTGCATAGTCCGCGGACCTCTCTTTCATCTCGCGGCTTCTATTATTCCTACGCTCATCACGTTGGCCTGCCTTTGTTCTTGTCGTCAGTCCAACCGACACATGCCCTTCGCGCCAGGCGGTGTCAGTCCTTCCCTGTCGCGTCTGTCAGTGGGGCTTCACCTAGCCGTTGATCACATCTTGCCTCGTGAGGGGGTAAAGTGTAATAGGGAAGTTCTTTGGTGCTACGCGGGTATACCTTCCTTTGATGCTCCTTCATCTTCGATCGCTTATCTTGACAGATGGCGCACTATCTATACCCACGGCTGATCTTGTGTGTCACCCACCTTTGTGACGTGGCTTCCACGTGGGGATGCTAGTACACGTGGTGAGGGAGGTAAATAAGTGTATCCACAATTTGCCCTCTTCTTGTGACTAGGCGCCAGCTATAGTTGGAAGAAGAACCATGTGATATGTTTTTACCTCCTCCTCATAACTTCTCCTAAAAAGGAGTTATTTGAATTTATTATTGCACGTTTCCCCACTGCATGTCATGACTTGCCCCTTGGGTAGTGGGCGATTTCTTACGCGACATAAAGAGGAGAGAATGATGGAATGTGAATTAAACTCACATTCTCTTTGTTCTCTGCCCCATTTTCTTCTTTACCCTCTTAACTTCTTCTCGCTACCATTACTTTGTTGCTTCACTCTTTGTTGGAGGTTCGAGTAGGGTTTTTGTCTCGTTTGTTCGCCATTTTTGTTCTGTGGAGTTTTTGATTTTCTGGTGATGAATCGTGATGGGTTTTAATCCCATGCATGTCATGGAATCGAAGATTGCCTATGCTGAACTGGGTGTTTTACCGCTACGTTTTGATCCTTTTTGAGTGGGGTAATGAATTGAGAATTTAATCGGCGGCTGGTGAAACTTAGGGTTTTCTTCGTGTTCTTCACTGTTCTTGAGATTTCCTCGTTTTTGATCTTCCTTGACTGACTAGTCCTCCTGTTTGTGTTTGTGTTTGTGTTCGCAGATATGTCGGATTATCCGCGGGTACCTTATCAAACTCCTCCGCCGAGTCCTCATAGATCTCCTCGGGGAGATTCTCACATCAGGGAAGGGGCTTCTCCTTCCTCTGCTCAGGGTAACCCTCGGGATAGGCGTCTATCCTCGCCTTCTAGCCAGAGGCCTCCGTTCCAAAGAGGTGATCCGCCCGGGGTCGAAATACGCCTCGAGCCGTCCTAGAGATGAGTCTTCTAAGAGGCAGCAGAATCCGCGCACTGAACTCTTAAATGTGCGGCCTCTTCGTACCATGCCTCCTTTGCGGGCTAATCTTCCTCCGTCTTCATCTGTGCCTAGCTCAGGCAGAACAACTAAGAACCAGCCCGCGAAGAGGAAGGCCTCAGAGATGGAGTCTTTGGGAGATGTGGTTCCTCCTAAGAAGAAGGTAGCAGATTCTGCGGAAGATGTTGTGGGGGATGCTTATGAAGATGACTCTGCTGTCACATTTCGTCCCCTACCCATGGGTAATAAGAAGTTAACTTTCAGGCACATAGATCTTGAAGCCTTCAAAGTGAAGCACGGTCTTCAGCACTTCCAAGTGAGTTTCTATGCCCCCGATAAAGACATAACTTACGAGATGGTTGTTAATTATCGAGTCGATGCTTTTCATCTGTTGACGACCATGGGCGCTTTTGAGGTTGGTCTGATGTTGCCTTTATATAAAGCTGGTGATGATTTCTATTACCGGGTCTTATCTAGCCGCGGTACTGCTAAGAAGATCCATAACCGTGGGGTGCAGCAATTGACGGGAAATTACCTTCGTCATCTCCGAGAGTGCTATCTTCGTAGCAAGGGGCAAACGATGATGACCTGCTATGTTCCCAACTTAGAAGAGGAGAAAGGGTGGTATACTCCTGAAAACTTTAACAAATCCTTTGGAGATTATGTTAACAGGAAGACGCGCAAGCCGTGGTCTGTGAATCTGCGGAATATTGCTCCTGTTAAGGGGGAAATTCGCCTCTTGAGCGAAGTAAGTGACTCCAAGATGGCAAGGATTCCTGGTGCCGAAGGTATTCCTATTCCTGCTGATGAGAGGATCAAGCGTGATCATGATTATGAATGGTCTTCCACTGTTATTGAGGTTGATGGTCCGTGGGCCTATGGCTGGGTTCCTGGGCCACATGGTTGGCAACCTAGTGTTGACAGCTCCTACCGCGAAACCTCTCCTTCTCGTTACGCCCATTATTTCCCTTGGCAGATGAGTTTCGAAGGTATGGATTTTGATTACTACCGTGATGTTGATGACGCAGACGAGGAGGGTAACTCCGACGCAAACCCTCTTCCGCGGAATGCTAGTGTTGCTAAGGTATGTTTGTATTCTTCGTATATATGCCCCTTCCTTTTCTTAAGTAATATGGATTATGCCAAGGAAAGGAGATACTCAAGGTTATTTATTATTATGTCCCAGGTGGTTAGAAAGAAAAGATCAACCCCAAGCAATCGTCAAATTCTCCTACTGGAGACTCTACGCAGTTCGAAGATATGAGCAGTCCAGTGAACCCTGGAGAGGATGTGTCCGACGAAGAGGAGCGGATTGAGACTTCTCCACCTTTGCAAGAAGGAGATATTGCTGGTGGCGGTGATGGTGGCGTTGGTGATCAAGCCACAGGTGGTGATGGTGGTATTGTTAATGAGGTCGCTGGTGGCGGAGTTGGAGGTGGCGATTGTGGTATTGTTAATGAGGCCGCTGGTGGCGGAGTTGGAGGTGGCGATGGTAATCAAGTCCTCGGTGGTGATGGTGATCAGACCAGTGATGGAGCAAAATCTACTGGGGCTATGGTCATGGAGGTCGGTCAACAGCAGACAGTCACAGACAAGGTCAAGGGAGTTGCTTTTGTGGCTAGCAGTGGTCAGGACGTGGGTTCTTGTGGTGAGTTTTCTTTTGGTAATACTCTGTCCGGGGATCAGTCTTTTGATATGGCCGCGGCTATGGGACTCTTCTTGGATTTTAGTCTTCTTTCTCCTAGTGATGACTGGGATGTGCTTAAAGGTAGCGGTGGTGGTGGCGCGACAGCTGTGCCTAGTGCTGAGGTTCCTTTGGTTCATCCGGAGGTTTATGGTGGCACCTCCTCCGGTGTTGGGGGTATTTTGACGCAAGGTCAAGCTAGTGCCGCACCTGGTGTGAATCCCTTGGGTTCTCCCTCTGATGATTTCCCGCAATCCTTAATCGCGGATGGTGATGATGCTGTCTTAGGTTGGCTTAGAGAGAAGGGTTTGCTCGTCGTGCCGTATCCTGCCCCTGTGATTGAAGGGGAAAAGAGTTCGGACTCTTTTACTCGCCAGCATATGGAGTCGATCTCTGTGGAGATTGTAGATGTAGAGTGGGATAAGGATCTTGTATCCAGCGGGGTTGATTTGGTGGTGCATCCTCCTTCTACTGTCGCTGGTATGATGGTCGTTCTTTGATGGGTACCAGATAATTATCCTCAAAGAACGACTATTGGAGGTATGTCCCATTCTTCGTAACCCTGCTCTTACTTGGATATGTTATTTGAACTAATTTCTTTTTGATCCGTAGGTGATGAGGAGTGAGTATTGTAACCATACTCTATACCGGATCTTCAAGGCCAAGTCTCTTAAGCTAGAGGCGAAACTCCGCCACCGTGAAGGAGTGCTTTCGAGCGTCGAAGCTGCGGCCTTTGCTAAAGATAGGGAGATAACTGAATTGAGGGATCTTCTTAAGCGCAAGGAACAACAGGGCGTGGATGAGGCTGCGCTCCGTTCCGAGCTAGCTTTAGTCAAGGAAAAGTTAGAGGTTCTTTGACGAATTCTTCGTCCCTTTCAGGTTTGAACCTCCCCTACTTTGCTTTTCCGATGTTCCCTATATGTTATGAGTCGTCTCCTTCTTCTCTCCTCCCGCGGTACTGTCTTCAGTGGGCGGAGTCCCTGAATTGATATGGCTTCGTAGTGAGAGAGTTCGCCAAAACGGGCGTATTGCTGAGTTAGTTGAGAAACTTAAGAGCGAAACAATGATATGGAATGCTCGCGCGGATGTTCATAACGCTATGGCCGAAGAATGGCGTCAGACAAAATTTAGTTGGGTAGATTTGCAAAATCGAAACGATCACGATCGTGAGTTGCTCAACGGGACTCTTTTATGGACGCGGGATAGGCTCGAGGAAGCCCGTGGCCAGATTTCCTCCCTAGAGGTTAGGCTTAATGATATGGAAGAAGAATTGCGGAGAGCACGTTCTTCTCATCCCTCTGATGTGCGGGTTTATATGCGACATCTTGCCAAGGAACGATATGATGCTAGGGAGGAATATGGCGCTCTTAGTAGTGCCTTATCCGCGTCTCGAACTGATGTGGCTCGTCAGGCCGAGTATGAGAGGAACTTAGAGGTGACTATGTATCGTCTTAACAAGGGGTTAGAATCGAAGAATGATGAGGTTAACCGATATCATCACTCGAACTCAATGATTCGAGATGATCTTAGCGCGAGTCAATATGCTCATAATCTCTTGAAGGTAGACTATGATAGGCTTTCGAATGAATATGATTATGCCGCAGAGGCACGAGACTCCGCGGTTAACCACTGTGAAGGTATATGTCTTCGTTATCGAGTGTGCTTCCTGTTGTATTTGTTATTACTCACTTTCTTCTAATATCTGCAGAGCTCCAAGGACAGCTTCAAGCTGCAAATGACAAATTTTCCGAAGCACATGCTAAAATAGTTCAATTGGAAGAGCAGGTTAGCTATCATCGGGGTCTGGCTTCGTCTCGAGAGGAAGCGATGAAGCATGCTACTGAGAAGGCGGAGCATCTTTCCCTTTCCCTAACTCAAGATGAGATGAAGAGCGTAGCTATAGGCTTCGTGGCGCGTAAGCAGTTGGTGGAGGAGATTAACGGGACTCTTGGTGAGATTGAGCTGGATCTCAAGAAGACCCATGGAATAAGCAAGAATTATACTCGGCGTCCCGTTCCCAGTCTCCCTTCAGGTTCCTCCGGCCCCTCATCTGGTGGTAGTGTTCCTTCGTCGTTAAAGGAGAAACCAGCGGATGGTGCTCCTTCCCAATAGATCGTAACTCGTATGTTGGGGATTGATCTCAGTTGCTTAATTTTCTTAGCGTTTTTGCTAATTTTCTTGCTAGGTTAGTAATCAACCTCCCTGTAATAGATCAAACTTCAATGTGCAAATCTGAACTTGTATTTTGTTGAATTCGCGTCTATTTTTATAGATCCCTGTTAATATAGTAAGTACTTCCGTAAACTTTGTATTTAAACAGTGTCGTGGATTAGTTCCGAAATCCACGTGAATGGTTGCGTTGTCCACGGGATTGGTTTTGCTATCCGTGGATCTTGATTTGTAAGATTTGTTAAATTGTAGTGTTAATGAAATTCCGTAAGTTGGTGTCCTCGGAATCGTCTTGCGACCTGTCACCCCGCTCAGCTAATTCCTGGGCCAGAGGATTACTGAGCGGTGGGGGTCTAGCCGGCGTTCAAGAGTAACGCGGCTTATAATTATTGCTTGGGTATCTCGTTCCTTAGGAAGTCACCCCCTGGTCGTACACTTATAGACGCTTATGGGGGAGTTCAAGAGATGGCATGTGTATGCGTTGTCCGGTTTGTTCCCGGTGTATCGTAGTGTGTATGTTCCGCGCTTTGTGCGGAACATTCACCTTATTGAAGTACCATGATAGTAACTGCACACAAGTTTACGTGGTTCAGCCCTAGGGCCTACGTCCACGGGGTAACAATAGTATTGACACTTTATTAATATACGGAATGATTTTCAATGTACATTCGTATTCGGTTGTTTTGTTGATCTCTGTGTAAGGATAGGTATTGAGTAGTCTGAGTAAATTGAAGTGCTTATGGGTATATACATGTGTAAATTGAAACGCTTATGGGTATATACATGTGTCTCATACGGTGTTGGTTATGGGTATTGGCGAAGTAGGGTATTGAGCGCATCGAGATGCGTATAGGTAACGAGTAGAGTTGTGTCAATTGAAGATGAAAATTTGTATTGATTGAAAAGCTGAGGCGTGCTATTCCTCCATCAGAGATAGAAACATGCAGACTTGTAAGTCAACTTTCTTCTTCTGAAATGCATACGAAGGTGATGGATTATAGATAGTATGGCTTGAGGTATTTGGCGTTCCACGGGTGCCTGAGTATTTCCCCTTTCAGATTACGTAGATAGTAGGAGCCATTTCCGGCTACGTCGTGTATCACGTAGGGTCCGCCCCAAGTTGGTGCTAATTTTCCCCACTTCTTTTCTCGCTGGTATTGGGGAATAGTTCTTAACACATACCGGCCTTCTACAAAATTCCTAAGTTTTACTTTCTTGTTATACTCTCTGTCCAGCCTGCGCTGGTAGTTTTCCATTTTCTGTAGTGCAGTCTCTCTTCTTTCTTCGAGGTCATCAAGCTTTTCTAACATCATGTCCGTGGTGAGGTTCTTCTCCCACGCTTCTGTCTTTGTTGTGGGTAGTAAAACTTCCGTGGGGATTATTGCTTCCGCTCCGTACGTGAGTAGAAATGGAGATTCCCCAGTAGCTAATCTTCGAGTTGTCCTGTATGCCCACAGAACGTTATGTAACTGTTCACACCATCGCCCTTTGTACTCGTCTAACTGTTTTTTGAGGATGAGCGCTAGGGTTTTGTTTGTGGCTTCCGCTTGTCCGTTGATCTGCGGGTATATAGGGGTGGACTTGTTTTTCCGAATTTTGAAGGTGTCGAACAGCAAGTCGATATTTTTTCCTTGTAGTTGTTGACCATTGTCGGAAACTATCTCCGCGGGGATGCCGAACCTGCAAATGATATTTTAAAATATGAAAGTGAAGACGTCTGAATCACGAATCCTCGCAAGTGCCTTGGCTTCTACCCACTTGCTGAAGTAATCTGTGGCCACTATTAGGAATCTTCTTTTCCCGGTTCCTGATACAAGTGGGCCCACAATGTCGATTCCCCACTTTGCGAAGGGCCATGGACTGTCCACCGTATTCAACTTTGTGGCTGGGGAGTGGATTCGCCTGCCAAATATTTGACATTCCTCACACCTTTTCGCCATTCTAGCCGCGTCTTGGATCATTGTTGGCCAATAGTAACCCTGCATTTTTGCCTTATCTGCAAGCGACCTCATTCCGCTGTGATTTCCTGCATCTCCTATATGGATATCTTTTAAGATGTCGTGTCCTTCGGATCGGGACAAACAGCGACGAAGTGTCCCTAGGAATGATCTTCTGTATAAGGTTTCGTCTCTTAGCTCATACATCCCCGCTCTGGATTGTATTTTCCTAGATTTTTCGATGTCCTGGGGTAGCTTCCCTTCTTGGAGGAAAGAATGGACCCCTAGTCTCCAGTCTTCTTCCCGACTGTAGTCGTCGTCCTCACCTGCTTGTTGCATTATATCGCCGTCTTGGAAGTCGTCGAATATGAGCTCTCCGATATCATCATCAGGGACATCCTCCATTGAAGACTTGCGTTGGTTACTTGCGCATATCTCCTGGAGATTGA
This sequence comes from Papaver bracteatum, assembly GCA_023529315.1. Lineage (NCBI taxonomy): Eukaryota > Viridiplantae > Streptophyta > Magnoliopsida > Ranunculales > Papaveraceae > Papaver > Papaver bracteatum. The sequence continues at coordinate 317,170 of JAJJWX010005378.1, read as the reverse complement.
TGGATGGTTCATACACTCTTGTCACCTTGATTGCTTTGACATATTTGTTCTTGAGCATGGACGAAACATAAGCTAAGGCATCTGCGTGCCTGAGTTCTTTCCTACGTAGATGTCGGAATTTGATCTTTGGTATTCGGGAAACCAACGTTTGCACCAAAGCCATGTATGCCATTAGTGTCTCGTCGTACACGTTGTATTCGTAGCCTATCTGTCGTATGATTAGCTGTGAGTCACTGGTCAACCGTACTTCTGGTATCCCCATCTCAATTATCAAGCGGAGGGCGTGGACCACTCCTTCGTATTCTACGATGTTATTTGTATGGCCTTCGAATTCCAACCTGAATGCGTGTATGACTCGATCCCCCGTGGGTGTAGTGATAATGATGCCTAATCCCGCGCCTTCTCTATTTTTGGAGCCATCTACGAAGACCTACCATTGCCGTGGGTTCACTGGTTCAAGGATATCGTTTGGCTCCTTTTGCTTTTCAATTTCTGGGGCTCCCGCGGCTCTCCATCCCTGTATGCGCACTTCTTCTTCGTTGTCCATAGGTAGGTATGCTAGGAAGTCCGCCAGTACTTGGGATTTCTGAGAGTGTTGAAGCTCATAGTGGATGCTGAATTTGTCGAGGTATGTGCTCCATTTGGCTATGCGTCCTACCTTTCCTTCCCCTTTGAGGATGGGTTCTAAGGGTGCTCGACACGGGATACGTATGTCATGCGTCAAGAAGTACATTCTCGGCTTCACGGTGGACCATACGATGGCTAAAATCAGTTGTTCGATCCTTGTGTAATTTCTTTCTGCGGAGTTCAGGGTTTTGCTGACATAGTATATTGGCTGTTCTTCCTTTGTATGGGTCCTGACAAGTACTGCGCTTACTGCGTCATCGGTTGCTGCGATGTACAATGTCAAAACTTCGTCAGGATCTGGTTTCTGAAGGATAGGGATCTCCACTAGGTATTGTTTGATGCCTAGGAAGGCTTCTTCGCATTCCGCAGTCCATTCAAATTTTGTTCCCTTCTTCAATATGTTGAAAAAGAACTTGCACTTATCCGAGGATCTGGAGATGAATCTTCCCAAAGCGGCTATGGATCCATTGAGCTTTTGTACTTCTTTTAGGTTCTTTGGGGATGGCATGTCTACTATGGCTCGGATTCTTGTGGGATCTACCTCAATGCCCCTTTTTGTTACCAGGTATCCGAGGAATTTTCCAGATGTTACTCCGAAGGTGCATTTCTCCGGGTTTACCTTCATGTTGTGCTCCCTCATAGCTTCGAAGATGTCCCTCAAGTCTTGGTGATGGTTCTTCTTGAATCTGCTTTTTACGAGCATATCGTCAACGTAGACTTCTAAGGTAGTACCAATCCATGGCTTGAAAACAGCGTCGACCATCCTTTGGTATGTTTCCCCTGCATTCCGGAGTCCGAAGGGCATCCTTACGTAGCAATAGAGGCCGTGGGGTGTGTAGAATGATGTATGTTGCTGGTCTTCTTCTGCTAAAAATAGTTGATTGTACTCGGCGTATCCGTCCATGAATGATAGCTCTTCGTATACTTCTACCGCGTCGACCAGTTGATCGATACTGGGTAGTGGGTAGCTGTCCTTGGGGCACGCTTTGTTCAAGTTGGTGAAGTCGATGCAGATTCTGACCCCGCCACTCTTCTTTGGTACAATCACCATGTTAGATATCCAGGTGGGATATTTGACTTCTCTTATGAAACCAGCCTCCAACAGCTTTCGCAATTCCGTTTCCACTGCTTTGTGATACTCCGTGGTTACCTTTCGCACCTTCTGTCTTACCGGGGGTGTGCCAGGTTTAATGCGCAGCTCATGTTGTACGATCTTTGGATCTATTCCTGGCATGTCAGATAATTTCCACGCGAAGACGTCCGCGTACTCCTTGAGCAGTTTCACCAGAGAGGCTTCGCGTTCTTCATCCATCAGAGTTCCTATTTTGATCTTCTTCGGGCTCCCCTCTGTCCCGATGTTAACTTCCTTCACCGCTTCCAAGGATGTGAACGTGGGTTTTGGTTCCCCAAGGTGAGGAACTTTCTGTAATTGCTATTTGGCAGGCTCGGGTTGTTTGTTCGTAGGGGCGTCCTGGTCATCAATTGATGTTGATACTTCCGTGTTTCCTACGGAGTGCCCCTTGGATAAGCTTTTCCCTGAGATTTCTTTCAAGTATTCATCGATGGCTTTGTCCTTTGATATTGCTTTGTTTCGAGTCCTACGAGTTCTCCTTTTCTCGTCTTCCTCATTGTTGAGTTGCATCTGCATTGCCTGGCATTCCTTTGCGGAAGCTTGATCACCCTTAATCTCCATCACTCCTAGGGGGGTAGGAAACCTAAGGTATTGATGGTAGGTAGCTGCGACCCCCTTAAGCTTGTGGATCCACCTCCGCCCAATAATGGCATTGTAAGGTGAAGGTGCGTCTACCACACTGAAACGAGCGTCAACTTTCATGGGGCCGGCATCCACTTGCAGAACAATATCTCCGATAGGCTTCGTAGCCGTACCATTGAATCCGTGGATGGTGTGGTGTGAGGCCGAGAGTTGCTCGTCATTGAGCTCCATACGTTTGAAGGTATCGTAAAATAAGACGTTTACGGAACTCCCCCCATCGATGAGGATTTTCTTTATGTTGCATCCTGCAATTGGCAAGGTGAGGATCAGAGGATCGTTGTGGTCTTCCATGTCATCTTCAATGTCCTCGGCTTCAAAGGTTAGGGGTGCGTCCATCCATTCTTGATGATCTTCCACCTCTTTCCCCTCCAAATTGTAAAGCTCACAATAGTCCTCAAATTGTTTCCTCAGTCTTTTTCCTATCTGTGCAATTAGGGTTAGTTCTTTATTCTCTGAGCAGGATATAGTATTCAATGTGCGGTTGCCTTCTGGTAATTGGACTTGTTTGCTGCGTTTGTCCCTGTCTTCTGGTGCAGTCTTTTCAACGTATTTCTTGAGATCCCCCGCGTCTATCAGCTTTTGTATCACTATCTTGAGGTTTTTGCACTTCTCTGTTGGGTGCCCGTTGAAGCAGTGGAAATCACGGTATTCTCCGGACTTCTCTGAGGCTGGTGGTTGTTTCCCCTTAGTCCAAGGCCAGTCTAAATTTTCGCAATCCTTGATCTCCTTTAAGATGCGTGAGTAGCTGGTATTGAGTTTCGTGTAGATTTGATCTTCGAACCTTCTACCAGACCTCTTGTAGTCGTCTTTCGAATCTCTTTGGTAACTTTTAGATCCGCTTGCTTGTTCCGCGGAATTGGTCCGTGGAGGTCGTTGAGCCTGCGCTCTTGGGTTCTCCCGCTGAATTTCTTCCAACCTTGCATGTTTTTCGATGATTATCCTTAAATCTCCCTCTGTGGCGGGGATGATGCCGTGGATTTCGACAAACAATGGGCTCATCCTGTCCAGTCCCCATTTGTAACAATTAATACTTACTACGGGATCTACTTGTCCTATGGCTTGACATATCTTGTGCCACCTATCCGTGTATTCCCAAATGGATTCCCTGTACTTGATTGCAAGCGAGAAGAGTTTGTCCATTCCTGTATTGACGACCTTGTTATACATGTAGGTGGCCAAGAAATTTTCGGTGAGCCGATCATACGAATCGATGGATCCTGGCTTGAGGTTATCGAACCAGGATAGCGCGGATCCCTTCAGGCTGGAAGTGAAATATCTGCATAGTATAGCTTCATCATAGTCCCACCTGGCCATTACCCTGTTGTAATATCGTAGATGGGCCGCGGGATCCGCGGACCCGTCGTAATATTCGAAGGATGGGACTGTACATTTCTGTGGAATAGTAGCCGTAGCTAACTAGTGCGCTAGGGGTATAGTACTGGCTTCTTTCATAACCTTCTCTAGCCTTCCGCCTCCTTGCCTGGTCTTGATTTGGTTGATTTCTGCTAGCATTTCTGCACGAAGACTCTCCATCGCCAAATAGTGTTCGTCTTGCATGGATGACTGTGCCTTCTTCGTAGGCTGTAGCAACGTGTCATCATCTTCGTCGTAGTAGTCCGAAGTCTCCGGGTAATAGTCTGGGCCAGACCTCCTGTTGCTACGCGCACCTCTTCGTGGTATTCTTCTTTGGTTACCTGCCGCAGGGGTGTTTTCGAGGATCGCTCTTCGGTCTGCATTCTGCATCGCAGAGTTAGCCTCGTCTTGTTGATTCCCTAGCTCCGCGTTTTGGAGGATCTTTTCTCTCAATTGCTGATTTTTTTGGGCTAGCAAGGTCACCGCGTCTGCGTATGTCTTTTGACTCCTTTTCAGCTCTTCTAGCTCTGCCCATATATGCGCGGACTGGTTTGATTCTTGACTTAGTGTTCCTGCTTGAAGTTGGGCTTGTCCGTCGGGGACTGCGGTATTAACTTCTTCCACCAGCTGCACAATGGGTTCTACCACCCCATGGTATCCTGCTCGTAGTTGTGTATTTCGTCCATTAACCGGCGACATCCCGTACGGAGGGTCTTGGATCACCGAGCCTACTGCTGCATGTTGGGGCTCATTAGGTCTGGCCGTAGCCATCGCTTTGGAGACAGCCACTTGAGAAGCTACCACTGTAGATGACGTAGCCTTTGCCGCCGCAGCCTTCTGTGCTTCCATTGCAATGATGCCCGCTTCTGAGAGTAATGCTTCTTCCGATCCGTTCTGCGTTTTGCCCCCGGCTATGAGTCTTTCGCTTGTCTGTTTGCTCCTTATTATTATTGGCATAGTCCTAGGCGTCTCTTTTGATGGTACCTTCGATTTTCCTACGTCCTTGCTCTTTTCCAATGCAATACTCTGCAGATATGGCACGGAGATAAAACGAGGCAAGATTCACGGGTTAGCTATTAGTTCACGGTACCCACAAGTTGGATTCCTAGCGGCAAAGAATGCATTCAAACTACTGATCATGCGGGTAATATTAAAAAAACGTGGGTAGATGTACCGACTCAATTGAAATAATGGGGTCCAAGGGTCGTTATGAGGCTACTGGTAGAAAATAAGTATAAAAAATAGTTAAAACATAAGTCCGTCGGTCCAGAGGTTATAAAACGCCCAGACCTGTTGGTAGAAAATACATTGGTCATAAATATATGCAAAAAGTAGCCCAAAACACAGATCTGCCGGTTAAAAGTCGTAAGAGGCCCAGATCTGCGAGTAGAAAATACAAAGAACATAGATATGATGCGAAAAACGAGTTTAAAGCGCAAATCTGTCTAAAAAATCACAGAGAGATAAATCTTTTGATAGGGACAAAAGTCCCTGTTTCTAGCGCCAAATTGTGAACACACAAATCACGTAGGCATCAACGTGTCCACAACCAATCTTCGCATGTACAGAGTGCATGCATTAAAGTACGAATATATTGTGAGATGCTGGGATAGATGTTGATTCATTGATTCTAAACCCCACGGGTTTTTCATGATCTCCTCAACATCCATAACGACAGATCTAAGAGATGCATACAAATATTAGGGTAGATCAATACGAAATGTAAATAAGTCAAAGATTTATGTGGTTCGTCTCTAAGGCTTACATCCACAGGTCTGAGGGTGATTCACTATGATGGTAAAAGATTACAAGATTAGTCGAAAGACTTTGGGTGATCATGGAACCCGAAGGTTAACGCTCATACTTACTCTTCCCTTCTTTCTCTCTAATTGTTCCCCCTCTCTCTCCAATTGTTCGACCCCCTTCCATGTAACAGGAAGGGTCATATATATAGCTCTTCTACGTGGGTCCCTTAGAAAGGAGCTGTTATAATTTTATCTTCTTGTGCTTTGTGCATAGTCCGCGGACCTCTTGGTCATCCCGCGGCTTCTATGCTTCCTAAGATCATCACGCTGACCAATCTCTGTCTCTCTCTCTTCCTAAGACTGGGAAAGAGCTGTTGTATCCTTATCTTCTTGTGTTATGTGCATAGTCCGCGGACCTCTCTGTCATCCCGCGGCTTCTATTATTCCTACGCTCATCACGCTGGCCTGCCTTTGTTCTTGTCGTCAGTACAACCGACACATGCCCTTCGTGCCAGGCGGTGTCTGTCCTTCCATGTCGCGTCTGTCAGTGGGGCTTCACCTAGCCGTTGATCACATCTTGCCTCGTGAGGGGGTAAAGTGTAATAGGGAAGTTCTTTGGTGCTACGCGGGTATACCTTCCTTTGATGCTCCTTCATCTTCGATCGCTTATCTTGACAGATGGCGCACTATCTAGACCCACGGATGATCCTGTATGTCACCCACCTTTGTGACGTGGCTTCCACATGGGGATGCTAGTACACGTGGTGAGGGAGGTAAATAAGTGTATCTACAACCTGTTTAACTCGGGAACGGGACGGGACGGTACCGGTTCTTTACCTGCAATTATAAATCATAGTTAACTCTTTTTCATGGCTGTCAAGGAATTCTTCGATCCATCAACTTAAGCCTTAAGGTATCGAGATATACATTACGTTGGATTGTGGGCTTTCATTCACTGAGTGTATTTGATTGGTACTGATCTTTTCTTCGAATCATTATTTTTTCGGTTTCATTTCCCCCAAAAACCTAATATTCTGAAATTATGTTGTCATCCTTTCTCATTTATATCCATATTGATTTTTTATGACAGAAGACGTATCTTCTCATGACACGATTAGTCAATAGTAGTGGTTCTTCATGGTTCATCCATTCTCATCTATATTCATAGGAAAACATATGTCAAGAATATAAAGCTAGGGGAAGAGAATAATTGTCTGTGTTTCCTGAATCAGTAAATTAAAGAAGACGTTTGTGGTGCGGATTGGAAGAAGAGTCTTGATGTTCCGATGTCCCCGTTAAGAAGATGTGAATTGTGTAAAATAATGAGAATCAGAACTTCAAAAAACGTTCCCGATAATGGAAGTACTTGTGCGCTCTCTCTTAATATCAATGGCTAGAGATCCTCGGTACTAAGGTACGGGACGGGACGGGAATATCCTAGAACCGTTACTTGTACCGGCTTACTACGGTTCCGGTACGGTTCACTGGGAAGGGACGGTTCCTGTGCATCCCTAGTTAGGATGTTCGCCTACCAAATTGCATACGCTGACTGAAGCCCGGCTGATACGCATAAGTCTAGCAATTTCCAAAGCCGAGCCTACCAAAAAAAGCCCAACAACCTCTGTATCCCAATTCCACGGTACCATTACCCCTTCTTATCTGGAGCAATGCTCAGGGATATTAGCTATTCCAGGTACAGGTATACATATAGTTGAACTCGTCCAAAAGGTATTAACCATGTGCGTCTTACGATTTAATTGACCCGTTGAGTTACCAGATCTGTTTTTGACTAATGGTTGAGGGAAAAGCAATCAGTGATGGCTACGAAGATGGCATTTCTTGGGAGAAAATCTTCAAATTGACCAAGATCTTGTTCGGTTTGGATGAGAAGGAGTCGGAGTCTTTGTTTGTGAAGAAGGATGGTTATATAAGCAGGAAGTTAAGTCTGAAGATGTTGAGGGACACTAGTCCAAAAAGGGTGTTTTATCATGGATGAGATCCGTCAAAAAACATGATTTATGATGGATATCTTGCGTCACACGAGCTGTTATACAAGGGAAAACCATATTCCCCTAGCAACCTAACAATTTGTAAAGAGATATTAAACGGTTTCAAATGTAATACTGTATAAGGGAAACTAACATCAATAACAATGACATACCTTGTCAATATTTTTATATTTGGTATATAGTTATTTGCACATCTTCACAAATAATAACACATGGTCGTAGTTCTGGGTAAAAATTAACTGAAGTTACATACCAAAAAAAATATCCACTAAAGATGTTAAACCAAAAATCAGGATGTTGGAACATTCTGAAAGCGTATAGAGTAGAGACAAAACTTACATCGTTTTTTGGAGTAAAAAAAGGGTGTTATTATCCTAGCGAGATTGGGGTATATCCAGATTAATTGGGGTATACCTAATGAGACAAAACCTGGGTTATTTTGAAGTAAAATAGGACATCCCTTAACCATGTATTTTCTAAATGGTTAATATACCCTTGTTTAATTGACACTAAAAAATCTGATTAGGTTAATTAATTAAGTTTAGATTAAAACTTATGAGTAGTGCAGATGCATTTTTACTACCAACTACATCCAAAGGATAGAAAACTTCTACTCAAGTCAAATGAAAGTAAGCACTCAACAATGAACACAAGATATACGTGGTTCGGTATGATTACCTACGTCCACGGGGGTGAAAGGGTGAATCTTATTACTTCAAAGTGTTACAAAGGTGTTGCTCTTAGTCGTATTTCCTTAAAAAGATGTTCTCACTCTCTTCTCCTTGGTGTAAACTCGAGTTTCTCTCTTCCTCTCCCTAAAATTACCACCTACCTCTCTTGGATACAAGTCACTCTATTTATATGAGAAGTTCTATACAACCAAGTTAGGGTGTGGGTCATGTTGCATCTATTATGAATTTTTGTGATCGTGCCTGATCACGTCGCCCATTCTTCTATGCGCATGTCCGATGCATCTTGATTCCTTCGTCTGTCTCTTGTCCGAGCAAACCTCTTCGGGTGTTCTCTGGGCACGATGTCGCCTGTCTTATCTGTCGCCTCAGTGGTGGGCCGATGTGACACGTACTTTCTTATCCTTTTGACCGTTTCACCTCGTACGACCCGCCCTGTCTTGTCTTGTCAGCTCTGTCAGAAACCAGGGGTCGAGTCTTGTCCGACAGCTGTAGATCCATCACGCCCGATCCACGTGGATCCTCAAATCTCGCGCCTGTTGATCTTTCTTCTATGCTTCGCGTCTCTTCGTTTTTAGGTGCACCATGGCTTAAGATGTTTCCACCTGGATCTGTGAATAATTTACACCTACATTTATGCCCCTTCTTTCGCTCGTGTTGGAGACACGAGTGGAAGAACGTCGTCCCAACTGCCCACGTCTTCGTACATGCCGCAAATCCCGCCATGCAATGCCCCACTAACTGCACTTTATTACCTGTAACCGTCGGCGTCGGTTACAACTCTTCCCCTTTAAATAGCCCGCTTCTTTTTCTCCTTCTTCTTCTTTATCCTTTCTCTCTCTGTTCCCTGCCGCTGCAACTTTTCTCCCAGATTCCTTCATCACTCTTTGCTTCTGAGAACCCTAGTTTTCTTGATTTTCTTCTTTCATCTCCTCCTCACCGATCACTACAGTAGCCGTTGTTACAGTATCGTCGCCTTATCTCTCTTCGTCGAAAACCAAGTTCTACATTATTTCCGTTAATGGCTTCTTCTCCCTCTATGACTGAGAAAAGGTCTGTTGATGATGTTTTTTCCGAGATTGATGTTTTTTCCCTTTCTTCTCTGTTTTCTTACGAGAGTCCCTCCGAGAACGATGTTCGTGCCATTAAATCTATCTTTCATGATGATTCTCCTTCTGTTTCATGCAGGTCCGAGAGAAGGGTGAGAGATATTTCCGACGAGGAGTTCATTCAGCAGCTGAAGGAAAAGTACGACCTTGGAAACTACGAAGTTACCCTGATCTCGGGACAAAACAGCCTCTTGAAGAAGTCTGATATGACGAAGCACGAGCAGTCGGCTGATTGCGTGGTCATCACTCAGGGACAACTGGATCTAGGCCTTCGTCTTCCCCTGTACAACCCTGATAGCCCTTTTTATTACGAGGTTCTTTCCCAGCTCAGGCCCTCTCGTGCTTTGGCTCAGTGGACTGGCAATACTTTCCGAATTATGAACGAATGGAGGGATCGCCGAGATGGTCACGGTTCTACTGCCGAGTGGTCGACCTATAAGCCCGAGGACGCTCCAGAATATACCGTTGCCAATTTCATTGTCAATTATCGAGCTGGTACTTCCACCTTAGGTGATCTTGCTGGTTTTGCTGCTAGTCCTAATCGGGTCAGAACTAAGCCCGATGGTGTTGAAAGGATGATGCTTGATTCCGATCCCATCGTCCAGGGTTCCAACAAGCGAGCCCTCCATTCTAATGATCTGATCTATCCCCGAGTTCCGCTTCTCATCCGAGGCCCCATTCTACATGGTAGCTTCCCATCGCCTACTTTTCCTACCAGGGCTGATAAGGTATGCGTTTTCTCCTTTGTTGTTGTTTGCTATCTTGTTAGCCTCGGGCGTCAACTGGTCACTTGTTGTTGTTTGAAAATCTCAGGGCGACTCTACCAAGGGAGATGTATCGTCTAGGAAAAGAGGTGCTGGCACAAGGGTTGAGGAAGACCAGGGGAAGGTAACAAACATGATGATTTTCTTATAAGTACATGTACTTGCCCCTGTTTTTTTCCTTCACATGTTCTGACGAGACACCTTGTGCAGAAACACCCCAGGCGCGATGATGGTGATGTTGACGAGGTTGACCCCCAACCTCCTAGGCGTAATCCCCTCAGAGATAAGCAAGTTGCTAAGCCACCGCCGAAGAGGGCCCCAGTCATTGAACTTTCCGATAAAGATGAACTATTTGGTGAGAATATCGCGGGTGACAAAGGCGATGAGCAAGGTGTGGGCGACCAGCAGGAGCCCTTGGAGACGCCCGTCGTAGAGAAGGTTGTTACTGATGTACCGGAAGAACTTCTTCGTGTGCCTCGGATTACTGAGGGATCATCTTATGGCACTGCAATTTCATTCACCGTCTCTGGACCTATCATGAATTCTTTGGGTGCGCTTACTTCACCCGATTTTGGAATGTATACTGAGGAAGAGATGTTGAATGCGGTGCCCCTCTATGGCGATATCTCCCAGACTCTTGACACAGTGGTGAGCGGATCGTTTTAGCATAGGGGTCCCCCCCTCTGATTTCTGTTCTTATTGTCACTTATGATTTACTCGCGTTTACTTGTGTTAGATCATGAACCGGGTACGCTTAGATGCCGCCAGTCGCCTCAGAGAAAAGCAATTGTTAGAATCTCTCCAACTCCAGTTACAGAACGAAAGGAGCCGTGCGAGCGAGATAGAAATTAAACTCGCCGACGCCCAAGGTATGTTATAATTCTGCGACTCTTAACTTATGTTGATTGAGTTTATCGTGCCATCATCCTGAGTCGGGTATCCTTCTGCTAGCCGAGGTAACTAGTGTAGGCTTAGACGCGTCTTCAGAGTTTAGAATCATGAAGAGGAAATGGGATATTGAGAAGGATTTAGTAGAGAATCTCCGTCGGCGAATGGCAAACAGAGATGACAAAATAGATCGTCAGGCTGGAGAAATCGAAGAGCTCAAGGAGGAACTAGAACGATATCGTCAGTTTGAGTATGACCCGGCTGAGATAGATAATTTACGAGCTCACCTGGGCTCTTCCCAGCGCCTTGCTGCTGAACTAACTACTCTGGACACGAACCTAGAGCAACGGGTAAACACTTTGCAATTACAAAATCGAGACCTTCATGAAGATCGTCGACGAATATTGAGGGATAAAGACTCGGTGGAATGAGCCAACCGGGATCTCCGGGGGATAGTCGGCCAGCTTGACAAAGTTGCAGGAGAACTGGAATGGAGTAGGTCGCAGCTTTCAGTTCTTCAGTCGTCACGCAATCGTTTGATGGATGAGTAGAGTGAACACAAGAAGAATTTCCCCAGTAACGAATTCAACGAGCAACACTACAACGAGTTAACCATGAAGTTATCCAAGGCCGATGATGAGTTGTCCAAGTCGGCAGAGTCACTTCAGTCAGTGTTACCAGCCCTTTCAGGTCTCTTAGACGATGTTTTGGGGTCATTCCTTAGGTTTATATTACGCCTTATTCTTGCAAAAAATTTAAACCGTGTTCGACGAATAATGTTCTGTCTTTGTGATTTTGTAGCCGAGCAAAAACGTTCTCAGGAGCTGGATCAGGAGGTCCGTCGATTGAAGAAGGTCGAGGTTGATTTGAGTTCCCAGCTAGCCGATGCCGAGGGGAACGTTTCTCATCTTACCCAACAACTCGAGGATGAACGCGTCGCCCATGCAGATGAGATAGACGAGAAAGTCCAGACGGGTATTGAGACGTGGGTGGAGAACAAGCGGCGCGAGGTCGCACATAAGAAGGCCGACACTGTTCCTCCGAAGGCTTGAACTCCTCTTTTGTAGTGCTGCGTCAATAAGTTTCCCCTTTCCGTCGGGTTGTAAATCTCTTTAAACACTTGTCCCTTTTTTTATTTCTGCTACACTGCTTGCTTGTTTTTATGGGGGTGCTGTGTCACCGAAGTTGTTTGTTTTATTTTCGTTAAATTCTTCGTTTCGCATGGTTGCACGACATTTTCCGTACTTTCTTACTAGACGCATGACGTAATCGAATTATCCTTTGTTTCGCATGTTATTCCTGCAATCATTGTTTAAGTAAGTTAGTATTTTAACCATTTCTGTCGAACACGCCCAACAAGGAGGGTCATCGGGCCCAATGCCATGTCCTGATTGGGGTATCTCATCACTATCTCTTTGGATTCAGTGGAAGGGTACCAGTCAACCTAGTTCTAGGCCCGATATTCCCGAGTGGTTATCGACCAACCAGTCTCGGGTAAGTGGACACGGCCACCTGCGATGGGGGCGACCTTTTAAATGTAAGTAGGCCACCTAGCTGAGGAGACCTCGCGTCTCAACAACCTTTGGAACTGGTTTCCAACCACCGGAACCCTTAGGCTACCTCGGCACTTGCACACTGCCACTTCCCCGAGTACGAATAGCCAGGCGACTGTAAGCACCTCGGCACTTCCACACTGGCGTTGCCCCGAATATGAATGCTTATTCAAGTGTAAGTCACATCGGCACTTCCACACTGGCTTTGCCCCGAGTACGAATGACCATTCGAGTGTAAGTCACCTCGGCACTTCCACACTGGCATTGCCCCGAGTATGAATGACCATTAGTCGCTCATGTCCTATCTCATACCCCTCACGGTTTCAAAGAGATAGGAGACATGTATGCTTACCTTTTTTTTCGTGTCGCCCATCGAGGATGGTAGAGTTTCAAAAACTTGATGTTCCATGGTTTGAGTTATTTTGTTCCGTCGAGTCGCAGCAATCGATACGATCCTTCGCCCTCCTTAGATTCAATTATATATGGCCCGCTCCATTTTGGTGCTAGCTTTCCGCCCTTTTTATCTCGCTCCCATTCAGCCAGAAATTTTAATACTTGTTCCCCTGGGTTAAATTCTCTTGGTCGAGATCGCTTGTTGTATTCTCGTTGTAACCTCCTTTGATAGTTTTCCATTTTTTGTAATGCCATCTCTCTTGTTTCTTCCAGATCGTCGAGTTTAGACAAAATCAGATCGGACGAGACGTTTTTCCTCCAAGCTTCCGTTCTTGTGGTAGGGATCATGCCTTTTGTCGGTAAGATCGCCTCGGTTCCGTAGGTAAGCATAAATTGAGAGAATCATGTAGCTTCCCTTCGTGTGGTTCTGTATGCCCATAGGACGTTATATAGCTCCTCACACCAATTTCCATATTCCCAATCCAGTTTCTTCTTCATGTTATCGGCGATAGTCTTGTTAGTGATCTCGGCCTGCCCATTACTCTGGGGGTAAATCGGGGTAGCTTTGCTCTTTCTGATGTTGTAGGTGTTGAATAGGAGATCAATGTTCTCGCCTTGTAGTTGCTTTCCATTATCCGAGACGATAGCTGCAGGGACCCCAAAGCGGCAAATGATATGTTCCCAAATAAATTTGAAAACGTCTTTGTCTCAGATGTGCCTAAGTGGCGCTGCTTCTACCCATTTAGTAAATTAATCCATGGCCACGATCAAATACTTCCTTTGCCCGGTTCCTACATGTAAGGGTCCGACTATGTCTAACCCCCACTTTGCGAAAGGCCATGGGCTTATACTGAGCTCAAAGGTACTCCATGAGCATGGATTTTCTTTCCGAAACGCTGACATTCTTCACAAGATTTCGCCATTTGCTTCGCATCTTCGTTCATGTACACCCAGAAGTATCCCATTTTCTTTGCCTTGGCCGATAAGCTTCTCCCCTAGCTATGATTTCCGGCCGCTCCATAATGTAATTCGTGCAGGATTATGTGGCCCTCCTTTTTAGTCAGACATCGTAGGAGGGGTCCCAAGTAAGAATTCCTATATAAAATCCCTTCCCGCAGCTCGTAGGCGCCCGACTTGCTTTTGATTTTGTTTATCTCAGGCCGACCCTTAGGTAGCTCACCCGTCTCTAAGTATTGATGTATTGGCTTTCTACAGTCACCTTCTTTGTATTTCTCGGCTGTGTTAATGGCCACCTCGACCCGTACTTCTGGTATTTCTAGGATATACGGGATAAGAAGCCTCATGACACGTATGCCTTCGATGCTCGGGTCTACTAGCTGTGAGGCGATGTATGATAGAGCGTCCGAGTGCATGTTATCTTTTCGGAAAATGTGGCGGAATATAATGTTGGGTATTTGCCTGATGTAAAATTGAGCGAGCTCCCAATACTTTTGCAGCACAAGATCGTGTGTAGCGTATTGGCCCGTAATTTGCCGAATTACTAATTGTGAGTCGCTAGTCAAGCGGACCTCTTGCAGCCCCATCTCCACAATTATTCGTAAGGCATGGATCACCGCTTCATACTCGGTGACGTTATTTGTTGCCTTGAATTCTAGTCTGAATGAATGCACGATCTTCCTCCCTTTTGGTGTGGTAAATACTAGCCCGAGGCCCGATCCTTCTTTGTTTGATGCCCCGTCGATAAAGACCTCCTATAGTGTAGGGCTATTGGCGGCTAATAGGTCCGCTGGTTCCTCTTTTTCCTCCATCATTCCCGGTACACCTTCTACCTCATCCTTATCACTAAGGGGGAAATATGCCAAGAAGTCGGCCACTACTTGCCCTTTGATCGCGGTCCTCGTCTCGTACACCACGTCATATTGTTTGATTATGGCTCCCCATTTGGAGATTCTCCCTGATCGCCCTGCACTATCCAAGACTGCTTCGATAGGCGATTTGGTGAGTACCCGTATTCGGTGAGCTTGAAAATATGTTCGGAGCTTAGAAGCAGCAAAAGCTAGCGCGAGTACCATCTGCTCCATTCTTGTATAGTTTCTCTCGGTCGGGCTTAATGTTTTACTAGTGAAATATAATGGCTTATCCACATTTCCCTCTGATTTTACTAGCACTGCACTAATGGCATAGGGTGTCGCCCCTAAGTATATAGTGAGAATTTCTGACGGCTCGGGCCTCTGAAAAACCGGGAGGCTAGCTAGGTGTAACTTGATATTTTGAAAGGGCTCTCGCTGGCGTCCGTCCATTGGAATTTTTCTCCTTTCTTCAAAATGTCGTAAAAGGCCTTGCATTTATCCGATGACCGTGATACAAATCGCCCCAATGCTGCTATGCAACCATTTAGTTTTTGCACGTCTTTTACCGTCGCGAGAGATGGAATTTCAAGGACTGACCGGACCTTCTCAGGATCCGCTTCTATTCCTCTAGAGGTGATGATATACCCCAATAATTTCCCTGATGTGACCCAAAAGTCGCACTTGGCGGGGTTAATCTTCATCTTGTGTTTCCTCATTGTCTAAAAAATCTCCCGAAGGTCTCGGACATGGTTCTTAGCGCGACGACTCTTGACTAACATGTCGTCCACGTAGACTTCTATGGTGTCGTGAATGTTATCTTCAAACATGTCGCCTACCAATCTCTGGTATGTAGGCCCCGCATTTTTAAGTCCGAATGGAATTTTGGTATAACAATACAATCCCCTTGGTGTAAAGAAAGAAGTATGCTCCTGGTCCTCGTGCGCCAATAGTATTTGGTTGTAGCCCATGTATCCATCCATTAAGGTCATCGCCTCGTATCCGACTATCGATTCCACTAGATGATCTATGCTGGGGAGGGGGAAACTGTCCTTCGGGCAGGCCTTATTCAAGTCGCTGAAATAAATACATATTCTGACCCCTCCTTTCTTTTTTGGTACCACGACCATGTTAGATATCCACTGTGGGTGGTGGGATTTCCTTATTATTCCGAATTCATGTAGCTTCTTCAGCTCGGCCTCGACTGCTGCCTGTAATTCTGGTGCGATGTGCCTTATTTTTTGTCTAATTGGTTTGAACTTCGGATCAATTTTTAAGTGGTGACAGCAGACCTTCGGGTCAATTCCCTCCAAATCGCGCACTTCCCAGGAAAATGCGTCTAAGTTTTCCCTTAATACCGTCGTGAGTTGACTTGCTTGTTCGTCCGATAACAATGTCCCGATCCTTACTATCTTTGGCGCCTCTACCGTCCCCAAGTTTACTTCCCGAGTCGGTTCGACCGTCGACTATAAAGGGTATTTATCTTGGGTCTCATACGCCATGACCACTTGTGAAATCACCTCTTCCAATTCCTTCGCAGCTTTTATTTCCTCGTCTTTATTCTTCTCTCGCCTTTGCCGAGCTCGCCGATCCTCATTAATTTTTGCATCTACTTGCATACATTGCCGTGCTGCTTGGGAATCGCCCATAACTTCAGCTATTCCCTTGCAATTCGGGAACCTTAATCTCTGGTGGTATGCCGATGCTACCCCTTTAATCCCAGTGATCCATGGCCGCCCGATAATCGCTTCATAGGGTGAGGCGACATCGACCACACAAAAGGTAGTTAGTGTGTCGAGGAAGCCTCCACCATCCGAAACCCTTAGGGTTACCTCGCCCCTGGGGATAGTTACTGTGCCATTGAAGCCATAGATGTGATACGTTGAGGGGACGCGCATGTCGTCTGATAGTTTCATTCTTCTGAATGTGTCGTAGAATAACACTTCGACTGAGCTTCCGCTATCCACAAGAATCCTTCTTACTCCCCAATTTTCGATCAGTAAGGTGATCACCAATGAGTCACTGTGTGCTTGTCTATTCACTGGTATATCCTTGGCCGAAAACGAAATGGGTTTCACCATCCAAGGTTCCATAGGTAGGGCCTTAGCTACGCTAAATATTTCATTTCCTTCCTGATCCCTTTTATGGATCCTAGAAGTAATTACTGGGCCGAGAGTGTAGTCTTGAATAGCCGAGTGTGAAATGGTGCTCACGAACTGAGTTGTTCTATCGATGCGGACTTGATGAACTGGTGCATCGGGTGTTGCTATCGGTTGTGGTGGGTGCCGGACAAATTTCCTCAAATACCCATCTCGGATGAGATGTTGAACGATATATTTTACTTCTCGGCAGTTGTTGGTGGAATGGCCCCTATATTGATGGTAGTGATAGTATTCGGGGTGCTCCCTGGTCTCTTGGAACTGAACTCCCCTCGACGCTGGGTAGTTGATATCGTTTCTCTTCTCGACTTCCTTGAATACCTCCTCAAAAGGAGCATTTAGGGGGGTATACGATCGGGCTTCCTGCCTCGGCTTCTTCTCTTTAGCGATCCACTCTCTCTTTTCACTGCTTCTCGGGGGTGGATCCGATCTCTTTTCTGGTCGCCTAATAGGGTCGTCTGTGACCGCTTTAGCTTCAGTACCCGCTTCAGCACTAGCTTCTTGTATTCCTCTATCTCTTGACTTGGCCTGAATTTCTTCCAAAGCAATGTAATGCTCCTGAATTTTTCTCATCTCCTTTAAGGTTTTCGGTTTCTCGGAGAACATGGCTATCCAGATGGGGTCCGATCTCCCTAACGCGTTTTCAAACCCAAAGATGGCCTGATCCACCGGCACCTTCGCAATGTCAGTACATAGCTTCCTCCACCTATCGGTCAGGGTTCTTAAGGGCTCCCTGAATCTTCGGGCGAGGGTAAACAACTTGTTCAATCTGGGACGAGGTCGACTGTTGTGCATGTAGGTCTCAAGGAAGGCTTCGACTAACATCTCATACCCATTAATCGACCCAGGTGGAAGCGAATAGAACCAGTCTTATGCCTCGCCCTCCAGGCTAGCTGGAAAGAATTTACACATGACTACCAGGTTGTTCTTCCATTGGATTAGCGACATGGTGTACATCTTCAGATGCTCGATCGCATCTCCTGTTCCGTCGAACCTAGAAGAAATGTAGGTAATGTACACTTTGGTGGGAACGGCATTTGTTCGAGTTCTTGGGAGAAGGGCGTCTTCTCGGCTTCGCTCATGATTTCTGCCAATTTGTTCTCTTCGCCTCCGCCCGAGAGCTCTTTGATTTTTGCCTCCAATTCCTTAAATTTATCCTCTGTTGCTCGATCATGTGGCCCGTCTCTACCTCGCATATCCTCATCAGTGGACGAGTCCTCGGGTGGCCCATATCTTTGCGTGGGGGGTACCGGAGGCGATGGTGGCTGTCCTGATCGGCCGAACTGATTAAGGTTGCTCGGCCCCATCATAGGTGGCGCGTGACCTGATCGGTCATGGTAAATCGATGTTCCTCGGCTGGACGAGCCTCTTGATCTGGTTCCCTGATTTCTCAACTGATAGTTCTCATATTCCAAAGAGAGGTTCCGTTGCTGGAGCTCTCTTAGTGTCGCTTCTTGTCTCCTTTGACTCTCCAAAATGGTCAATAATGTCGGGTCCGTGCTTTCATGACTAGAATGCCCATTTGGGTTGTGTGGCTGAGGCTGTAATGGTACAGAAGGGGGTGGTGGGGGTATTATCGGACCGGTTACATGGCCAACCGTGTGAACAAGTGTTGGGCCGATATTGCTAGCTGTTCCTCGTCCCAGCTGAATCTGCCTGAGACACTCTTTCTCTTTCGCTAGGGCTTCCTGGTACTCTACTTGCTGCCTCGCTCTTTGTCTTTGGGCTTGTGCTGCAAGCGCTACCTAATCGTCATCGGTGTCTGAAGCTGTGAGAGCATCAACTTGTTCAACTCTTCTCTGAGTCAAAATAACTTGGTCTAAGGGTAGAGTGTTATCGTCTCGCCCCAGATTGACCTCCTCATCGATAATTGGCATTCCTCGCGCAGCTGCATGAGATTCCTCGGGCGGTGGTTGTCGACTGTCTTCTTTCCTCGGCCCAGTTACCCCTGCCTGCATGCTGCTGCTAGTTATTGTACGATTCCTCAACATCCTTCTCGTTCCTGAAGTGCTAGCCATCGGGTACTTCGCGTAGTTAGCCGAGTATCGCCCCAACCTACGTCAGCAAATATAAAGAACACCTTACTTTGACCTGACTTTTGGAACATAAGTTCAAACAAAAGACCAAAAAGTTCGACTGACACAACAATTACTACTACGCCTGTTCTTGTCGACACAAAGTTTCTTCCTATTACTCAGGTGGGTCCACCTATCTATCCTGTTTTGGTCCTACGCTGAATCTGTGTCAGGTTTTTCTCATTCGTCCTTATCTCTCCGTACGACGTCGCTTTCAGTACCCGACATATGTATTTAAGTTAGTTTGTCCTTTGTTATACATGCTCCAAATCATTGAACTTATGCACATGATGCTTAAATGGTACGGCACGCAACCCCAATATTCAAACTAAGTTTTTACTAGCTCCACTTTCTCGAGACCTAATCATGACCTTTCCGACAACTTACACCGCCGGCAAAATCTCCAATCGGTTAGCGGCTTAACACACGAGGAGATATCTAAAACGTGTACCCTTGGTAAATCTAAATGCTCAACTCCATACCGTAGCTAGAGAATGACTTATTTGACGTTACAGATCACTCAACTATCGGAAACAAACAGTTGTCCTTTCAACAGATTCTTCATCTAGCTTCTAACCCGAACTGTTAGTCGCTAGTGAGCTTATGAAGGTTCTTTGCTGATCGAACTGTTGACGGGCGAAGAAAATACGAGAACTGCTACTTTCGAAGACACTAATACTGCTCTAACTTTACATGCACAGCAAATGACTCAAAGAAAACATTATTTAGGCCAACAGAGTTCATCGTAGCTTCAACTACAATACATTAACGTGTATTTAGGAGCTTTTGATCGTCTCTGAAGGTTTTCATAGCAAGGTATCCGGAGATTTTAGTCGGTTCCTATTAGTCAGTGCCAGAATGTAGATGCATTTTTATCACCAACTATATCCAAAGGATAGAAAACTTCTACTCAAGTCAAATGAAAGTAAGCACTCAACAATGAACACAAGATATACGTGGTTCGGTATGATTACCTACGTCCACGGGGGTGAAAGGGTGAATATTATTACTTCAAAGTGTTACAAAGGTGTTTCTCTTAGTCGGATTTCCTTACAAAGATGAACTTACTTCTCACTCTCTTCTCCTTGGTGTAAACTCGAGTTTCTCTCTCCCTCTCCCCAAAATTACCACCTACCTCTCTTGGATACAAGTCACTCTATTTATATGAGAAGTTCTATACAACCAAGTTAGGGTGTGGGTCATGTTGCATCTATTATGAAGTTCTGTGATCGGGCCTGCTCACGTCGCCCCTTCTTCTATGCGCATGGCCGATGCATCTTGATTCATTCGTCTGTCTCTTGTCCGAGACGACCTCTTCGGGTGTTCTCTGGGCACGATGTCGCCTTTCTTATCTGTCGCCTCAGTGGTGGGCTGATGTGACACATACTTTCTTATCCTTTTGACCGTTTCACCTCATTCGAACTGCCCTATCTTGTCTTGTCATCTCTGTCAGAAACCAGGGGTCGAGTCTTGTCCGATAGCTGTAGAGCGATCACGCCCGATCCACGTGGCTCCTCAAATCTCGCGCCTGCTGATCTTCCTTCTATGCTTCGCGTCTCTTCATTTTTAGGTGCACCAAGGCTTAAGATGTTGCCACCTGGATCTGTGGATAATTTACACCTACAAGTAGATTAATACTTATGAATTTAAGTTATGAAATTTTTCTTTTGATTGAACTTTTGTGAGAAGATTTTTGATGAATTTTTTTTGTTTTGAGAATATTTTTTGCAACGAAAGTGAAAGCACACTACCCAAACACTTCTAAAAAGGGTATTGCAAAGCTGTTGTATGAAATCAAACTCAAAATTAGAGAAGAAATCAACACTTTCAGTTCTGAAAGTATGAAAAGTCGAAAAAGTCAACGAATGAAGACCATGCCGATTAACGTTGGCCGACATGCTTAACAATGCCGATTTTATTATCTTTGACACACGGGAGACTGTTGTAAATGCTTCAGTAGTCGGCATGGTATTGATTTGTCACCTTGCCGGCTGACCTATAGTCGACATCTATTTAATTTCTCACCTTGCTAACTAACCTATAGTCGGAATTGTGGTAATCTTACAACCTTGTCGACTTTGGTCATCCCCAAAAGAAAACAAAATCTTGAAAGCTATTGTTAGAGCATTGCTCGGTCGAACTCGCATGCGTTTATATCTCAAGCATGTTTGTCAATGTTAGTGATCAAAACTATAAAGTCTTGATTTCTAGTCTATAGCTAAGGTCTCATACTAGGATAAAAAGTGTAGTTGAGCTTAAGAACTCCATGGAAATCATCATACAAGATGAAGGACTACTACTCAAGGAACCAGTGGATCTTCATTGACTAAAAGGTATGTGGAGACTTGAACTTATCTATCACTCAAAAGTCTATCTACTCTATCTCATATCTTGAGACAAAAGTCGTATTACTATATAGACTAAGATTATACACATGTGGAATTTCGAGCTGAGTATATCTCGCTTATCTATTTCTCGAAATGGGTGTTGGTAAAGCTTTCACTTTATCCAAGTTTATCTTTTCCTAGTGACGAAAGTCATGTTATGTTTCAATCACTTTGGAAATCGCTCTGACGAAAAATAGTTTGTGAATAATGATAGACACATTTTTGTGTCCGAATTGTCTTCAATGTATCTATTGTTAGTGATTGATTTTATACTTATTTTGGTGTTTTTATGTTTGTGTAGGTGTTTTAGGAGAAATACACTTGTGTGGAAAAAGTTGCTCAAAAAGTGTTATTTGGACCCCTGGAGGACATTTGCTATACGGACCCCCACTTTGGATAAGGGGCACCCACGACTATGTGTAGCCAAAATTTTTCATCGGCACCCATGGCTATGTGTATCCCAAATTTGTCTTTAGCACCCATCTTCACCATTTGAATTTCCTGATTTTTGGTTGGAAATTATTCAACAGAGCTTGCAGATTTTTGGTCCATGATTTGGAGGGGTTCTAGGGCGACTCAATCACTAAAACTCTATGGGATTACTCTATTGAGCAGGACAAGCATGGTATGGGTCTTCTTTTCAGTTAGAATTGACTAGATTGTCGAGATAAAGCAAAACATGGAGAATGTTGCCGGAAAGTGTTGTATCAGATTTGGAGGAATTGTAACGAGATTCAATCGCTGGAATCAATTGTAATGGGTCTGTTTTGGCTGAAAAGACTTGCTATTCTCAATGGATTTGATCCATTTGGGTTGGATAAGCTGGGACAAGAAAACAGAGAGTGAGAAGGGAAAGCTCAACTGCCGGTATTCTGGTTCGATATTGGAAGAGATTTGGCCGGATTCTTCTCATGCTATGGATTAGTATAACCCTGTTTCGTCTAAACAGGGAAGGTATGTGACTTGGATTGACTTAAAAGAAAGATATTCACGTAAAATAGGGAATGAAATATTTTCCGATATTATGTTTTAGTGAAGGGTATTATTTTGAGAAGGTTTATGTGTGTTTCCAGCGTGCTAATCTTCCTTTGGAATGTGTATAAGTCTGTTGAGAGTATGAAGAGTACATGCAGACGCGTGAAGGAGTTGAAAAAATGAACTTTTTCTCGTGACTATGAAGAAGAGAATACGAGTAATCAATGAAGATTATATGGAGTTTATTACGAAGATATTTGGGTGTTGTGACTATATAAAGGGTGTAAGGACTCACATGACGGGGTATGAAGAGTGAGGGGTGAGAACAGAGTGTAGAAATTAGAGTTGCAGAGAGTTGTTGCTGATGCCATTAGAGAAGAACACGAAGAACAATAGACTGCAAGGATCAGTCGTTTTCTAGTGTCTTAAAACCGTTACGTTTTCTTCCAGAAAACGACAGTTGCTTCTGCGATTGTTTTGTGCTATAATTTTGTAACAGCTTCATTGCAACATTTGTAACACCCGTGGACCATTGCAAATATCTGTTTTATCTTATTTCTACAATAAAAATACCATTTGAGCTATGAATTACCTTTTTGAGTCTGTTTTCACTATGTGGAGCTAGAACCCATCATTGGGATGACTGAGGAAGCTATTTTTCACCCATGTGGTAATTCTATTTAATTCCTTTATGACTATTATAATCGATTTATGATTTGTCTTGATTATTTGTGATTTCGTTAGCTGTCGCATGCTTAGTCTTAGGTACTTTAGATGCGTCATCCTTGTGATTTACATATAATTCTTTATAAAATCTACCTTGGCAAAGATTTAGAGTCGATGTTTGCTATTTTATGAGCCTTAATTGTCCGGAATTAATAGTTCAACCGCATGAATGTGAGAATTGGTGGAATCCCGAGTCCCAGTCATCTCTTCATCTTGTAATAATATTTTGTATATATTTTTCTTTTATTTTCTTTTATTAATTCTTTAAATCAATCTCATCAAGTCTGAGTGAACGACAACCTTACTACCACTTTCTACAACATTATTGAGATCACGTCAAATAACAACTATATAACGCCCTCTGAGAATGTTTCAATGATTGGAATGAGAGTTTAGACAATATAACCATTGGAGGATATAAGCATTGTGGTGGAAACACATATATGTATAAGTCCTTGTTCCTTGAACAAAAGTTTGTGAACTTTGTTGATCAAGTGAAATCGGAGTAGTACGTGAACTTCAGTCTGCGAACTCAGTCTGCGAACCCAGTCCGCGAACTAGCGAAGTTCTCGAACCCGAGAATTTCTGCTGGAGTTTGTGAACTCCATCTGGGATCTTAAGTCCGCGAACCCAGTCCGCGAACTTGAGTAGGTTATGTCTAAAAATGGTGTTTGTGAACTTATCTTAAAAAACTAAGGAATGCTATTGCAAACCGTGGTTTTATAATTCATGAATCGATTCGAGTGAATCACATCGTTTTTGCTTCGATTGTGTCTTGTGTAGTACATAAAGATCTAAGCAATTGAAAAACTCTATAACTAGTTCATTTGAGTCATTTGGACTAGTTATGGTGAAGAAGAATATGGTTGATATGAAGTTATGATATGGCTAACCTTTTGGTTAACTATTGTTGAACCAACTAATGTACAAGTTTGGGTACGGTTACACAAGCCTAGAAACGTGCATTACATGTATGTATAACAAGCTATGTTTTCGATCTAACGGTTGATAAATATTAGCTTGAATCTAATCAGGTTTTCATTTAATGGTGAATATTGAATGCTTTGTTAGTAAGCTAACATTGGTTGCAAACCCTAATTTGAAGACTATATAAGGGAGAACTCTAAAACTGGAAAACCTAATCCCCACACATTTTGTGTGATACTAGTTATGCTAAGCTAGAGTCGATTCTCCTTTAACTTTTGTTTTTCTTCTTCTAAAACCAGGTTAACGACTTAAAGACTTCATTGGGATTGTGAAGCTAGACCAATACTACTTTTCTTATAGTTGTGTGATCTGATCTTGCTGTTTCTATCGTACGAGTACAATTATAAATATTGTCTTGAGATTTCTATCTCTGATAGGCAAGATATATAAGTAGTCACAAATATTTCGTCTCATCGTTTGTGATTCCATAATATATTTTTTTGCTGGGTCGATTAAGACTATTGTGAGGTGATTGATAAAGCTGAGTTGTTCTTCGGGAATATAAATCTGGTTTTATCGATTGTTTCCTGTTCACCTTGATTTATCAAAAGACAAAACAAAAACGTGTAGGTATATTTGTGGGAGACGAATTTATCTATTACTGTAGACTTTTCCGTGTGATACATATTGGTTTATTAAAGTCTTCGACTTTGGGTCGTAGCAACTCTTAGTTGTGGGTGAGATCAGATAAGGGAAACAAGTATGTAGCATCCTGCTGGGATCATAGATGTAGGAGCATAACTTTACCTTGGATCAGTGTGAGATTTATTGGGGTTCAACTACAGTCCAAACCGAAGTTAGCTTGGAGTAGGCTAGTGTCTGTAGCGGCTTAATACAGTGTATGTTAATCTGGACTAGGTCCTGGGGTTTCTCTGCATTTGTGGTTTCCTCGTTAACAAAATTATGGTATCTGTGTTATTTCTTTTCCATATTATATTTTGTTATATAATTGAAATAATACAAGTTGTGCGTTAGTCAATCAATTATATCTGACTTTTTGGTTGCTGATTTAAATTGATTGACACTTGGATATTGGTCTTTGGTACCATCCAAGTTTATCTCTCTTGTATTTAAATTGAGACTCGCAGTTTGCTTGAGTAAGATTTAAATCGAGAGATAGAGATATAAAAACTCTTTGATATACTTTTTATCTAGATTGAGTCTGATTGTCTAGTTGATTCTCTAGAAAGTATATTGGAGTTTGTCCATACAGATTGCTAATCGAAATATTGGGTGCGGTTGTTAGACCCCCGCTTTTTGAGCTGTAATTCACTTTATTCATGCAATTTTTGTTACTACATTGATTGAAACATAAAATCTAACTCCTTGTCGTATTTATAACGGATGCACTTAGCATGTGCATCAAGCATAGGCGAACCTTGTAGACGAGTTATAGTCTCGTGAGGGTTTACATAGAGCTCTACCCACAAAAAATTCTAAAACCATCAATCTTCGTCGGAGGATTCCGAGTCTGATTCACCCACTATCATCTCCGGAGCATACTTCGGAATTTCGGATACCATGAAGTGATAGATTGCATAAAATGCGAATGGTTTCCCATTTTTCTCCAAGTAATGCGCTTTCAAGACTTTATGCTACAAATCAAAACACAAATTTACTTTGTTAGTGGTGTTTAATAGGAAGATCAAACAACATGGATTACATAAAATAAACCACAAAAATACTTACAAATTGTTCAATGGGCAAGTTAAAGTGGGTAGCGTTCAAAATACGATGTTGGATAGTTAAATAAGCAAGTATCGTATTTTCTATGACAAGGTGCCTATCATGAATTTGTTGAACATTTCTTCCATCCGGATTCCCAAAATCTTGCCTATATTTGTTATATACCTTTGTCCAAAAGGTTTCGTCATCTACCCTTACAGAGGACTGATTTTTAATTCGGGTTTCCGCGTACTATGCTTTGTTGATGGGTAGATCTTCATTTGGATCAAATGATGCCATTGTTATATGTAGAGGTATTGGGAGAGTTAGAAATATTAGATTATGATATGAGCTTTGGAGAGTATATGCAAATAGGTATGTATTGTTTTGTAGAGAGAACTAGTGTATTTATAGGATGGTGCCCAAATTTGAATTTTGAACTCGTCGGCTAGGTTTTTGTTTCCCCAATATGCCGACTAACATACCGTCAGTAGGGACGTAATTTTCTTACCCTGTCGACGAAAAAAAATTTCAAACACATGAAAGGTTATATTCTGCCGCAAATGGTCGGTAAGGTATTTATACAATCAATGCCAACTAACACATACTCGGCAGGGTCATAATTTTTTACCCTACCGACTTTATGATTTTTATAACACAGGAGAAGGTCATATTCTGCTGCATATAGTCGATAAGGTATTTGTTTAATACAATGCCGACTAACAATAGTCGGCAGGGTCGTAATTTTTTACCATGCCGACTTTATGATTTTTGTAACACAAGAGAAGGTCATTTTCTATTGCATATAATCGACACGGTATTTGTTCATTTGAATGTCAAATGTTGTATTGTCGGCAAGGTCTTAAATTTCTTACCTTGCCGACCCTGGTAACTGTACAATTTCTGCTGTCAGGGCCGGAAGTTTGCCAGTTCACAACCTTTCCGACCCTGGTTTATTCGGCATTGTAAATTAAAAAAACATTCACTCAAGACCCTGCCGGCTGATTCATTGAAACTTAACATGGCTAAACAAACCATTCATTTAATGATGCAGTTTTACAAGTGGTAAGTATAGGGTTTGATTCTCGGACTTTTTAAAAGATTTGGTTTTAGACAAAAAGATGGTGATTTTTATAAAACTTATAAAATAATGGAAATGCTAAAAATGATTTTTGTGTTCAATTAAAAGAATCTAGGATGTCAAGATTCCATCACTACTACACATACTAAATGATTATAACTATTCCCTATAACATTCTCCCAAAATTACTCAAGACGATTTAGGACAAATAATACGTCTCGGAAAATAAATCTTTTCAAGCAATTATTTTTCTCAAAGAATTAACAATCTTCTTCACTATAAAATGCTATTT
Source organism: Papaver bracteatum (assembly GCA_023529315.1). Lineage (NCBI taxonomy): Eukaryota > Viridiplantae > Streptophyta > Magnoliopsida > Ranunculales > Papaveraceae > Papaver > Papaver bracteatum. The sequence goes on along the minus strand of JAJJWX010005378.1, from coordinate 290,111 downwards.
TCTAACATAGAATATATAAATCAATTATCAAGCATCATAGGACACATGAAGAAAATTATTACCGTTACGAATCAAGAATAAGGACCAAGAGAATTATTATAGAAAATAATCAAAACATTATAGCACACATAGTAGGATTTCCTCCCTAATCCTAGATAGAAATTTAGCTACTCATAATTAGAGTACTAACCAAAAATAAAGAAGAAGGAATTTAAGAAGAGTATGTAGAAGGGGTGTGGGAAGAGAGGTGTGGGAAGAGAGGTGTAGATATTGTGTGTGGGATATGGGATTGTCGGATGTAGAGGTCCCCCCTCTGGGAGAAGAGTTCGACCCTATTTATAGGGGAATGGCTAACAATTTTCTTCCCTATGCATCTGATAATGAGCTGGATATTTCTTTTCGCATGTGATGGTGGGTATATTTTTCGATAACCCGTGCTTTACCTTCACGTTCTCCATTGCGAGCTCCAAAAGCCGTCCCATACTCCCATCTGATGCATGTGCTCTTTCTTATTTGTTTTTATCTTTTTATTTTTCTCTTCACTCGAGTTCTGTTGGTTCAACAGCCTATGCATGCCATCTTATCCATCACGTGCTTCACCTGCGAAACAGCAAGCTTTCTCACGTTTTCATGTGCTGTCTGCCAAGTTCTTCACTCCAACTCGAGTTCTTCTTCATCTTTCATCATCACTGTCACTGCTCTCGATCACTCACAGGAACCATTCCTTCCTTCCTATGAACTGCCAACAGCAAACCATGATGTCTTGTCCACAACCCGAGCTACTCCATCTCTGATATTGACAGCGGTATTTCCATCGACCATGCAACTTCTATTTTCTTTTCCAGTAACAACTCTTTCAACGCTGCTTCATTCTTCATATTTAGATCATAACATCGTTATAAAACAGCTGCAACTATCATTAACTCATTACAGCCTCGATCTCCGACCATGCATGCACCACTGGTAATCATGCCATCACGTTCTCCTGCCAAGCTTTCTCATCTTCATTTCATCATTAGCTTGAGATTCATGTGCTTCTTTGCTGGCCAATCATCCTTGTTCTGACAGCATCTTGAGAAACTCCATCGACATCACAGCATCATTGCTACGATCATCACGTGCTCTGTGTAGCTCAAGCCGATAGTTTAGCCCTCATTTGACGTAACAAAGTGTATTACCATTCCTGTTTAGTCGAAACATGGTGGTATCAATCTAATTCAGCCATTAAATCACAAAAATTCACGACCAAATTCTCTGCCAGAAAACATGCAGATGAACAAAAATTCCCGCCAAAATTTGGTTTTGAAATCGTGAAGAAGGTGGTGTCCCCCTAACCAAACCGGGAGTGCGCTTAGCAGGTGTCTACTGAGGGTGCCCCTTAACAAAGTGGATGCCCCTTAACGAACGAAGGGGTGGAAATAGCACTTGACATTCCCTTTCAACTGTCAGTCCTGAAAGACTGACAGTTTAATTCCAACTTCATTCTCGTTTCGGCCATAACTTCTTCATACGAACTCCGAATGACTCCGTTCTTTCGCCGTTGGCTTTGCATTGTCGTCCTCTACCCAATGAAAAGTAGAAATCTTGTATTTGAACGAGTTACATTTGGCCTTTGGCCCTTCTCCACTCTTAGCTAGATTCTTTCATTGCACAACTATGCTCGAATTCACTTCTTTTTGGATTATTCACCTAATAACACACAAATAAGAGAAAACACACGTAACACACAATAATATGCAAGAAAACTATCAAATACTAGCATGGAATTAACACCAAATATATGTGAAATATGCACTTATCAAATTCCCCCACACTGGCTTTTTCTAGTCCTCGAGCAAACTAAAAATCCTAACTCACTGTCGCAGGCATCACGATTGCATTTAGCGTATGCAATAAGCCTTTAAACCCCTAGGTGTCCCTAGTGGCCGAGTTGTAGTCTCGGGAGGGTTTACCAGAGGTATACCCACAAAACCTACTCCAACTTCAAAGCGTTCCAGCGTCCCAAGCATCCAAAGAGCTATAAGGACATAGAGTTTCTGCATGCTAGTAACAAGAAGTTAGAAATATCAAATAACTTATTCTCATTCTTAAATATTGAGTGAGAAATAATCACACCATAATGAGAGAATGCGTGTTTGAGAAACGACCAATAAGCATTTCGCCTCGACTTCTGCCTCACTTAAAGGATTTTATGATAATTGCACTCAATAAGACAGCTTTTTTATGGGTCTCACATGTGTGCAGGTAGGAATGAAGATAGAACTCCTACACACGTTGAATGGTGGGAAGGAAACCTTCCGAATTATTTCTGGAGACCCCACAAAATCGTGGGAAACAAAAGACTTTTTATGATGATCTCTAAGAAAGGAAATCAACCATTATAACAAGGATGAGAGTACTTACCACCTTCACATCTGATTGCACTGATGATAACACCACTCTCACAAAGATCCAATAGAAACGTCTTCCTTCGGCTCGTCTTCTTCATCTTGGTCTTCGGTCTTCAATGTTGATGATAAATTCTTGAATTTCGTAGAACTTTGACAATTTATAAATCTTTTTCCTCTATTTCTTGTCGCTTGAAACTTCTTTATATATTTTTCTTCCCCATGGCCTTATTGAACAAATAAATCCTAAATGCAAATCTTTTTGTATTTTGTATATTTTTTTTTTTTTTCATTTTTTTTTTTTTAAGATTGCAACTACAATAATAAAATTAACATGGCCATGAAAGAAGTACTTTACCACTTTGATCTTCGCAACTTGTATTGTCTTTGTATCATAAACTTCAATATTTTTCATCTTTTGATTTTCTCTGCTCTTGTAAATAAGTCCTCATACTTAGATATAAAATGTGCTCTTCCTTGAATTGTTGCTTAAAAACCTTAAACTTCTTCAAATTTCCTTGTAGATTTTGATGTCGCTCCATTGCTGATGATGTGTTTCTATGGACCTGTTGTTGGCGAGAGAGAATGGTGCTAACTGCAAATCAAACTACAAGAAGGAGGTTTTCATCTATAGACGTCATCCTCATGATTGAAAAAATTAGCACTCAAGAGATCAAAAATAGTGCTGAAAATAGTGTGAAGTTGGGTAGCTCACCATTCTACCCGGAATTTACGTATGGTGACACACACTCAAAAGAAAGCTCTTTAGTCAGCTAAAAAGAAATCTGGTCTGGTGCCTCTGTTGATTTGAAAATAGGTAGTCTCCACTAATGATTGATCAGCAACTCTAATAATGCATTTCTCTCTGCTCCTAATTTGCATCACCGGCATGATTAAATCCATTATTTAACACTCCAATTAAGTAAGAAATCCGAATGTAGTTCTCTAATACTTCCAAGTTCATTATGTTGGTCGAACTCTCTATGTAAACATACCTAGAAGTATGCTAGTGACTCTAAAATCTCTATAAGTTGGAGGTTTTATTCAAATATATAATAATAATTTTTTTTTATTTTTTTTTAAAATTTTGAACCAAAAGGCTAAAAATTCTATATGCAAAAGGTCAAAACACTCCCCCACACTTAAACTCTACATTGTCCTCAATGTTCTAAAGATAAAATTAAAAGCATGAACAAGGAGAAACTACCATTTGAAGAAAAAGAGTTAAGGAAAGATATTACCGTGTTGCATGAGCATGGGTTACCTCCCAAGAAGTGCTAAGTTTAATGTCTTCAGCCAGGACATTCTTGTATCTGTAGAAAATTAGTCGTGATAAACGGGATCCTATAAATTTGTATTTTCCACATCCGGGTTGGTCAATTCGATGAATGGTTTCAATCGCTGACCGTTGACTTTAAAAGTCTCTCCGAGTATCATGATTCCTCACCTCAATAGCACCGTGCGGATACACGGTCTTAACATAGAATGGGCCAGTCCAACGAGATCTAAGCTTACCAGGAAAAAGGTGAAGGCGAGAATTATACAAGAGAACTTTCTGTCCTGGTGTAAACGACTTTCGAAGAATCGATTTGTCGTGAAAAACTTTTGTTTTCTCCTTGTAAATTTTCGCATTTTGGTAAGAATCATTACGAATTTCTTCCAACTCATTGAGCTGAAGTCTTCGGTTATCACCAGCAACAGGTAGGTCAAAGTTTAGCCGTTTAATGGCCCAATAAGCTCGGTGTTCTAATTCTACATGCAAATGTCAGGCTTTACCGAAGACAAGTCTATACGGAGACATCCCAAGTGGAGTCTTAAAAGCGGTTCGGTAAGCCCATAATGCTTCTATTAAGCGCAAAGACCAATCCTTTCGGGTAGGGTTTACGGTCTTCTCTAAAATTTGCTTGATCTGCCTATTAGACACTTCTACTTGGCCACAAGTCTGTGGGTGGTAAGGTGTAGAAACCTTATGAGTAATGGAGTATTTCTTCATAAGCATCTCGAAAGACCGGTTACAAAAATGTGATCCTCCATCACTAATGATTGCTCTAGGCATACCAAATCGAGAGAAAATATTTTCTCTAACAAACTTGATCACAACATGGCGATCGTTTGTTTTGGTAGCTATTGCTTCAACCCACTTAGACACATAATCAACAGCTAATAAGATGTAAAAGTTTCCATAGGAATTGACAAACGGGCCCATAAAATCTATGCCCCACACATCAAATATTTCTATTATCAGTATAGGATTAAGTGGCATCATATTTCTTCGGGTCAACTTCCCTAACTTCTGACATCTCTCACAACTTTGACAAAATAGGTGGGAGTCCTTGAACAGAGTTGGCCAATAAAGACCAGATTGTAGAACCTTAGCAGCTGTTTTCTTAGAACTAAAGTGACCCCCACAAGCTCCAGAATGACAAAAAGTCAGAACACTGGATATGTCGTTGTCAGGAATACAACGACGGATGATCTGATCAGGGCAGTACTTGAATAAGTATGGATCATCCCAAAAAAATTTAACCTCGATCAAGAATTTAGCTCTATCCTGTTTAGACCAATGGTCGGGCATTTGACCAGTTACCAAATAATTGACAATGTCACCTTCAACCAGGGTAACTCAGAGATGGAAAATAGTTGTTCATCAGGGAACGTGTCATGGATTGGTATCTCATCATCTCTAGTATTATCAAGGATACGGGATAAATGGTCAGCTACAACATTCTCCTGCCAAGCTTTCTCATCTTCATTTCATCATTAGCTTGAGATTCATGTGCTTCTTTGCTGGCCAATCATCCTTGTTCTGACAGCATCTTGAGAAACTCCATCGACATCACGGCATCATTGCTACGATCATCACGTGCTCGTCAATGTAGCTCAAGCCGATAGTTTAGCCCTCATTTGACGTAACAAAGTGTATTACCATTCTGTTTAGTCGAAACATCAATCTAATTCACCATTAAATCACAAAAATTCACGACCAAATTCTCAAAACATGCAGATGAACAAAAATTCCGGAAATTTGGTTTTGAAATCGTTGAAGAAGGTGGTGTCCCCCTAACCAAACCGGGAGTGCGCTAGCGAGTGTCTCACTTGAGGGTGCCCCTTAACAAAGTGGATGCCCCTTAACGAACGAAGGGGTGGAAATAGCACTTGACATTCCTTTCAACTGTCCAGTCTGAAAGACTGCGAGTTTAATTCCAACTTCATTCTCGTTTTGCCCATAACTTCTTCATACGAACTCCGAATGACTCCGTTCTTTCTTTCGCCGTTGGCTTTGCATTGTCGTCCTATACCCCATGAAAAGTAGAAATCTTGTATTTGAACGAGTTACATTTGGCCTTTGGCCCTTCCTCACTCTTAGCTAGCTTCTTTCATTGCACAACTATGCTCGAATTCACTTCTTTTTGGATTATTCACCTAATAACACACAAATAAGAGAAAACACACGTAACACACAATAATATGCAAGAAAACTATCAAATACTAGCATGGAATTAACACCAAATATATGTGAAATATGCACTTATCAAATTCCCCCACACTGGCTTTTTCTAGTCCTCGAGCAAACTAAAAATCCTAACTCACTGTCGCAGGCATCACGATTGCATTTAGCGTATGCAATAAGCCTTTAAACCCCTAGGTGTCCCTAGTGGCCGAGTTATAGTCTCGGGAGGGTTTACCAGAGGTATACCCACAAAACCTACTCCAACTTCAAAGCGTTCCAGCGTCCCAAGCATCCAAAGAGCTATAAGGACATAGAGTTTCTGCATGCTAGTAATAAGAAGTTAGAAATACCAAATAACATATTCTCATTCTTAAATATTGAGTGAGAAATAATCACACCATAATGAGAGAATGCGTGTTTGAGAAACGACCAATAAGCATTTCGCCTCGACTTCTGCCTCACTTAAAGGATTTTATGATAATTGCACTCAATAAGACAGCTTTTTTATGGGTCTCACATGTGTGCAGGTAGGAATGAAGATAGAACTCCTACACACGTTGAATGGTGGGAAGGAAACCTTCCGAATTATTTCTGGAGACCCCACAAAATCGTGGGAAACAAAAGACTTTTTATGATGATCTCTAAGAAAGGAAATCAACCATTATAACAAGGATGAGAGTACTTACCACCTTCACATCCGATTGCACCGATGATAACACCACTCTCAAAGATCCAATAGAAACGTCTTCCTTCGGCTCGTCTTCTTCATCTTGGTCTTCGGTCTTCAACTGTTGATGATAAATTCTTGAATTTCGTAGAACTTTGACAATTTATAAATCTTTTTCCTCTATTTCTTGTCGCTTGAAACTTCTTTATATATTTTTCTTCCCCATGGCCTTATTGAACAAATAAATCCTAAATGCAAATCTTTTTGTATTTTGTATATTTTTTTTTTTTTTTTTTTTTTTTTTTTTTTTAATTAAGATTGCAACTACAATAATAAAATTAACATGGCCATGAAAGAAGTACTTTACCACTTTGATCTTCACAACTTGTATTGTCTTTGTATCATAAACTTCAATATTTTTCATCTTTTGATTTTCTCTGCTCTTGTAAATAAGTCTTCATACTTAGATATAAAATTTGCTCTTCCTTGAATTGTTGCTTAAAAACCTTAAACTTCTTCAAATTTCCTTGTAGATTTTGATGTCGCTCCTTTGCTGATGATGTGTTTCTATGGACCTGTTGTTGGCGAGAGAGAATGGTGCTAACTGCAAATCAAACTACAAGAAGGAGGTTTTCATCTATAGACGTCATCCTCATGATTGACAAAATTAGCACTCAAGAGATCAAAAATAGTGCTGAAAATAGTGTGAAGTTGGGTAGCTCACCATTCTACCCGAATTTACGTATGGTGACACACACTCAAAAGAAAGCTCTTTAGTCGGCTAAAAGAAATCTGTCCAGTGCCTCTGTTGATTTGAAAATAGGTAGTCTCCACTAATGATTGATCAGCAACTCTAATAATGCATTTCTCTCTGCTCCTAATTTGCATCACCGGCATGATTAAATCCATTATTTAACACTCCAATTCGTAAGAAATCCGAACGTAGTTCTCTAATACTTCCAAGTTCAGTTATGTCGGTCAGAACTCTCTATGTAAACATACCTAGAAGTATGCTAGTGACTCTAAAATCTCTATAAGTTGGAGGTTTTATTCAAATATATAATAATAATTTTTTTTTTTTTTTTTTTGAAAATTTTGAACCAAAAGGCTAAAAATTCTATATGCAAAAGGTCAAAACACTCCCCCACACTTAAACTCTACATTGTCCTCAATGTTCTAAAGATAAAATTAAAAGCATGAACAAGGAGAAACTGTTACCATTTGAAGAAAAAGAGTTAAGGAAAGATATTACCGTGTTGCATGAGCATGGGTTACCTCCCAAGAAGTGCTAAGTTTAATGTCTTCAGCCAGACATTACTGTATCTGTAGAAAATTAGTCGTGATAAACGGGATCCTGTAAATTTGTATTTTCCACATCCGGGTTGGTCAATTCGATGAATGGTTTCAATCGCTGACCGTTGACTTTAAAAGTCTCTCCAGTATCATGATTCCTCACCTCAATAGCACCGTGCGGATACACGGTCTTAACATAGAATGGGCCAGTCCAACGAGATCTAAGCTTACCAGGAAAAAGGTGAAGGCGAGAATTATACAAGAGAACTTTCTGTCCTGGTGTAAACGACTTTCGAAGAATCGATTTGTCGTGAAAAACTTTTGTTTTCTCCTTGTAAATTTTCGCATTTTGGTAAGAATCATTACGAATTTCTTCCAACTCATTGAGCGAAGTCTACGGTTATCACCAGCAACAGGTAGGTCAAAGTTTAGCCGTTTAATGGCCCAATAAGCTCGGTGTTCTAATTCTACATGCAAATGTCAGGCTTTACCGAAGACAAGTCTATACGGAGACATCCCAAGTGGAGTCTTAAAAGCGGTTCGGTAAGCCCATAATGCTTCTATTAAGCACAAAGACCAATCCTTTCGGGTAGGGTTTACGGTCTTCTCTAAAATTTGCTTGATCTGCCTATTAGACACTTCTACTTGGCCACAAGTCTGTGGGTGGTAAGGTGTAGAAACCTTATGAGTAATGGAGTATTTCTTCATAAGCATCTCGAAAGACCGGTTACAAAAATGTGATCCTCCATCACTAATGATTGCTCTAGGCATACCAAATCGAGAGAAAATATTTTCTCTAACAAACTTGATCACAACATGGCGATCGTTTGTTTTGGTAGCTATTGCTTCAACCCACTTAGACACATAATCAACAGCTAATAAGATGTAAAAGTTTCCATAGGAATTGACAAACGGGCCCATAAAATCTATGCCCCACACATCAAATATTTCTATTATCAGTATAGGATTAAGTGGCATCATATTTCTTCGGGTCAACTTCCCTAACTTCGACATCTCTCACAACTTTGACAAAATAGGTGGGAGTCCTTGAACAGAGTTGGCCAATAAAGACCAGATTGTAGAACCTTAGCAGCTGTTTTCTTAGAACTAAAGTGACCCCCACAAGCTCCGAATGACAAAAAGTCGAACACCTTGGATATGTCGTTGTCATGAATACAACGACGGATGATCTGATCAGGCAGTACTTGAATAAGTATGGATCATCCCGAAAAAATATTTAACCTCGCACAAGAATTTAGCTCTATCCTGTTTAGACCAATGGTCGGGCATTTGACCAGCTACCAAATAATTGACAATGTCAAGAAACCAGGGTAACTCGAGAGATGGAAAATAGTTGTTCATCGAGGAACGTGTCATGGATTGGTATCTCATCATCTCTAGTATTATCAAGGATACGGGATAAATGGTCAGCTACAACATTCTCCTGCCAAGCTTTCTCATCTTCATTTCATCATTAGCTTGAGATTCATGTGCTTCTTTGTGGCCAATCATCCTTGTTCGAGACAAAGATCTTGAGAAACTCCATCGACATCACAAAGATCATTGCTACGATCATCACGTGCTCTGTGTAGCTCAAGCCGATAGTTTAGCCCTCATTTGACGTAACAAAGTGTATTACCATCCTGTTTAGTCGAAACAGGGTGGTATCAATCTAATTCAGCCATTAAATCACAAAAATTCACGACCAAATTCTCTGCCAGAAAACATGCAGATGAACAAAAATTCCCGCCAAAATTTGGTTTTGAAATCGTGAAGAAGGTGGTGTCCCCCTAACCAAACCGGGAGTGCGCTTAGCAGGTGTCTACTGAGGGTGCCCCTTAACAAAGTGGATGCCCCTTAACGAACGAAGGGGTGGAAATAGCACTTGACATTCCCTTTCAACTGTCAGTCCTGGAAGATCTGACCAACTTAATTCCAACTTCATTCTTATTTTGCCCATAACTTCTTCATACGAACTCCGAATGACTCCGTTCTTTCGCCGTTGGCTTTGCCTTGTCGTCCTCTACCCCATGAAAAGTAGAAATCTTGTATTTGAACGAGTTACATTTGGTCTTTGGCCCTTCCTCACTCTTAGCTAGCTTCTTTCATTGCACAACTATGCTCGAATTCACTTCTTTTGGATTATTCACCTAATAACACACAAATAAGAGAAAACACACGTAACACACAATAATATGCAAGAAAACCATCAAATACTAGCATGGAATTAACACCAAATATATGTGAAATATGCACTTATCAAATTCCCCCACACTGGCTTTTGCTAGTCCTCGAGCAAACTAAAAATCCTAACTCACTGTCGCAGGCATCACGATTGCATTTAGCGTATGCAATAAGCCTTTAAACCCCTAGGTGTCCCTAGTGGCCGAGTTATAGTCTCGGGAGGGTTTACCAGAGGTATACCCACAAAACCTACTCCAACTTCAAAGCGTTCCAACGTCCCAAGCATCCAAAGAGTTATGAGGACATAGAGTTTCTTCATGCTAGTAATAAGAAGTTAGAAATATCAAAGAACATATTCTCATTCTTAAATATTGAGTGAGAAATAATCACACCATAATGAGAGAATGCGTGTTTGAGAAACGACCAATAAGCATTTCGCCTCGACTTCTTCCTCACTTAAAGGATTTTATGATAATTGCACTCAATAAGACAGCTTTTTTATGGGTCTCACATGTGTGCAGGTAGGAATGAAGATAGAACTCCTACACACGTTGAATGGTGGGAAGGAAACCTTCCGAATTATTTCTGGAGACCCCACAAAATCGTGGGAAGTAAAAGACTTTTTATGATGATCTCTAAGAAAGGAAATCAACCACTTATAGCAAGGATGAGAGTACTTACCACCTTCACATCTGATTGCACTGATGATAACACCACTCTCACAACATCCAATAGAAACGTCTTCCTTCGGCTCGTCTTCTTCATCTTGGTCTTCGGTCTTCAACTGTTGATGATAAATTCTTGAATTTCGTAGAACTTTGACAATTTATAACTCTTTTCCTCTATTTCTTGTCGCTTGAAACTTCTTTATATATTTTTCTTCCCCATGGCCTTATTGAACAAATAAATCCTAAATGCAAATCTTTTTGTATTTTGTATATTTTTTTTTTTTTTCATTTTTTTTTTTTTTTTTTTTAATTAAGATTGCAACTACAATAATAAAATTAACATGGCCATGAAAGAAGTACTTTACCACTTTGATCTTCACAACTTGTATTGTCTTTGTATCATAAACTTCAATATTTTTCATCTTTTGATTTTCTCTGCTCTTGTAAATAAGTCTTCATACTTAGATATAAAATTTGCTCTTCCTTGAATTGTTGCTTAAAAACCTTAAACTTCTTCAAATTTCCTTGTAGATTTTGATGTCGCTCCTTTGCTGATGATGTGTTTCTATGGACCTGTTGTTGGCGAGAGAGAATGGTGCTAACTGCAAATCAAACTACAAGAAGGAGGTTTTCATCTATAGACGTCATCCTCATGATTGACAAAATTAGCACTCAAGAGATCAAAAATAGTGCTGAAAATAGTGTGAAGTTGGGTAGCTCACCATTCTACCCGGAATTTACGTATGGTGACACACACTCAAAAGAAAGCTCTTTAGTCAGCTAAAAAGAAATCTGGTCTGGTGCCTCTGTTGATTTGAAAATAGGTAGTCTCCACTAATGATTGATCAGCAACTCTAATAATGCATTTCTCTCTGCTCCTAATTTGCATCACCGGCATGATTAAATCCATTATTTAACACTCCAATTCGTAAGAAATCCGAACGTAGTTCTCTAATACTTCCAAGTTCAGTTATGTCGGTCAGAACTCTCTATGTAAACATACCTAGAAGTATGCTAGTGACTCTAAAATCTCTATAAGTTGGAGGTTTTATTCAAATATATAATAATAATTTTTTTATTTTTTTTTTGAAAATTTTGAATCAAAAGGCTAAAAATTCTATATGCAAAAGGTCAAAACACTCCCCCACACTTAAACTCTACATTGTCCTCAATGTTCTAAAGATAAAATTAAAAGCATGAACAAGGAGAAACTGTTACCATTTGAAGAAAAAGAGTTAAGGAAAGATATTACCGTGTTGCATGAGCATGGGTTACCTCCCAAGAAGTGCTAAGTTTAATGTCTTCAGCCAGACATTACTGTATCTGTAGAAAATTAGTCGTGATAAACGGGATCCTGTAAATTTGTATTTTCCACATCCGGGTTGGTCAATTCGATGAATGGTTTCAATCGCTGACCGTTGACTTTAAAAGTCTCTCCAGTATCATGATTCCTCACCTCAATAGCACCGTGCGGATACACGGTCTTAACATAGAATGGGCCAGTCCAACGAGATCTAAGCTTACCAGGAAAAAGGTGAAGGCGAGAATTATACAAGAGAACTTTCTGTCTGGTGTAAACGACTTTCGAAGAATCGATTTGTCGTGAAAAACTTTTGTTTTCTCCTTGTAAATTTTCGCATTTTGGTAAGAATCATTACGAATTTCTTCCAACTCATTGAGCTGAAGTCTACGGTTATCACCAGCAACAGGTAGGTCAAAGTTTAGCCGTTTAATGGCCCAATAAGCTCGGTGTTCTAATTCTACATGCAAATGGCGAGGCTTTACCGAAGACAAGTCTATACGGAGACATCCCAAGTGGAGTCTTAAAAGCGGTTCGGTAAGCCCATAATGCTTCTATTAAGCACAAAGACCAATCCTTTCGGGTAGGGTTTACGGTCTTCTCTAAAATTTGCTTGATCTGCCTATTAGACACTTCTACTTGGCCACAAGTCTGTGGGTGGTAAGGTGTAGAAACCTTATGAGTAATGGAGTATTTCTTCATGAGCATCTCGAAAGACCGGTTACAAAAATGTGATCCTCCATCACTAATGATTGCTCTAGGCATACCAAATCGAGAGAAAATATTTTCTCTAACAAACTTGATCACAACATGGCGATCGTTTGTTTTGGTAGCTATTGCTTCAACCCACTTAGACACATAATCAACAGCTAATAAGATGTAAAAGTTTCCATAGGAATTGACAAACGGGCCCATAAAATCTATGCCCCACACATCAAATATTTCTATTATCAGTATAGGATTAAGTGGCATCATATTTCTTCGGGTCAACTTCCCTAACTTCTGACATCTCTCACAACTTTGACAAAATAGGTGGGAGTCCTTGAACAGAGTTGGCCAATAAAGACCAGTTGTAGAACCTTAGCAAATGTTTTCTTAGAACTAAAGTGACCCCCACAAGCTCCAGAATGACAAAAGTCGAACACTTTGGATATGTCGTTGTCAGGAATACAACGACGGATGATCTGATCAGGGCAGTACTTGAATAAGTATGGATCATCCCAGAAAAAATATTTAACCTCAGACAAGAATTTAGCTCTATCCTGTTTAGACCAATGGTCGGGCATTTGACCAGTTACCAAATAATTGACAATGTCAGCAAACCAGGGTAACTCAGAGATGGAAAATAGTTGTTCATCGAGGAACGTGTCATGGATTGGTATCTCATCATCTCTAGTATTATCAAGGATACGGGATAAATGGTCAGCTACAACATTCTCCTCGCCAACTTTCTTATCTTCATTTCATCATTAGCTTGAGATTCATGTGCTTCTTTGCTTTCACCAATCATCCTTGTTACGACAACATCTTGAGAAACTCCATCGACATCACAAAGATCATTGCTACGATCATCACGTGCTCTAGCTCAAGCTCGATAGTTTAGCCCTCATTTGACGTAACAAAGTGTATTACCATTCTGTTTAGTCAAACAGGTGGTATCAATCTAATTCAGCCATTAAATCACAAAAATTCACGACTTCTTCCCCAAAAATGCGATGAAAAAAATTTCCTTAAAATTTGGTTTTGAAATCGTGAAGAAGGTGGTGTCCCCCTAACCAAACCGGGAGTGCGCTTAGCAGGTGTCTACTGAGGGTGCCCCTTAACAAAGTGGATGCCCCTTAACGAACGAAGGGGTGGAAATAGCACTTGACATTCCCTTTCAACTGTCAATCTGAAAGACCGACAATTTAATTCCAACTTCATTCTTATTTTGCCCATAACTTCTTCATACGAACTCCGAATGACTCCGTTCTTTCGCCGTTGGCTTTGCATTGTCGTCCTCTACCCCATGAAAAGTAGAAATCTTGTATTTGAACGAGTTACATTTGGTCTTTGGCCCTTCCTCACTCTTAGCTAGCTTCTTTCATTGCACAACTATGCTCGAATTCACTTCTTTTTGGATTATTCACCTAATAACACACAAATAAGAGAAAACACGCGTAACACACAATAATCTGCAAGAAAACCATCAAATACTAGCATGGAATTAACACCAAATATATGTGAAATATGCACTTATCAAATTCCCCCACACTGGCTTTTGCTAGTCCTCGAGCAAACTAAAAATCCTAACTCACTGTCGCAGGCATCACGATTGCATTTAGCGTATGCAATAAGCCTTTAAACCCCTAGGTGTCCCTAGTGGCCGAGTTATAGTCTCGGGAGGGTTTACCAGAGGTATACCCACAAAACCTACTCCAACTTCAAAGCGTTCCAACGTCCCAAGCATCCAAAGAGCTATGAGGACATAGAGTTTCTTCATGCTAGTAATAAGAAGTTAGAAATACCAAAGAACATATTCTCATTCTTAAATATTGAGTGAGAAATAATCACACCATAATGAGAGAATGCGTGTTTGAGAAACGACCAATAAGCATTTCGCCTCGACTTCTTCCTCACTTACAGGATTTTATGATAATTGCACTCAATAAGACAGCTTTTTTATGGTTCTCACATGTGTGCAGGTAGGAATGAAGATAGAACTCCTACACACGTTGAATGGTGGGAAGGAAACCTTCCGAATTATTTCTGGAGACCCCACAAAATCGTGGGAAAAAAGACTTTTTCGATGATCTCTAAGAAAGGAAATCAACCACTTATAGCAAGGATGAGAGTACTTACCACCTTCACATCTGATTGCACCGATGATAACACCACTCTCACAAAGATCCAATAGAAACGTCTTCCTTCGGCTCGTCTTCTTCATCTTGGTCTTCGGTCTTCAACTGTTGATGATAAATTCTTGAATTTCGTAGAACTTTGACAATTTATAACTCTTTTTCCTCTATTTCTTGTCGCTTGAAACTTCTTTATATATTTTTCTTCCCCATGGCCTTATTGAACAAATAAATCCTAAATGCAAATCTTTTTGTATTTTGTTATTTTTTTTTTTCATTTTTTTTTTTAAGATTGCAACTACAATAATAAAATTAACATGGCCATGAAAGAAGTACTTTACCACTTTGATCTTCACAACTTGTATTGTCTTTGTATCATAAACCTCAATATTTTTCATCTTTTGGTTTTCTCTGCTCTTGTAAATAAGTCTTCATACTTAGATATAAAATTTGCTCTTCCTTGAATTGTTGCTTAAAAACCTTAAACTTCTTCAAATTTCCTTGTAGATTTTGATGTCGCTCCTTTGCTGATGTGTTTCTATGGACCTGTTGTTGGCGAGAGAGAATGGTGCTAACTGCAAATCAAACTACAAGAAGGAGGTTTTCATCTATAGACGTCATCCTCATGATTGACAAAATTAGCACTCAAGATATCAAAAATAGTGCTGAAAATAGTGTGAAGTTGGGTAGCTCACCATTCTACCCGGAATTTACGTATGGTGACACACACTCAAATGAAAGCTCTTTAGTCGGCTAAAAGAAATCTGTCTGTGCCTCTGTTGATTTGAAAATAGGTAGTCTCCACTAATGATTGATCAGCAACTCTAATAATGCATTTCTCTCTGCTCCTAATTTGCATCACCGGCATGATTAAATCCATTATTTAACACTCCAATTAAGTAAGAAATCCGAATGTAGTTCTCTAATACTTCCAAGTTCAGTTATGTCGGTCAGAACTCTCTATGTAAACATACCTAGAAGTATGCTAGTGACTCTAAAATCTCTATAAGTTGGAGGTTTTATTCAAATATATAATAATAATTTTTTTTATTTTTTTATTTTTTGAAAATTTTGAAATCAAAAGGCTAAACATTCTATATGCAAAAGGTCAAAACACTCCCCCACACTTAAAATCTACATTGTCCTCAATGTTCTAAAGATAAAATTAAAAGCATGAACAAGGAGAAACTGTTACCATTTGAAGAAAAAGAGTTAAGGAAAGATATTACCGTGTTGCATGAGCATGGGTTACCTCCCAAGAAGTGCTAATTTTAACGTCTTCAGCCGGACATTCTTGTATCTGTAGAAAATTAGTCGTGATAAACGGGATCCTATAAATTTGTATTTTCCACATCCGGGTTGGTCAATTCGATGAATGGTTTCAATCGCTGACCGTTGACTTTAAAAGTCTCTCCGGTATCATGATTCCTCACCAATAATAGCACCGTGCGGATACACGGTCTTAACATAGAATGGGCCAGTCCAACGAGATCTAAGCTTACCGGAAAAAGGTGAAGGCGAGAATTATACAAGAGAACTTTCTCACCTGGTGTAAACGACTTTCGAAGAATCGATTTGTCGTGAAAAACTTTTGTTTTCTCCTTGTAAATTTTCGCATTTTGGTAAGAATCATTACGAATTTCTTCCAACTCATTGAGCTGAAGTCTACGGTTATCACCAAGAACAGGGTAGGTCAAAGTTTAGCCGTTTAATGGCCCAATAAGCTCGGTGTTCTAATTCTACAGGCAAATGGCAGGCTTTACCGAAGACAAGTCTATACGGAGACATCCCAAGTGGAGTCTTAAAAGCGGTTCGGTAAGCCCATAATGCTTCTATTAAGCGCAAAGACCAATCCTTTCGGGTAGGGTTTACGGTCTTCTCTAAAATTTGCTTGATCTGCCTATTAGACACTTCTACTTGGCCACAAGTCTGTGGGTGGTAAGGTGTAGAAACCTTATGAGTAATGGAGTATTTCTTCATGAGCATCTCGAAAGACCGGTTACAAAAATGTGATCCTCCATCACTAATGATTGCTCTAGGCATACCAAATCGAGAGAAAATATTTTCTCTAACAAACTTGATCACAACATGGCGATCGTTTGTTTTGGTAGCTATTGCTTCAACCCACTTAGACACATAATCAACAGCTAATAAGATGTAAAAGTTTCCATAGGAATTGACAAACGGGCCCATAAAATCTATGCCCCACACATCAAATATTTCTATTATCAGTATAGGATTAAGTGGCATCATATTTCTTCTGATCAACTTCCCTAACTTCGACATCTCTCACAACTTTGACAAAATAGGTGGGAGTCCTTGAACAGAGTTGGCCAATAAAGACCAGATTGTAGAACCTTAGCAATTGTTTTCTTAGAACTAAAGTGACCCCCACAAGCTCCGAATGACAAAAAGTCGAACACTTTGGATATGTCGTTGTCGGAATACAACGACGGATGATCTGATCGCTCGAGCTTGAATAAGTATGGATCATCCCAGAAAAAATATTTAACCTCAGACAAGAATTTAGCTCTATCCTGTTTAGACCAATGGTCGGGCATTTGACCGGTTACCAAATAATTGACAATGTCTTCCAGGGTAACTCGGAGATGGAAAATAGTTGTTCATCGGGGAACGTGTCATGGATTGGTATCTCATCATCTCTAGTATTATCAAGGATACGGGATAAATGGTCGGCTACAACATTCTCCTAAGCTTTCTCATCTTCATTTCATCATTAGCTTGAGATTCATGTGCATCTTTGCTGGCCAATCATCCTTGTTCGATAAAGATCTTGAGAAACTCCATCGACATCACAAAGATCATTGCTACGATCATCACGTGCTCTGTGTAGCTCAAACTCCACAGTTTAGCCCTCATTTGACGTAACAAAGTGTATTACCATTCCTGTTTAGTCCAACAAAATCACAGGTGGTATCAATCTAATTCAGCCATTAAATCACAAAAATTCACGACCAAATTCTTCCGAAAAACATGTTGTATGAACAAAAATTCCCGCCAAAAATTGGTTTTGAAATCGTGAAGAAGGTGGTGTCCCCTAACCAAACCGGAGTGCGCTTTAGCAGTGTCTACTTAGGGTGCCCCTTAACAAAGTGGATGCCCCTTAACGAACGAAGGGTGGAAATAGCACTTGACATTCCCTTTCAACCTGTCGATCTGAAAGACTGACAGTTTAATTCCAACTTCATTCTCGTTTCGGCCATAACTTCTTCATACGAACTCCGAATGACTCCGTTCTTTCGCCGTTGGCTTTGCATTGTCGTCCTCTACCCAATGAAAAGTAGAAATCTTGTATTTGAACGAGTTACATTTGGTCTTTGGCCCTTCTCCACTCTTAGCTAGATTCTTTCATTGCACAACTATGCTCGAATTCACTTCTTTTTGGATTATTCACCTAATAACACACAAATAAGAGAAAACACGCGTAACACACAATAATATGCAAGAAAACCATCAAATACTAGCATGGAATTAACACCAAATATATGTGAAATATGCACTTATCAAATTCCCCCACACTGGCTTTTGCTAGTCCTCGAGCAAACTAAAAATCCTAACTCACTGTCGCAGGCATCACGATTGCATTTAGCGTATGCAATAAGCCTTTAAACCCCTAGGTGTCCCTAGTGGCCGAGTTATAGTCTCGGGAGGGTTTACCAGAGGTATACCCACAAAACCTACTCCAACTTCAAAGCGTTCCAGCGTCCCAAGCATCCAAAGAGCTATGAGGACATAGAGTTTCTGCATGCTAGTAATAAGAAGTTAGAAATATCAAATAACATATTCTCATTCTTAAATATTGAGTGAGAAATAATCACACCATAATGAGAGAATGCGTGTTTGAGAAACGACCAATAAGCATTTCGCCTCGACTTCTGCCTCACTTAAAGGATTTTATGATAATTGCACTCAATAAGACAGCTTTTTTATGGGTCTCACATGTGTGCAGGTAGGAATGAAGATAGAACTCCTACACACGTTGAATGGTGGGAAGGAAACCTTCCGAATTATTTCTGGAGACCCCACAAAATCGTGGGAAACAAAAGACTTTTTATGATGATCTCTAAGAAAGGAAATCAACCATTATAACAAGGATGAGAGTACTTACCACCTTCACATCTGATTGCACTGATGATAACACCACTCTCACAGCATCCAATAGAAACGTCTTCCTTCGGCTCGTCTTCTTCATCTTGGTCTTCGGTCTTCAACTGTTGATGATAAATTCTTGAATTTCGTAGAACTTTGACAATTTATAACTCTTTTTCCTCTATTTCTTGTCGCTTGAAACTTCTTTATATATTTTTCTTCCCCATGGCCTTATTGAACAAATAAATCCTAAATGCAAATCTTTTTGTATTTTGTATATTTTTTTTTTTTTTTTTTTTTTTTTTTTTTTTTTTTTTTAATTAAGATTGCAACTACAATAATAAAATTAACATGGCCATGAAAGAAGTACTTTACCACTTTGATCTTCGCAACTTGTATTGTCTTTGTATCATAAACTTCAATATTTTTCATCTTTTGATTTTCTCTGCTCTTGTAAATAAGTCTTCATACTTAGATATAAAATTTGCTCTTCCTTGAATTGTTGCTTAAAAACCTTAAACTTCTTCAAATTTCCTTGTAGATTTTGATGTCGCTCCTTTGTTGATGATGTGTTTCTATGGACCTGTTGTTGGCGAGAGAGAATGGTGCTAACTGCAAATCAAACTACAAGAAGGAGGTTTTCATCTATAGACGTCATCCTCATGATTGACAAAATTAGCACTCAAGAGATCAAAAATAGTGCTGAAAATAGTGTGAAGTTGGGTAGCTCACCATTCTACCCGGAATTTACGTATGGTGACACACACTCAAAAGAAAGCTCTTTAGTCAGCTAAAAAGAAATCTGGTCTGGTGCCTCTGTTGATTTGAAAATAGGTAGTCTCCACTAATGATTGATCAGCAACTCTAATAATGCATTTCTCTCTGCTCCTAATTTGCATCACCGGCATGATTAAATCCATTATTTAACACTCCAATTCGTAAGAAATCCGAACGTAGTTCTCTAATACTTCCAAGTTCAGTTATGTCGGTCAGAACTCTCTATGTAAACATACCTAGAAGTATGCTAGTGACTCTAAAATCTCTATAAGTTGGAGGTTTTATTCAAATATATAATAATAATTTTTTTTTATTTTTTTTGAAAATTTTGAACCAAAAGGCTAAAAATTCTATATGCAAAAGGTCAAAACACTCCCCCACACTTAAACTCTACATTGTCCTCAATGTTCTAAAGATAAAATTAAAAGCATGAACAAGGAGAAACTGTTACCATTTGAAGAAAAAGAGTTAAGGAAAGATATTACCGTGTTGCATGAGCATGGGTTACCTCCCAAGAAGTGCTAAGTTTAATGTCTTCAGCCAGACATTACTGTATCTGTAGAAAATTAGTCGTGATAAACGGGATCCTGTAAATTTGTATTTTCCACATCCGGGTTGGTCAATTCGATGAATGGTTTCAATCGCTGACCGTTGACTTTAAAAGTCTCTCCAGTATCATGATTCCTCACCTCAATAGCACCGTGCGGATACACGGTCTTAACATAGAATGGGCCAGTCCAACGAGATCTAAGCTTACCAGGAAAAAGGTGAAGGCGAGAATTATACAAGAGAACTTTCTGTCCTGGTGTAAACGACTTTCGAAGAATCGATTTGTCGTGAAAAACTTTTGTTTTCTCCTTGTAAATTTTCGCATTTTGGTAAGAATCATTACGAATTTCTTCCAACTCATTGAGTCAAGTCTACGGTTATCACCAGCAACAGGTAGGTCAAAGTTTAGCCGTTTAATGGCCCAATAAGCTCGGTGTTCTAATTCTACATGCAAATGGCAGGCTTTACCGAAGACAAGTCTATACGGAGACATCCCAAGTGGAGTCTTAAAAGCGGTTCGGTAAGCCCATAATGCTTCTATTAAGCACAAAGACCAATCCTTTCGGGTAGGGTTTACGGTCTTCTCTAAAATTTGCTTGATCTGCCTATTAGACACTTCTACTTGGCCACAAGTCTGTGGGTGGTAAGGTGTAGAAACCTTATGAGTAATGGAGTATTTCTTCATAAGCATCTCGAAAGACCGGTTACAAAAATGTGATCCTCCATCACTAATGATTGCTCTAGGCATACCAAATCGAGAGAAAATATTTTCTCTAACAAACTTGATCACAACATGGCGATCGTTTGTTTTGGTAGCTATTGCTTCAACCCACTTAGACACATAATCAACAACTAATAAGATGTAAAAGTTTCCATAGGAATTGACAAACGGGCCCATAAAATCTATGCCCCACACATCAAATATTTCTATTATCAATATAGGATTAAGTGGCATCATATTTCTTCGGTCAACTTCCCTAACTTCCGACATCTCTCACAACTTTGACAAAATAGGTGGGAGTCCTTGAACAGAGTTGGCCAATAAAGACCAGATTGTAGAACCTTAGCAAATTTATGTTTTCTTAGAACTAAAGTGACCCCCACAAGCTCCGAATGACAAAAAGTCGAACACTTGGATATGTCGTTGTCAGGAATACAACGACGGATGATCTGATCAGGGCAGTACTTGAATAAGTATGGATCATCCCAGAAAAAATATTTAACCTCAGACAAGAATTTAGCTCTATCCTGTTTAGACCAATGGTCGGGCATTTGACCAGATTACCAAATAATTGACAATGTCGACAAACCAGGGTAACTCGAGATGGAAAATAGTTGTTCATCGGGGAACGTGTCATGGATTGGTATCTCATCATCTCTAGTATTATCAAGGATACGGGATAAATGGTCACTACAACATTCTCTGCCAAGCTTTCTCATCTTCATTTCATCATTAGCTTGAGATTCATGTCTTCTTCTTTGCTGGCCAATCATCCTTGTTCCACAAACATCTTGAGAAACTCCATCGACATCACAAAGATCATTGCTACGATCATCACGTGCTCTGTAGCTCAAGCCGATAGTTTAGCCCTCATTTGACGTAACAAAGTGTATTACCATTCCTGTTTAGTCGAAACAGGGTGGTATCAATCTAATTCAGCCATTAAATCACAAAAATTCACGACCAAATTCTCTGCCAGAAAACATGCAGATGAACAAAAATTCCCGCCAAAATTTGGTTTTGAAATCGTGAAGAAGGTGGTGTCCCCCTAACCAAACCGGGAGTGCGCTTAGCAGGTGTCTACTAAGGGTGCCCCTTAACAAAGTGGATGCCCCTTAACGAACGAAGGGGTGGAAATAGCACTTGACATTCCCTTTCAACATGACGATCCCTGAAAGACTGACAGTTTAATTCCAACTTCATTCTCGTTTCGGCCATAACTTCTTCATACGAACTCCGAATGACTCCGTTCTTTCGCCGTTGGCTTTGCATTGTCGTCCTATACCCAATGAAAAGTAGAAATCTTGTATTTGAACGAGTTACATTTGGCCTTTGGCCCTTCTCCACTCTTAGCTAGATTCTTTCATTGCACAACTATGCTCGAATTCACTTCTTTTGGATTATTCACCTAATAACACACAAATAAGAGAAAACACACGTAACACACAATAATATGCAAGAAAACTATCAAATACTAGCATGGAATTAACACCAAATATATGTGAAATATGCACTTATCAAATTCCCCCACACTGGCTTTTTCTAGTCCTCGAGCAAACTAAAAATCCTAACACACTGTCGCAGGCATCACGATTGCATTTAGCGTATGCAATAAGCCTTTAAACCCCTAGGTGTCCCTAGTGGCCGAGTTGTAGTCTCGGGAGGGTTTACCAGAGGTATACCCACAAAACCTACTCCAACTTCAAAGCGTTCCAGCGTCCCAAGCATCCAAAGAGCTATAAGGACATAGAGTTTCTGCATGCTAGTAACAAGAAGTTAGAAATATCAAATAACTTATTCTCATTCTTAAATATTGAGTGAGAAATAATCACACCATAATGAGAGAATGCGTGTTTGAGAAACGACCAATAAGCATTTCGCCTCGACTTCTGCCTCACTTAAAGGATTTTATGATAATTGCACTCAATAAGACAGCTTTTTTATGGGTCTCACATGTGTGCAGGTAGGAATGAAGATAGAACTCCTACACACGTTGAATGGTGGGAAGTAAACCTTCCGAATTATTTCTGGAGACCCCACAAAATCGTGGGAAACAAAAGACTTTTTATGATGATCTCTAAGAAAGGAAATCAACCATTATAACCAGGATGAGAGTACTTACCACCTTCACATCTGATTGCACTGATGATAACACCACTCTCACAGCATCCAATAGAAACGTCTTCCTTCGGCTCGTCTTCTTCATCTTGGTCTTCGGTCTTCAACTGTTGATGATAAATTCTTGAATTTCGTAGAACTTTGACAATTTATAAATCTTTTTCCTCTATTTCTTGTCGCTTGAAACTTCTTTATATATTTTTCTTCCCCATGGCCTTATTGAACAAATAAATCCTAAATGCAAATCTTTTTGTATTTTGTATATTTTTTTTTTTTTTCATTTTTTTTTTTTTAAGATTGCAACTACAATAATAAAATTAACATGGCCATGAAAGAAGTACTTTACCACTTTGATCTTCGCAACTTGTATTGTCTTTGTATCATAAACTTCAATATTTTTCATCTTTTGATTTTCTCTGCTCTTGTAAATAAGTCCTCATACTTAGATATAAAATGTGCTCTTCCTTGAATTGTTGCTTAAAAACCTTAAACTTCTTCAAATTTCCTTGTAGATTTTGATGTCGCTCCATTGCTGATGATGTGTTTCTATGGACCTGTTGTTGGCGAGAGAGAATGGTGCTAACTGCAAATCAAACTACAAGAAGGAGGTTTTCATCTATAGACGTCATCCTCATGATTGAAAAAATTAGCACTCAAGAGATCAAAAATAGTGCTGAAAATAGTGTGAAGTTGGGTAGCTCACCATTCTACCCGGAATTTACGTATGGTGACACACACTCAAAAGAAAGCTCTTTAGTCAGCTAAAAAGAAATCTGGTCTGGTGCCTCTGTTGATTTGAAAATAGGTAGTCTCCACTAATGATTGATCAGCAACTCTAATAATGCATTTCTCTCTGCTCCTAATTTGCATCACCGGCATGATTAAATCCATTATTTAACACTCCAATTGAGTAAGAAATCCGAACGTAGTTCTCTAATACTTCCAAGTTCAGTTATGTCGGTCAGAACTCTCTATGTAAACATACCTAGAAGTATGCTAGTGACTCTAAAATCTCTATAAGTTGGAGGTTTTATTCAAATATATAATAATAATTTTTTTTTATTTTTTTTGAAAATTTTGAACCAAAAGGCTAAAAATTCTATATGCAAAAGGTCAAAACACTCCCCCACACTTAAACTCTACATTGTCCTCAATGTTCTAAAGATAAAATTAAAAGCATGAACAAGGAGAAACTGTTACCATTTGAAGAAAAAGAGTTAAGGAAAGATATTACCGTGTTGCATGAGCATGGGTTACCTCCCAAGAAGTGCTAAGTTTAATGTCTTCAGCCAGACATTACTGTATCTGTAGAAAATTAGTCGTGATAAACGGGATCCTGTAAATTTGTATTTTCCACATCCGGGTTGGTCAATTCGATGAATGGTTTCAATCGCTGACCGTTGACTTTAAAAGTCTCTCCGAGTATCATGATTCCTCACCTCAATAGCACCGTGCGGATACACGGTCTTAACATAGAATGGGCCAGTCCAACGAGATCTAAGCTTACCAGGAAAAAGGTGAAGGCGAGAATTATACAAGAGAACTTTCTGTCCTGGTGTAAACGACTTTCGAAGAATCGATTTGTCGTGAAAAACTTTTGTTTTCTCCTTGTAAATTTTCGCATTTTGGTAAGAATCATTACGAATTTCTTCCAACTCATTGAGCTGAAGTCTACGGTTATCACCAGCAACAGGTAGGTCAAAGTTTAGCCGTTTAATGGCCCAATAAGCTCGGTGTTCTAATTCTACATGCAAATGTCAGGCTTTACCGAAGACAAGTCTATACGGAGACATCCCAAGTGGAGTCTTAAAAGCGGTTCGGTAAGCCCATAATGCTTCTATTAAGCACAAAGACCAATCCTTTCGGGTAGGGTTTACGGTCTTCTCTAAAATTTGCTTGATCTGCCTATTAGACACTTCTACTTGGCCACAAGTCTGTGGTGGTAAGGTGTAGAAACCTTATGAGTAATGGAGTATTTCTTCATAAGCATCTCGAAAGACCGGTTACAAAAATGTGATCCTCCATCACTAATGATTGCTCTAGGCATACCAAATCGAGAGAAAATATTTTCTCTAACAAACTTGATCACAACATGGCGATCGTTTGTTTTGGTAGCTATTGCTTCAACCCACTTAGACACATAATCAACAGCTAATAAGATGTAAAAGTTTCCATAGGAATTGACAAACGGGCCCATAAAATCTATGCCCCACACATCAAATATTTCTATTATCAGTATAGGATTAAGTGGCATCATATTTCTTCTGATCAACTTCCTAACTTCTGACATCTCTCACAACTTTGACAAAATAGGTGGGAGTCCTTGAACAGAGTTGGCCAATAAAGACCAGATTGTAGAACCTTAGCAGCTATTTTCTTAGAACTAAAGTGACCCCCACAAGCTCCAGAATGACAAAAAGTTAGAACACTTTATATGTCGTTGTCAGGAATACAACGACGGATGATCTGATCGGGGAGGCGTACTTGAATAAGTATGGATCATCCCGAGAAAAAAATATTTAACCTCAGACAAGAATTTAGCTCTATCCTGTTTAGACCAATGGTCGGGCATTTGACCAGTTACCAAATAATTGACAATGTCAGCAAACCAGGGTAACTCAGAGATGGAAAATAGTTGTTCATCAGGGAACGTGTCATGGATTGGTATCTCATCATCTCTAGTATTATCAAGGATACGGGATAAATGGTCAGCTACAACATTCTCCTGCCAAGCTTTCTCATCTTCATTTCATCATTAGCTTGAGATTCATGTGCTTCTTTGCTGGCCAATCATCCTTGTTCTGACAGCATCTTGAGAAACTCCATCGACATCACAGCATCATTGCTACGATCATCACGTGCTCTGTGTAGCTCAAGCCGATAGTTTAGCCCTCATTTGACGTAACAAAGTGTATTACCATTCCTGTTTAGTCGAAACAGGGTGGTATCAATCTAATTCAGCCATTAAATCACAAAAATTCACGACCAAATTCTCTGCCAGAAAACATGCAGATGAACAAAAATTCCCGCCAAAATTTGGTTTTGAAATCGTGAAGAAGGTGGTGTCCCCCTAACCAAACCGGGAGTGCGCTTAGCAGGTGTCTACTGAGGGTGCCCCTTAACAAAGTGGATGCCCCTTAACGAACGAAGGGGTGGAAATAGCACTTGACATTCCCTTTCAACTGTCGATCTGAAAAGACCGATACTTTAATTCCAACTTCATTCTCGTTTCGGCCATAACTTCTTCATACGAACTCCGAATGACTTCGTTCTTTCGCCGTTGGCTTTGCATTGTCGTCCTATACCCAATGAAAAGTAGAAATCTTGTATTTGAACGAGTTACATTTGGCCTTTGGCCCTTCTCCACTCTTAGCTAGATTCTTTCATTGCACAACTATGCTCGAATTCACTTCTTTTTGGATTATTCACCTAATAACACACAAATAAGAGAAAACACACGTAACACACAATAATATGCAAGAAAACTATCAAATACTAGCATGGAATTAACACCAAATATATGTGAAATATGCACTTATCATTTAACAACTAGAAATCCAACATTTGTCCAAAATAAGAAAACATATGTCTCATAAACCTTAAAAAAACATTTGTCCAACCATTAACCTTAACATTTGTCTAACACATAAAGAAATAAAATTGAAATGCATTTATTCACGACCACTACCACGGCCCCGTTTAGCATTTTCACGACCACTACCACCACCACGAGTACGAGCCATCTTTTGTTCAGCATTCCTCTTGGCTCGTGCTTCCCTATTTAGTTCAGCATTAACTTACTGGAACATTTCGGTGCCATCTTCATTGTCAACATTGCTAGCATAGTCAATGTGCTTAGTTTGCTCTTAAATCGACAAAGGCTAACATATCATCTTCACAAGGGTTTTCAAATTCTCCTTCTATTTTCAATTAAACAACAAACGATTAATAGACTGATTCGATAATTTAATCTTAAAACAATAAGAGCAACTTTAAAATACTTACAAAGTTCTTAAGACTTGTTGTTGGGTCTTTCGGTGGCATCTTCCACTTACAAGCCGGTTGTTCAACAGTTTATTACCTACTCACAGTAGGACGAGCAAAACCCAAGTACCACAACATGTAATTTTCATGATCTTTATGACCTTCGGTCACCTCGTCCAAAAGACTCGTATCGATTTTACGGCCACTTCTTTGGTTCTAATGAGAAATCTCTGGTGGTGGAGCGTAACTGATGTTAATACTTTTTTGGGATGTGCTGCACCATTCCCTCTACACTTTAAAGAACGGCCAATCACTGGGATGGAGTTCTTGTTGGACGTAACCCACTTGTCGCATTACCCGATGTGGATCGTACATTGAAAATCCTTGGGGGTAAAACAAGGGACCATAGCAGAATGAAACATCATCCATCCTTTCAATTATACCCTCATTTCTATTAGTCCGATACAGATTAAATATTACCTCATCCATAGTCATTTTGTCCAAGGCAACTCGCATGTTGATAAGCTGATGTGGCGTATCCTTGTCCTGAGCACCAGTAAAATTGTATCGTTGTCCTCTTGGCTTGTGACTCGCAAGCTTAGTGTTCACTTTGATATGTGGGTTGCCTTTCACCAAAGAAGGGAAGTGATCATATACCCAAACCTATGCAAACACAAAGTTTAGTAATAATCTTATCTTATAAGAATTTTGCAATATAAATGATTTAGACAGTTGAATTACCTGGAAGAGACATAGATTTCCGTTAACTTGCTTCACTAGTGCCCTTGAATCATTTGTCAACTCTGCATTCAAGAAGAAAACCACCGCGGTACCCCAAGAATACTTATGCATCTCATGAAAAGGATACAATAGTTGAAGATACTTTTCCTCGACCAAGCTTCCGGAACTGTCATGGAAGATACAGTTGGCCAAGATGTATAGCAAATAAGCTGACGCATTAGCATTGGTTTGCACCATAGACACACTTAGTTCGCCATCGAATATTTTCTTGGTCCCAGAGTATGTATCCCTCAACATATTCAGACTTAACTTCCTACTTATATAACCATCCTTCTTCACAAACAAATACTCTGACTCCTTCTCATCCAACAAGATCTTGGTCAATTTGAATATTTTCTCCCAAGAAATGCCATCTTCGTAGCCATCATTGATTTCTTTTCCCTCAACCTCGAGGCATAAAATTTGATGAGCATCATCTGGAGTTACCGCCATCTCACCGAATGAGAATAAAATTGTATCAGTATCTCCGTAGAACCTCTACAGAATGCAGATACGATAACTTTGTCATACTCAACAATCTAACTCTCCACCGCAGGCCACAACCCGGAGTTCTTGACAATCTCTTGCACCTCATCACATTCCTTGTCAAGTGGCCATAACGTCATCATAGTACTTGAAGCTTGGCGCCTCAAAAGACGGATGGCATGCTTGTGATCCTAACTACCAAAAATACAAAAATTAAAACAAATACAAACACTTGAAACAAATTTAAGATAGATAGATACACTTAAATAAAAACAGTTTTATTGAGATTACTTATGATAATATTACGGATTTCACATGCCCATGTGTCTTTGTATCCAAAAAGAATATGTCCACCATCTTTTGGGGTCCCTAGTGTAGGCTGACCTGGTTTCAGTTGCACCTTCAAGTGACTAGGAAGCATGTGGAAATCAGCTGGTTTAGTGATAACCCTTTTTGGTCTTCCGGTTGCGGTTACATCTTCAGTTTGTTGATCATTACCTATTTTTTTACCACCTTTTTCTTCTTCGTCTTCTTCTTCCTCTTCCTCTTCAACAATTTCATCTTGTATATCATTATATTTATCTCCATCATTGTTATCACCATCACCATTACCTCCTCCAACAAGTGGCATGTCTTGATCATCATCATCATGCTCATCATCCCCTCCAGCGGCCAGAGTTCTTTCAACACCATCATGATCATTACCTCTTCCACAAGATGGATTTGATTGATATTCATCTGGAGTTTCATTTGAATCACTTGGTTCCGTTGGTGGTTTAGAATCATTCCGTTCACGGATCTTGAGCATTCTCGGTTCAAAAAATCCCCTCGATGTGTTGCAGTCAAGAGTTTGTCACCAACACGATGGGGTCTTGAAGGAGGAGTAACACTTTTCTTCTTTCCTTTTTGCAACCTAAACAAGAACAATAAAAAAAAATCAACTAGTCACTAGGGTCGACAATAATAACCAATGCCGACTAAACATTAGTCTCCAGGGTCGATAACTATACTCAATGCCGACTAAACAATAGTCGGCAGGGTCTTACTCAACTACCATGCCGGCTTATAACAACTCTGAATACAAGAACATACATGCGATTTTGCACACAATTAGTCGGCAGGGTCTATAATCCATACAATCCCGGCTAAAATGCAGCCGGCAGGGTGGTATTCAAATACCATGCCGATCTTATAACTTACGGCATCAGGAAACACCAGAATTTTTCAAAGCATACCTTCGGCAGGGTAAAAATTTATAATCCAACGACTGTAAGAAACACATTTAGCCAGCATGGTATTAAGGTTGAATACCGTGTCGACCCTGTAAATAGCGGTTATAAATATTAACAGCATGCAAGATCTTCAACCTAAGAGCTTGCCGACTAACCCTAAACATGAAAAGTCGGCAGGGTCGTGAATCAGAGACCCTATCGGCTAAGTAACTGCAGATTCACAAATTTGATTTTTCTGACCTAATTTGACATGCAAACATAAAATTGAAGTACTGGAGTGAGTTTAAGTAGGCCTTTAGTTTCTCAATCGTGTTATTTCTCCGGTCTCAACGGCGTTGATTTCTTCTTCTTTAATGGTGTTTTTACTTCGTTTATATTGAAGTAAGTTTGCAATTCCAGGGTTATCTCGATTAGGTTTTTTTATTATTTTGTTTCAAACGAGTATCCTTCGGCCTCCATTTTTGAAGATTAATCGACAATAGGTTTTTGGAATCGATGATTACGACGAATTAATCGACAAGTTTTCGATGGTGGGGGATGGAGAAGCCGGTATAGTAGAGGAGGAGAAGAAAAAAGGAGAAGATGAAATGAAAATAATAACTGAATAGGGTAATCAAAATTATAATGGGAAAGGGTAGTTTTGTAACTTCGCCCATTAGGACACCCCCTTATTAGCCCTTAAAAGAGTCCACGTAAATTTGGGTATACCCTAATCCATCCAGGGTTATTGGCAAAAAAAAAGTCTAAACCAATAATGGTTTCCAGCCAACAAAGTCATCCAATGGGAAGAGCCGGAAATGTGCACCCCGGTTTTAGAGGGTTTCAGCTCCCTCTTTTCCACCTCCCTATTCACCACTTTACAATCTAAAACCACACATCTAGATTTGGATTCACATTCAAGTATAGATGGGGTTCACCATTAGTCAATATAAAGTTTATATTGTAGGGAAGTGAACAAGGAGGTGGAAAAGAGGGATCTGAATAGCACTGCCGCATTATTTTCCTTGGCTTTTCTTAAATATAACCCATGATTTTATTTAAATATTACCTACATAAAATAAGTCATTAATTTAACCAAACAGATTCTTATGATTATTAACATAACCCATAAAATTATACACGATTTTTATATATAGCCCACAATAAATTATCAAATCCCTAAATCAAAAATATAAAATAAAGTTAATCATATTCGATAATTAAATATGGGTCGGGATCCTGTAACAAAAAGATTTGACAAAACCTTTTGACAAATCCTGGTAGCCTCTAGATTCTATATATCCAATGGTTCAAATCATAGATGACCTGACATACTAACTAACTATGTTCCTCGTTTGGTTAGACTAATTAACTCTAGCTGCACAAAAACTAAAAAAAAACGATACTTGATACATACTGGATTCTTTTCTTCATGCATGTCTAGGTTAGATGGTAGATACAAATTTGGGGAACCATTTTTTCCCTCAATTGATGTTACCGAGTCCTTTGAATAACTTGATTCTTAAATTAGGATGTTCTTTTCGTGAACTGGTTATAGTCTAATCCGAAATGTTGAGATGAATAATTCTAAAATTAAATATTGCTCTTATGATTTGATTCTCAAGCAACACGTAATTTAAAAGACTCATTTATTTGTGCATGGAAAAACAAGACATTAAATTGATAATCGCACATTAAGTTTAATGCAGTTGAAATTAAATTGATAATCATATCAGGTCTAACGAATAGTATAGTTTTTTGTGAGTGACTTAATTAATCAACCATCACTTTGGATGTTGCTTCTTCACGTTTTCTGTTTATTCACCTTCAACTTAACTCGTTGGGGGTTTAACATTCTCTCGATCAAAATCAAATATTTTGATTTTTTTTATCGATTTCTTTTCATGATTCTTTTTTCTTCTTCTTGAAATCAAATTTGAAAAATAAATATAAAAGACTATGATCAAATATATTGATGCACCACGCAGAATGATTTTCAAATTAGTAGCTGATAAGCGATTGATCATACTTATCTCAAGTTTATAGAGAAAAGAAAAAGAAGAACAAGTTTATTTGGCTAAGCCAAATAAGGGATAAAAAAAGGATATTTTGACTTAGGTGCCCATAAAATGGTATGCCTTTGCGTTTGGTGCCTAACTTTGTCCAACTTTGAGTTAGGTGCCCAGTGGGTCATAGTCAACGTATTGACTTTGGTTGACTATTACCCATTGGGCACCTAACTCAAAGTTGGACAAAGTTAGGCACCAAACGCAAAGACGTACCATTTTATGGGCACCTAAGTCAAAATATCCCGTGTGGGATGATGGAAGCAGCCATGTTGAAGTGTGTATATCTTTTTGATGAACAGTTAGAATCAAGTGAATTTTGGACTTGTTGTTTCTCTATATCTAAAAAAACTTACTGTAAAAATTTCTGATAAGTTGAGGTACCCCAAAGTGTGGTATAATCGTAACTATCTCGTGTGGGGATATTTTGACTTAGGTGCCCATAAAATGGTACGCCTTTGCGTTTGGTGCCTAACTTTGTCCAACTTTGAGTTAGGTGCCCAATGGGTAACAGTCAACGTATTGACTGTGTTTGACTGGGACCCATTTGGCACTTAACTCAAAGTTGGACAAAGTTAGGCACCAAACGCAAAGGCGTACCATTTTATGGGCACCTAAGTCAAAATATCCCTAAAAAAAATTCTACTGCAACATCGTCCATGATTTGGACCGTTAGATATATAAAATCCAGAGTCTATTAGGATTTTTCAAAAGGTTTTGTCAAATCCTTTTGTTACAGGATCCCGACCCATTAAATATATGTAAAATCTATGACATAATTGATGAGTTTTAAGAATATGCAGTTTAATACAATCATGATGGAGAAAAAAGGACATCTTAGAATTTTTCTATCGTGACACAAGTTATAACCGCAAAGGTATCACTATTCATCCACAAAAAACCAATCAAAACAAAAGTAACGCAAAAAACCCAAATAACAAAAGTAACACACCCATTAAATATATGTAAAATCTATGACATAATTGATGAGTTTTAAGAATATGCAGTTTAATACAATCATGATGGAGAAAAAAGGACATCTTAGAATTTTTCTATCGTGACACAAGTTATAACCGCAAAGGTATCACTATTCATCCACAAAAAACCAATCAAAACAAAAGTAACGCAAAAAACCCAAATAACAAAAGTAACACAAAAACCCCAAAGGTGTTTTTGCCACCACTAACTACCACTACAAGCGACCAACACCACATCCACCAACAAATATTAGCACTACCATCACCATAAAAAGCACCACCATTAACCAGAAACAGTACCACAAAAATTTGGTTTCATCATAAACTTACCGTTTCATTATTAAAATCTTTGGTTTCATGATAAAAAAAAATAGGTAAAAATAAGTTGAAACCAATTTGAACGAAGTTTTTGTACTCCAAATTTGGCCACCTTGGTGTTTTACTACTAGTTCTGTTTTTCTATAGAATAATAATGCTTATGGAATTCCAGAAAATTGATTTTAAGAAAAATGAGTAATTGATTTGATTTCGGTTTTGTATTGATATTGTTGTAGGGAATTCTTAAGGGAATATTTAAAATATATAACCTCAATCAGTATTATTGTAATCATGATTTAGGAAAATAACTTCATTGTAGAGAAAATGTGAAAACTTGGGTTTCCTTTGTTTTGGAAAATAAATATTAGAGTTTATAATAGGGAAATTTTTATAAGGATAATGAGAGACCAATTATAATTAGTTTGAAGTATAATTTAATGTGGATCTAAAAAAAAGTTAGGGTTTATATTTTGATTTTGGGGAAGAAGTAGGATTATTAGTTAAAAAAATTAAGACTTGTTCGGTAATTTTGGTTTTTGTTTTTAACTTGAATTTTCTGGGTTATAGCTAATAAAAACATGGACTATGTTTAAGAGAATCAAAAAAAAAAACACCTGGACCGAAACCGAAGTGTTGATCCGTTGATATGTTTTAGTCTGTGTCACTGGTGCTGTTCGTATTGGAATTACCGAAAATGCTTCTCACATAACACCAAATAACGACCCCCCTGCATTTCCCCCTAGGGTTGCACAACGGGTAGGGTGGGTAGGATATGGCCAATTTCGCCACCCTACCTGCTGACTGGCGGATAAGAAAAATTTTACTCGCCACCCTATCCGCCATTAAACGGGTAAGATCCTACCCGACCCGTTAATTGGCGGGTCGGGTAGGATAGGTGGCGGGTATAACCGTTTTTTTTTCCCTGGTTCTGCTTTGACTGAGTACAAATATGCTTAAAAAAAAACTTGCAACAGGCGAAAAGCCAGTCTCTTTAAATATGTACCCAATGGTACTGCCAATCTAACTAGGTAAAAATGAACAAACAAATATAGAACTGAACTTTAAGGATACTGCCAGTTTTTTTTCCCTGGTTCTGCTTTGACTGAGTACTGCCAGTCTCTCTAAATATGTACCAAAAAGCCAGTCTTTCTCTGACCTCAGTTTGGTTTGAGAAGATGGTGGAGGTGGAGGTGGCGGAGATGCAACAACACTGGCCCTTTGTTGCACAGATTGAGATGTAGCTTGAGAGGGAATAAGAGGTATCGTTGACATCACTTATGTAATCTCAACCATGTTTCCTCACACTAAGCCTGCACAAACTAAACCACTTCAGAAAAGGTGGTTGAAAGTGCTTGTAACTGCATACAACCTGGCTATTATGTACAGTTGCAGTCCAACAGTTATAGTCATAAAACCTGCATAAAAGATCTCAGTCTCTTTAAATATGTACCCAATGGTACTGCCAATCTAACTAGGTAAAAATGAACAAACAAATATAGAACTGAACTTTAAGGATACTGCCAGTTTTTTTTCCCTGGTTCTGCTTTGACTGAGTACTGCCAGTCTCTCTAAATATGTACCGAAAAGCCAGTCTTTCTCTGACCTCAGTTTGGTTTGAGAAGATGGTGGAGGTGGAGGTGGCGGAGATGCAACAACACTGGCCCTTTGTTGCACAGATTGAGATGTAGCTTGAGAGGGAATAAGAGGTATCGTTGACATCACTTATGTAATCTCAACCATGTTTCCTCACACTAAGCCTGCACAAACTAAACCACTTCAGAAAAGGTGGTTGAAAGTGCTTGTAACTGCATACAACCTGGCTATTATGTACAGTTGCAGTCCAACAGTTATAGTCATAAAACCTGCATAAAAGATCTCAGTTACCTGAACAGTTCCAGTCCCAACAGTCATAGTGATAATGGGTTTGATAGTGCATGTAACTGAATTAAACTAGAGGCCAGTTCTAAGTTTTTACTTCAAAGCTGAACTTCTAGCGGAAGCAAGAAAATTACATACCGAAAGCGTACAAAGGAACCCAGCTAAATGGAAAAAAAAAGAAGACATAAGCATGTCATGATGCTAAAAGCATACTATAGCGCCGTATAGTGCTAGCCACTTAACGCTTTAATAGGCTTTTATCCAAGGAGACACCCGATAGAAAGAAAGGAACAAACGATAATGGAAATAACAAAGCATGCATCTAAAAAAGATAATGGAAACAAGTTAACTAATCTACACAATAGACCTACTAGAGACATACATATGTTTACAATGCTTAATAGTATGGAGGAGAGACTTATTGTAATAGATGAGAAGACATATGATCTTTCAATGAAGCATACATTGTAATAGATGAGACAAACAAGTGGAGAAAAGAAGTTTGATCAAGAAAAAAAAAATATACGAAGAGGAAAGGGAGATAAAATATGAGCACTCACCACACAATTTACCCCAGCACCAGCGGTCAATGGATTAACTTCACCATCTTCCAAGTTCAACACATGCAACTCACTGTCACTAACATAAGCAAGCATAGTTCCATCTGGAGAAAGATGAGGATCAATGATTGGCGAGGTACGTGTGCATTGAAGCTTCAGTTCTGGTTTGCAATAAGATAGGACTTGAAAATTAATCTGCCCAGCGAAAACCCAAAGTTAAACAACCAAAGAAACTTCACCTAGTAAAGCCTTTGATGTAAGGCATAATATCAGCATTCACTAAACATATGAACATCGGGCTAACTAAAGACCTATACACTATTTTAGTTGCACTTATGCACAGAGGCACAGACTGAGAGAACACAATCAAGAGGGACCTAAACATGTCTATAGCACAGGGAAAGTGTGCTCCGCACTCATTCCAAGTGTCACTTCACATCACATTATAGAATTCAAAGGGGAACTAACTTGCGAGGAAAATGTGAAGAACAAATAAATTAAGAAAATAATCTAATCTACCAAGCTTACCTGGCAGCATCTACTAAGGCTGTTCTGATAACTTTGAGAGGATAAATAATTCCGGCCTCCACCGTATTGACATACACACCTGAAATGGCATAAAGTGTCTCCACAAACTTGGGACAATAT
Organism: Papaver bracteatum; assembly: GCA_023529315.1. Lineage (NCBI taxonomy): Eukaryota > Viridiplantae > Streptophyta > Magnoliopsida > Ranunculales > Papaveraceae > Papaver > Papaver bracteatum. The sequence continues at coordinate 254,141 of JAJJWX010005378.1, read as the reverse complement.
ATAGATGTTATAGCAGTAAAAGTTATAAGAAAAAACGGAAATATCCTTAGAAGGGTATAAATATCATATAAAAGTCAACAAGGTATAAATATTTACTTGTGGCCGTTATCTCTAACTTATGTATTGAATATTATAAATATAAGAAGGCTAAGGTGATATGATGAGTTTTGAGTTCCTTCATGAAATTTGAATTTTGTAGTGTAACATACCCTTGGCAGCATCGTAGCCTAGATTGACATTGTCTTGATCCAATAGTTTGCCAATAACTATGGCACCGTTAACACCAGCATTTTCAGATATTGTAAATGTAGGTGCCTACATAAACCAAACAGACAACTTTAGCAAGGACAGTAGAAATTTATCAATTGAAGAACATGATAAAACATAAAAGATAATTAACATAATACCTTCAATGCATTCTGGATTATCTCTACACCTCTTTTTCGAAGGAAAGCAGAACGTGATTCTACCTGGAAACAACATCATACGTTAAAATCTAATCTAATTGGAAATCAATTCGAAAAAGAATAAACGAATGAAAATACCTCCTTTACGGTCGAAGCAGCATTCCGACCGGAGAAAACCCTAGACCAAGCAGCGGATAACATCCTTTGGCAATTCAGACTCCGAGTCAAATGGCGATTCAATTAAGAAAAATAACACCCACTTCCACATCACTCACAACAAAATCAAACACAACAACTGTAGCGAAAAGGGCATCAAAAAAAGACAGACACACAAAAGTTGAAGGAAGAGGAAGACGAATAAGGATGCCAGCAACATGTGCAGCAAGGATTTTTCAATTAACTCGTGAGCTTGGTCTTAAATCAGATGGTGAAACAATTAGATGGTTGTTAAAACATGCTGAACCATCTATTATTCAAGCTACAGGTACTGGTACCATCCCAGTTATTGCTATGTCAATTGGTGGCACACTCAAAATTCCCACAACTTCCCCTTCAGCACCAGATGGTGGTGATATTACAAAGAAGAAAAGAAAAAGACCAACAACTTCTGATTTCTTTGAACCCGTTTCTTTAAATGGTGCTAATGTTTCAATTTCATCTGGGTTAGCTCCACTTGGTGGTGGTGGTGGGAGTAATTTTCCAATTCCTTCTTCATCTGGTGTTGGGATGGTTAATACTCAACATGGGCTAGTTCCTATGTGGGCTGTGAGTACAGGTGGGAGAATTTTGCCATCAAATGATGTTGCTGCTGGTACTTTTTGGATGATTCCACAAGGAACAACTATTACTCCTGGTGTTGTTACTGGAAGTTCAAATATGCAACAAGGAGCTGCTCCTCAGTGGTCTGCTCCCACCAACTTTCAATTACGCATTTGACGACGGGTACACAAGTGAGAAACTTTCAATTACGCATAAGCTTCTTGCCATTATCAATCTGCTCCCACCAACTCAATCCATTATAGATACCTTTATCTTCAGCAAATGGTGTTCCCATCTTCCAAAATAATCAAAATCTCACTGTAATTGTTTGAAGTATAGAAACTTTTTACATTTATAGATATGGGTTTTAGCTAGAAATCATGAATCAATGAAAATCTATACAACCATGAAGAGACAAGAGATATGGGTTTTAGCTAGAAATCATGAATCAATGAAAATCTATACAACCATGAAGAGACAAGTTATCAATCAGTTAACATATGACCAGAGTTTTTAAAAATCCCATTCAACTGCCTGTTGCTCCCATCCTTAACAAACTAAATTTCTATGAGAAATTCATCAATCAGTTAACATGCATGTTAATTTTTCAACTAAATTCCTAGATCTTATATGAAGAAAGTAGAGGAAAGCCCTTGGAAATGGATGTAAACCCTAGTTAAAAAACACCACGAAGTCATCAAACACTAGTTTTAACACGCCAAGAATTACTTGATTCGGAGGTAACAACAACAGCATCAATAAATCGATTTCAGATATGAAATTTCAGTTTTTGAGGAGTTTGAATCGTACCTGAAGATGGGGTTAGAGAAATGTGAAACCACTTAGACCCAAATTACTTATATGGAGATGAGACTTTTTTGATCTTCTTCTTCAATGGAGAATTTTAGATGAGGTTTTCACTTTTCAGACTACAAAAAAGAGAGTAAATGGTTCGATTTGGGGTTGAGTTCTCTAAAGAAAGATGAACAAAAGGTGTTTATATTTTACCCATGATATCTTTAAAAACAACGAAAAAATGTGCAGGAGAAAAAAACATTGGAAGGCTTATATTGTCTTTTCAATGTAAGGCGGGCAGGCGGGTAGGGTAAGATAATTTCGAGGTTTACCCGTCACCCTACCCATTTAAGATCGGGTAAAAAATCTCTAACCGTCACCCTAACCGCCAAATAGTGGGTAAGATAGGATACGGTTAAAATATTGGCTGGTAGGGTAGGATCAGCGGATATGAGTAGAGTATGTGCACCCCTATTTCCCCATCCCATCTCCTGAAGAAATTAGGGGATGAGAGCAACGCCACCTAAGAGCAAGTCTTACGGTGGAATCCATCCATCTTCCACGTCACCTCAGCACTTGGAACTGTGGATGGAAGCGCAAGTGTAATGGTGGAATAGTAGAAACGCTATTAAGAATGACGTAAAACACCATTCTTAATGGAGCTAAATCTACAGTAAAAAACACCATTATTAGTGGAGCTAAATCTGCAGTAAAAACGCCATTCTTAATGGAGCTTTTTTCTCAGCCGTTAGATTCTCAACAACTCAGTTTAAATCTACGGATAAAAAAAACGCTATTCTTAATAGCGTTTTTTGTCTTTTAGCGCTATTCTTATTGGCGTTTTAGATGGATTCCACAGACCCTTCCACCAAACCATGGAACCTTGCTTGGATTTTCTGACACTAGACTTGATATTTCATGAATTTTCCACGCTTAGAATATGTTAGATTCCACCATAAGACTTGCTCTAAATGGGGACAAATCTGGGGATAAATATGGTGATAGCCTGATAGGTAGGTATTACCGATTCCCGAAACGGCCATGTAAGAAAACCTGAAGTGTTGATTCCCGTATTAAAAAAAAAAAAAAAAAAAAGGACAGAAGCATTAAAATAATTTGAGAGAATCTAAAGAAAAGTTCGATAGAGAAAAAGAACTTCTCCACAACTTCACCTCTTTCTCTTTTCTTTTTGCCAGATTCTTTTTTGGATTTTGTCTGCTACTTTTCATCTCATCGAAGGGGTAAAAGTACTATCTTTGATTCTAGTTCTAGTTCTTTAGGTTTTCCTCATGAGAGGTTATTTTGGGGTTACACTTCAAAAGTGTTAACAAAGATGTGTTTTTCTTTTTCATCACGTTCTTCTTCTTCAAGGATTATTGCGGCTTGTCTTTGAATCTCATGTCTAATTTCTCGTCTGGTAAGTGGGATTTTTGCAATTCTGTTTTTAGGGGTTTTTGTACATTGCTCAGATACGATAAATAGCTTGATTTGTTAAGTTAGTCAGTTTTTTTGGTATTGACCTCATTTCTTATATGTTGGATCTGTTTAAATGTCAGTTAAGGATTGACTATTTTTTTCATTCTCTTGATAGCATGCTTATTATTGGAATGCCCTTATAAATTATATGTTGGATCTGTTTAAATGTCAGTTAAGGATTGACTATTTTTTTTCATTCTCTCAGAGCATGCTTATTATTGGAATGCCCTTGTAAAAATTGAGAGTTCTGTAGAGTTGTTTTATACTTCCATTGTTTGATTTCACTTGTGAAAGACATAAAATTGTGATTGTTTTTGTTTAAAATTTGTATTGAAATGGCCAGGTAATTATGGACTGAGCCAAAGAAGTTGAGCGGGTTACTCTTTAGCTTTAAAAAAGCATGAAATGTTCATTTTATCAGACTATTTGATGATGAGCTTGATGAATATATTCATGATCACAATTGACAAGTATAGGCTAGTGAGGGCCACACATGCACACTGTTAATACAAGACCGAATATGCATGTACACTAAAGCACATTGAAGAGGACACTAATTTCTTTTTTTGTGGGATACAGCTTTTGGTCTGTTTGTAGGGCTTAAATTGCTTCAATTTGGAATTGCAAAACTTTATTCAGCTGGTTGGTTATAACTTAAGGATCTTTTATAATATAGTCTTATTTGAACCGTTCAATAGTCTTAGTGTTAAAACAACTGTGACCGTTATATTAGGAGGATCTTACGTGGCTTAGTTGGTACGTGAAAATAGTAAATCCACATTATATCTAAACTTTGTTAGCTATTTAATACACTTGATAACATGATTCATTGGAAATCTGGACTCATATTTTATTATATTGATGACAAAACTTATGTTTCAGGCCTTATTTGAGTTCAATGAGTTGATAACTACAAGAACTATTGATAGACATCCATTTTGTTGGTGATCCCTCCTGCTGGAGTCCAGCGGAAACAGTTAAGAGAGTTAGAGAAGATGAAGAAGGGAAAAGGAGTAGTAATTGCTGCTCCAAATCCTCCAAGCGGAGAAGAGAGTTCATCAGAAAGGAAAAATGTTCCTGCACTCCCTACGGGCAGATCAGCCGCAAGAAATGCTTCTTCAAAGTATGATTTTGTGAAGGTAGTTTAGTTTCTATACCTTCCCTTAAATTTTACTTTTAACATTTGGGTTCCTAATCATTCTTCTTCTATATATGTTTAAGAATTAAAATAATCCCTATGATCACCTGGCCGATTCTTCAGGTAAAAGTGTGGCTGGGGGATAATGCTGATCACTACTATGTTCTATCCAGATTTCTTCTCAGCAGAATGTTAACAGTCACTAAGGTAGATAATGTTATCACGATCTTGCTTGAGCAGTCACTTTTCTTTCGATACTGATCTCATTAATTCAATTCATGTCTGGAAGATTATACATTGATCTTGTTTTATGGGAGGGATTTTCATTGACAGTGTATTTAAAGAGATGATATGGGCCTAGTATGTTATATGTTAAAATAGTATGTTGTTGAATACTAACTGCCACTTAACTTCTGTATTTGTCAGATACCTAATCACGTGGCCATTAAAATCGCTCTGGAATTAAAGAAGTTGCTTATTGACAACAGCCTCTTGGATGTGTGCGTTGTTTATTCCCTTTACAGTATTTGACATTTTCGTACACCTCATTCATCACCTCTAACCACAATCCTTTCTATTGTTATGGCAGTTCGCAGTCTGATTTGGAAGCTAATTTATTTAAGGTACTTGAAAGAAATCACCACAGTAGTATACTTCTATGTTTGTAAAGGCATTTAGCTCTGTTTTCGTCCACCCATCGTAAAACAACGAGTTTGGGATTTAGTTTATTAAAGTGTGTTCCAGTTCCAAATGTTATCTGGTCTTCGAATGTCTCTAGAAAGAATAGAGATTGAATGATTCACCCTAGACAGACATCTGTCGGTGTTGCGAAGAAAAAAGCCGTCTTTTTTCTGTTGGTTGTTGACCAACGTCAAACTTGGGAGTTTACTTACTTGCTAGAGTAAGGCACTTTAGGGATGAAGTGACTTGGACTTTCTTGGTAAAATGGAAGGTCCGAAAGAACTCATATGTCCTACATGTGAAGTCTGGAAGGGACTTAGCTGAAGACGACAGGGAGTTCGAGAGCGTGGAAAAAGCTTTGCATCTCAACTTGACAAGTGTGGCATCAAATGGAATATTTGCTAGAAGAAAAACATGGGACACCTAGCGGTTAGGGTATTAATATATCCCTAAGTTTGGTAATGGCTCTCGGGACAAAGGAGAAATAGCCTTTCTGTTCTTGTTCATGTCTAGCAGGACATCCGATTTCAGCGCAGGACAGTAACAGGCTTCTAGTATAGTGTGTCTAGCATTCATATCAAAGTTCAAAAGTATAGTTAAACTAACTTATACTAACATGCACTAACATGCACTAACAAGTTATAGTTTCTATCCAATTGCTAAAAGTTGTATTACTATACCACTATGAAAAACATTTTGTTTATTTTGTCGATGGACTAAAACAAACGATTATTTAACCCATAAAATATAGTGAAATGAATTTGGAGTACACTTAATTACATAAAGACAATAATTCATCCACGTTCATTCTCCTGATAATCTTTAGGAGCAAAATACTTTATCAAGAGAGCTTCAAGATTGTTAGGGTTTTGGTGACCTGAAATCTGTAAGCCTGACAAAATTCAGTTCTCGATCTTTTATTTGTTCATTTTGAAAATTATTCAGTTTATAGACAATATTGGAAATAAGCTTATGAGAATCTTCTTGCAGCTCATGGAGCGTCGCGGTTATGGGGAAGAATACATAAATCGTTACAATATGATGACCAGGTTAGTGTGTTCTAATCTCCTTTTTTTAAATTTTTTTTAATCTCCTGCATATGTCCTCATAATATGAACCTTGCGTAGTAGCGGTAGAAAGCACTGCTCCGTTTCCCAATTATGGATGGATACGTTTCCACCCTTTCCACTCGTCTCTTTTCCAATATGCTTCGTCTAAATCTTTTTCTTTTGATTATTATATTTACTTTTCCAAGCTTCTTCTTGTACCTATTTGTTTGATTTTGTTGCACCCTATTAGCTAGAGCTACTCTGCTTTATAGGTTCTTGGAATAACTCTTCTGCAAACATTTAGCTCCCTTGAAAGAAACTAAAGCAAGGAACCTATTTTTGGCACATGCGTTCTGAAGTAGGAAAGAGCATACAATTTGCTAGACAGTTAATTTACGAAAGAAAAATTAACGACTGCTTTATAATCTAGTTTTACTGGAGGTGGAATATAAAGTAGGTATATTGTAGATGGAACTAAAATAGATGAGGTTAACAAGTGAAAACAAGGTTCACGTGAGATGAGGTCAACTATAAGTCAACTACTGAACTGAAAAAAGATTTATCTCGAAGTAAAATTGTTAGTTACTGTATTTGACTATTTGGAACTAAACTCATCTGTTATAAGAGTGAGAACGTATGAAAAATTAGTAAAAAACTGTTGAGGTGTTGACCGTACAGTTATTACTTTATGGCATATCTCAACGTTGTCACCAATCCATATCAATTTCAATTTCAATTTGCTTTCTGTCAAGACTATCTCATACTGACATACTGCATGAAGATTCATATGCTTAACATGGCGGTTCAGGATGTACCATGTAGCTTCTTAGCTCAAAATTTGTTGCACTAATGGAATCTTTACCTTTGAGTAAAAATCAAGCCTACTATGTCACATTGCACCAATCTAGAAGTTCTTTGTTAGGAGCAGCAAGTCTCAAACTCAACACTCATTAGTCTAAACTCTGAACCTTTAAGTTTGTGTAGTCTGACACTGGTGTGCTTACGTATTTGACAATTTTTGCACTTATATTGTGCCATGACAGTGGTATTGGGAATGCCTTAGTATCTTAGATTTGCATTATTATACAGTTAAGCGGGTTGGCATCACTATCTACTTATATTGATGGGATTTTCTGAAGTTTTTTCTTGAATTCTTATTTTTCTCCCCGCACTTAGTTGATCAATTGTTATTTCAAATGTGTAAAGTGTGCCAAAGCTACTTGCCTGATGCTTTTTTTCATTCTTAATTCAGATTTCACCACCAACGAGTACCCTTGGTCATTCTTATTTGTGGAACTGCCTGCACGGGGAAGTCTACAATTGCCACTCAACTTGCACAACGGCTAAACTTACCAAATGTTTTACAGGTAAATAAGCTTATATAAGCGTTCTTGAGCATTAAACTCTATTTATTTTGTACGACTTTTATTTGGTTTTTTAACAAATGTTTTCTTTTCTTATGTGGCAGACAGATATGGTGTATGAATTGCTTCGCACATCAACAGAGTATGTGTCCGAACCTTTTGATCCCCGTATTTATTTACTTATTTTACTTATCAGAAAAGAAAGGTGGTGCAAAATTTAGCTTGTCAATTATGCATATACAACAAAATTATGTGCTAGGATGTTTCCTTGCAATTGTCTAGCTGTACATGGAAGGATATGTAAAGTATGAGTTGCATCGTACCTTTATTTATCAAACCTCGTATTCGTTATGTTTACGCATTGATAAAAATGCTTGTCGAATTACCCTTCACGCGGAGAAGTAAAGCTCTAGTGCATCTCTAGTTTTGCTTAAGATGATGCAGATTCAGAGATATCAGGTTTCAAATACAGATGCTGTTAAATTTGTTCACAAACCAGTAGCTAATTAGTACAAGTTAAGAGGACATTAAAGATTACCAGTGAGTGACTTTGAGACAAGTAATTTGTGAATAATTATATTAGTTCAATTTCCCTTTTCAATAAGTAATTTTGTTCAGTCTAGGTCTTTAGCTAGAGCATACTTAAGCCTATCGCGGTATCACCGGACACCTCTGCAGAAGTTTTTGTTGGTTTTTTATGGTTTATGCAATAACCATGATTAGCTTAAATTAATCCTTAGTTAGTTTACCTAAGCTGGATTAGTAATAAGGCGGATATAATTGAGATTAAGGTTCAATCAAGTGCTTAAGGTTAATGCTAGATTAAGCTTAAGTGGCTAGGTATCCCGTAGGTGTCTCTTTAACTCGTGATGGAAAGGTTAGAAAGAGATACATGGCTAGTTGACTAGGAATCTCTTCCAGCTTCTTGCAATATAAGGGAAAATGTATTCTATCCATCATTTGAGCATGAAGATATAAAAGTAGAGTCCAAGTCATAAACCTGATAGTAGTGAGACTATGTAGCTGATTCTTCTTGCAAAATCTGTTGAGGCAAGGAACATGGTGAATTTTACTGCTTATATTGCCGACTGGCGTGCTGTTATGATGGTATTCAGTTCAGCTGTTGTATGGTTTGGTTGTGCTGTACATGGTGGTCCTATACCCCCTAGTCTGCTGTAACAATTCTGTTTTCATAATCAAATAGTGGTTGGATTCTTTGTTTGCATAATAGATTAGCGGACTTTGCGTACTAGCATGTATATAATTAAACCAGTTGTAGTATAATGGAACAGTTTCACGTGTCAACTGATCACAGTTTGTATCTTAATCAAGGTTGATCTTAACATTCCAGTTGGTTAATTGTGCTGAACCACGAAGGTTGCTAACATGTATTTTCAACACAGTGCGCCATTGGTATCTACTCCAGTATGGGCACGAGACTACAACTCCTCTGAAGAGCTCATTACTGAATTTTGTAGAGAGTGCAGAATTGTCCGCAAAGGTATCTCTGAGTTTTAGGTGGTGATTTTGCTTATTGTTCGTAAGTTATTGGTCCAATGGCATAAGGTTATCCAAGACCTTCAATTGTAGTTTTGAGGACCTTAATTTCAACATTTTCTCATTAAAAGAAGAAAATATGTATTTCCTTTTCATACCCAATTGTTTCAAAAAAAAAAGAGATGAAGAAATCAGTGTGTTACAGATTTTGTCAGTATTTAGCTTCTGTCTATTTTCTTTACTCGGGTTGGTTCATGACTTGGTTTGCATTTTGTTAGGTTTGGCTGGTGACTTGAAGAAGGCTATGAAGGATGGAAAACCTATTATAATTGAGGTGCTGTCTATGGGCTTTGTGTTTTGTATATGGTTATCATTGTTACTATTTCAAAGCATCACATGCTATCATTTCCAATTTAACATGTGGTCTTTTTTCCCTGCTATACTTCTACAGAAAATAATTATGCTAGCACTAGAAAAGTTGAACTGTTACTGGGGTAGAGAATTCTTTTTTGAACATTCTTATATAACCTGGTTTTTTGTTGTTTTTTTTTTGCTCAAGCATTTGATATCCTTGACGTGTGTGTAATACTCAAATGTTAACACTTGTAAAGTGATATATACTATATATATACGCATGGACACATGCAGGATCGTCTACGATTGGGTAATGCAGGTTTCACAACAGCAACATAGCAAACCCTTCACTTTATTAATTTTTTTACAGAAAAAACGCACCAAATCTAACTAGTTTCTTTTCATGTTTGGAGGGAGGGCCTATTTTTATGTAGACTTTATAGAAATTATTTAATTTATAGTATGTGTGCAGCGCCACAAAAAGGGTTCCAAAGTATTAGATGAGTCTATAATCTGACCTTCCACGTAAGGGAAGAGGCAAAGTAGTGCAACGCTACCGCGCCCCAAAGCGACTGCATTCTAGTAATTTTTTGTGATCTGCTTAGTGATTTAATAAATATTGATGTCCTGTTCATGTTATACGCTCTTTTGATGCAAAAGACATGTTTAGTAAACTTCAGTGAATTTATTTGTCACTAGACATTATTCACTATAGCCTGGAACTAAACTTCAGTTTGTTTCCAATTGGTATACGTCACCTTTTGTCTCTTTTGCCAATTTGTAATGAAAGATTGTATCGCGTTTGATTACTTCATGTTTCTCTAGCTCATCACGTATGATACATCTGATCAACACCATGCATACCTAGTGAATACCAGTGGACTGATTTCTTGCACTCTGACAGGGAATACATTTAGATCCTAGTATATATTTAATGGATGAGGAAACCAGAGAGCGAAACAGCACGTCTGTAAAAAATGAAGAGCCAAATTTTGTTCCTCCGGGAACAGAAGATAATAATGCAGTACAAAAGGAACCTACTTCAGAAAGTGCTGCTTGCAAAAATGGAAACGCCAGTACCAACTGCTGTCCCGCGGAGAAACCAGAAGTAGAGTTGCCCATTGATGAAGTGACCACAATTGCAGAGAATTTGGAATCCATTGACCTAGCAACAAGTGCTCCTGAGGACCAAGGTTTTTCTACTGTACATTATGTGTATTCTTTTCTTCATTTTGCTTCTGTTATTCTGCAGGCAGTGGTGTTTCTAAGTGCTAAAGCATGTGCAGGTCATGTGGGTGAAGTTCTCAAGACAAAGACAAATCCTCCTGCTAAAAATGAGAAATCTCCTGCTGAGCCAGTAATCATACCTATAGTTTTGAATATGTCGGAGTTTGATCATAAAGCACTCTTGGAGGAGTGGATATCCACGAGGACGTTTGGCGAAAAATTTCTTGCCCAGGACAAGAAAAAGCTAATAAACAATCTGAAGACTATTCAAGATTATCTTTGCTCGTTCGATTCTCAGGGTTTGACTGTTGTCAACATATCTGCAACCACATTCCCACAAACACTGGATTGGCTACATGGTTATCTCCTTCAGTGTATTGAGCGAGGTAGTTCATCTGCATCCACTGTAACTGAGAAGCAACAAAATGAAGGTTAAAGATAACAGTACACATTAGCTTCTGTAATCTGTACTAGATGGCATGTATTGGGCAAGTCACCTTGCTGTCTTATGTAAGTAATCGCAACAAGAAATAATTTGTAGGGTGAGGCTGAGTCTCAGATTTTGTGGACACTTATTGGTCGACTATAATCTGGTAATTATCTTTTTTTTTTTTTTTTTTTTTAAAACAAGAAAATCTACCGTGCTCCTCTTTTTAATCTTGACTTGATTGGGGAATACTGGATTAATTGGGTATACCTAATGAGAAAAAACCTGGGTCATATTTAGAAGTAAAACATGACACCTTTTCTAAATGGCTGATATACCCTTGTTTAATTAACACAATTTTTTGATTAGGTTAATTAAGATTAAAATTTTGAAAATAAGAATTCAGTAGATTAAACCTTGTCTGTCTTATGAGTTCGATTTCGATCAAAAATTCCGGTTCTCAAAATGTGAAAACGTCAGCAAGGCCGAAGATTGAATAAGGTGCCGACTAACCTTGATGACAGGGTCGATGTTTGAATTAGGTGCCGACTAAGTATAGCCAGCATGGTCTGCGGATGAAGAAAACGCCGACTATTTCTGGCCGAAATGGTCTATGAATGAAGAATATGCCGACTAGGATCTTCTAAAGAAGGATAAATCTTGTCAATAAATTCTAATAGCTCTGCTGCATTGTTAACAAGACAAGGGATATCTTCTATGTTTTCCTCAGGGAACCTAAACAATACACAAATAAAAGATATGAAAATTCTACACATTGAAACATGGTTCTAGTCACCCAGTCGGTATGGTCGATAATCTAAACATTGTCGACTAATATTTAGTCAGAGGGGTTGTAATCATTTACCACGCCGACTAACACATAGTCGGCAGGTTCCTATTCAAGAAAGATGCCGACTATTAACTCAGGAAAATCAAGTTTCTGTGACCTAAAGTCGGAACGGTACAAGCCTAAGAAAATGCCGACTAAACAAAAGTCAGCAGGGTTGGTTATTGATTACACAATCGCCATGGCTGTTATGAAAAGTCGGAAGGATATTCATCCTGAGACCATGTCGGCTCTTACAAAATATCAACAGTCGGCGTTGTTTTAAATTATCGACCTTGCCGACTAAAACACAGAAATCATAATTTTTGATAATCTAACCTAATATAACAATCATACAACAAATCAGAATAATGGGTTTGAGTTTAGAAATCACTTACAATCTTCTTTTCGCCGGTCGAGGGTTCTTTTCAACATTCTCAGCGATTGGATTTTCGGGTTTACTGATTTCACTAGTTCCAACATTTTTCTTACCTTTTTTCTCTGATTTGGATCTTTTGATATGTCATGTTGAATCTGTATTGCTACTTGATCGTTTGGAATCAACATTTTTCAGGAAAATCAAATTGGATGATTTGGAGAGATTTTTTTTCTTCTTAGTTTGATGGAAGATGTAGATGAAGAAGAAGAAAAGATTAATAGTTTTTTAGGTTTTTAATTTTAGGGTTATCTGATTAAGTAATAGGGTTAATTACTTCAAGGGTAAACTCACCCATATTTAGCCTTTCCTTAGTAAGGGCACTATGTCCACTTAAAATTGGGTATACCCCAATTTGGTAAGGTTTTTAATTGTAGTACTTCTGACTTCATTTAATAATATTTTGAAAAGAAAAAAGTGTGATTTAAGTTTTTTTTTTCTTCTTTTGAAGCGTAAATTCTGCAAAAACTAAGTCTCGATAAAACAAGGGTATGTTTTGTTTTGTCGTATGAGTCACCCATTAAAATTTGATTAATGCAAATGGAATTATGTGGTCCCAGATCGATGTTGAGAGGTTTTCTAACTCGTTGGTATTTGCAGTAAGATTCGCTAGTCCGTTTGCCGCTTAATTTTCTTTCATGTAGTTGTGTTGGATGGCGCGTTGCGGGATTTGACTCATGTTCAATTTGATTTTAGTGATTTTTCCGGAGATTTACCATGGCGGTCCAACGTCTGATATTAGGAAACGAAGCACGTTTCCAAGTCAGTTTTGAGTTGTACTTTTGGCTAGCTTTGTTCTTTTGTTATCTTTGACGCGATGAGCTACCACGAACATGATTTTAGTTGTCGCATCTCTTCACATGAAACCCGCTCTTGTTATTTTGGGGTGTCCTCATGCTACTCCGTCCGTGTTAATCTTGATCCAGTCCAAGTTAAGTTTGATCCTCGCACTACTCCTTCCGTGTTGATCTTGATCCAGTCTAGAAATCAATCATTGATCCATATTGTTATAGACGTCCGTGTTCCATTTCCAAGGTTTATGCGAGCTGACATTCCAGGTAACACTTGAGGTTTTTCTTTGCCCAATAGTATTCCCATCGAAGATTAAGAGCTATCAATGCTATGTATCACGGGTTTGGCTTCTTTTGGAGATATATAATTTCATTCCTAGCTACCCATAAGGACCAAAATAGGAAAGAAAAACTGTGTTGATAGTGGAGTGTAGCTTTAATCGTAGAATTTGTGAGATTATTGTCTGTGAGATCAGAATGTTAAGGAGATTATTGACAGTGTATGAGTGATTAGGTAGATTCATTAAGAATATGTTACATGAGGCTACAACAAGTTAATAATGAAGGATCATATGCCCAACAATTTCCAGATCAAAATTGAATTGTAGGCAGATATTGGAGTCGGTGAGGTGGATATGGCTTGGAATATTTAAGGTTGAGAAGCCTTCATGGATTGCTTCCCGCAAGAAAAGCTGTACTTTTGGAGGATACATAAGTGCTAAGAGGAACGTAAATATTGGGAATGGATTTTAATGTGATTGATCTGAAGTGCTGATTAAGCAGTTGTATCTAGATATTGTGGTGTATCTTCAAGATTTGGTGAAAGGTCATATGATTTTGTCGATTAGGTTGTCTTGGTGCGGAGGCGGATATTCACGATTCATTGAACTGTGAGGGAAGGAGGAGGTTTAGCTTATCGTGGTTTCAGGTATGGGTTAAGTCAGCAACCATTTGGATGTTAACAAAGCGCATGATTTAGGATAATAGTGAATTGCAGAATCCAGTTTGCCTGGATACGGGTTGTTAATCCAGTGTCAATCCTATGAAAAAGATGTTGTTTAATTATAGGAATGAGGGATACTAATCGCCTACATTGTGGGATAGTTGAGGATGGGGCGGCTGGAATTTCTGAAAAAATGGGTTGTTGTTTAAGATATTTTTCGTTGCGGAGGGTAGCCAAAATGAATCCACTTTCTCATGGATGTTTTAAAAACGTTTCATGTTTAGCGCTTTATTATGATGGCTACTGCTTTGGATATCCAACCCGCTTTCTGATTTGATCTTGATCAGCTTATCCCATCCTAGGGGTGACTTTTCCTGACTGAGGAATCATGTACCCAAAAAATATTCTTGGTGATACGATCTATTTTCTTATGCACGTGGGTATGGAGAAGCTGCACTTGCATGTTGTGGTTGAAGTAGGGGTTGTGAAGATTTTATGAGTGTTAATCTCCCGTCAGGTATTTAGCATTTCCTAATACAGCCTTTCGCTTTGTATGACAGCCGTTGAAGTAGAGATTCAAAAGTGTGGCAAGAAGATCTACCTTGTTTGAATTGGACTCCTATGTTGATAAGGGGAGTTGATGTTGTAAGGATGGTAAAGAGCAACCACTTGTTTCCGATCAAGCCTTGGATGGTGGATAATGGTGGATTTTGATTATTAATTTTCTGATATGCTGAGATATTGTACACTTGGAGAAGATAATTGAGTTGATTAGTTCCTTCTGTCAGTACCTTATATATTATGAGGAGATTGTCCACATACATAAGGTGAAGAATTGCTGGGTTTTTTTGTGAGATGTGTAATCCCTCCCCAAGTTGGCCCTCCATGTTTCCCAAGTTTGTTGAAGAAGAAGAAAGTGGGCCTCCTTGATGTTGATCTGGTATGTGACCTTTGAGGTGTATCACATGATGTATTCTATAAAATCATTCGCGAAACGTAATTTGGTAAAAGCTTTTCTAATGAAACCCCAATCTAGGCTATCGTAGGCTTTTAGAATATCTAGTGCGCTATTTTGGGATCTTTGGTGTTGGTTGAGGTTTTAATATGGTGAAAAAGCTCTCAAAAGATTACTATGTTATCATGAATAGACCTTTGAGGTGCAAAAGCAATTTGATAAGTTCTTATTAAGAACGGGAGGAGGGGCCGCATGTGGTTGACCAGAATTTTCGAGATGATTGTATAGGTGATATTACAGATCCCTATAGGTCTGAATTGTGATGATTTGGATGGGTTGTGTGGCTCATGATGGGATTAATATTGGGAAAGTTGAAAGAAAACTATTATATGTATGATTCTCAAGCTTCCTCCCACATGGGAGGTTGGATATCAAACCTATGTAATATCATAAATCGTTAATATACTAGTGTGTAGTTTTAGAGATCAATGTTTTACGTATCAAAAAAAGAAACAAACTATGTACCATGTATATTAACTGTGTATGGGTTGTTTCCCAGAAATCTTTGAAACACTTATTAGTTTATCCACTCTGACCTAAAGCACGCTCGAAACCATTGGAGAATAGGGCTTGCTTGATCTCTACAAGAGTTACTTCCTCAGTAAGCGAGGCTCATTGATGGGGTGGTAACCCATGAATGATTGTTGTAGATAGGATTTCGTCTATCACAGTATTTGGTGCTATACATTGATCAATGAAGCGATCAATCATGAGTCGAACAATGGCATCCTTGTCTATAATCCAATTGTTTTATTGATCTTGTAGTTGTATTTTTTGTTGCAATTTCAATGTATTATTACTTTGGTGTGGAAAAAAGTGGTGTTACTATCGCCCGATTGTAACCGTTGGACTATTGATCTTTGCTGCCAGTGAGTTGCGCGACGGTCAAGGAATGTCATGTGTTATGGTCTGAGTGGTTTGTCCTGGAACAGTTAGTATGTCAAGTTGTTGCCACTACGTGGATCACATGGGTGTTGAGCCATTTTGATTTGAGCAATTGATTTCTTGATCATAGTGGGGATATGGTCGAAAGTGTCCTTGCTCCAATCAGTAAGGGTTTTGCTGATTGATATGAGGTTGATCCATAGATTCACCGCAGGTTAGGCGTCATGAAGCATGTTTCATGCCGAATCTAGTACTTGTTGTAGTTGCGGGTGAGTAAGCCATAAATGCTCGAATATATAGTACTTGTTCCCTTACCAGTCAATTTCCCGTATTCATAGCAACATTGGGGCGTGATCTAGGGTTGTTCGTGGTAGGTGAGTAACTTATGCGTGCGAGTTGAAAATTCTCCATGATGTGTTGTCATATCTCTGTTGAGCCATTCAAATATATATTGCCTTGTCCTTGCTGATTGTTTATCCAAGTGAACGGATTACCTCAGACACATAGGTCCATGAGTCCTGTTTGATCAATTAGGTTAAAGAAAGACTGAGTTTGTCCATATGTTATCTGTTTGCCTCATTGTTTTTCCAGTTTGATCCATAATTTCATTAAAGTAACAAATAAGGACCTATGATGAGTTAGTGTTTGAAAAAATTGATGGAAAGTCGTCCCAAAAATATCTTCTCCCGCATGAGGATATGGCAGGCCATTGATGCCCGTGCACAACCATGATTGCTTAGGTGCTGGAGGAGTAACAAGGGCGTGCATATAATTTTGGGATTGTAAAATGATTTGCATAATATTGTGGTTGTCTTTCCACATTAAATCAAATCCTCATCTCATACAAACTTTAGAGAAGCAAAATGATTCTGGAATTGAAGTGTTTGTGCGGTTAAGGTCATATAAGTCACTTTCAACTGTCTATTAAGTCACTTCTCATTTCCAGTATCTATTAAGTCGATTTCACGAATTTCATAGACGAACAAAAACCTCATTCGATTTTATTCATGAATCGCGGTTTTACCCTTCATTTTCCCTTTTCTTTAGAAAGTACCCCCAGAGGGTTTTTTTTTTTTTGATGAAAAAAGGTTATATAATTAGAAAGAAAAATATGTACAGAACTACAAGTCTAAGAGCAGGCGGACAAAAACTTGTCCCAAACTATTACATGTTTATAATTTCCTCCCATTGATGAATGATCTGGTTCATCGAAACATCTTTGAAAATCTCTGTTTTAGTGCTCCACAGGCAAATATCCAGTTTTATGGCGTTCATCAACTCATCCTTATGTTTGTGCCTACCTCCATGATTTCTCCTATTTCTTTCCAGCCATAACTCCCAGAAAATTGCGTAAGGTAACAAGTGCCATACCAACTTTAGTCTGGGCGAAACATTTTGAACTTTCCAACTCAACAACGTTCCTTTAAAGATCATCGGTCTTACCCACGAAATTCGCATGGAGTTGATGAAGTAATCCCAGAAATCCGTTACCCATATGCAGTCAATGAAGAGGTGGTCTTGCGTCTCCACTTCACTGTTGCAAAGAAGACACAAATTTGAGCTAATATCCACTCTTCTCGCTTGCAGCATGCTTCTCGTCGGGATAGAGTCATGCATAGATGCCCATATGATGAACATCACCTTAGGAGGTACGAATTTACTATGCGTAACTCTATAGAACTCCCAGTCTGTGTCAGTGCTAGTGAGCTTCAAGTATATAGCTTTTGCCGTGCATTCTCCCACCATTTTATCTTCTTCCTGCATTAGCCTCACATTTCTCAGATCATATTTAATTTCCAAAGAAATCGATTCTTTCCGCCGGGTTGAGTTCTCTTGAGAATTCGAAGTTCCAGCTCCCAGGTCTCATCTCTGCCACTGTCACCGACTTGAATCTGCTCAGCTTGTGTAGACGAGGGTATTTATCAACCAAAGATCTTCTCTCGAGCCAGCAATCCTGCCAAAAACGTACACTCGATCCATTTTTAACCTGAATAGAAACCACATCATAAAACTCCTTATTTGCCTGAAGGATTTCGAACCACATGCTTCTTTTAATTGGATGCTTCACTTGTAATCTGACAAAGATATGAGAATCCGACGCCCCAGTTTTCTCACAAACTATCCTCCTCCACAACGCCGATTTCTCAATAGCATACCTGCCAAACCATTTCCCCATTAAAGACTTGTTTATGTACCTGAGGTTTCTTATGCCTAGGCCTCCTTTTGTTTTCAGTTTTGCAGATTTCTTCCAGGAGACCCACGTCATCTTCCTCTTGTCGTCGTCCTCGCCCCATAGAAATTTTCTCATTATGGTTGTGAGTTTCTTTTCCACCGCCGCTGGCATGTAGAAAACCGATAAGAAGTAGGTATCTATGCTTTCCAGAGCACTTTTGATTAAAGTCACTCTACCCGCCTTGTTCAAGTATTTTCTCTTCCAAGTTGCAAGCTTTTTCTTCATTCTCTCGATCAACACCTCCCAAATATGAGCACTCCTTTTTGTCCCTCCGATTGGCAGACCCAAGTAGGTAATAGGAAGCACATCAACCTTGCATCCCAGCTCCGAAGCCAACTCGTGAACCAAGCTATCAGCTCCAATACTTGTCATAGATCTCTTTTCCAGGTTCAATTTTAAACCTGTCAAGACCTCGAACAAAAGCAAAATTATTAGTAACCTTCTTATCTCCACCTTAGAAGCTTCAAGGAAAATTATTGTATCGTCAGCAAACTGGAGATGAGACACCGTTGTACCGCCCTCGCACACTTGAAACCCAGTCAGACGACCATTATTAACCGCCTCCGTAATCATCAAAGAAAGTACTTCCACCACCAACAAGAAAAGAAAGGGTGACAGGGGGTCACCCTGTCTAATCCCTTTCGAAGGTTTAATTCTATTAGTGGCCTCGCCATTAACCAAAATGGACAATGAGCAGTGATAACGCACCATTGAATCCATTTAATCCACCTATCTCCAAATCCATTCTTCCTCAAGATGGTGAAAAGAGACGGCCAATTTACATTGTCAAAAGCTTTCTCCATGTCGATCTTACATAAAAGACCCGGCTTCTTCTGTCTCAATCTGCTGTCAATGCACTCATTAGCGATTAATATTCCATCCAAAATTTTCTTATTTTTGATAAACGCACCCTGAGTATTTGAGACAAGACAAGGCATGACCATCTTAATCCTTTCAGCAAGTAGTTTCGATAAGATTTTATAGAAGCTGCTAATGAGGCTCAGCGGCCTAAAGTCCTTGGCAGTAGCAGAATCTTCTTTCTTAGGAACCAGTTTAATGAAAGTCATGTTTAGTCTCCAGTCAAGCTTACCTTTCACATAGAATTCAGTCACCGCTGCCATGACGTCTTCCTTCAAGAATCCCCAGCACGCTCTAAAGAACTCAATGTTATAACCGTCCGGACCCGGAGCTTTATTTGTTCCACACTTTTTGATAGCCTCCTCCACCTCCATTTCATCGAACGGTCTCTCCAGCCAGCTTTGTTGGGATTGATCCAGTCTTTTAAATTGCATGCCATCAAAAGAAGGACTCATCGAAGACGAGCTAGTAAAAAGGGTGGTATAATACCTCTGAATCTCCTCCTTGATAACGTACCCCCAGAGGGTTAAAAGGAAGTTCTAGCAAAAGTTAATTTATATACTTTAATCTGAGGTGTGAAAAACGTAAACCTAATCTCTTTCAAAATAATTAACTTAATTTAATGTTATATGCGAACTATAAATTTGATCTAAGACTTGTGTTATATCCTCGAAGCCATTTTTAATGGAGTTTTTTTCTTCGTTTTTTCTGATCTAAGCAAAGGGATTCGTTCCATGAAAATAAACTACAAAGCACATACTAACAATAAAGACCTTTCATAAGGACATTGGCCAAGACATTACACAACAGATTAGGTAGAGTATCAAGGATATTGTGTTGATACCATGTACATCTACAAGTGTCCAACCACATAAGGAAACATAATTACGTTGGAAATAAGATTACAAGGATATTATGGTAGATTTTTTTGTTTCCCATTTTATGTAGATTTTTATATATACGATTTTGTATCATTTCTTTCATATGTAACCATGTGGAAATATAAATACAGAAGTAGCTTTCTCTCCCAAGCATTAAGGGAAAACAAACCATCGATTTGGGATAATTATACAATCTACCTCTTCTTCTTTTTTATCATTGTTTTCCATGTATGGTTTTCTTTTTACTAGGTTTTCAATGACATCTTCTTTTAATTTCAATCATGTTTTAGTTATAAAGTTGGATGATGGTAACTATTTGCTATGGAAATCAAAGATCATGGCTTTTGTTCGTCGTCAAGACTATATGGGTTGTCCCTTGTCATCCCTCAACTGTTACAGTAACTCTGGCAGGATTGACAGAGACAACTGAGAATGCTAATCCGCAGTATTTAACCTGGAAACAAAATGATCAACTTCTTCTAAGTAGTATCCCTTTCTTCTTTTTCGCAGAGTGTACACACTCGAATTCTTGGAGTTACAACCTCTCAAGAGGCATGGAAACGACTTGAGAGGATATTTGCCTCAATCTATCTGGCTCGCATGATGGGACTTCAAATGTAACTTGTTAACACCAAAAAGGGGCTTTGAGTATCCTTAATTATCTAACGAAAACAAAAGGTTTTGCTGAAATTTTAGTTGTTATTTCACATCCTATTTCTTATTCATAACTTGCCTTGTATGTAATTAATAGCCTTGGTTCTGAGTATGGTCCATTTTTTACAATCATGACTACTTGTTCTGAGCCTGTGTTGTTTGCTAATTTGCAAGGGTACTTATTGAGTCAGAAAATTCGTCTGGGAGACCAACATATTGTGTAGTTATTTTCACTTCTGCTAATAACGTTCAAAGGCAAACATCATCTGATGCTCCTCCTCAACCTCAAAATCATAACCAGTGTCCCAAAAATAATCGTGAAGGTAGTGATAATGATCGTGGTCGTGGAAAAAGAGAAAACTTTCATTATTGGGGGATCATCCTCAATTTTCTCCTCCCCTATTTGTGAAATTTGTAACTGTTATGGTCACATTGCGCTTAAGTGTTATTATCGGTGTGGTGATGGATACCGTGCGAATCCAGTTGTAGTAAATATGGATACTCATGGTCCAACTTATAACTATGTTGATCCATCTTGGTACCCATATTTCCGTTGCAAATCTTCATATAATTCATGATGTGCAGAGCATCCATAATCGTACTGAATATGGAGGCAACAATGTGGTTATTGTGGGTAACGCAACAGGTTTATCAGTCACTCATATTGGTTCTTCTTTAGATACAACATCAAGAAAAGTTCCTTCATATTATGCTTAATGTTCATTCCTTGAAGAAAAATTTACTATCAGTGAGACAATTTACTAAAGATAACAATGCTTATTTTGAATTTCATCCCGATATTTTCTTTATTAACGACCTTACATCAGGAAAAGTTCTTTTAATTGGCAAGAGTAAAGACGGAGTTATCACATTCCTTCACCAGTTTCATCTTATCACAAAGGGAAGGTGTTCTTAGAAATTGGTGAGAAAACATCTACTGAAGTTTGGCATGACCATTTAGGGCATCCGATAAATAAAGTCGTTAAATTAGTCTTGAATAAAAATAAGTTACGTATGATAAATAATATGAAATTTTATTTTTGTGAAGCACGTCAGTTGGGTAAGAGTCATCGACAAACTCTAAAAATGACTAATACCATATTTGCAGTTGTTTAATCATGTAAACTATGAAATTAAATGTTGTTAATTGATCATCAAAGGATATTTTTTTTCAAAGGATATTTTTTTTTATCAAGAATGTCAAACTAGAATTGGCGAATACGGTGGAACATGTATTCGCTTCTGGCTTGATTTTTTTGATTCACTAAGAATACTAGGAAATAATGGATATTTCTTTATATATATATAGGCAGATCGCAATAATCGGAGGATGTGAATGTTCTTATAAACCGATTGTAATATACTTTCATAAAGATAAAAATTAAGTTTTTTTTTGCCACATATCCGTCGATGGTGGAGTGTCCTCGATGTATATCAAATTTGTCACAGCAATGTTCGGTTGAACCCGCAAGTTTTGCTATCTCAAGCAGCTTGTTGTCAATGTTAGTTGATCGAAACTATATCTTGATTTCTAGTCTACTAAGTCAAGTCTCAGACTAGGTTAGAATTTAGTAGTTGAGTATCATACATCAACCTTGAAGACTGAAGACCGACAAAGACATTTGGACAACTTCTTTTATCTGATATGTGAAGACTGGACCATTCTATTTTATTCACTATCTTACCATTCTATCATTTGAGACTATGTCGTATGACTTCCAGTAGACTCATAAGAAGAAGTTTCAAGTCAAGCTTGTTTTGTTAAAAATATCGAAATATGATTCAAGCATAGATATTCAAAGGCCCTTAACAATATTAGTTTGAAATAATTTTTTGTTCGAGAATTAATTTGTGGATAAACTGAACCCATATATGTGATTTTATCATTTGGGAATGTTTCAAACATTATAAAAGAGAAATTCATGAACTTCTGACATTTATGCTCAGGGTAGGTTGGAAAACTAGTTTGCAAATCATAGGTATCTTATTTCAGAAATACAGGGAAGGTTAGCAAACCAGTACGCAAACCGCGAGTTCAGTTGGGGACAGTTCATGAACCTGGTTCACAAACCGTGGTGAACTAAAATTTTGGTGTTGGTATAAAAAGCTTTAGGTTGGTGAACCCAGTTGGCGAACTGTGTCCATTTGAGTTCATAAAACAAGTACGGTTGGCGAACCTAGTTCGCGAAAAGTGTACATCTGAGTTCTCGAGCCGAGTAGGGTAGGCGAACCTGGTTCATGAATCATAACTCACTGGCTCATTAACTTTAGCTTTACGGTTCACGAACGGTCCTAGCAGTATTTAGCAGATGCTCAAAGACTTACTTTTTAAATATGTTTAGCATTGTTATTACTCTCTTAAACACTTCTAAGAACACTTATGTGTGTGCATCATGATTAAACTCTTGAGTGTTCAAATGAACATCAATTTTCTTATTGTTCATATGGCATATTTGCCAAACCGAACAGTCATTGTACATGGCTCCGTAACCGGACCAATGTGTATATTCTTCCATTGTATTTTCAAGATTAATTTTCACTTATTTTAATTGATGAAACCCTAATTAGAGTTTCATATAAACAGATAAGTGTTTGCCCGATTCTCAAGTTATCTTAGCTTGAATTCTAAGCAACCCCCAGTCTTGAAAATCTATTGAAAATGCAAGGGGTACCATAATACACCACCAACTTTTTCTTAGGCAACATGTATGGACTAAACTCAAATGAAATTCCGAGAGTTACAACTTAATGAATCTCAATCAGGAATTATATGAAGAGTTTATATCTCTTTCTCTCACAATCAATATGTAAATGGAGACAAGTCCGTGAGCCTGATTATACCGCCAGAGTATTTGGACGATTACAAAGATCAATATCCAATATCAATCAAGTTGTATCCAACCGTTATGATGGACGTATCTACTTCGATTGATTTACGTACAACCGGTGATATTTCAATTATAAATATAAACAATATAATACGGAAAAAGAAATAATACAGACACCATAAATTTGTTAACGAAGAAACGACAAATGCTGAAAAACCACGGGACCTTGTCCAGATTTGAACACCAAATTGTATTAAGCCGATACAGACTCAAGCCTAAATCAAAACTTCGGACTGGAATCTAGTTGAGACCGAACCCACCATCATAGTAATTCAGTTACTGTCGCGCTCCTTACGCCTCTTGAATCTCGCAAGACTTTGCGCAATTGATTCCCTTAGCTGACGTCCTTTACAGCCTAAGATTTACTTCAACTCAATTGAAGACTTTGAACCAATCCGCGTCCCATATATAAGCCTATATGTGATTTATGTTATGATCAAAGATCAAGGTGATAGGAAATCGTTTGCAATAAACAAAGTCTAGAAAACCTCAAAATCCGGTACTTATGACTCCCAAACAATAACCTAGATTATTATTCACCTCACAAGTAAAACCTACTCCGATTTCAACAAAGAATCGTTATAGAGGAATAAACCTGTGGAATCACAAAGTATGAGACGAAGAAATTTGCGATTTATATTTATCTTTCCTAATCGGAGTGAGACTCAACAATCAGTAACAAGATCAGGATGCACGAACTATCAAGATAAAGATAGCCGGACCTGGCTTCACGAATCCCAAAGCAAAGTCTTTTTAGTCGTTAAACATAAATAAGGTTTAAAGGATAGAACGACTCTAGTTTACAACTAGAACACACAAGAAAAGTGTCGGGGATTCAAAGATCCCAGTTTCTTGAGGTTCACCTTATATAGACTTTCAAAACAAATGTTGCTTTAGATTGAAGCTAAGGTATCTTTGGAATCAAAAAATCAATATACGCCATTAGATGAATCTTTGATTTGAGATTAAGACCACAAAATATACACTCTGGTTAGGATGGACCATAACCGAACCATGTACAATGACTTGTTCATGAAAGGTTAGCCAAAACTAGTCAGATGAACTATAAGCTTAACCATTTTCGTTTAACACTTTAAGACTTTAATCTTGAGTCACAACCATAGGTTATAATGTCATCAAATATGTCTAGATGTGTTTTTTAGAGAGTTGTTTAAATGCCTATTATGTCATAGAAATAATTCTGATGCATCTGAAAATATTCGACAAGGTAAGTACATGTACTTACTTCCAGTGCGTGAGTTATTTTTTTATGGTACGTGTACCGGGTTTGTATACCCTTAAGATAAAAACGAGTTCAGGAAATCACAAAACTTTTTTGGTATGCGTACTAGGTATGTGTACCAACCTGAGTTCACGAGATCACAGAAATTTTTGGGTTTGGATACTTGTTATGTGTACCAAAAGTCATTATCGGACTATAACTACTCTGGTACGTGTACTGGGTACATGTATCGTGGCTCCGGACCTACAAAAGTTGTGCTAGTATATAAGATGGTACGTGTACAGTCCTCTATCCAGATTTACAGTAGTTTTATATCTTTCTAATAATCAATTTGAAGTATTCCCGAACAGCATCAATGACACATATCATTGTTCCACGTTATTTTTAAATGATTAACTTGAATCATAATTTTGGTCATAAAAAATAGATTGTTCTTAACTAAATTCATCAAGTTTGAACAAATGTTCGTAATCTTAGTCAACATATTTCGAGAATGATTAATCAAGATAAATTTGACTCAAAATATTTGTTGTGCATGTAAGGTCCTTTTTATTCATGCGACATAGTCTCATATATATAAAGGTGAAAACTTGAGTAATAGATGGTTCAGTCTTCCCTTACCTTTTGTTGATGAAGTTCTCCAAAATCTTCGGTTGATCTTCGCCTTCAAACGGTAGAATACAATGATGTCTGGTACTCAACTACATACTTCTATCCTAATTAGAGACTTGACTAAATGTATACTGGAAATCAAGATATAGTTTTGATCAATTAAATTTGATAACAATCTTGACATAGCAACACTTGTGAGTTCGACCGAGCAATGCTCTAACATCTATAAATAAATATGCTCTTTCAACTTGGAAATTCAATCTCTGACACTTTGTGTCCTAGTTGATAGCTAGAGTCATCCTATATGAACCTAAGTTTCCTCTGTGAAACATAATTAGGTTTACGACTAAAAGACTTCGCTTTGGGGATTCGTGAAGCCAAGTACAACTATCTTCACTTTGATAGTTCGTGTATCCTGATCTTGCTTTTCTGTTATCGAGGTTCTCATAATTTCTTTCAGGCAAGATAGATAGAAACCGCAAAGTTCTCTTCGTCTCAGACTATGTGATTCCTCAATATATATAGATATATATCTAAAAATTTATCTTATGTGATTTTTTGAAGATTGCTCTTGATAGGTGGTAAAAAATCCAGGCTTCTCAAGTAAGTGAATTTAAGTACTCCAGATTATGAGGTTCACTAGCTTTGTTTATTGCAAACAGATTTCCAAGCTTCGATATTTAATATAAAGGGAAATCAAATAGGCTTATATGTTAGAGGCATATTGGTATCGAAAGTCTTCACTAAGGTTGAAGCAACTCTTAGGTTGTACATGATGTCAGCTTAGGGAATCAATTGCGGAGAGCCTTGCTAGGTTCAAGAGACATAAGGATCACGACTGCAACTGAATCGTTTGGATTGTGGATTCGGTCTCTCTTGGATAATAGGATAGTGTCTGTATCTACTTAATACACTTTGGTGTTCAAATCTGGACGAGGTCTCAGGATTTTTCTGCAGTTGCAGTTACCTCGTTAACAAAATTATTGTGTGTGTGCGTTTTTGCTTTTCCGCATCTTTTGATTGTTAAAAGTACCACACATGTTCTTACTCCAATCAAAAACAAAAACGTTGGTGGTGTACTTGTTACCCCCGCATTTTCAAAATCAGTATGGATCATACTCAGTTTAAGAATGATATGAAATCATACACATTCTCAGACCAAGTATCATTTCAATTTTTACTAAATCATACTAAACCAATATATATATATAGATAGATAGATGTTCATATCAGCCGATTTTAAATCAAGGTTCTTCATTTTTTAAAACAAAACCAAAATCGGCATACATAGAGGTTCGTATTATTCAATTGTATCCTAAACAAAAACCTACATAAAAGTTACGCATATTCTTTATGCAGAATCAGACGATATGAATGTTCAAATCAACTGAAGATTATATCAGAATCTGCCGACGTTGTGAAGAGTAATGTATCGTAATCAAGGTTTTCAAATCGAGGATCGAATCAAGGCTCATTTTTCAATTCAATTTTAAGAAACAATTCGTATGTTGAATCGTGAATCGAAGGTTCGTGGAAAAATTAATATTTATTAGTATTTTAGTAAATACATTAGTTCATGTAGTTACAAGTATAAATAAAGTTCAATATCATAAAATAAAAAAATAAACAGTTCGTGGAACAATGGTTAAGAGGCAACCATATGAAACTTGAGATCCCAAAGATGAATCTCGGTGCCTTTTTTATATTTGCTTTAATAAATATTCACTTAAAAAGTGTAACTACTAATTGTTTGAGAGTCTATGTAATGAGATCAGCTCAGAGAATCGTATACCACGTGAGTATTGATGCTTCATTTGAGCTGATACTAAGAATTAAGTACATATTTTTAATACAAATTAATACTGATATAAGTAACCTGATATATAAGTAAGCAAAATAAGTAATGAAAGTGCAACTAAGTTACCAAGTAACATAAAAAATTATGTGGTTCGACTTTCGCGTATAACATGGGGTAATGAGTTGTGATTGTATTGATGTTATGAGTAAGGTTACAAGATCTTTTTCACCACTAAATGTAATGAATCAAGCAAGTATTAAGTCTTAGTTTAGGTTACAAATATGTGATATGCTCTAGTTATCTCTCTATTCGCATGTTCTTAATCTCTTGAAGTAAAACTGAGAGTATTTATAAACACCATTTAGGCCGGGGAATTTTGTTGTATCTTTGGAATCATCGAGATTGGAAGGTTCGTGTATTTTCCGTACCTTCGTTGTTCATTCAAATACTCCAGTCGGATGATGCCGGCTTCCCGTGATAGGACACCATGTGTTCTATCACTTGTCTGTTGTATCTAATGCTGAGTAGACTACTCCAGTAAGTCTCTGACCATCCGAAAACAACCATGTCCTTAGGCTATGAGCTAGCCCAGTTCATAGTCGTTGATCTTGGTTCTCCTTGCTATGAGATAAAGTGAGCGAATGATGGATCCTATGCTATGCAGGTATCCCAAAAACCGCTTAGAACATGTTGTTAACTTGTTTACACCCGTTCAGATCACAGTTTTCCAATTTTATTTCTTATTTTATGGGGGGTAGGATGTGAAGGAAATTCTCCCCACTACACCGCCATTTTACCACGTCCATCTTGTGGTCCCCTATATGTTAGAGCACATCTCGGTTGAACCCACCGAACATTGGTATGTTAAGTTTGGTTGTCATATTTTAGTGAACCAAAACTCATTTAAGAGTCGCTTGATTTAAATGTACTAGAGTCAAATTCGTATATGTTAACTTGAAAGTATTAGGGTGAAACATTACAAGTATTGCGAAGACTTGAAGAAGTACGGATCTACAACCACAATAGCATCCTTCCACTTGAGGTTAGTGATATTTAACTTGAACTATTTCATTCCCTAACGTATCTTTCAAGTCGTGCATATTGAAAATAGAAAATTGCGAAGCATGAACACTCTAGATAGACATAGTATTAAGGAATACAAATATAAAGTTTCTTTTTTAACCATTAAACTTTGAATATAAGACATCAACATAATCGTATGAATGCTATTGTGATTATGTATGGGTATGAGGTGAGGATTTTATCCAAGGAAACAATGTTTTTACATGTGTTTTAAGGAAGTAAGTTCATGATATGTGTTGTGAACCGAAAAGGAAATCGCCAAGCGTTATTGGGGTTGTTCTAAAGACGATCTTGTGATAATCTATTTTTAACAGACTCCGTTCTGTGCGTGATTGATCACAAGAGATTCAAGTAGTTATGTGCAGGTGTGTATTGAATATCTAAGCAGATTTGAAGACAAATAAGAGATAGAAGATTTCAGACTTATTTTTATAATCTTTGGTGTGCACAATATTTGTTTTGGTAAAAGAGGATCCAATTAATAATCGACTTATCCTTGTGGTATATTGGATTGATTAATTTAGAATATCGGCATCGATACAATTCTTTGGATTAAGAGTGTTATTGGCTTATTCTTAACGATTACCTTTTGGTGATTGAGCATAAGATAGATTTTGGAACCTGGCAAAGGAGTTTATGTTAAGATAAATAGAAGAGCCTTTGTGCAACTCATATCACTTGTTTGAAAATAGTTGATACCAAACAGATTTGTTGTTCCTTTACTGTTTGGAATACGAACCAAAGGAATTGGTCTAAGTAAGTAACTTGTTTACAGGTTGGAGGCGTGGGAATACAGACTAAACTAGGTGAACTGTAGGTTTAGTTGCTTGGTCTCAACTATACGAAGTTGGTTTATTTTGTATAGAGTTTTAATCATGAGAATATTCAATTCTGGACAAGGTCCCGGGGTTTTTCTGCATTTGCAGTTTCCTCGTTAACAAAATCTTGCTGTGTCATTTACTTTATATTTCCGTATTATAATTGTTTCATTATAATTAAAGTAAATTAAACAAACGTTAATTCTTATTTACTTGATATGTGAATTGTGACAGACCGGAAAATTACGCCTTTGGCACGTTGCCCCGCAGGCCGTAACTTCCCCGTTGCGCCATAATGAAACTACGATCCGAGCCTTAAAGCTAGGCAAAAGCACGTTCATTTGCCCTTGCAAGCATGATCATGGAGCATGATGCAACTATTTAAGCTTCCACACCGTTCCAACTTACCCTTGTTCCGCAAAGGATTTGTTAAGAAAATAAAAACTTTCTTAATATGGAAAAAACGGCCTTTTGAGGCCCTAAACGATGGAATTTGGCTAAATTTTGGTGACCATGTGGATCTATACATCAACATGTCTTGATCTTTGGGCCGTTTCCCATCAAAATGGACTCCTCTTGAGATAAACTATGACACTCGGATTTTTAGCCTATGTCGAACGCCTTGATAGGAAGTATGAGCATCCAAGGAATGGAATGCAACTAGCCTCATCAAGTATGGCCACAATCATCTCTTGCATCGAGATACCGAGCCAGATGATATGAGAGGCCAAAGTGTCGCAATCATCTCTAAATTATATGATATGAGCGACAACATGCTGGACCTACGATGTTGCAACTCATTGCGGCTGCCTACTACCCTTCCCTACTCTAAAGGGATCAAGCACAGACCGTAGTTCATCCACAAAGGGAGATAAACTTAATCCAACTCGTTTGCATGGCTGTGGCCAAGCAATAATGGAAATGGCCTAGTCCGTATAGGACGTTCCGTCGAAATGCATCCAAGTGATGCATGTTTGGCCCGCAATATGGCATAACGATGCGTAAGCATCAAATGCCCTCTTCGCGAGGATACGCAACTATAAATGAGCCTTAGGCATCATTTATACTCTTCCGGCTAAGCTATGAAGCTTACTTGGTGCATAGTCCGTATATGCACCATCAACCAACTACCCCTCCCTATATATGTAAAAATGACATTTTTACAACTTAAATTGGGGGACCAAAACTCATTCATCAACTCCCCATGCCGTGATGGCCGTACCTTACCACCCTGGACAACAACGATGTCCGGCCATGTTGGCCGTCTGCTGCAAACCCGATGTCCGGCCATGTTGGTCGTCCGCTGATAACCCAATGTGCAGCCATGTTGTCCGTCCGCTGCCAACCCGATGTCCAGCCATGTTGGCCGAACATGGTCAACGCATTGGCCAAGGGCCAATGTTACTTTTCCTCCGCAACGAAAGCTTTGGATGACGCTTCATCTCGGGCTATGGCGCAACTTTTAGCATGTGCCATGATAAAAACACGGGGTGTTACATTATCACACCCTTCAAAGAATTTCATCCTCGAAATTCAAAACAAAAACTATTGTGGAAAATCTCTTCGGTTTGGATTTCCTGAGCAAAAGTCCCATACCAGATGCTCAGAAATCACAAGTTTCTTCAAGTTGTCGTGAATAACAATTTAGACCTTTTGAGCAAATGTCCCATACCACCTGCCCAGGAATCCAAAAGTGCCCACAACAATACCAAGAATCGCAATTGGCCAGTGCCAAGAGGATATCTCGGCCAGGTATCCTAAGTATGTCTCCCATACTACACACTAAGGAGTCCCTAAAGTTCACAAGATTGATGTCATTGAAATGACAAGATCATAGCGTAGTACTATGTGGATAAATATCCCACCGTCCCTGACGGTCATCCAGGTTTCCACTCGTAAGTGGGATGCTATCCGGGCCTGACAACGCACACCGTTGGCCAGTTTCCAACGTGTTGGGGATGATCAGTCCCATTGTCTACCCACCGTCCCATACGGTCTTCTGGATATCCACTCGTAAGTGGGGTTCCACTTAGGCCAAGAAAACTCATAGCACATGAACAAGCTCAACTCGATTCGCAAAAGTAACTGGCAT
This sequence comes from Papaver bracteatum, assembly GCA_023529315.1. Classification (NCBI taxonomy): domain Eukaryota; kingdom Viridiplantae; phylum Streptophyta; class Magnoliopsida; order Ranunculales; family Papaveraceae; genus Papaver; species Papaver bracteatum. The sequence continues at coordinate 222,911 of JAJJWX010005378.1, read as the reverse complement.
TGCAGTTACAAACTCTTTCCACGCAAAAGTTGGCCTACTATCCAACTTTATTTCCCTTTGAAGGAAATATAATCGTTTGATGAATCCACTCCGCACAGTCCCTAGTGTTTTATCGGAACTTGCTCTGATACCAACTGTGACGGACCGGAAAATTACGCCTTTGGCACGTTGCCCCGCAGGCCGTAACTTCCCCGATGCGCCATGATGAAACTACGATCCGAGCCTTAAAGCTAGGAAAATGCACGTTCATTTGCCCTTGAAAGCATGCTCGTGGAGCATGATGCAGCTATTTAAGCTTCCACACCGTTCCAACTTACCCTTGTTCCGCAAAGGATTTGTTAAGAAAATAAAAACTTTCTTAATATGGCATAAACTGCCTTTTGAGGCCCTAAACGATGGAATTTGGCTAAATTCTTGTGACCATGTGGATCTATACATCAACATGTCTTGATCTTTGGGCCATTTCCCATCAAAATGGACTCCTCTTGAGCTAAATTACGACACTCGGGTTTTTAGCCTATGTCAAACGCCTTGATATGAAGTATGAGCATCCAAGGAATGGAATGCAACTAGCCTCATCAAGTATGGGCACAATCATCTCTTGCATCAAGCTACCGAGACAGATGATATGAGAGGCCAAAGTGTCGCAATCATTTCTAAATTAGATGATATGAGCGACAACATGCTGGACCGACAATGCTACAACTCATTGAGGCTGCCTACATACCCTTCCATACTCTAAAAGGATCAAGCACAGACCGTAGTTCATCCACGAAGGGACAGAAACTTAAGCCAACTCGTGTGCATGGCTGTGGCCAAGCAATAATGGAAATGGCCTAGTTCGTATAGGCCGTTCCGTTGAAATGCATCTAAGTGATGCATATTTTGCCCGCAATATGGCATAAAGATGCGTAAGCATCAAATGCCCTCTTCGCGAGGCTACGCAACTATAAATGAGCCTTAGGCATCATTTATACTCTTCCGGCTAAGCTATGAAGCTTACTTGGTGCATAGTCCGCATATGCACCATTAACCAACTACGCCTCCCTATATATGTAAAAATGACATTTTTACAACTTAAATTGGGGGACCAAAAATCATTCATCAACCCCCCAGGCCGTGATGGTCGTACCTTACCACCTTGGCAAACCCGATGTCCGGCCATGTTGGCCGTCCGCTACCAACCCGATATCCAGCCATGTTGTCCGAACATGGTCAACGCATTGGCCAAGGGCCAATGTTCCTTTTCCTCCGCAACGAAAGCTTTGGATGACGCTTCATCTCGGGCCATGGCGCACCTTTTAGCATGTGTCATGCTAAAAACACGGGTTGTTAATGAATCCTATTGAGTTTGGTTAAGTCCGAACCTTTGTATCAAGTAAACATACTTCGCGATTGTATTGTCTCGGTCTTGTATCCATAGACGATCACACGAAATGTGAACCAATTAGTTGCATTGTCTCGACTCAGTCCATAGACAATCACTTTTGGAGAAAGGACTTATAGGAAGGAAAAGTTTTAGCTTGAAGTATATTTGGGTACCCTCGCCTTTTCACTATAGACTAGGGATGCACATGGTTCGGTTTTCAGCGGTTATTGGCCAAACTAAAACCAAAACCGAATTACCCGGTTTTCCTATAATGAAAACCAATAAAACCATTTATCCTATTTGGTTCGGTTCGGTTTATAACCTCCTGGTTTTGGTTTTAAACTTGTCGGTTTTGGTTAACCAATAAAGTTAAAGAGAACTTGTTATTTACAGTTTTACACAACTGACAGACAAATTTTTTAAACATGTCATTTTTTCCTAAATCTCAAATACATTAAATGTTCAAACTTCAGATACACATTAACAGAAACACTTAATTGCAAACAAAAAAATATATTTAAACACCAAATGTTTATAACCGGTTGCTCCTTCTTAAGTTGTTGCATCTCTTTAGATGGGCAATCAAATTAGAGGTCCTATTCTTCATAGGATCAGCAGAAAATATTGCGCTACAATGATGACACTTTGCATACTTTGAAGGTGGATTTTCCATATCAAAGTGATCACATATTGCAGCAATGGTTGTACGTGGTGGTGGATTTCCATAGAAGATTGTATTAGTACATGTAAATATACACAAAAGAATGTTGATTATGAACTGCTCAATCAAAATAGTATATAGTCATAAGGAAACACGAAACCGAATGTTCATTACTGAGTGTATTGTAGTCATAGAAAATAAAAAGAAGAAGAAGGGCGTAGAAATGTTACAAATTATTTGGTAAACAAGCATACTACCATTGAAGATTGAACCAAACCCAACTATTCATAGAATCATAATTCAGTATTTCACAAAAAACAACAGACTGATACTGGAATGCCGATTATAGCTTACAATAATACGTACCTCTATCCTTGTTCCTTCTATTCGTTTGAACCACCAGATCTGAATCCTAGCTTTCTGCAAACACAAACAAAATCAGAAAAGAAAAAAAAACATTAAGAAGAAGATCCAAAACAAAAATGCTATAATAACAACGGATACGAGATCAATTTAACTTACACTTTGTGAAACTCAAAGACGAGATTCTAGCACCAGGAGCATCCTCCAAACACATTAACACAAAAACAAGTTAGATATACACAGAGCTAATAAAAACACATAATAAATGAGTAAAAAGTAAGGGTTTAAGGAGTCATACAAAATTTCAACAACTATAAGAGCACGAATCATGTCTTCGCAAAGATAAGAATTATAGACTCATGATTGTAACAAATCATGAGCTACTCTACCAAATCAATATCCCTCCCTTATTATTGTTATTACTAATAACACAAACTTACAGCATAAACAATCATACAATGAAACTAATTATAATTTTTTTTTATCCAGAAATCAGAATCAATAGAAATAACTTTGATATCTTCATTCAAAACACCACAATCCAAATTAGAGACATAGAGCTTGTTACATAGCAACAACATCATACATATCATATATCACTCCAACCTACACTTCCAGCAAAATCATCAATCAAAACACCATAATTCAAATTAGAGCCAGTTACTTCTCCTTCTTATTTTAAGCTTCTTCAAATTTAGTAATTTCTACTCAAATCGATCAATATAAAAATACTTCATCAAAACAAATCTAGAATGAATTTTTTTATAGAGATTTAAAATATAAGATTGAATAAACTTTTGAGTTGTATAGATTTAGATAAAGAAAGGGATATCAGATCTAATAAAGAAAAATCAAAACTTTGAAGAACAAAAGTAAACCACAGAACTGAACCTTAGATCTTATCTTAGAATCGTCGACACCATCTTAGAATCGTCGATACCATCACTTATTCAAAACCCAATGTTCAAAAAATAAGAAAATAAAAAAAGAAAATCACATAAAATCAAATATTAACTTACCGGAGGTGATGATTAAAATTTTGCATGGCCGTTTATGCTTAGTTAGTTGATTCTAGGATGGAGAAGAAAGGAAAAAATAAAGAAAATAAGGAAGTGGTAGACTGGTAGGTTACTAGCTTTAGTCATTTAAAGTGGTGGTGTCACTGGTGCTCGAAGGACAAGGAGGAGGAGAAGAAGAAAAGAACTTGGGAGAGTCATTTAACTCTTACGCTTCTTAGGGTTATGGTAACTCAATCAACGCCTATTATTCACTCAAACCCATATAATCGTCGGTTCATGGTTTTGGTTCGATTTTGTGTAGCCCTACCTATAGTACATTTGTGCATAGAGGCTCCTCGCATCTAGGGATAATCACTTTTTTGAATCTTGGGCCTATAAAAGGAAGCTTTAATGAGGAATTTTTCATAACTTCATGTTCTTCAACTGGTTTTACTCTCTCTTCTTCTTCCTCTTCTAGCCGAGTATTTTTTTCTTTACCTTCAATCTTGTTTGCCAATTTTTGGAACTTAATAATCTTGCGACTTCGGAGGATCAACTTCCTTGTAAGCAAAAGTAATGCTTTTGTTGACGGTATTATTTTTTTTATTTTTGAGTTTGCTTTCTTTCATCATGATAAGCTTGAGTTTGCATGCCTATTGTTGGTGCAAAAATGATCTCCCCAATAATCTTCGAGATGCGAGACAATCGATCCAATCGTTACCGTTGATGAAGTATCTCCAAAGTGTTGATCAAAAAGGGGGGTACTTGCAAAAACACTCCGATGCTAAAATCAGCGGATGTTGTGTACAAGTAGTTATTGTGAAGAGAATAGTATTATGTACCTTTTGTGTTGGGATTTTGCCTCTATTTATAGGCAAAAACAGATGTAGCTTTAGGGTTTCATCAGTTATCCTAATAACTACCCTCATCTGTATAAACCCCAAATACCGACTAGATTCATGATAAACCCTAATGTTTATCATAATCCTATTTTCTTGGATAACTATTATCATGGATACCATTACTACTTAAGATAATTATCCCTTTTCCCATCAGGATTTATCTTAAATAATATTTAACCATTATTCCATGAAATCTATTTACCCATGGATCTTTGGGCTTCACCAATAAGCCAGGTGGCTCCTTTATAAACCGATTCGGACTTCCATAATAAGCCCTATGGATCTTCACAATAACACTCTGGTTTCCACAATAAACCAAATCTAGGCTCCCATAATGAGCCATGAGGGTTTCCAAAATAAACCATCCGGTTTCCTTGATAAACCGACCGATTTCCACGATAAACCAAATTAAAGCTTCTATTATAAGCCACGTGTGACCCGCACGTACACCATTTGGTTGGGGTACGAACATCTCCCCCTTATTAGCCCTCGACTTGTTCGAAAGGTTAAGAACAATTGAAGCCATATGCAAAGCCTGATGCGCTCCAGATTAATCACAAACCCAAAATGGTTGTGGGCCTCCGCTGTCCACTGGATCTTTAAATCCTTCGTACTCACATCCCAGACCACCTGTTTCCGTCTCAAAAAGAACACTTCCTCTTCAAGTCTTTCTCCTTTTTCTCTTATTTGAACTCGACACTCCTTTAATAAGTGTCAACTTTCTAGATGAAAACATTGCCTTATCTTTGTAGCGTTGGACTCATATTTCGGCTCCACTTCTGACCGAAGATCAAACGATATCATCCCATCGACGACCATTGTTAACATGGAGAATATCACTCCACATAGGACTAGTGAGTTTGAATATCTTTGGAACTCTAGGAACGCTTGTTTCCTGTCAATCTCTAGCCTGTATATCTCAAGAAATTTTGTTTCAATATCCCTACACCGCGTGCCTGTATCTAGCTGAAACCAATTTCCGTACAAACCAAGAGTTTCTTCTGGAATTCGTCATGTATCCCTATCTTCCAGTATAAATAGGATTAACATCATCGTGGAAGAACTCTTGCATTCATCTTCCTTATGTACTCGCTCCCTCGGGTAAGTGTGGCTTCGTCTTTCTTATAACTTCCCTTTTATTTTCTTGTTGTTTTGCTCCACTAGCATGGTGCATCGATACTATATCTAACCTCTTATTTGGTGATTACTTCCTTACCTAGCATCGCAGATTGACTTTTGACCGCCTCTTGACTCTTCCGTCTCCATCGTGATGCCTGCAGCCTTCAATAGTTCAACGCCTTGTTCCCTTTATCCTTGCAGTATGACATCTCCGAGACGATCAACCAATCGCAAGGAAAATTCGACATTCGCCGGTCCTTCTCCTAAGAAAGCTAAAACTCTAGGAGATGGTCACAGATGATACGTCTCCAAATGTCCCTCAGCTGTTAGGGATTGGCCCCTCAACTTCCACGGAGCTGCCAAGGTGTATATGGCTCCTAAGCCTAATGTTGGCACTGGCCTTTGAGATGTAGGAAGCAAAGAACCTCTCTATGTGGCCATAAGCGACGATGAGCTTGGGAGTATCAACCGTGCCTAGGGGTGCACAAAATGTCCGACCCGACCGCTGACCAGCCCAACCCGACTGTTAAAAAACCGCACCAAACTGAAACCATATATGTAACGGCCCTAGACGGTAGCTGTGTTGTAAAACTGACGTTGATACGGTGTTATGCAGCTCTACAGTTATACCGACCGATCTCGCTGAAAACCGACCGATCATATAAATAAATGGTTAAGCAAACCCTAATATCCACTTATAAATAGTAGCCTAACATAATACTGTAGCCCCCACCTTCTCTTTCCATTTTCTTTATTCTTTCTTCCCATTTTCTTCGTTACAATCTAGGGTTGCAGAAGAGGAGGCATCTGCATTTTCATCTCGTGTTTGACCTTATTCTATCTATTTTACTAACTACAAAATTTCTCCTACATCACCACAATCATCTCCAAGTATTGATTTTGGTTGTTAATCAAATGGATTCTTCAGCTTCAGGTAAGGGATACAAGCTTATTGATTGATTTCCATGTACTGTGATTAATGATTTATTGGTTGATTAATTGATTGAGGTACTGTTATTGATTGGGTTTAGTTTGATTTCTATTTTCTGATTGATTGAGGTACTCTTATTAATGTGGTTTATTCGATTGATTTTCATTAATTGAGGTACTTTTATTAGTGGGGTTTAGTTCGATTTCGATTTATTTTGTATGATTTTGAGTTTTGATTCATTCGAATGATGTTGATTTTACTCTGTAATCGTTTTTTTTTTTGGCCTATTGTTGGTGGTGATACATAGAGAATAGAATTGATCATATGTTTGTTTACAAGTATATTACTGTGATTCTTTATTTTATTTGTTTGTTCCTATTAGCATGATGTGAGTAAATCAATTATGAGTTTATTATCCAGGATGGTCAATCTTATAGAATATGTTTATCCTTATTATATGAAGGGTGAAATTCCATTGTTCTTGAATCACGGAGGATTGATCATGCAACTGACAAACTTTATGAATTATATGAAGTCTTGTACTATATTATTATTATAGTGCTTTGTTTGATTATTTGGTGGACATTTGTCATTTGAGCTCAATCACTTTGTGTTTATAGTGTTACATAATTATGCATAATGCATGTACTGTACTGCATTTACTAAGGACAAGATGAGAATAATAAAGTACACAAGTATTATAAGGACTTCTAGTACATGTTCTCGTGAATCAGTTTTGATTTATAAGGAATGGATGTAATTATGTCAATGAACTCTTTGTGTTTACTGTTTTTATGTACTCATGTTGTTTCATGCTCTATTTTGTGCTTTACTTATTTTAAGTTTTGAACTGCATTTACGGATTTTCTAATTACAAATTTATAATTATTTCTTTCAGTTGTAACTATGGATGTTGATCAATCAATCCCTGCATCAACCCTTGCTTCAATTGTGGTATGTATACAATCACTTATTCTGAACTTCATTCTTCAATTTATCTTCATAATCCTATTGTGTACTTATAGTTGAGTTATTGCCAGTAGATTAATGAGATTTTGTGTTGAATCAGCTTTCAGTACTGGGAAGCGTGTCCTTGATCCATTTCGTAGATCTTTATCTCCTAGGACAGTTAAGGCCCTGATTCTAACACAGAATTGGTTGCGCACATCCATGGATATTGATGTATCTAGCTTTGCAGTTGATAATGCTGAAGAGATTGAAACAGGTATTTATATCTTTTTTGTGTTTGCGTTAATTATAACTTTTTGTTTTGATTTTTAATCTAATTTGAGTCCACTTTTTCTTGTAGATGTCCTAGGTCCTATGATTTCATATGGAGAAGATTGATAAATGGAGCTAATGAAAGCTAATGGTGTTCGTTGAATGGTATGTTGCCGATGTTTATGAATATTATTCGAGTGTTTGAGTCTGAGTGATTATGTTTGAAATCATCTACATATAACACAACTATAGAAGTATAGTATTACTCCTTGAACTATAATTTGAGAACAGGTTGAACTCAAAGAGCTATCATGAGAGTTCAACTTGTCAGTCATCACATTATCCAATGATTGGATCTGTTTTCAACTTGTTGAAGAACTTTGAGTCTGGTGATGATTATCACTAGTGGTTGAGTCCGAGTGATTGTGTTTGAAAACAGGTTTGGATACCGTCATATAGTATTACACATATATGATATCCATTGTGGTGTCCTGATATTAATTGAAAACATCTGTGATAATACATCCTTCATATCGTCATATTTTAACGGATAGAGAGTTCATTTTATTCGAATGCATTCTTATATGTTTTTCCTCTTGTTCTTTGTTGCAGGTGCTGAAGAACCTCGGTAATAAGCATCTTATTGGAGTTCTCACTTACACGTTAGTTGAAGAATACTTGGACTTTTCTCTCATACATAATTTGAAGAATAATACCTTAGTCTGCTATCATTCATTCATTCTTTATTCATTAATTTTTTTCTTATAGAAGTATAAAAACAGTTGAAGAATCCAGTTTGCTTTCTCACTAGAGATTATTATCACTTTTGTTAGATTTTTTTTCGGTTTGCTTAAAGATTATTATCAGTTATCTTATTGAATTAATTAGTATTATTTGCAAATTTCCTTTTACCGAGAGTAAACTCTATTGTTCATACATATACTACTGCAGACTGCAGTTCTGCTTACACAGGTTATGGGTTTTTCAGTGTAAAACTAGAAAATTAGGATCGGATCGGTCTGGGGATTCAGTAAACCCGAGTCAACTCGACCTGGTTTACATGTAATCGGTAAAACCGATACCGAACCGTACCGATCCGATATTAAATCGGACGGTTCATAACCGACCCGACCTAAAAGTTCAATACGAATTGGTGCAGCTTAAAAAAAACCCGACCTGTACGGTTCTATGGTCGGAAGGGATGAAAACCGATCCGAACCGACCGTTGTGCACCCCTAATCGTGCCATCGATCCTTGTTCATCGCCAGAGTATAACCCTGCTACTCTTCCCTCAAAATCTCCAGCCAAAACTCATCTTCCATTTGAGGACGATGCGTTCAATCCCGGCTTGTACAAGTCCACAGGCTCCGCGGTGACTATTGGCGATTCTGCCATTCAGAACCCAACTGTAGCGCGTGGTATTATGCTCTCTGGCATGCTGAGGCCTTTAATTTCCCGACTCAACGCTCTTGTGTCTGCAAATAATGAACGTACAACAACCTCTGGTGTACAGGACATTCATACATTTTCTTTCATAATAAGCCATTGGTTTCTACAATAAACCGAACTAGGCTTCTATAATTAGCCATCTGGGTTTCCACAATAAACCCACTAGTTTCTACAATTAACCAAATTGGGCTTCCATAATAAGCCATGTGTTGGTTTCTTTAATAAACCATCGGGCTTCCTTAGTAAGGCCGGTTGGGCTTTCTCAATAAGCCAGACTTGGCTTCTTTAATAAACCACCGGGCTTCCTCAATAAGTCCGGTTAGGCTTCCTCAATAAGCCAGACTTGGTTTCTTTAATAAACCACCGGGCTTCCTCAATAAGTCCGGTTAGGATTCCTCAATAAGCCAGACTTGGTTTCTTTAATAAACCATATGAGTTTCTTTAATATTTTTCCTTTGCTCCTTTCGCTCCATTTTAGCTTCAGCTTAATTATGTTGAAACACCTTATTTTCGTCTTTCTCTTTATTAGAAAGTCATCGCAACAATTTCCTTTATAATCAATTACTTTGTCTGTCTTTCTCTTTATTAGAAAGACATTGAAACTATTTCCTTTAATAACCAAAATACTTTTACTTTGTCTCCTCTTTTATAGAAAGACATTGTTCTCATCTGTGATTATAAATTCGATTTATAATGTAACAACTAGTAAGGACTTACCTCCCCGGGCGTTCGTTGCTTCCATCTTAGTCGCCCCCAATAATTCCAATGATATTGTAAAGGATGCGTCCTATTGTTTGACTTCCTTTATCATGTTGGTTTTGATTGCATGCTAGGCGTCACTTTAGCCACCCCCAATATCTGTAGTGATATTTCTAAATAGAAAAGACGCCCCATGTGAAGCAGGTAATAGATCTACTATATCCGATCCTCACTTGCTAGATGGATCTGGGCTTATGGTATCTTTTCTGTTTCCATCTTATTTCTGGGTTAATCGTGTACCTAAGAAACTTCCCAAACGTGAGTTCGAAAGATCATTTCGCAGGGTTTAGCTTCATTCCAAATTGTCGAAGTCGATCAAAGGTTCTTTTCAGGTCCATAAGGTGAGATTCCTTCTTTTTGGACTTGACCACCATATCGTCGATGTAAATTTCCATGGTTTTCCCAATCATATGTTTGAACATTTCATCCACAAGATGCTAATAAGTCTCCCCTTGATTTTCCCGTTTTTCTTTGGAACTGCTACAATATTTGCTAACCACTTCAGATATCTAACAGGTTTTATGATCCTGGCCTCTAGCATCATGTCAATCTCCTCAGCTACCTTTGCCTTCCGTTCTGGAGTCATCTTTCGTGGCTTTTTCCTTACTGGTTTAAATCCTTCACTGATATTCAACCGATGGCATGCGATGCCAGGATCAATACCTGGCATGTCTCAGAGTCTCCAAGCGAATACATCTCTATCATTCTTCAATAGGGTAATCAAGCTTTCACTTTCGCCTAATGGTAATTCTGCTCCGATAAACGTTGTTTGCTCCTTTTGATCCCCAATTTGTACTTTTACCAACTCCTCAATATTTGGCGTTTGTCATGGTGGTCCGACGTCCGTGTACCGGTGATCCCTTCTAGCTAATAACAAACACCTTCTAGAAAGGCTTGGATCAAGGTTAACGGTCGTGGCGTGTAAACTGACGCCTCTTTGTGTTTGTTGAGCAGAGAAGTATATATAATTGTGTGAACTAAATGACCGTTGATGATGTGGACAATGTTTATGCACCCAAACTAATGCTTTTTTTTGAAAAGACGAGAGATTATATTGAAAGAAGAAGGATATACAAAAAGTAGTTCTACCAGATGTAGAAAGAACTGAAAAAACGGAAAAAAAATGTAAACTGAAACCTAAAAAAAACAAGAGAATCAAAAAAAGAGAGCTTCCCAGTTGTTTATAACCGAGTTTGCCATGTTCAAGTGAATTGTTTTCCCCGCTGCACTAGCCCACGCCAGAACCAGAGACTTCACCTCAATACACAAATCTAAATCCGTTTTGAAGTTATGATTCCTCTCAAAGATTCGACCATTACGTTCGGTCCAAATTGAAAGAATTACGGCTGCCGGGATGAGACTCCAAAAGTAGTTTCCTGAGCTTGAGAAGTGTCCGTGATTCCAGCCCAAAGAAAGCATCCTCATGCTCATTGGAATTACCCATGACCAGCAGCTGCTTGGAATGACCGAACTCCAGATTTTGTGCGCTATTTTACAGTGAAGGAAAATGTGATCTTGAGATTCCGTGTCATCTCCACATAGAACACAAGAATTGTAGATATCGATACCTTTGTTCTGCATGGTATCAATGGTATTAAGCTTCTCATGTAGTAAACACCAAACAAGGATGTTAACTTTTGGAGGGACCGAATTGTTCCAAACAAAATCATGTGGAAAGTTGTCGACACCACTGTCTGAAACCAACTTAGAATATAGAGATTTAACGTTGAATAGACCAGAACTATTCAAGGACCATCTTCTAGTATCCGGGAGTCCGTCCAGAGTAGGAGGATAACTACCAATTACCAACAAAAAATTATCAAACATGTTTGTTTCCAAGCCATTGAGATTTCTTTTGAAGTTAAATTGCCAGTTTCCGTTGGAAGATACCATGTCTGCGATCTTTGCAGCTTTAAAAGTTGATAATTTGTAGATTGAGGGGAAAGCAGTGGCCAGAGAAGTATTTCCCCTCCAAATATCATTCCAAAAGGAAATTCCACTACCCGAGTGAATGATTAAAGTAAAATTTGAGCTCACCAGATGTGCGAGTTGCAGATATTTTTCCAAAGGACACCCCATGAGGAGATTTAACCGAGTCAGAACCCAAGCAGAGAAGGAGTCGCCATGTTTATCCGCAATAATTTTGTACCATAATCTGTTTTTTTCTTGACCAAATCTCCAACACCATTTGGCAAGCATAGACAAGTTCATCATCTTCAAGTTGCAAACACCCAAACCACCTTTGTATTTATCAGCACAAACTAACTCTCAATTAACAAGGTGTGAAATTCTTGATCCAGTATTATATTCCCAAAGGAAATTGCGCATCTTTTTCTCAAGCATTTTAATTACCGACGCTGGAGCTTTAAAAAGAGAGAAATAGTAGATAGGTAATGAACTTAAGATGCATTTTAGAAGAGCAAGTTTTCCACCTCTAGATAGAGAGATTTGATTCCAAGGGGACAGCCTCTCGTCAAACTTCTCAATAATAGGATTCCATATCTGCTTAGAATTTTCCTTAGCCCCAAGAGGCATTCCAAGGTATATGAAAGGGAGTTTATCAGTAGTGCAACCAAATTCAGAAGCCCAAATAGATATTTCCGGTACATCTCCAATAGCTATAAGCCTCTTCTTAGAAGTGTTAACCTTTAGACCAGCAATGTACTCAAAACACTTCATAGCTGAGAATAAATTGTGCAATTCCTCTTTGTTGTGATCAATGAAGAAAATAGTATCGTCAGCGTAGTGCAAGTGATTTATGATAATACCTGATTGTGTCGCAGAAAAACCCCTGAAGAGACTTAGATTAGCAGCCCTATCCATGTATCTAGAAAAACCCTCCATTGCAATATTGAATAATAGGGGAGAGACCGGACAACCTTGTCTTACACCCCTAGAACTCTTGAAATATCCGAAAGAAGACCCATTTATTAACACAGAGAATGTTGCCGTCGAGTAACAAAACCTTAGCCACTTGCAAATTTTCCTGCCAAAACCCATTTGTTTGAGAACATATTCAAGGTATTTCCAATTAATTCTATCGAAAGCCTTTTCCAAGTCTATCTTGCAGATGATACCAAATTACAGATTTTAGTCTTGAATCGACAAGTTCATTTGCAATCAAAGTTCCGTCTATAATTTGCCTTCCTTCAATGTACGCACATTGCACCGAAGATATAAGCTTGTCCATAACCAGTTTAAGCCTAGAAGCTAAAACTTTGGAAATGATCTTATAGACGCTTGTTAAAAGACTTATTGGCCTGCAATCCTTTATGGTCTCAATGTAATCCTTCTTTGGCACCAAAGTGATGAAAGTAGAATTATGCTTGGGATCAACTTGACCTGTAGAACAAAACTCATTCACCGTGCTCATTATATCATTTTTAAGAAAACTCCACCATTTACTAAAAAATATAATTGGATAACCATCTGGACCCGGAGCTTTATCATTACCCAGCTCTTGAATAGCAAGAATTACCTGTTCCTCCGTAAAGTTTGCTTCTAAGAATTCACCTTCCTGTGTATTTATTTTATCAAATTCCAAGTTTTCGAGTTCTGGACGAATTACCTCTTCTTCTGTGAATAAATTGCTGTAGTAATCCACAATATGTTACTGGAGAGTACGCTTGTCATCGATCAACTCTCCATGTATGTAAAGTTGTCTGATTCTGTTATGCCTCCTCCTAGCCATTGCCTTACTCATGAAAAAAGAGGTGTTTCTGTCACCTTCTTGAAGCCACTGTGTTTTGGATTTAATATTCCAAGATATTTCTTCCATTCGGGTTGTCGTCTCAAATTCACTTTTTAAAGATAGCATGTTTCTGACCTCATCTTCAGATAAATTTCCTTCTTCATTCATGAAGTCGATTAACTGGATTTCTGATAGTATCTCATTTAGTCTTGTATTTGTGTGTCTGAAAACTTCCCTGTTCCAAATCTTTAACTTTTCCTTGAGGCCTTTTAATTTCAGCCAAAGTACCGTACTAGGAGGACCTGCAAAATCAAAAGAAATCCAGCACTCTTCTAGAAATTGTAAAAAACCATTTTCTAAAAACCACATTGCTTCAAACCTAAAAGGACTAGGTCCCCAACTAGTATCTGAGATATCAAGAAGGATGGGAATGTGGTCTGAAGTAGGTCTGGCTTTGGCAAGTTGAGAAATGAATGGGAAGTGTGTTTCAAAAGATGGTGAAATGAGGAATCTATCAAGTCTACACATCACCGGATTTGCTTGGCCATTGGACCAAGTATATCTAGCACCCTTTAGTGGCAGATTATGCAGATCAATAAACTTATTAAATTGTGTCATGCTCCTTGTGATCTTGGAGAAGTTCTTCTTCTCATCACAGTTCTTGATTGTGTTGAAGTCCCCCCCTATGCACCAAGGTAGATCCCATAATCTACAAGCCGTATCTAGCTCAACCCAGAAATCTTTTCTTTCAAGTTGCTTATTTGGTCCATAAACGTTTGTCAGCATCCATTTGAAGTTGTCTGTCTTATTAGTGCAAGAGATAGATAAAGTGTAATCTCCCACCAAAGAGTCATTGACCTCCACAAAGTCTTTGTCCCATAAAATTAGCATTCCTCCTGAGCTTCCCACAGATTGCTGGAAAGTCCATCCGACATTTTTGTAACCACAGATTTGTTTGATGTCATACGCCGTGCATTGCATCATTTTTGTTTCTTGCAACATAATGATAGGAGCTCTGACTAACTGAATCATTTTGTGAACTACAGTTCTTCTGATGGTAGAGTTTAACCCTCTCACATTCCAATCTAGAATTGAGAGACTCATTGGAAACAATATTGGCCCCTAGTTTTAGCTATACTTTTTGTAGTAGTAGGGGAACCAATATCATGCTGATTGATTCCCAGCCTCTTCCATTCCGTCTTCAGCTTCTTCGGTATAACTGATTGTGATTTAGTTATCTCTTTGCAATCTGAGGATACATCCTCAACTATTTCACCCCGTCGAGGCTCAAAACCGGGGGAACTGATTGGGAGAAGATGTATCGGGACTCCCATCATCTATAGTCACCATGAAAGAATTTTCTAGACCCAACATCGGTGGGTTTCTTTCCTTCAGTTCATGTGTAGCTATATCTTCTACCCCTTCTATTCGAATGGTAGATTGCACTGCAAAGTATTCTTCAAGAAGTAATTTCGTAGGTAGAATTGGTACCGGCTTCAAAATTGGCCCAGAGGTAGATACAGCAGTTAGAAGGAACTTTCGAGAATGGTTTGGCATTGTGTTGAAACTTATCCCCAAGTGTACGCCTAAATTAAATAGACGTGTTACTTCCTTAACTATCCAGTTCGGTATAATGAAACGATGTGGTTGATTGAAATCGATAAATTTGGATACAAATTTGATCACAGTTGTTTGTTTAGGATTTAGCACTTTTTTGATAGCTTGGGAACAAGATGGTCTAGATATGATGGATGTGGTTTTAGGCAATTCACTGTAGAGAAAAAATGTTTTGGGGTTCAGTACATTTGGTGATGTGAATACAGTATGATCATAACATGAAGACGCTGCACGTACGATCTGAAGAATCCGTGTGTTCAATTTGGTTTATGTGGGAATTGAGATGGGTGTTGTTACCGTGTTTTGAGGAATTTTGAATATTTGAGAGTGGTTGGATGTTTGAAATTATTCCCGTACATGGTGGTGGATGAGTAAGAACCGGCATTGGGGAATCGAGAGAATATGGCTTTATTGGTGTTGATGGGCTAGGTGATGAAATGAGGTTTTCTGTGAAGATTGGTGATGGTTGGCTAGGGGATGAAATGTGGTTTTGTGTGAAGGATTGGAGTGTCGATTCCGGCAATATCGAATTACAAGTTTGAATTACAGGTTCTGGCAAAGTTACAGTCTCTTGGAAGGTTTCAGGGATTGATAATTTAAAAGCTACCTTCTTGTATGCCTCGTCAACCTCCATGTCAGCAGTAGGATCCTCCTTTGCAGCCACGTCAGTTTCATCCAAAACAGTTGGTGTTCCGACTGTAATTTTCGAAAATTGATTTAAGAAGTCCGTGTACTTTACCTGCTGCCAGACTTGTCGTACGGGGTTGTACCTTGTTATTTTCTTGTTCCTTCTCCTCCGTCTATTTTTTCTAGTCTTGCGAAGTACCCTATCTTCCTTAACAACCCATGAATTCGTTGAAAAAAATTTAGGTGCTGTATAATTCGCAAAAGAATCTTTCAAATCTTTATTAAAGGTAGATGATAAAGGGCCGGCAAAATTATTGCATCCAACAGCCTCATAATCATTATTGTTAAGATACTTTCTTTTTTTGAAAGTTTCCAACGAATCTTGTATGGCTGATATCGAATTCAAATCTGGATCCTTATACACCGGAGGAGTGATAAGGTAACCACAGTTAACCGATGGAGACCTTGCCGTAACTTTGATGTGAGCCATGAACAATTGTTTGCCGGAGAAGATCTTGATAACTCTCGGTATTGAATTAATTCCGTTTACATTCCTAATTTTCATACGCATAGCCCGTAAGTTAGTGAGTTTTAGGGTCGCTGGATCAATGAAAAGCAGTTCCCCACAGATTTCGCCAATAGCATGAATCAATTTTAAGGACCAGAACTGAAAAGGAACGCCCAAAATTTCGATGTTGAACTCATATTGGTGAAAAACCGTTGAACTCCAAATCTGTTGATGCCATCGAAACACAGAGTAGGTTGTTTTGTTTACAGTGAATTTGAATTCCAAGTTTGCCTGGGAGAAATCATCGTCCACATGAAAGATTGCCTGTGTGGAGTTGATGGGAAACAATTCAAAAGCCTTTTGAATCTGTAACTCCGTACATAGCAATTTACCCAGAAATGGCCATGACCTGACTCTGGTGGGTGAAGAAATAATGAAAGTATTGTTCCAACCACCTATATTTTTTTGATCGTGATCCAAATTTAGAAACTTTCCATATTTTGAATTCTTGATGTTGATCGAACAGGGTGCAGCATACCTATCACACACGAATGGAGATTTGAAAGTGGGTTGTATTTTTGTGGGACTTATTTTTTTGTTTAGAGAAAACAGGGATTGAGCATAGGAAGTATCAGGTTTAGTGTAGGATCCCTGTCCGGTATGATTTATAGATTGATTGATGAACTGTGGTTTAGGTTTTGATAATGAAGCAGAGAAATTGATGATGGATTCCATTGCAGAAGCCATTTGAAACCATCCTTCAAATCTTAATCCAGATGGAACATAAAACGAAATCGGGTAAGCTTTGGGGTTTGGTCTAGAAAGAATGATGTGAAGATAGAATCCGTTTTCATTATGGTGTTTAGTTGCAGAGAACCATTTTTGGTTATCTTCTTGCTTCCATACCATCTTTCCCAGATCTCCATTCTTTGCTGCTTCATGAAACATTTTTTGCAAATCAATAGCAAGACTGAAAGTGAAAGTTCCATTTAGTTTTCCTTGAGAATGGAATTCCGTAATGGTAATGTTTGAATTTGGTATGGTAGAACTACAGGTTATCTTGAAAAACTTACGATCGATGGTGATAAAACGTTGCTCGGAAGTCATAGTTGGATCTACTAATGTTCTGAATCTAAGGGGTCTAAGGGCTCTAAAGGGTCTTTGGGATCTAAGCACTTACAGGGATGAAAATCGCTAAGGTTTGGAGAATAGAGCTGGAGAGAGGTGGAAAGAGAATAACATCGCTGAACACCCAAACTAATGCTCATCAATCACCATATACTTCAAAGCATCACCAACGTACTTTAATCTCCTTAATATAATAGTGCAAGCACCAAATGCGTGGGCATGTGGTGTCTACTTGATTTCACTTTAACTGATTAATCTCCCACATGTTAGCCTTCATTACTCGGGAGTGCTCGTGGTCATGAAGTCCTACACCTGCTGTATTAATCCAAGAGAAAAATACAACGCCATTGTGAGACGTACACTGCTGATTCCAACGCACAGTTAGCACGTCACTATTATTAACGCGTCAATTTATCTTGGAGGAAAAAGTATCCGCCGACAATCGCAAGTACCAGTTGCATCGGGTTGAACTCCTTTCTTATTTTTCCTTGTACATTACCAACAACCAAGCAAATGGGCTTGGCAGGACATGCATTATGTTTCCGATCAAAGGCCCACGTGATATTCTTCTTTTCCTTTGCTGACATTTTCCAGTAAGACTCCTTTGTGCCTTGACTCTCCTGGAATCTTCTTGGTTTAACACCTATCGTCTTGACTCGATCCGATTGTATCACCGACGGTATCTTTCGTATATCTCTTCAAACAACTTCTTCTATTATTAGCTTTCTCCGATATGCACAATTAGCCGCCCACTTCACGATGATTCCAATTATCTTCGTCAGTGATGGAGATATGGAGTGTAACTCTCGGATTATAGACCTCCATTAATTAGCTCAAACCTGCCACTCGAATGAACTATCCACTCAACGTGGATCAGTTAGGGTGCTTGCTTAACGGGAAGGTGTCTCCATTACAAATGATGATTCTGCAGTATACTTTATATATAGCATATACTTCTGTAGCTCGTGGTCTAATCGACAGTGCCATGCTGCCAATCGACGTACACATCCGCCAACTCATCTGAGAAAAACAATAATAAATGCTTGCCTGCTAAGCTTGTTTGGATGTCCAGCTGAAGATTCTCCATGGTATCGGGATATCCTGGTGATGGTTGGAGGTGGTGATCTATTTATCAACAAATAGTTTACCCTTGGAGCTGTTCCTTCAGATCGTGAACGGGAGGCTGACGCTATTGACGACTCCGACGCCGATCTACCGTCTCTCTCGTCGTGGTTTTGAACGACAACGCTTCTCAAGGTACGATTATTAGCTTGCTGATTCGACTGATGTCGAGTTGGTACGTCCGTACCCATCCCAAGTCGATCTGCACCTGATGACTCAATTCGTTTCTTCCTTTTGTTTTACAACTTTGGCAGAACTTCCTGTGACGCTGTTGGATCTTCCCACAACTTCTTCGAAAAAGTTCAGAATACTTCAGCGACTATTAGGTGTTGTGAAGCTTTTACAACTTCCTTGTACACTGTTGGATCGTACTACAACTTTCACTAAAGTTGCGAACAATGGTTGCAAACAAGAGTTGCGAACTGAATGTGATTAGAACCTCCAAAATAGTTACGATCAGATTTTTCCAAACGTCCTTGAAACCCTAGTTTTTTTTATAAAGAAAAATCTACTTTCTTGATTTTAGGGGGCACGATCTTTCTTGTATCGTCCCCTTAGTCGGCGCCAAAAGATGTTGGTGCAAAAATGATCTCCCTAACAATCTTCGAGATGCGAGACAATCGATCCAATCGTTACCGTTGATGAAGTATCTCCAAAGTGTTGATCAAAAAGGGGGTACCTGTAAAAACACTCCGATGCTAAAATCAGCGGATGTTGTGTGCAAGTAGTTATTGTGAAGAGAATAGTATTATGTACCTTTTGTGTTGGGATTTTTCCTCTATTTATAGGCAAAAACAGATATAGCTTTAAGGTTTCATCAGTTATCCTAATAACTACCCTCATCTGTATAAACCCCAAATACCGACTAGATTCATGATAAACCCTAATGTTTATCATAATCCTATTTTCTTGGATAACTATTATCATGGATACCATTACTACTTAGGGAAAATTAGGCTAAGGCCCAACCCATGGATAACCCATAATATGAGACCCTTAATTAAAATAAATTTAAATCTAGGCCCCAAATTATTAAAAGACCTTGATACCCTTATGCATATGGTCAAGCCCATAATTAAATAAAATTTAAATTTAGGCCCCAAATTATTAAAATATTATGTGATGATGTTCCAACCACCTCCGACCACCACATCCACCGGCAAACACCTCCGACCACCACCGCCGGAAACCACCTCCGACCACCACCACCGGCAACCACCTCCGACCACCACCGTCGACAACCACCTCCGACCACCACCGCCGACAACCACCTCCGACCACCACCGCCGACAACCACCTCCGACGACCACCACCGGCAACCACCTCCAATCACCAGCAGCCACCGCCAACCACTGC
The DNA here is from genome assembly GCA_023529315.1 of Papaver bracteatum. Classification (NCBI taxonomy): domain Eukaryota; kingdom Viridiplantae; phylum Streptophyta; class Magnoliopsida; order Ranunculales; family Papaveraceae; genus Papaver; species Papaver bracteatum. Next base: position 203,090 of record JAJJWX010005378.1, on the reverse strand, counting down.
CGGCAACCACCACAGCCACCGACCACCACCAACCACCACCGCCGATAACCACCACCGTCGACCCACCACCGCTCACCACCACCTCCGACCACATTGATATTTCAAGTGTAACTGGAAGTTGCACATGTATAAAAATTACACATTCATGTTGTGTATTCAATAATGTGTAACTTAAAGTTACACATCCATATGACATGTGTAATAAGAAGTTACACATCCATATGACAAGTGTATCCACAAGTTACACATGCATATGGCATGTGTAGTCAACAGTTACACAACAGAAGAAAAAAAATATACAAAAAATACATCTATTGCATTAATATTAATTTACAATAATAACTCTGTTTACCAGCTATAGTAATCGGTTGTTATTGAACACAATAAATGAGTTAAAACACTAGAAATAAGCCACTGAAACCTATACTAGAAGTTTTGCCTTTCTTTCTTGTCTTCCTCATTCCAAAATGCTTGCATATCTGCAACGAAATAAACATCCATGGATTAGGTTGGATGAATAAAAAGCAAAAAAAACTAATATTATAGGAGAATTGTAAGGCAAAATTATAGAACAAAGATCACAGAAAAGACACATGATAACCCATCTTAACATGTGTAACTCCAAGTTACACATGCATATGACTTGGATACCTAGCATATGGAATTTTTTGGTTGCAAGTTTGTTCATTTTAGCATGTGTAACTAGGAGTTACACATGCATCTGTCTAGTGTAAAGAGGAGTTACACTTGCATATAATATGTGTAACTGAGAGTTACAGATGCACCTGACTTTTGTAACTAAGAGTTACGCATCCATAAAAGCTTGTGTAACTGGCGTGTGTAATTTTTTGGTTACAAGGTTTGTTCATAATTGGCATGTGTAACTATAAGATACTCTACTACATGTAATCAGGAGTTACACATGCATATATCATGTGTAAGTCGTAGTTACTTATGTCATAGGGATGTGTAATCGGCAGTTACACATGCATATGGCATGTGTAAGCTGCAGTTACACATCAGTATTGTGGCTTGTATACTGGCATGAACAAGTATTCATCTATCATTCAAAAAAACTGAGGTCATAAACAATTCATTTAAAACTGGAAATACTAGATTATATACCTAAATTGTAGCTCATACTCAGCTGGATCACCATCCTTATCTCCTCCAAATGCTCCATATGACTCCCACTACAGCTCTGCTATCCCAGCATAACAAGCGTAGAAAAAAGTTAGTCCTCAATACATTTGTTTTCTACCAAACTCTTAATCAGGATGTGTAAGTAAAAGTTACACATGCTAATTAGATGTGTAACTAAAAGTTGCACATCTAATTAGCATGTGTAACTTTTACTTACACATCCAAAAAAGGTCAGATAACTTACAACAAATAGACATTTCTCTTCCTAATCCCTTTTACAAATAGACATTTCCCCTAATTAATAGGTTTTGTACTACCAAAGTTAGCAATAAAGTGATGATTTTTTAGTATAGAAACTGTTGATAGCTGCAGCAACACATTTACAAAAAAATATATCCTAATATGAACCAAATAAAAATCTAAGAGAGAATCACAACAAAAGAATATTTTTTCCTAAGGAACTCTTTTTAATTTCCTAAAGATACTAAAATATTTTTTCCCTTTGTAAGCACAATGCAGATTACCTTTTTTGCAAACATAACATCACTAATTGATTGAGGACATAGAGGATCATTAATAAGTCTAATCAGTTCACTCGCTTTTGCTCTGAAAAACAGAAGGTGGAAATGAGGGTCAATCAATTTTACTCAGCTTATAATATATCAAAATGTACAACTAGAAACCTTTTAGCAAACAGGTTTCTGCTTTGGAGAACGTCTAGCGCAAAATATATTGATTCTATTGAGACAATAGTTTAAAAATAATAATGATTATAAGAAAAGAAAAAGAAACCACCCACCTGACACTGTCTCTATTCCCAAATATTTGCTTTATCCGCCGACCAATTTGCAATTCATGACTACGAAAATCCTGTCCAAACATGAGGATTATTATGCTTGCATGACTACGAAAATCCTGTAACTATCAGCATCCCTAACTAAAATACATGTCACGATATTGAGGACTATTATGCTTGCATGTGCGCCAAATCAAATTATATCGGATACAACTTTCACCATCACATAGCTATGAACGGACGAGTAAAGCACAATGAACAACTATCGATTAGATACATGTTTGATATCATACAATCGTTCACATATTATATGCACATTTTAGAATGAAAAGAATGCAACCTTAATGGAAAGAATGCAACATTTTCAAAAAGTAACAACCATTACTATATGTAAGTAAAATCTATGTAACCAAAAGTTACACATTCAATAAGTATGTGTAAGTAAAAGTTACACATCTAATTAGCATGTGTAACTAGAAGTTACACATCTAATTAGCATGTGTAACTAGAAGTTACACATCCACTTAGCTTGTGTAACTGGAAGGTAAACAACAATTATCCTTTTAAGTCCTTGAACTAGAACCATAATACATTACCCTACAGAATTTACAAAACTGTGACAAAACTCATCAAATTGCAAATGAACAATCATCCAACTATTATCATTGAATGCAATAGCTTTCCGAGGTTCTCCATGTTTGGAATAAAAGCTGAAACAACAATGAACCGAACATGAGCCAGAGCACTTGATTCCATTTCGAGGATGTGAGTAAGCATTTTAAGAGAAGTGAAAAATGCTAACTCAACTAAAGTAGTCAAGTAGAGGAGCAGTATTAACTAGGGAATAAGGGTACTCGGTCATGAGGCCTGCCAGAGATCAGTCTCATGAGTGCCAAGTGATATAAAAAAGGAAGACCAACAAAGATATTTTATTATATATCAAAAGAGAATAAAATTATGCGTAGGGGTATAAATCTACATCTTCAAGGTTCAAAGACAGATAAGCTGAGTACACCCATTCAATCTGGGGCTGTTTTCAGGAAAACTATGGTTAGAAACCAATAAAATCTAAAACAACACCCAGAAAAGAAATTAATGGCATAGCATTAGATTACCTCGCTGTAGTCCACAAACATCCTATTTGCCCGTAGGTATGACTCTATCATAGAGACCTACAAGTTGGTTAACAATTTATTTACCATTAGCACCACACAAAAAAACATTAGACTACTTAAATCAGATTTTCTATTATGTAGCTTAATTCTCACAGTTTCATCAGTTACGCATCAGCTTCAGGTATTGCAAAGTGACATGATCCACGGGGAAAAAACCCATGGTTGCACCATATTCAGGTGACATGTTTGCAATAGTGGATCGGTCAGCAAGTGACAGTTCACTCATGCCTTCGCCTGTAGACAGAAATAATAGTCCATGTTCAATTCAGACATCTAGGAGAGCGAGGATTTAATAAAGAATTAAATGTTAATACTTAAATGAACTGAAGTCAGGGTTTACCATAAAATTCCACAAACATCCCAACAACTCCATGTTTACGAAGCATTTGGTTTATAGTCAAAACCAAATCAGTGGCTGTTACACCATCCTTCAACTTTCCCACTAATTTAAACCCAACAACACCAGGCAGGACCATGCTCATTGGCTGTAAAACAAACAGAAAATATTTAAGTGAAAAATTAATATATAAACGCTTGGTAGATAAAAAAAAAACTCCAGAAAAAGTGCATGGATACGGGAAATCAAGTGTCGGTACATATTTCCTAAGAAATTCAGTTGAGGATACAATGAATCACATATGAAAACTGCATAAACTAATAAATTTTTTCTTCTATTTAATGGGCTGCTTGTTTCCTTTGAAAGTTAATTAGCATCAAGAAAATGTCTTACTAAATAGCTCGATAGAAATATAATATTTGGAAAAAAAGAAGTTTATGTTTACCTGCCCAAGCATTATAGCTTCTGATTCGATTCCACCAACTCCCCAACCAGCAACACCCAACCCATCTATCATAGTCGTGTGAGAATCAGTTCCAACAACACTGTCGGGGTAAAGAACACCCCCTGTATTAAACACAACTCGACCAAGGTACTCTAGATTCACCTGAAAGTCAACATTTTATACTCATTTTACCAATGCAGGAACAGAAATGGTAATCAGAGAATAACAGTTTCTATGCCACTTGGGAGGTAGCACCAAGGGTAACCTTTGCAAACAGAATCTTCACTTTTATAAATTACGACTCAAATGCCTCTTTCTCGAGTATAGCTTGAAATGAAAACTAAGTAAAATAAAGAGGCCACTCCCTAAAGAAATATTTTTCATTACCTGGTGAACTATCCCAGAGCCGGGAGGAACAACAAGCATGTTATGGAATGCATTGGAACCCCACTTAAGAAAACCAAATCTTTCTTTGTTGCGTTGAAACTCGAGTTCCATATTATACTGTGTACAAACATTCTCTGATCTAGCAAGGTCGACCTGCACTGAGTGATCAACGACGAGATCTACGGGAACCTGCAGGACAAAGTTTTCCGGTTTTAACTTTCAACTAAAGCAAAATAGTTTCTCAAAACTACAAGTGTACAATATTGTGAATAACCCCTAGAATAATTTCTTACCAAAGGATTGATCTTATTGGAATCACTGCCGAGTCTGTTCATGGCATCTCTCATGCAGGATAGATCAACCAAAGCAGGAACACCAGTAAAATCCTAAAACCATTCATAAACAACATTATTATTCTATTAAAATTTAAAAACCAAAATTCATCAAACAAACAATTACACAAAAAATGGAAAAAGTCAAATACACTGGTTACCTGGAGAAGCACACGAGCTGGTTTAAACGGAATCTCAACCTGATTAGGAGATGTATTCTCCCAATCAATAATCTTCTCCACATCTTTCTATGTCACTTGAAACTCATCACAGTTCCTAATCGCTGATTCAAGTAGAATCTTGATCGAGTATGGAAGTTTACTGTAAATCAACAAACAAAAATTTCAAATATTCACATATCGATTGATCAAACAACCAAATTCCATTCCGATCACGAAATTAACAGAGTTGAAAAATCAAAAATAAAGAGAAGCGAAAGAGTTTTTCAGATCTAATGCAATTCGAGTACTAAAATACTGGAAAAAAAATGAATTGAATTAAGCTAAAACGTTCATGAGGATATTATTCGTCACTCAGATCTAGTTTTAACAAAAACTCGGAAATTAAGCGAGATGAGATAATGAAAAATGAAACTTATCTACGATTTGATTCCGTAATCTTCAGATGCAGGATTAATCTTCTTTGGTTAATTATCGCATTAAACAAATCATCTTCATCTTCGATAAGATCTATTTCTTGATAAGATGCAATCGATCTTTGACATAACTGGAATTACAGAGGAATGGAAGGAGTTGTTGTTGCAGTCGACGAAAAATGAATGAAACCCTAGAAACATTTTTTCTACGACAGAGAGAGATAAGGATAAGAGAGAGAAAGAAAATAGAGAAATGAAAATATCTTCTGATATTCCTCTGGTATAAATACAAAAGGGTAGTGTCGTCATTATTAAAATTTCTAATAATTAATTGTGGGCCAGATCTGAAGAAAATTTAATTTTTTGGGCCTAGTAATATCATATTCTTAAAGTATGGAGTTGATAGTGAATGATCCATTTAGTGGGGCTTGAAAATATTGAACTCATATAGTAAGGGGGTTCTAGTATTTTTCACTACTACTTAAGATAATTATCCCTTTTCCCATCAGGATTTATCTTAAATAATATTTAACCATTATTCCATGAAATCTATTTACCCATGGATCTTTGGGCTTCACCAATAAGCCCGGTGGTTCCTTTATAAACTGATTTGGGCTTCCATAATAAGCCCTATGGATCTTCACAATAACACTCTGGTTTCCACAATAAACCAAGTCCAAGCTCCCATAATGAGCCATGCGGGTTTCCAAAATAAACCATCCGGTTTCCTTGGTAAACCGACCGATTTCCACGATAAACCGGATTAAAGCTTCTATTATAAGCCACGTGTGACCCGCACGTACACCATTTGGGTGGGGTACGAACACCTATGTTTTTCTTTGAATCATGATTACTGTTATGCATTGATGGGTTTTGTTTGTGTTGTAACGGGTTTTTGCTTATTGGGTTTTAGTTCATGCGAGTACCAGGGTGTTTCTGATCCTTTGATAATCATGATCTTCTGATCTTTTTCGGTGATCAAACTTTTCATAACCTTAGATTTCTTTTTATTTTTCTTGCTTGTGTAGCTAAGATGACCAATAGTAATAAAAGCGCACGTGAGGACACCAAAGGCAAGTCTTCTCCTCAGCCTCCTCCGCGCATTCCTCACCCAGATGCTATGCCTTCATCTTTATCCCTCATATTTCCTGAGCTTTCTAATCAAACTGAGGGTGCTGGTCAAGACGATATACCAGTCGATAATCTTCCGCCACCACCTCCTCATTATGTATTGCAACGATTGCCTTTAAATCCGAAGAATAGCTACGAAAGCTGGAGACTGGATGAGATTGCTAAGTCTTTTCGTTTGGAAAAGTTTTTATCTTTTGGTGATGACTCTAACATGATCAATGAAGTTAATGTTCCGCTCTTTTTCTTACGATGAAAATTACTTACTGATAACTATTGGTCAGCTGGCTACTTGTTTTTTACTTCCATCGTTTAGCAGAAATGATCGTTTCTTCTATGATGTACTCTCTACATGAGATGATCCTGAGAACAAGACATAATTTTGCGTGACGTAACGGGAAATTCCGACGTGTGCTTCATGAGTGATGGTTTCGTAGCGAGGATAAAACTAACATCGGTTACAAACCCTTTGCCCCCGGTGGTGCAAGAAGAGGATTTTACGCCTGTGAACTTCAACGTTACATACAGGGATGTTGTGAAAAAAAGTAACTGCTTCACTTGGAATGTTGGTCCTTACTTCATCCACGTTACTGCTAAGCAGCTCAAGAGTGATACCCTCCATCTTTTGGAGGAAATTGACAAGACTAATTTGGCGATGGTTCCTTACTCTATCAATATTACCCTGCCCGATCGTGACCAAATTCGTCTTAGTCACGAGTTATGCTTACAAAATTAAATACCTCACTAAATTAATTAACAATTTAAAAAAAATAACCAATCAATCTCAATGGTTGTACGAATTTGAAATGTGCCTTATGGTCCTTAATCTACTAAAAATAGATCCTTGAAATGATAAAAACTAAAGATTTATGATTTAGTTTGAAGCTCGAAGATTACCCCATATATAGAGATTGTTACTGTAAGTTAAATTAATATAGCAAAGCAATCTATAATACAAAACAAAGGGTTTTTGAGCCTTGGAGGGTCGAATAACTTTTTCAGAGACAATCATTGTATCTGACTGTCCCAGTCTCATCCCAGCCATATAGACATCTGATGTATGTAAGATTTGTAACCTCCTTTCATTATGGATATATGCACTAATAACCCTTTGTTGATGGTGGTTTTTAGTTTAGCGTTAAAATCGTAAAACACTAAACCCTAGCAGACAGTGATGTCACAACATTTAAAGCAACAAGCATTTACTAGGCACATTTACTGAAACCTTTAATGTGTCTCTAAAATAATTACCGGGGTATATTTTTCAAATTAGGGTTACGACAAGCCAAACCCTAATTCCCACGTGTGCCAATGAAAAATCATGCCAGCCACACCGACCGCGCCAAAGCATGCCAACCATGCTAGCCGCACCTCTGTGCCAATGGAAAATCATGCCAGCCACACAACCGCGCCAAAGCATGCCAACCATGCTAGCCGCACCTCTGTGCCAATGGAAAATCATGTCAGCCACACCAACCGTACCAAAGCATGCCAACCATGCTATCCGCACCTCTGTGCCAATGGCAAATCATGCCAGCCACACCAACCGCGCCAAAGCAAGCCAACCATGCTAGGCGCACCTCTGTGCCAATGGCAAATCATGCCAGCCACACCAACCGCGCCAAAGCATGCCAACCATGCTAGCCGCACCTCTGTGCCAATGGAAAATCATGTCAGCCACACAACCGCGCCAAAGCATGCCAACCATGCTAGCCACACCTTTGTGCCAATGAAAAATCATGCCAGACACACCAACCGCGCCAAAGCATGCCAACCATGCTAGCCGCACCTATGTGCCAATGGAAAATCATGCCAGCCACACCAACCGCGCCAAATCATGCCAACCATGCTAGCCGCACCTATGTGCTAATGGAAAATCATGCCAGCCACACCAACCGCGCCAAAGCATGCCAACCATGTTAGCCACACCCCTGTGCCAATGGAAAATCATGCCAGCCACACCAACCGTGCAAAAGCATGCCAACCATGCTAGCAGTACCTCTGTGCCAATGGAAAATCATGCCAGCCACACCAACCACGCCAAAGCATGCCAACCATGCTAGCCGCACCTCTGTGCCAATGGAAAATAAAGCCAGTCACACCGACCGCGCCATGCCAAACACATCTCGCCATGGACCCTCATGCCGCGCCACCATGCTGGCATTCCCCACGCAGCTACTAAGGTGAAGGCGTGCAACAATCAACGGTTGCTCTTCAATCCTGGCCGCCTAAGGTCACCTCACGACCTTTATCCCAAAACCCTATCTTGGTATGCACCTAGCCAAAGCTAGCCACGCCATACGCCCAAGGCAAACCCTTGGCCCCACATGCCAAGCCAAACGCCCTTTCCTTGGCCCTAGCCATGCCATACGTCCATGGAAAACCCTTGGCCCCACATGCCAAGCCAAGCCAAACCTAGCCAAGCTAGCCGCGTCATGCCAAACGCACTCTGCCTTGGCCCGAGCCACGCTAGTCACGTCATGCCAAGCCAAAACGCCCTTACCTTGGCCCTAGCCATGCCATACGTCCATGGCAAACCCTTGGCCCCACATGCCAAGCCAAACCAAACCTATCCAAGCTAGCCGCGCCATGCCAAACGCACTCTGCCTTGTCCCTAGCCACGCTAGTCACGTCATGCCAAGCCAAAACTCCCTTACCTAGGCCCTAGCCATGCCATACGTCCATGGAAAACCCTTGGCCCCACATGCCAAGCGAAACCAAATCTAGCCAAGCTAGCCGCGCTATACCAAACGCACTTTGCCTTGGCCCTAGCCACGCTAGTCACGTTATGCCAAACGCACTTTGCCTTGGCCCTAGCCACGCTAGTCATGTTATGCCAAATGCACTTTGCCTTGGCCCTAGCCGCGTTATACCAAACACACTTTGCCTTGGCCCTAGCCGCGCTATACCAAACGCACTTTGCCTTTGGCCCGAAAACCTAAGTTTGGCCATGCCAAACCATGCCATGCCAAACCATGCCATGCCAACGGCATGCCAACCTAGACGTGCCACCACATTGGCCCTCACTACGCGGCTACCAAAACGAAGGCACGCAACGATCAACGGTTGCCCCTCCTCTCAAGATGCAAAATCTCGACCGTCGAAGGTCACCAGGCTAGCAAGTTTCCCTAGCTTGACTTTCCAAGCCACAATAATATGCTCCATGTTTTCCAAAAACATTCGAGACATCAACACAAACTGGGGTATGCTCATTAGGGTTTTGGTTTGGTGGTCTATAGCGTGCGGCATACACAAATGCCTGTTTCAAGATAGTGTAATAAGATTAAGGCGGTTAGTAAATGCAAGAATCAACGGTGAAACGCTCCTTCATTATGGGACATCAATTCTATCAAATCCCATCAATACCAGGCGTTACCACCTCTTCCCATTTAACTCATACGTTTTATTTTCTTAAGAGGCCAGAGTACGTTTCTTTTTGGACTTGTATAAGTAGGCTTACCTATTTTCACCAGAGACACGAGTTCTTGGTCAGGGAAAATACCACACTCAGAAAGGAAACTCTTGTTAGCTTTCTCAAAGCTCTCACCTTCTGATACAAGTCAAGCACTGCTCTTCCAGAATTATTCTGGCCTCAACACTCTCTTCGCTTCCCTCCCTAAACCAACCCTTCTCCTCCACTTTATGACCGAAGCAAGTCTGGAATGGCCATTTCTTGGTTTAGGTCGGACTTGTACAGATTGATTTCTTGAATCTAAAGTACTCCCTTGCAGTATATTGTTTAGGGTTTAAATTGTTTCTCACTTTCACACCCGCAATTACCAAAATCAGTAGAAACCATTTTCACCTATAAACAATTGGCGACCACAGCCGGAGGATTGGTCTATCGGTCCCAATATCAGGCTTTGAATACGTTTCTCTAAAGAGAAGGGATGGTTGGTATTTGGACTGAATTTGTGTCCTCAGATTCCACTCGGGAAAACGGCAACATTTCAACGCCCAACAACACCGCCAACGAAGGAGCTCCAAGGATGATTGACCTAGTACGGGTCCAGGGGATTCACACCAGAAACATGGGGCTGATGAGAGATGTAATCAACGTCATACTGGATTTCCTCATCGACCTGACGACAGAATTAAGCGGTTCGCATGCCTCGGAAACTTCATAGCTGGGGACTGATGTCCCGAATGATCGCTCTCAAGCCAACAACTTCACTACCAATCAGAGACCCGTAAGACAAGAAGCGGTTTCACTGGTGGAAAACTTATGTGAACTATTACATCTTTCGAGGGATCAACAGATGGAGATGTTCACCGCCATCAATCGGATAATGTTAAGCATGCCCTTGGTTCCTCCATGCTCGGAAATAGCAAAAACGCAGGATTCGTCCATTAATAATATCATGTTCACCGACGACGACATGATGGCAGAGGAAGGCCATAACCGCGCCCTACATGTCACATCTCGAATCAAGAACGTGGAATTCAAAAGGGCCCTCGTTAACACAGGAGCGTCCTCCAATGTTATCACCCTTAGGACGCTCAGGACGGCCAAAATACGACCAAGCGAGGTTACACGACAACCTACTACCATGACCGATTTCGAAGGTAACCAAACCAATACATATGGGTACGTCAATTTGGATCTATCGGTAGGACCTGTCCAGTCAAGAGTGAGATTCGAAGTAATTAAAAAGGAGCCGGACTACCACATGATAATTGGGAGACCATGGCTCCACGAAAACATGATCATTCCTTCGACGTACCACCAATGCTTGAAAACCACGCTAAACGGAGAAGTCATTCGTATCGCAGCGTCATCATCTCCCTATGCGCCAATCTGTGGCATGGAAATTTTTGAGCCAAGACAGGGGCCGCAAGTCACAACCAACAAGGCTCACCACACCCTGCTGCCGAAATGGACGACCATTGAAGAAAGAAATAGTCCTACATAACCCCGCGGAGAAACTCATCCTCACATCACACCTTCGAAAGAGAGGCGCACTCGCCTTCATCCACAAGACCAGGGTCTGGTTCCAACCAAGCGAGGACGGGATTTCATTACGGGTCACGACGAAAAAGGGAAAATTGTATATCAACGCCGCTGTTAGTAATTAACAAGGGATACTACCACACAATCTCCCCGCCCAATAGAATTCCAGCCTGGTGACGAGCTACGAGAGGAGATACCTAACGCACCACAACAACTACAAGACGACACCAATTCAACCACGGGCGAGCTTGAAATTGTTAATATCGGGAATGTGGAATCTCCACGACCCATCTCCATAAGCTCGACTCTACACACAGACGAGCGCACAAAGTTAGTAGACATCCTCAAGGAATATCAAGACATGTTCGCATGGACATACGAGGAGATGCCTGGCCTGGACGAGAAGCTGGTCACTCACCACTTACATGTGATGTCCGGATCCAAACCGGTCAAGCATAACCCAAGACAATTCCGGCACGATGTTGAAGAACATATTAAGGCAGAGGATGAAAAGTTATTGGTGGCTGGTTTCATCAAACCAATCCATCACCCCACCTGGTTGGCAAACATAGTTCCGGTAAAAAAGAAGAATGGTCAAATCAGGTGATGTGTTGATTTTATGGATCTAAATAAATGTTGTCCTAAATATGATTTTCCGCTCCCCAACATCGACATGTTGATAGATGCCGCCAGTGGACATGGCATGTTTTCTTTCATGGACGGGTACATCGGCTATAACCAAATAAAAATGTACGAGCATGATGCGAGGAAGACGGCTTTTCGAACCCCTCTCGGAAACTTCTACTATACTGTGATTCCCTTCGGTCTAAATAACGTTGGCGCCACATACCAACGCGCCATGACCACCATATTTTATGACATGATGCATAAGCAAGTTGATGATTATGTAGATGACGTAGTAGTCAAGTCAAAAACTCCGGCGGCCCACACAGGGATTCTACAGCAGGTGTTCGAAAGATGCCGCGAATACAAGCTAAAAATGAATTCATTAAAGTGTGCTTTCGGTGTCTCCTCGGGAAAATTCCTAGGCTTCCAAGTAACCGCTAAAGGGATCAAATTTGACCCAACCAAAATGCAAGCCATCCTCACAATGCCACCACCGCGGAACGTGAAGGAACTCCAAAGTTTCATGGGAAAAATAAACTACATCCGCCACTTCATACCCGGATTGGCTCAACTTATTGCTTCGTTCACCCCTTTACTAAAGAAATGAGCAAGCTTTGTCTGGACCCCGTTACAGTAGGAAGCGTTCCGGAAGATTCAACGAACGTTATCTTCCCCGGCTGTCATGAGATCACCCATGCAAGGAAGGCCGCTACACCGCTTTCAGTGACACTGCTGTCGGAGCTCTCCTCACCCAAGAAGATGACGAAGGGATTGAATACCCCATATACTATTTCAGTCGGACTTTGAGAGATGCCGAACTCAAGTATCCCAAAGAAGAAAAGGCATGCCTATCCTTGGTCTACTCCATCCAAAAATTCAGGCACTACCTGCTATTCAATAAAGTGGTGCTGATATCCAAATCTGATCATGTGAAGTTCCTCCTCTCAAAACCTACTCTGATAGGAAGACCATCCAAATGGCTCCTCTAGATGTCATAATTTGACATAACATGTGCTTCCCCGAGGGCCATCAAAGGACAGTCAGTTGCAGATTTTTTGGCGGCATTTCCAGGAGAAAATGCTGTAACATTACGCGAATACCTCCCTGGGGACTTTCCAAAAATCTCTTTCATCCAAGAGGAAACTTGGATATTGTTTTTAGACGGCTCTGCCACCCCTAACAACGGCACGGGAGGAGCCGACGTGTTTCTAGTATCCCCAACTGGTGAAGTTTTCTCACACTCCTTTAAGATAGACTTCCCCTGCACCAACAATTCAGCAGAGTATGAAGCTTTCCTTATTGGGTTGTCCTTGGGTAAACAATATGGAGCCATATGTCTGGAAATAAGAGGGGACTCTAAACTACTGGTCAACCAAGTAAACGGTGTATACGCACTAAAGGAGGTAACTTTTGCCCCATATAGAGCTGAAGCGCAAAAACTACTGAACTACTTCGCCGACGCAACAGTAGCCCATATCGGGCGCGGCAGCAACCAACATGCCGACTGCCTAGCAATATTAGCATCGAAATTGCGATTTAAAGGCCCTGAGGAAACTCTGACGGTGAAAAGAAGGACCGTGGCTTAAATGTGGCTTTCACATCCTGAAAAAGATAAATTTGATGACTGGAGAGCACCGATTATCCAAGAGCTTAGCAGTTCACTCTCTCAAGGAAAGGTCAGCCTTAAAACTTTGCGTGATTTCTTCATGCTCCGAGGGGTACTCTGTCATCGAAATCCAGGCGACTCTTTGTCAAGATTCCTCGGAGAATAGGAAGCATAGAAACATCTCAATCGCATCCATGGTGAGGCCTAAGGACAGACATTGGTGGTAACCCTCTATCGTCGTTTACAACGCCTTGGCTATTATTGGCCGGAGATGGAGGTCCAAGCTCGGTTACTTCAAAGAACATGTTCCAACTGTCAAGCGCCGCCGCATAAATTAGAAATTTTCAACATTGGCCACGCCGGGGACTGGCCGAAGCCATACATTAGTTACCTTCGTGACGTGATACTCCCCACCAATGAGAAGGAGGAATCCAAGATAAAACAAAGTTCCAAGAGGTTCGTATTTCACGAAGGGATCTTATATCGTAAAAGCTTTGAAGGGAGTCTTCTGCGATGTTTGAACGAGGTATAGATCCCAATCATGCTGAAGGAGATGCACGAAGGAGAACACCAAGGGAAACGGAAGTTATTTCTCCAAATACACGAGAAGTACTACTGGCCGACCATGGAGGACGATGCAGATGCTTTCGTACAGAGGTGCAAAGAATGCCAGGTCCACGGGAACCTTATTCATGTACCAGCAACCACCCTGCATTCAATAAGAAGTCCATGGCCCTTTCATAGATGGGGACTCGACATCATTGGGAAGATCAACGCACCGTCCTCAAAACATCACGAGTATGTAATAACAGTAACCGAATACTTTACCAAATGGGTCGAAGCCATAGCTTTACGAGGAACCACGATTGCGATATTCATTAATGAGTACATCATCTGTCGTTTTGGTATACCTAAACATATCATCACCGACAATGGCACCCCTTTCGTGAACAGGCAAGTACGAGAGTTGCTCGAGGAATACGATATTAAACAAGCCTTCTCCACCGTATACTACCCTCAAGGGAATGGGCAGGCTGAAAGCACCAACAAAACTCTGATTCGAATCCTCAGTCGGACAGTGCACGATAATATCGAACATGGCATGAGCAACTTCCCATGGCACTTTGGGCGTACCGGACTTCACCAAGAAGTTCCACCAGGGGTCTCTTCTTATTCTCTTGTTTATGGCGCAGACGCTATCCTCCCGGTGGAAATTAAAATCCCATCAGCCAGGATTGCCGAAGCAAGCGGAGTTCGATGGAATAAAGCCGGAGCCTTAACTGCCAGGGTTGCGGAATTGGACATTGTAGACTCCAGGAGAGCCAAAGAGGAAGAACACGCACGGGCATACAGAAACAGGGTTCCCAGAGAATACAACAAAACCGTGAAACCTCGAATTTTTCAAATAGGAGACTTGGTACTGAAGACTACTAAGCACATCCAGCAAGACGCATCGGCACCAAAATTCTCCGCAAAATGGGAAGGTCCTTATATAGTCACGAAAGCATACAGCAGTGGGTATTACAAAGTCATTAAGGAGGACGGGGGAAAACTGGAAGCGGTCATCAACGGGAAATGGCTAAAGGCATATTACGCCTGAACGCCGCCTCACCCCACCGTATCACAAACACGGATAGCCAGGTATCTTTTCACTTTCTTCCATACCGTATTGAGTTTCTATTTCATTTAATTGAAGCAAATCAATATAGTTCTATTGTTCTTTTAAAGAAAAAAAAATGCTCAGAATGAAACTCAAACATATCACAACCACATGTCTCCGAAAAGCTCATCCAAAAGGTGGTAATCTCTAGAAAGCATCATCTTCAAACGACTTTGATACATCTCAGTCCTGCTCTTCAAATTACGGATTCACTCTTCCACCTTCTGTGACTCCACGGACAAGGCTTTCTTCTCCTTCAGAATAGCTTTTGTAGCAGGGACCACGCCAGCAAGAATGCCAGCCATGTCGACTTTCACAATTTCAAGACAATGCCGCAACCGACTAACGTTGAACTTCAGAGATTCAAAAGTAGACACCATGTTCTCCCACTTTTGAATAGCTGCTTCCGCGACGGCACGGATAGACATACTCTTCATTTCAACAACCATTGGCAGGAGACAATTCACAATAGAAACTAAAGCAGATGAACAATATTGTACCATGTTCCTGGTGGCTGTATATCTTCCATATTTTTGTGTAAAGAGTTACGAATTCTTTTCGCACAAAGAACCCCCCAAAATTTCGGTAGTTAGAAGAAAGGCACCTCATGCGGGTTCCAAACAGCAAGCCTGCATTGGGATACTCATGGAAAGAGATTCCTAAGTCGGCATTTTCCATATCTGCAGTGGCTGGAAAGATCGAGCTCGAAGAAAAAGGGGTAACCAAGTCATCTTCATCAATGACGATAACACATGATCCAACAGGATACCTCTACACAGAAGGAAAACTCCCATTATTCATCGGCAAATAAAAAAACGTATGTTGATTAATGAGAACATACTGGTATGACCTTCTTAACCTGAATGACTCGGATGGGGGAATTATCACGAGAATCAAGTCTGGCACATTTGGATGGAGAACCTGGTCAACTCGAGGAAGATTCGCTTCTGATCGACATGATGTAAGTTAGACTTGACGAGAAGAAATCTTTGTTGAAAATTGGGAAGAAGACACAACTTCACCAGGCGTAAATATTATGGAAGCCCTAAAGGAAGAAGGAGAAACGCAGGCTGAAAAAGTGGAACATGCCGAAATCACGGCCGGGAGACCATCCTCGAAAATAAAATGCCTCACCGTGCCACGGCCCCGGCCAAGCCCTAGTTCCATCATCGTGGCCCCACCACGCCTAGCCGCCCTTGCACGATACACTATGTTATTGCCGCAGCCCCACTACGCCTGGTCGTCCGAGTATTTCTCGTCTTGTCAATGCCATACTATGCCAAGCCGACTGCTCCACTGACGTGACCCTATCATCCACGCGTGTTCACCTTACCAAGACCACGCCACCTCTTGGCCCCTCGAGCCAAGTTGTCCACTTGCATCGCCTCCCAAGACCGCGCCCCCTTTGCCTTGGAGATGTACGACCAGACCAAGCCGGTAACTTTTGCCTCACCACTCCACAGTCTGTATTCCCAGTACAACTTACGCAGGGCCACCAACACGGGAATCCAAAACTCTCTTTACCACTCAAAAAGGTTAGTCGGATTTTCCTGACCATCTTTGCAATGATTTACACCTCGATTCTGTCCTAGATTATCACCAACATATGCTTACCTCGCAACAAGGCACCTATTCCGAGCTAAGCAAGGGACTTAATATTGATGGTGGTTTTTAGTTTAGGGTTAAAATCGTAAAACACTAAACCCTAGCAGATAGTGATGTCACAACGTTTAAAGAAACAAGCATTTACTAGGCACATTTACTGAAACCTTTAATGTGTCTCTAAAATAATTACCGGGGTATATTTTTCAAATTAGGGTTATGAAAAGCCAAACCCTAATTCCCACGTGTGCCAATGGCAAATCATGCCAGCCACACCGACCGTGCCAAAGCATGCCAACCTTGCTAGCCGCACCTCGGTGTCAATGGAAAATCATGCCAGCCACACCAATTGTGCCAAAGCATGCCAACCATGCTAGCCGCACCTCTGTGCCAATGGAAAATCATGTCAGCCACACCAACCGCGCCAAAGCATGCCAATCATGCTAGCCGCACCTCTGTGCCAATGAAAAATCATGCCAGCCACACCAACCGTGCCAAAGCATGCCAACCATGCTAGACGCACCTCTGTGCCAATAGCAAATCATGCCAGCCACACCAACCGCGCCAAAGCATGCCAACCATGCTAGCTGCACCTCTGTGCCAATGGCAAATCATGCCATCCACACCGACCGCACCATGCCAAACATATCTCGCCATGGCCCCTCATGTCGCGCCACCATGCTGGACTTCCCCACGGAGCTACCAAGGTGAAGTCGTGCAACAATAAACGGGTTCCCTTCAATCCCAGGAGAAAATACTGGCCATCTAAGGTCACCTCACGATCATTGTCCCAAAACCCTAGCTTGGTCACGCACCTAGCCAAAGCTAGCCACGCCATACCCCCAAGGAAAACCCTTGGCCCTAGCCATGCCATACGTCCATGGCAAACCCTTGGCCCCAAATGCCAATCCAAACCAAACTGAACCTAGCCAAGCTAGCCGCGCCATGCCAAACGCACTCTGCATTGGCCCTAGCCACGCTAGTCACGTCATGCCAATCCAAAACGCCCTTACCTTGGCCCTAGCCATGCCATACGTCCACGGCAAACCCTTGGTCCCACATGCCAAGCCAAACCAAACCTAGACAACCTAGCCGCGTCATGCCAAACGCACTCTGCATTGGCCCTAGCCACGCTAGTCACGTCATACCAAGACAAAACGCCCTTACCTTGGCCCTAGCCATGCCATACGTCCATGGAAAACCCTTGGCCCCACATGCCAAGCCAAACCAAACCTAGCCAAGCTAGCCGCGCCATGCCAAACACACTTTTCCTTGGCCCTAGCCACACTAGTCACGTCATGCCAAGCCAAAATTCCCTTACCTTGGCCCTAGCCATTGCCATACGTCCATGGAAAACCCTTGGCCCCACATGCCAATCCAAACCAAACCTAGCCAAGCTAGCGGCGCCATGCCAAACGCACTCTGCCTTGGACCTATCCATGCTAGTCACATCATGCCAAGCCAAGCGCCCTGGCCATGCCATACTCCCGTGGAAAACCCTTGGCCCCCACATGCAAAGCCTAAACACACCCTAGCCATGCCACCCTATTGTCCCTCACTACGCGGCTACCAAAACGAAGGCGTGCAACAATCAACGGTTGTCCTTAAATCCCAAGAGCAAATCCTATCCATCCAAGGTTACCAGACGACACATGGTAATCTTTGGCCCGAAAACCTAAGTTTGGCCACGCCAAACCATGCCATGCCAACGGCATGCCAACCTAGCCGCGTCACCACATTGGCCCTCACTACGCGGCTACCAAAACGAAGGGGCGCAACGATCAACGGTTGCCCCTCCTCTCAAGATGAAAAATCTCGACCGTCGAAGGTCACCAGGCTATCAAGTTTCCCTAGCTTGACTTTCCAAGCCACAACAACATGCTCCATGTTTTCCAAAAACATTCGAGACATCAACACAAACTGGGGATGCTCATTAGGGTTTTGGTTTGGTGGTCTATAGCGTGCGGCATACACAAATGCCTGTTTCAAGATAGTGTAATAAGATTAAGGCGGTTAGTAAATGCAAGAAGAAACGGTGAAACGCTCTTTTATTATGGGACATCAATTCCATCAAATCCCATCAATACCAGGCGTTACCACATCTTCCCATTTAACTCATCTGTTTTCTTTTCTTAAGAGGCCAGAGTACGTTTCTTTTTGGACTTATATAAGTAGGCTTACCTATTTCCACCAGAGACATGAGTTCTTAGTCAGGGAAAATACCACACTCAGAAAGGAAACTCTTGTTAGCTTTCTCAAAGCTCTCACCTTCTGATACAAGTCAAGCACAGCTCTTCCATAATTATTCTGGCCTCAACACTCTCTTCGCTTCCCTCCCTAAACCAACCCTTCTCCTCCACTTTGTGACCGAAGCAAGTCTGAAACGACCATTTATTGGTTTAGGCCGGACTTGTACAGATTGATCTCTCGAATCTAAAGTACTCCCTTGCAGTACATTGTTTAGGGTTTAAATTTTTTCTCAATTTCACACCCGCAATTACCAAAATCAGTAGAAACCATTTTCACCTATAAACACCCTCATAATTAGTTCATCAACAATTAATTGAAAAATTAACGTGGCAACAAAAAAATAAAGTGAAAAATTAAATGTTCCAACCATTTAAAACTCATATTTCTATACTCATATTTTATTATTTGGAAAGAATAAACAAATAATAATTTTTTTGACTCATATCTTTTTAAAATCGAAAACAACCAACATTCGTCAACCTATGTAACGTTTGAGTGTTGCTGCAAGAAATCCATGAAATTAGATTAACTTTTCTCATGTTGTGCAGTTATGACACGAGTTATTTACAGTCAACTGATATAATTTAAAGAAAAATAACGAATTTCATTATTTTTCAATATAAATTTTACCATAAAAAAGATATAACAACAATTTCATTATCTTAATATACGCCAAAACAGGTTAACAAGAATTCTTATCTTTCTATTAGCTAGATCAGTTGGATTATCAAATTTATCCCCATTCTTTGTATTCGGTGGGGATAAAAATAGAGTTGATGCATCAATTAACAATATTAATCTCTCCCAAACAAACCTGTTTATCGATGATGACATCAATACCAATTATGTATAAACCTATTTTAAGATGAGTGGTCGAATACATGTTGATATCATTAATACAAAGTATCATATGATGTTACCTAATTTCAAACAAGTAATAGAAAGAAACAAATAAAACATAAATCAAAACCCTAATAATTGCACATCAAAAAAAATCTACTATGTTTGGGCTTGTTTTTACCGCTTTGATGTTTGAATCTTCAGATTCATAAAGAAAAATGTCAGTTTCCTTGTTTTCTTCGATCTTTAATCATCTTTAAGGGGGCGGAAAATCTGGTGATATTCAAAAAGGGGAACGAGAGTGAGCAAAGGACAGAAGCATATATAACACGTGTGAATTCCCTCACCTTCGTAACTGAGGTTGAGATATAAAAAGTTATAGTTATCATTGATAAGGTTAATAATGTAATTCGTAAGTTCAGTTACGAAAATTTCAATTTGGTTAAGTCGGAAGTTTAGATTATCAATCTTTGATATGTCGAGGTACCAATCTTTTTTTTTTCTTTTTTAATATTGGGTACCAAATCAATGCATTGGAAATTTACCGGGTACCAACAATTAAATTGACCTAAACTGAAATGCAACTATAATGCATTAAATGCATTCAATGAATAATAATTGGTAAATGTATAATGACTATATAAATGCTCTGATATGTCGGCGATACATAAGTAGAAAAAGCATCAACACAAGTTGAGCATCACATGTACATTACATTTTTCTTGACACTTGAGGATTCATAAAGTGGCATATTTGATACGTATGATCTTTGTACCTTAGTGACAATTATTATAGAGGCGGAATTCAGAATAAGAATAGACGAAAACTAAAATACAGATAACACTAGAAACCGGATTCGAATAAAATATCTTCTCTAAATTATGAACAAGAAAACCATTACAATTCTCTCTTTGTTACGCTCACAATCTCTCTAAGTAAAATAACCTTAAACTATTTGCTAAGTTTGCTTTTATAATAATTAATCGCCTCACAAACTTCTCTCTAGTTCTATGCGTTAAACCTCCTTTTCTAGGTGTCAAACCATACTACTAGATGTTCCTAGCTATGAGCTAAACAACTCTATTTATAGCTTTAACGGTTTCCCAAACCTTCTAGGAATAATTTCTTTTCTAGGTATATTTCCTTATCTAGGTATATTACCTTGTCTAGGAAGTATTTCCTTATCTAGGTATACTTCCTTACTTTGGTTTGGTTTCCAAAACCTCTTAGGAATCTATTTTCATTCTATAGGAATACTGCCTTAAATCAATAATCCCCTAAATTACAATTCAATCCTCAATCCGTCTTGAGGATCACTAGTTCCCAGAGAGAGGAAGATACACATGTATCAATATTCCACATTACTTTTTATATGATAAGTAACTATATCACTTGTCATGGGTGCTTTAACTGAAAAAGCGGGGGTCTAGCAACCACACCCAATATTTCGATTAGCACACTACACTATTTTTGGGGATTAGCAACGGTTGTGTGCAGTTGCAAAATGGACTTGCAACAGCAGCCATCCGTTGTGAAACGTGGCATTGCATTTTTTTGCAACAACTCTTAAGCCGTAACGAAAAAAAATTTGTAACGGTTTTCGGTCCACCCTACTGTTTTTTTCTTGACTTTGCAACGGTTTCAGCAGTTGCGAATAGGTTTAGCAACTGCTGACTGCTGTTGCAATATTTTTGTTGCAACAGCTTCAAGCAGTTGCAAAGTTAGTAATTTGCAACTGTCTAGTAGCAGTTGCGAAATTTGGAACCAATTTTTTTAGAACAGCTTCGTTTATCCGAACCGAATTTTATTTTTCTGGTTCAAAATTTAGTAACAGTTATGGACCGTTGCTAAATTTTTAGCAACAGAAAAAAAAAGTCAAGCCAAACTTATGTTGACCTAGTCAACAGTTCCCTGCAACATTTTCATGCTAAATTCAGGCTAAAACACTGAAAATATATCAACTAATCTTTACATATACAAGAATGAAAAAACTAGTCTTAACCATCCATTCCTTGTTTGTATCATAGTTCAATCACCACCAACAGACCCATCTTAACTTCAATATTCCTTCGGTTCAGACACCTACTTATCTGTAGAAACCACTGCCACTACTAGCCATTACATCACCAGTTGCATCTCAACAACCACTGCCACTACTAGTGTGCACAACTTTCTGTTTGCAAAGATGAATTGAGTGTATTCTTCTAACCCCTGTCTCGTCTCCTTCCATGCAACTACTCACGAATTGAAAACAATCCCATAATGCCTAACCCTTTAAACGTTTATATGAACAACATTAACGAATTGAGTGTACCATTAAGTCCACATACCTGTAACCACTAAAGATACTTGACAATCCCCTTTTGAGTAACATACACTTTTTTATGAGCTAAATCATCAAGTTCCTTCATACCTACACAACAATAGATCATCATGGACATTCATTAGTCAATTACTAATATAGAGAGTGAAGAAATTGAGGGATGGGTACTGAAACCCTGACAAACAAATCAAAATTCGAACTGCCAATCTAACAGAAACCCTAAAGTCTAATAAAATTACCTTTACATGGTGGAGACATAGTTAGCTAAAATTAAAATACAAACCGAAATTAAAAAAAAAATCAGAAACCTTAACACAAATGAACAGAACGATGTCTTGATTTGAAGAAACCCTAACCTGGGTTTTCTGGGTTTTTTTTCTTAAGGGGGAACATCAAGGCATCATCATCTGAAAACTCTAAAACCCATATCTAAGAAGCAAAACAAAAATTAAATAAAACCCATATGTAAAGTCTCTCCATTATAGCAAAAACCTCACAAAACAAAGAAATTTTTCTAAGAACCCTAGATTAAGCGAACACTGTAATCTTCTTCACCTAAAACGAAATGGTTAGCTTGATTTAATCGAGAAATCTTCTTCACTTAAAATGAATCGAGATTTTGTCTAAAGATTGAGTTGTTAATCGAGTTTTCAGACTGAGAGGGAATGAGAACTTCAGAGTGTTTTGGACTGGAAAACATAAGTCGGCTAGAGAGAAGAAGTGTGAAGTGAAGAGGGAAGATGAAGCGAGGTTAGTGTATATGGGTTAGGGTTTAATTTAATGGTTTAGATTTTATTCTAAAAACTGTATCTACGGCGGAGATTTACACACCTAAATACAAGTGTAAAATTTAGGTGTTACTAGGCACACAACCAGGTCGCACACGGGAAGTTCTGGTGTTACCTGGCACACAAACAGGCAGCACATGTGGTTTTCTCAGCAGTTGCAAATTTCGCAACTGCAGTAAGCTATTGCGAATTTTAGAGCAGTTACAAAATCAGTTGCGAATTCGCAACTGCGTAAGCGCTGTTGCAAATTTTAGTTGCTGTTTTGGAAAAACGGTGTAGTGGCAATCTGTATGGACAAACTCCGAGTTACTTTCTAGATAATCAACTAGATAGTCATACTCAATCTAGATAGAAATATCTCAAGGAGTTATTATCTTAATCTCTCGATTTAAATCTTACTCAAGAAAACAGCGAGTCTCAGTTTAAATACAAGAGATATAACTTGGATGGTACCAAAGACCAATATCCAAGTGTCAATTAATTTAAATCAACAACCAAAAGGTCGGATATTCTAATTGATTGAAGAACGCACAACCTGTATTATTTCAATTATATAACGAAATATAATACGGAAAATAAATAACACAGACACCGGAATTTTGTTAACGAGGAAACCGCAAATGCATTAAAACCCCAGGACCTAGTCCAGATTAAACATACACTATATTAAGCCGCTACAGACACTAGCCTACTCCAAGCTAACTTTGGCCTGGACTGTAGTTGAACCCTAATCAATCTCACACTGATCCAAGGTAAAATTATGCTCCTACGTATATGATACGTACTTGATTCCCTTAGCTGATCTCACCCACAACTAAGAGTTGCTACGACCCAAAGTCGAAGACTTTAATAAACCAATCTGTATCACACAGAAAAATCTACAATAATAGATAAATTCGTATCCCACGAATATACCTACAAGTTTTTATTCCGTATTTTGATAAATCAAGGTGAACAGGAACTAATTGATAAAACCATACTTATATTCCCGAAGAACAGCTCAGCTTTATCAATCACCTCACAATAGTCTTAATCGATGCAGCGAAAAAAGATATTGTGGAGTCACAAAGATGAGACGAAGTGTTTGTGACTACTTTTATACCTTGCCTATCGGAGATAGAAATCTTAAGACAATTACCACAATTGTACTCTTACGATAAAAACAGCGAGATCAGATCACACAACTACAATAAAAGTAGTATCGGTCTGGCTTCACAATCTCAATGAAGTCTTTAAGTCGTTAACCTGGTTTTAGAAGAAGAAAACAAAATGTTAAAGGAGAATCGACTCTAGCTTAGCACTACTAGTATCACAATGAATGTGTGGGGATTAGGTTTCCTAGTTGCTAGAGTTCTCCCTTATATAGTCTCTCAAATCAGGGTTTGCAATCAATGTTAGCTTACTAACAAAGCATTCAATATTCACCGTTAGATGAAAACCTGATTAGATTCAACTTAATATTTATCAACCGTTGGATCTAAAACATAACTTTCTATACACACATGTAATGCATGTTTCTAGGCTTGTGTAACCGTACCCAAACTTGTACATTAATTGGTTCAACAATAGTTAACCAAAAGGTTAGCCATATGATAACTTTCATATCAACCATATTCTTCTTCACCATAACTAGTCCAAATGACTCAAATGAACTAGTTAGAGAGTTGTTCAACTGCTTAGATATTTATGTACTACACAAGACACAATCGAAGAAAAAACGATGTGATTCACTCGAATCGATTCATGAACTATAAAGCCACGGTTTGCAATAACATTCCTTAGTTTATTAAGATAAGTTCACAAACATCGTTTTTAGACATAACCTGCTCAAGTTCGCGGACTGGGTTCGCGGACTTAAATTCCTGGATGGAGTTCACAAACTCCAGCAGAAATTCTCGGGTTTGAGAACTTCGCCAATTCGCGGACTACTCTGGTTTCACTTGATAAACAAAGTTCGCAAACTTTGGTTCAAGGAACAAGGACTTATACATATATGTGTTTCCACAACAATGCTTATATCCTCTAATGGTTATATTGTCTAAACTCTCATTCCAATCATTGAAACATTCTCAGAGGGCGTTATATAGTTGTTATTCACAAACTATTTTTCATCTGAGAAATTTCCAAAGTGATTGAAACATAACATGAATTACGTCACTAGGCAAAGATGAACTTGGCTAAAGCGAAAGCTTTACCAACACATATTTCGAGAAATAGATAAGCGAGATATACTCAGCTCGAAATGCCACATGTGTAGAATCTTAGTCTATATAGTAATACGACTTTTGTCTCAATATAGGAGATAGAGTAGATAAACTTCTGAGTGATAGATAAGTTCAAGTATCCACATACCTTTTAGTCGATGAAGATCCACTGGTTCCTTGAGTAGTCCTTCGTCTTGTATGATGATTTACATGGAGTTCTTGAGCTTAACTACACTTTCTATCCTAGTCCAAGACCTTAGCTATAGTAGACTAGAAATCAAGACTTTATAGTTTTGATCACTAACATTGACAAACATGCTTGAGATAGCAACGCATGCGAATTCGACCGAGCAATGCTCTAACATTAACATCTCATCATATTGCTATGTTTCATATGCCTAAGAAAAACACAAATAAACCAGATATAATACAAAGAAAATTTTGGTGGAATAGAAAAGAAAATGCTTGAGGTAATTATCCTAGAAGTTAGGTAGAATGTCGCTGAACCTGTTGTTTTATGAGGCTTAAACATAATGTTTTCCCTATTTATCATCCCCATTTTTCATATTTCTTGTTAACATAAATTTTTAATTGTCCTAAGTATCATCTAAATAATTCTTAAAAGATACAAAATCCCACCTGTTTGTATTTTGACTTTGTTTTTATTGGAATCATCAATGATCGACGATCGAAATCATTATCGGTCGTCCATAACTGGATGAATATTTCTTTAAAGGTTTTTCTTTTTTGTTTCATGAAAGAGTTACTAATTAGACATCAATGCTTAATTAGGTTAATTACTAACATTTAAACTGTAGGATCAGAATATTGCCACAGCAATACTCTTGTGAAATTTATAACGACATTTCTGCGAGCTCTTCAACAACACATTGCAAATGTCGCAAATTAATGATGTAATAGACAACGACATCATAAAACACGCGAAAGATGTGAAGATTTTGAGGTTGTAGAGAAATATCGAGAGAACAAGGAAGGAGCTCGAGAGAACAAGGAAGGAGCTCGAGAGAATATGGAGAAAGCTTGCGAGAGTGTGGAAAGGGATCCTAAAATAGGGGAAGTGTGAGCTGTCATCCATTATGTAAACACCTATATAAAGAGGAGAGCATGAAAGAGAAAAGGGGGAGAGACAATTTTAGTAAGAGAGAGAGAGATATTTTTAGAGAGAAAATGTATTTTTATTTATCATCTTCTTCCCCAAAACTAGATCTAGAACTCCACTAATGGAGATTATCAATGTAAATCAAATGTAAATTTAAACAATCATAGTAAAGAATCATGGATGTAGATCAAATTGATCGAACCATGTAAAAATCTGTGTGTCCATTTACAATTTTAGTATTTTAATCATCATTTCATATCAAATGAGTTTATATCAAGAAATTATTATCAAGATATTATAAGGGGTATGTTGTGGGAATTCCTGCAACTACATTTTGGCGCTAGAAACAGGGACGGGGGGACGAAGGATTTATTTTATCTTCAATTTGCTGGTTCAAAACAACATCCACAGATTTCGATCAAAATAGTTCCAACGCAAAAAAAAATGGTGGGTTTGTTTGCAGAATTCACTGTCTCCAGAATTTATAATTCCATGGGATTATAAATTCTGGGATTCATGTAAATTCCTTGTGTGTTTGGTAATTCAATTAACATTCCTAGGATTTATAGAGTTTTCTTGTATTAAAGTGTTTGTACCGTTTGACATTACCCTCAAATCTTAAAATTGCATATATATGGGATTTAGAGTTTAAAAGAAGTGGGTCCATAAATCCCTTGATAAGTTTCCCAGCAAATCTTAGGGGAGGGGTCGGACTCCATATGGAGGATTTGCTGGAAAACTGAATCCCATAGGAAACGTGATTCCAAGGATTCGGGCAACCAAACATACAAAGAGAAACGTAATTCTATCAAATCCCCTGGACCCATAAATTCCACCTTTAAAATTCTACATCCAAACCCACCATAAAAAAAATTGAGAGTTTACATGAAGATTTATCATCTGAAGCTCCAGAAAATAAAGATGACGAGATATGAAAGACAAAATCAAAGTTGAAAAAGAAACAATGAAGACGAAGTCAGACGGATTAACATCAACAAAAAAACAAATGATCTTTCTTAACTCATTTATTTTCTCATTACTACTCGCCTTCAGATCTATATATATTTAAAAGAAAATTTAGAAATTTTTTCTCATAAACGTTAATTGTTTATGGCAAAGATCAGATCTCATTTCGAAAATCTTAAAATAGATAAAATAGTTAAAATAATGCCTTCCTAATTAATTTATTCGATCTTGAAAATGTTGGTTACTGATGTTCGAAGATCCAATTTCTCCTTTGATTGCTTATTGTACAGTGACATAGACCAACGAATACCATATGTCTGTGGTAATTATTGGTTAAATCTCGCTGGCCAACTAAATTTTCTCCGCCGGCAAACAACAAATTCCTGGCTCAACCACCAATGTTTATTTTCGCGAATCAAAGAGAATTCAGTTTGCAGGACATTATGAAGCTTGTCATATTCCTAATATTTTTCTAAGGGATCGTCAGTGAATAATCTTAGATAGAATCAGAAGAAACTCAACAAAAGCATTGTTTCAAAGAAGTAAGGAATCTAAAAGAAAAGGAAGGAATAACACACAATGATCAAATCTTCCTTGTCAACAACATATGCGAAATATTAGGAGGAAATAGCTTGAGAAAAATGTAGTGTGAAGTGACTTGCGAGATAAATAGCGATCAACAAAATAAACAGCGAGCAACAAGAGTAGTTAGTAGGTGATTGGATGGTAACAAATGAAATGATCAAACGACTGAAAAGTTTCTCAACACTAGTAGTGAACTTGCGATATCATCGCAAAGGATAAAATAAATTCATTGCTCAATTAACAACACCAGCTTAGTTGAAGACAAACTCATATGGCAACAATAATAGGCAAAGGTTAAAGATTGAAGAGCAAAAAATAAACAAAAGAAACTACATCTCAGTATGGATAGAATTTATTAAGGATTGAAGATCATTTAGAGAAGAATGGATATAAAAGAAGCTAACTTTGTCAAACAACTCCAGTGACCTAACCATCTCGTAAAGAAGGGAAACTTGCGGAAGGAGACAACCCGTCCAATGATTTATGGATAAGTCATGATAACTTGCGAAAAAGAACTAAAAGATCAACATCGCAATCAAATCTAGAGGATCATCCACAAAGATAAAGTAAATATGCTTACTTGGTCGCCAGCAACTACGAAGAAATACGAAAAGTAAAGAGATGATGAGGCATCTAAAGAGGAAGAATTTCTACGAAGTCAGCAACCAGTAAAGAAGTTTAATGTATATAATAATTATTCATAGAGGGATAAATGATCTCGAATCAAAGGGGAACAAATAATTATCATTACTAGCGAAATTAATTTCGTCAGTAACACAAGAATATTACTTAAGATTTTCTGAAAGTAATAGTAGTTAATGAAGGAACTATCTTGAAACTGTTGCATGAATGATTTGGAACAACATCATCAGAAGATGAGTTCGCAGCATGAAGTTAAGAAGATGCGAAATTGACACAACTACAGCAAAAATGAAGAGAAATGAGGAGCAATCCCTACAGAGATACCAGGGCGAACAACAATAAAAAAAATTACCAAGCCTGGGCAGATGGCGAATGAGGAGAGCTGCTAGATCTGTTGAAAAGGATCGTAGATAAAGAGAAATGTCAGGGAAGAACAATTTAGTCCAAGTATTATGAACCATCAACTCGAATCATGATCAAGATGATATGGATTATCAAGCACAAGTTTTCTACGTGTGAAACCAAAAACAAGAAGAAAGAGCTCAACAAATCAACGATAATTCAACTCAACAGCGCAAAGAAATTGGCAGATAAAGAAGTTAGTATGAGAAAAGATATTGCAGGTGGAGGAAAGTATAATCAACAACACAAGGATTGTCATCAACCCATCCTTCAAATTGCACAACAAAGACAAAGGCTAAGAAATAATACGCAGTAGTGGAGTTTCTGCGAAAAGGGAAGAAAAGGACGCAAAGAGTCATAAAATCTCATACCTTAGGAGCTAACCAAAGAATAGCGAGTAAAGCCGCAGCAACCACAAATCATGAACCAGCAAAGTAGGATTGAAAGTTTCTCCACCAAATCTCATGCATAGCAAGACTATCACATCCCAGCAAAGATAATTGAGCATCAGCGAAGAACAGAACACACAAAAATTGTTAGCATCAAATTAATTCGGCAAAAACTAGACAGCTTGGTACTTGTACAACTTCACAACCAGCGAGAAGAGAGCAGATCGAAATGATCACCCCCAGCGACCAATATTAGCAAGCCAACGTCACGTTAAATAACCAGCGAGCATAACCAGTGTGGAAAAGACACATGCAAAGAGAAGTGAAGACCCAGATAAAAGAAGACCAACAAAGTGAAATCAACCAGCGCATCTTGTCAACTCTTAACACACAAACCCACCTCATCTCTGCTTCGGCGAAGCCACATGGAACAAATAACAAATAACCAAGTTTAGTGAGAAATACACCAGCAACAGAACATATACTACAGTATACTCAAACTTTTAAGTTGTTGACCAATAATCCCGTACAGCAGAAAAAAGAAAACGGTGAATCAATTAGCAAGAGCAATATGATATTCTCTAACAAAAAAACAAAAGGAGATACAACCACATTGAGAGAACAAAAGAAGCGGAAGGAATTGAAGTGACGAAATCAGTTGGCTTCGCTCACAAACTCAAGCAAAAAGAATTCATTATCGAACATTGCAAAGAAAAAACGACGTAAAGAAGTCAGCTGACTTCGCAGGTAATGCTACATGTGAATAAAACAACTATGAGACTTTAACGTGAATAAAAGCTATCCAAGACAAAGAAGTTAGAAGATAAATAAATTGTCATGGGACGAAAATAAACAACACTAGGTGAAATAAAAATCGAATCGTTAAAATTAGACAAAAGTTCTGCGAAGAAGAAATAATTGGGTAAAAACTTGAGGCAAAGGTGAATGACTAATGCATAAAATTTCTGCGAAGAGGAAAGAATAAATTCTGCGAAGATGGTTTTGGTTTCATCAGATAACTATGAAAGAAGATTCTGCGAAGAAATGGAATAATAAAATGATTCAGTTCATTTGAGTAGCCAAGTACGAAAGCAGGATAATAAATTAAGCGAATTCAATTTGTTTTCACAAACAAAATCTAGTACAGATGGTCAGTAGCGAAGATAAGAAGTTTAGTATCGCGGGTTCGAATCCCTCGCCAAGCATATTTTTTCTTTTTTACTCATTTTTGAACTTCAGGGGCGTAGAAATGGAGTAATATATCAGAACTATGCCTTTCTTTCGCAAGCAACAAGTAGCCTAGATGGTCAGAGAATGAGTATGCAAACTAGAGGACTTGGGTTCGAATCTCCCTCCTCGCAAAGAATATTTTGCTTCGCAAAGGTTTATATCATAGGCATTTCTTCCGCAGACACTTTCCTTGTAAACATTCGCAGCATGAACAAACAATTCACCGATGTTCATTTACTTCATAGAGATGTTTATTTCGCAAAGAAGAGAGTTGGTGATTATTTCGCAGAGATATCTCGCAAAGAAATGAAAGAATTGACAGAAATGAAAGAATAAAGAAACGCGAAAATTTTCGCAGAAACGCGAATAAAATTTCGCAGAGACATAAGAATGGGACAAATCTTTATGGCGTACACCCTAGTTCACGAATAAAATTTCGCAAGAGGAAAATGTAAGACCTAAAGTGCGTCATATAAGGGGGTATCTCTTTGCATGGCTCAGGGATAAGGTTATACCGCTGCTGGAACCTGAGTCATGGAGATGTTGGGGTTAAAGAAAACCTATCCAGGAGAGGTACCTTGGATTTCCAACTATATAAGGTTATACCCTGGTTGGAAGACCGAGGGTCTCTCCTAAGGAGTGCAGAATATGACCAAGGCGCCGAGGTACACGGTTGAGCCAAGGGTGCCCGGGGCGTACGAAACTACCCTGTCCATTCTTGGAAAGTATTGGCTATGATGCACTCGGCCCGAAGAAAACTCTACTTAGGATGCAGTCTCGTAACTATAAGCCATATAGGCATAAAGGATAAGAGGCTGCGAAAAAAACTGGTTGTTGTTAAGACCGGATGGGAGGATATAGTCTTGTATGGCCGATGTGCCCTCCTTGAAGGGGCAACCAGGGGGGAGATAAGGGCGGCACCCTTCATTAGGGAGCTGATAAGTGTCTAAAGATGGCAATGTCATGGGGCTTTACGTTCGCAAGAACATTTAGGCCTGTCATATTGTCACGTGATAAATATTATACAGAGGCAAAAGCCAAGAGAAAAAGATAAGATGAAATCAATGGGTTTTTACATGAAAGTGTAAAGACGTCCGCGATTTCATCGCAAGACGGCAATGTTATGGGGCTTTGTTTTCGCAAGAAAACTTAGGCCTGTCATATTGTCGCAGAGAAATTGACAAAAAAATGATAAGGCAAGATCAATGGGTCTTTACATGCGAATGTAAGGACGTCCTGCGATTTTGTCGCAAATACAAAAATTGGAAAAATAAGACCTTTAACTAGGAAGGCAAAATAAGACCAATAGAATAATCTCAAACATTAACTATTTTCTTTTAAGAATGCAGGAAAGATTTATTCATCGCAAGAGAGATAACAAGTACTATTCGGAATCTCTCAGAAGTATTATTCATAATTTCTCAGAAGTATTATTCATAATTTCTCAGAAGTATTATTCAGAGTCTCTCAGAAGGATTATTTTCATTTTCGCA
This sequence comes from Papaver bracteatum, assembly GCA_023529315.1. Lineage (NCBI taxonomy): Eukaryota > Viridiplantae > Streptophyta > Magnoliopsida > Ranunculales > Papaveraceae > Papaver > Papaver bracteatum. Next base: position 171,074 of record JAJJWX010005378.1, on the reverse strand, counting down.
GCGCTATTCATAATTTCGCAGTACTTTTCGCGGTACTATTTCAGGAGTACTATTCATAATTTCGCAGGGTTATTCATAAATTCGCAGATTATTCAGAATCTCGCAGACACATTTAGAATCTCGCAGACACATTCAGAATCTCGCAGGAGATGTGATTATTTCGCAGAATATGATTATTTTCTTAAAGAGATTATCGCATGAGGCAGAGGCAAGATAAGAATAAAGAAACAATTCATTCATTTAACATTTTCTAAAGGATTCTACCTTCATAGATAAAGAACAGAGGCAACTATGGATTACCAAGCAAACATTTTATGTTCTTTATCTTCTCGGCAAGAATCATTTCCAAAATGGACAAGAATTTTCACCAAAAATGAAGTAATAATTTCGCATGAATAGAGGAAGTACTTATGACTTTCATTCAAGGACGTATACTTCTTATATTTTTAGGATTGAGTACTTCTTATATTTCTTCATGGATATTTCATAATTCGTATACTTCAAGAGTTGATACTTCTTATTTACTTCGCAAAGATCTGGAACTTCACAAAAGAATAAAGGCAAGTACGTACTTTTCAAGTCCAATATTCTTTCGCTCGTTCCGTCATCAGCAAAGATCAAAGACTATTACAACAACAGATTTTTTCTTAAAGATTGCTTTTCAAGCAATATTCAAGAAAAAAGAGGCAAGATGTAGGATCAGAATATCGCCACAGCAATACTCTTGTGAAATTTATAACGAAATTTCTACGAGCTCTTCACCAACACATTGCAAATGTCGCAAATTAATGATGTAATAGACAACGACATCATAAAACACGCGAAAGATGTGAAGATTTTTCGGTTGTAGAGAAATATCGATAGAACAAGGAAGGAGCTCGAGAGAACAAGGCAGGAGCTCGAGAGAATATGGAGAAAGCTTGCGAGAGTGTGGAAAGGGATCCTAAAATAGGGGAAATGTGAGCTGTCATCCATTATGTAAACACCTATATAAAGAGGATAGCAGGAAAGAGAAAAGGGGGAGAGACAATTTTAGTAAGAGAGAGAGAGATATTTTGCAGAGAGATATTTTTAGAGAGAAAATGTATTTTTATTTATCATCTTCTTCCCCAAAACTAGATCTAGAACTCCACTAATGGAGATTATCAATGTAAATCAAATGTAAATTTAAACAATCATAGTGAAGAATCATGGATGTAGATCAAATTGATCGAACCATGTAAAAATATGTGTGTCCATTTACAATTTTAGTATTTTAATCATCATTTTCATATCAAATGAGTTTAGATCAAGAAATTATTATCAAGATATTATAAGTGGTGTGTTGTGGGAAATTCCTGCAACTACATAAACCTTGTTCACAAAATGGGTTCAATAGATTAACATAGTGTTCTTGGATATTCGATTGAACTACAATTGCGATATCTTCCCCTAAATTTTTATTAATGGATACATCTCGACATATTAAATGTTAAAAAAATAAAGAAATAGGTGTATTATATTCATAACTAGGGCTTAACCCGTGCCGTAACGGCACATTCATAATTTTTATTTACTTATGCAGTTCCAGACATATGAATATTAAATATAATATTTATTAATATCAAATATTCCCTTTCTATCATTACAAAAGTAAAGGAAAGCCCGATAGATATTTTTATTCTTCACCCCACAAGTCCTTTCTAGCATTTTCCCCCTTGACATTTCCCATACTATGCCTCTCCTTTCTCAAGTTATGTCTTCAATCCAGCCATGAAACTATATCGGAATTAATTTTTACATATGTCCCAAAAAAAAAACATTATTTGATATGTTTTTTAGTTTACAAAGATATCTTATCGATCCAATGAAATTTTATTACCTGTATGCATCTTCCTTATTTCAGTGAACGATGTTACGATCTTCATGGACCATATGAACCTACTATGGGCTCGATCACACAGTGGCGGATCCAGATTTTTTTGTTGGTAGAGGCACTTTATAAAAAAATCACTATTTTATTTTTATTTTATTAATAATCTCTTTAATAAATTAACACATTTGGTAACTGTCCACGCCGATTTTTCATTTTATGGAACCGTCGTATGATAACCTTGTTATCAATAGCATCAAAAATGTCTTTTTCAATAAAACAAAGCAAATTATCATTCATCCGCTCATCTTCTATTCGATTGCGTAGGAAACCGTGACTTAGGAAAGTCTTAGTTTTTACCTATTTTATAGCTAAAAATATCATATATACGTTGATTACAAATATCTTGTTAGCTAGAAAATATTTTGTATCTATTTTGTTACCTATTTTCCTTGAAGAAATTAAATCTAAATGGATTTATTAGAATAAGAAAAAAAAACAAAAATCTAAGAAATATCCGGCAAAACATAAATAGGTAAAGATTTTTTAGCTAAATCTTGTATGGGCACGTGCCTAAGTGTGCCTTCACATGGATATTCCACTGCAACCACATAGAACTGATGATGTCCCTACTTGACTAACTTGGGATAAGAGGCGTGCAATTTTAATCTAAAAGGCCTAGGTGCTACGTAAGGAGATGCCTAAGCTTATTAAGCTCCATATACACTCCTCTTTTTTTCATGTGGGACTATCCTTAGCTAGCTATACATATGTGGTTTATCGCGCCACATACACCAACAATCTCCACCTTGGAGAGATTAAACCACTTCACCAGTCCAATCATATGATTAACATCTGTATATGCTACCTATCGATCATGATTATTGTCACTATGCGCCTTGGAATCCTACTCCAATTTGAGTTAATGAGAAGGCAAGCACTAACTCCACCTTGAGCATTTCCTTGCCCACCTAGAACCCTGCTTCACTTGAGAGTTAATGTATGAGACACTAACTCCACCTTGAGCGCCAGTTCAACCTTGAGCCTTTCCTTGCCGATCTAGAACCCCGGTCCACCTAAGTAAATGGGTGAGACACTAACTCCACCTTGAGAGGAAGTTCAACTTTGGGCCTGCCTGCTCCACCTTGAGTCTGACTCCACTTTCACCCTAAACCGGGTGACATCCACAACCACTTCTATGTTCAGACAGTAGCCCCAACCATGGGCTCTGATACCAATTGATAGGATCTTCACGGACTATCGGACACTACTCAGGGCCCGATCACATAACCCCGAACCCCAGTTGACCACCTTGGGATAAGAGGTGTGGGGGTTTTAACTAAAAGGCCTCGGTGCTATGTATGGAGATTCCCAGACTTATTAAGCTCCACATGTTTTTATCTATATTCCATGAGGGACTATACCTAGCTATACATATATTTTTTTATCATGCCACATATCCAACAATCGAGTGGAACCAAAACATTAAATATGTAAGCTGTAACAAAATTACAACACCTGAACTCATTCGTCTCAAGAATAATTATGTATATATTTAACAGTGTTCGGATCCTTGTTGCTTTTTTCCCTTTAAGAATAATCCAAAACTCAGAATTGACTCAACTATACATATCGTATTGTATGATCTTACTATTTCAATGACATTACGAAATGCTAATTCATTCACTGAAGCTATTATATTTTAAAATGTAACCATTTCAGATGGCAACCATTTTACTTACATACGATGTAGTTCTAGTTTTTTAAAATTCCAAAATATATTATGTACATAATTCAATTCGACAAGAAGAGTTCACCAAATGGAATATAGGTAATGGATTGTCCTTTCGTAACATTGTGGCATTTTTAACATAGTTGGATCCAGAGTTGGTAAAAAGCACTGTATTTATGCATTCTCGGGCGAGAGTAATCTATGGATGGTCTACCTCCTAGAAAAATATTGACTAATGAACACATCAGTGTCCTTTAAAAATCCCACACTGTCGGATAACCGTAGTGACTAAGTGGAGACAATATTGGTTGAGGATCAAGTCCTTAGAAATGGTATTAGAGTCGACCATGGGTTACCTATCGAGGGTGCATGAAAGAGTATGCTTGATAGATTATGTCGGGAAAGGGTAATCCAGAGTCTAGGATTGAACATATTATAGAGAAGTAATAATATGGATTAGCGCCTAGAACAGGTTACACCCAGGTAGAACGTTCCATTGGAAATCCAGAGCCAGGGACGGCTCCAAATTAAGTCGGTGGTATTATAGTACTCCGACTCGTCGGGTGGGATTCGTCAAATGGATTATAAGTAATGGTTTGTCCTTTCCTTTGACCGAGTCCTTTTCAACATAATTGGCTTCATAGTTGGCGAAAAATCTCTATAGTTAAGCATGCTCGGTATTGAGTAATCTTGGAATGGGTGACCTCCTGAGATGCTGTTATTGGATGACCGCAGCGGTGACCATTGAAAACCCCATACTGTCAGATAAACGCAGTGGCTAAGTGAGGACATTATCGGGAGAGGGTCATGCCATTACATTCTACGGCATTACGCTTCCAAATATGAGGTTATCCGTTGCATAAAAATGATGAAACCATGATCAGTTAGTAAGTCAAATCGTTAAATACTTAACCTAATAACAATACGCTCTACTAACAATAAACGATGTTATCCATCATCATTGAATAAAAAAAATCGTTAAACCATTCATCAAGAAATATGTGAGATGATGCGAAATTACTCACACTTTCCACCGTCACTATGGTCCACTTATATAATTGTTTGCCAATCTAACTAAGTTTGGTATTGCTGTTTCTCTTTTTAAAAAAAAATACTTTAAAAACATATTTATAGCAATATTTTTTCATCCTAGTGCTTGGTAAAGATTTCATATAGTGTTGTTTATGCAAAACACTTCCAAATCTATCAATTTTAAAAAAGTGGGGGAGAATGAGCTTTTAAAAGCTTTAAAAGAAAATGCTATAGTTCACCCAAATTTCATATTTTATTTGCCGATTTTATCCCATCTTTTTTTATTAATGACAAAACTATCCTTGAATCTATATATCACTAATTTTTATTTGTTATATTTTAAGATAATTATTTTTTATTTTCAAACTACATTTTTATGTTATACCGTATCACTGAAATATAATTTAATTTAATTTAACAATAATAATAAATATTGAGCAATTATTGATTTTTAAAAAGTGGTTAAGAAAAATAATACTTTTTAGTAATAATACTAATTAGTAAATTTAATATTACATATATGTACTATTATATTGTAGAAAATTTTTACTTATTTTTAAGCACAATAAAATAGAATAAGCAATTTTCAGAGACATGTATACTTTTGCCATTTTTTCCCTAACTATGGTTGAACCTGATATTTTCCCAGACACAATTTGGCCTCTTTTTAAAATAGTTTTAGCTTTAGTTTATAATTTGAAACCACTCAATTGCTTTTTTTACAGAGCTCGGCATAGTAATGTACATCGACAATCATTCAATTATTATTATTTTTACATAGTTCAACACAGTAACGTACATCGGAAAAAGCACTTTTGTAAAGCTTGCAGCAATACGAAACAAAACCTAAGTATTAACCTGATATTTCCCCATACACAATTTGGTGTCTATTTTAAATAGTTTTAGCTTTAGTTTATAATTTGAAACCACTCAATTGCTTTTTTTTTTGCAGAGTTCGGCATAGTAACGTGCATCGGCAACCATTCAATTGCTTTTTTTTACATAGCTCAACACAGTAACGTACATCGGAAAAAGCATTTTTGTAAAGCTTGCAGCAATATGAAACAAAACCTAAGTATTAACTAATAAAAATATATTTATTATCATTATTAGTAGAATAATTTATATAATATCATTTTTAATTTGACATTTAATAAAATATTATCATGGGAATTTAATAGAGTATTTATTATGAAGAATTATGGAACCTTAATGACATGATAAATTTTGTCTGTTAGATGCATTTCTAATCCCAATCACAACCATCACTTATGATAAACAATTACCTCCCTAGATTTATTCCTTGTGAGGAAAAATCTAAGCCACCACTTACATAGGCAAAATTAGCCAAACTGTGCTTTATATTCTTGATAAATAGGAATGTAACCTAGGGTTTTTTAATGGATAGTTTTTTGCTTTTATTTCATGAAAAAGAGAGATTAATGAAGAAGAAGACAAATAAGTGGTAATAGTCATAATGAGAGTCAATTTGATTTTTATAGGTGGTACATATGAATCACCAGGAAAAATAGGGAAAACCAAACATAATAAATAAAATAAAAATATCTCGATACTTATATATTTCGACTAAGTTGGCCTGAAGGATGATAACTGAGCCATATGCTTTGTGGGACAGGATCCCTACGTACAAATACTTTCCTGATAATAATATTTTATATTATGTGATGGTAAATCTGGTTCTTCGGTTTGGAAATAATTTTTCACTAGTAATAGGTTATTTAAGAGTAATTATTATTGGGAGGTTGGAGACGAAATAAGTATTGCTATCTGGAAGGACAATTGGATTCCTAACATAACTGCATCTCTATATTCCTTATTTGCTTCTAATAACATGTAAATTGTTGACCAGATGATATTGCAGGATTAAGATAAATGGGATGTTCATACTCTCAGTGTACTGTGAGTAATATTGTTATGGAAATATGCCCACTAGACCGCCTTCCAGCGGCTCTGTTGTGATTAGGTGGAAGCCAACTTACAATGACTTGTTTAATGTTAAGTCTGTTTGCATAGTGGTAACTGATTCTATATATGATCATTAAGCTTCTAATTCCCCTAGAAGTATTTTGGAAATTTGATATGTACCGCCTAAAATTAAACATTTTTTTGTTAAACTGTGTTCATGATTGTTGAAGCAAGATAACTAGGTTAGTGCCTATTATAAACAGTAACTGTCATTTTTATGTCTTGAACCTGAACCTGAACCTAAACCTCAACCTGTTTGTTTATATATTATCAAGTCACTAAAAGATTTATGTTTTCCCTAGATCATTGCATCGCATGAACTATCGATAGGATGCAGTTAAGGGAATGAGTCACTAGCATGTTTACTAACCATATTAGCAATAAATGAATTTAAAACTTATATTGGATTCATTCTCTAGCACATCTAGGAAGAAAGACGTGCATTGATGTTTTCTAATGTTCATGGGCAGGTAGAAAACTTTGGCGACATAGGTAAATCAATTTATAACTATCTGGGATAGTAATCTTGATGAACATAGTAATGTAATTCAAGGGTTTCATAACTAAGAGACTCTCATCATCGGCAGTTACCGGAGAGAAATTTTAAGAAGACCAATTTTGATATTTCTTTTCGTAAGGAGAATAAAACTATGAGATTTGACATAATAATGTTTTATGACGCGGGATAATAGTATGGCGCAATTTCTATCCAAGTAATGACGCAAAATGACGAACATGGTGAGGCTTTTGTCGTATTGGAGGTTATTAGATAGGAAAAATCAGCCGCCAAGGAGAATCTATACTTGGAGATTGTTCAAATATAGTGAAGGCAATTAAAGGCAGTGTCCGATATGTTACATGGACTAATAATAATGTCATTATTGATTATAAAGAGTTGATAAAAGTATTTCACTTCCGGAAATACAATTTTATGCCTGGAGAGTCCAATGGAACTGCAAAACTAAGAAACTAATAAGTCACTTGCATTTCATTCGGTCCACGAAGAATTCTAATTTATTTACTTCAACACGTGCAGTCAACCAAAGGAAAAACCAAATCCGCATAAATTAACACGCGGTTACCTCTACATTCTGATTAATGTCCATAATTGAGCTCAAACGTCAGGCCCCTGCATTCTAATTAAAAACCATTATTGAGCTCAAACGTCAGGGGCATAGCCAACCCATGACACGGGTAAGCTGGCTCCAAAACCTAATTTTGCTTATACCATTTTTTTTTCTTTTCCCAGTCCAAGCCTTTTTCGCCTTTTGGTCTATCCTTCAGAAATTTGCTCCCCCCCATTGAGATATTCTAGCTACAACCATGTCAAAAGTTGCCATTTCAAAAATACAATGGTGCTGCACTCTCATGCATATCCCCCAACATGCTCGTTCATATGAGGTTCTCCATCTATAATATAACATAAAATTATTTGTTTGGTACGACCCTGATTGTGGTCCAGACGGGTGCGGAAAAGACCTAATTAACCTTCTGTGTTTTTCATCTTTCTTCTTAGTTTGTCGTAATTTGTAATAAATCAGGGGCAATTATACTCATTTTTCTTATTTGTGTTTTCAGTTTCAGCAAAACCAATTCTCTCCTTCAATCACCACCACAAATATTTTTCATCAAATTTTCCTTCAATATGTGACAACCACCACCATGAATCCCCTTTAATCTCCGACAACCACCACCACAAATCTTCGACAACCACCACCACCACCCTCCTCCTCCATCACTAATTATTCAACCAATTCTTCACCACCCTCCTTCATTTTCATACACAAATTAACACTAGCAACATCATTACCAGATTCACCACCATTAATTACACAAAACCAACAACACCATCACCACCGCAACCTGGTTTTTGTAGGTATAAAATCATCAACCAATTTCTTTCAATTCTGTATAAAACCATGAAATTTGACTAATTTAATTACTTTCCACTTTGATTTCGTTCATGAAATACAACTAAATATTCTCAATTAATTGATAAAAGCATTTACCACAACCACCGTACCATCAATCTTTTTCAGTTATGTACAAACCCATTAGATTAAACTAATTCAATTAAACAAACTAAAGAACAAAGTAAAAAATGTCAGATTAATGTATATATCATGTAATACCGATTAAAAAAAATGTATATATGTTGTAGAGCTAGTATGGGTATTGTTGGCGGCACCAGTGGAGTAGCATCATTTTAGAAGAAGAGGAGGAAGAGGAAGAAAAGGAGAAGTGATAGACTGATGGAAGCTTTTACGTACATACCCTACATCTTTTAAGATTCAAAGTTTTGACTGTTGACCTACGTGGCTACTTCAAGGGAGTTGCATTACAGTCCAAGTGACAGAATTTTAGCTGGGATACTTTTTGTGTACTGCAGAGTCTTAATTTCTTAAGCTAATTTAAAGGAAACTTTGCCTTTTCTGCCAACAATGCTAGATACACCAGGTGTAAAATCCCGGGGTATCAACTTTGTGAGAGAAAATTTATGCGGGCCACCACTAGTACTCCCCTGCTCAGCTCCATGGTGGGGTCCACACAAGTCTGTTTCTACCAGGAGAATCCACGTGATTATCTCTCGGTATGTGTAGCACTACTCCTTTTCTGCTGCTTCATTTGGAATAGAAAAATTAATTGAAGGTCATGGTTTCTTGCAGTAATCTTTGTACGAACATGATCACACTGCTGCTTCAAAGAAAAACAAAAAATGACCACACTGGTAAAATTAACTTATGTTTGCCATTGATGTCGTGTCATTATGATAGGATTATTATTTTTGAAAGCAGACACTTGAAGCTCATAGGATTATCAATCTTTGTTCTTTGGAAATATCAATCTTCCTACAGATAAAAGTTTGTAGATCCTCCCCCACTCGGGAGGAGAGAGAGTGTCCGAAACAACTCATTTGTTCTTTTTCTGAATTTTATTTTACTTTCATCAACATCAATCACTTTGATATTCAGGTATTCTATTTTTTTTCATCAGAGATCAATTACTTGGTTTGGTCTTTTTCCCCAAGAAGAGTTCTTTACTTCTTTGAGGTTGTTTGGTTTGATTTTATTAGTGGTTACTTCAATAGAGGTGATTTTCATTCTATCACGGTTTAATATTATCTGATTCAAGGTCTCTGTTGGGTTATAAAGGTTCATACTCTCTGTTTTTGTTCGGTGTTTTCTTTAATTATCTCCCCCACTCTGGTTTCGGTAATCGGTAAACTATCTCCACCTCTCTTATTTCCTCCCGTCTCTTGTCTCGCATCCAAATCACCCTCTTTTTTTCGTGATCATCCCGATGTTCCTATTCAAATTTTAAACATTATTTTCTTTCTTCTGTCCGGGTATCTTTTATTTTCGTTAACTTTAATCTTTTGGATTGTCTACTATGTCTATGCTAATGGGGGAGAGTATTCTTTGCGATCTCTTTTATTGTTTGAACATCTCCGGCAATGATTATGGAGGAGTTCTAATTCGAACAATGAATGTGGTAAATCTTTGCCTATCCTTTGATAAACTCAAAATTTCGGGAGAAGTTTTAAACATTTTTCCGGTAGCGGCGATCTCATGCCCAGTTGATCTAACTTCTAAACAGTACAAATCCGTGACACATAATCAAATTTCTATAAGCACAAGAGAAGTGGGTAGTTTTTCACTGTGGGCATAGTCGGAAGTTGTTTGTCCTTTATCAGGGAATCTTTCTGAGACTTTCTCTGGGCATGTTTATGAGAACCGTGGTGTGTGTGGGGCTTGTGGGCATCTTTCAAAAACTTGTGTTGTGGAAATTGGTACAATTTTGTTTTTGTGCCGGCAAATTCAAAGTGACTTCTATCTTTTTACTACATATAGGGGCAGCAACATCACCAAAGCTCAGAAGGAGCATGATCGATCAATTAATAGTAAGAAAGATGATTTATTTCACATCCATCACAAAAGGTTACACAACATTTAGTATCTTGATTAATATTTCAGTTTAAGTAACCGATCAAAAAAAAAATATTTCAGTTTAAGTAATAATTGCATAGTTAATCATGTCCTGATCAATTATATCACCTTAGGGAATATAAATTCTTACTTTTTCCTTCGATATGATTTCATCAATAGAGATGTTAGGTTTGTATATGAATTACATACCCGTGATTCCATATATAGGAAGTTTACATGGGTTAACTACCTCACTGTAGTTCGTTCTTCTACTTTGAAGATTGCCCTGATCCCTTTGAGTCGTCGTGGCAGTTCTACTATTACTAGTAGAAGGATTGGGGTCTGTCTTGGGACTATACTCTTTCTAAAAGAGTTTTATCCCTTGATTATCAAGAACATACTGATATATTTTTTGGAAGTAAAGAAACTTCAGCACCATCCCTGTTTGGAAATACTTACATTTTCTATGATTAAAAAGATTCCAGATGAGGATAAAATAGGAATTTACGAAGTTAACGAAAATTGGTCTATGGAGGGATATGTCTATGCATTTTTAATTTATTATGTTTGTTACTTATGTGTAAAAGTTGATAAGACGGTATTTTCCAACTTGATTTGTAATTTTCATCTTTGTATTGCTATGGAGCTTGATACCATCTTTGGGACCTTTCACATGTATGATTGTCTAGTCGACCAGTGGAAGGTTCTTATCTATGATATATATATATTATTTGTTTAAAAAAAATAATCTTCCTACAGATACTATATTTGTTCATTCTTATTGACCGTCTGTTGTGAAATTTGACATCGAGCCTTGATGCAATTTACATAGACAATATACAGTGGATCTAAATGTTTTTTTTTTTTTTTTTTGAAACCGATCTAAATTTTATTAATTGAAATCAATGAAACCAATTAAGACGCCATTTCCTATGAAATATAAACCAATCTGCCCCCATGCAATCCACTAGTACCATAATAGTGGAAATTGCTCCAGGGACCAAGACAGAGAGTCGTTGTTTACCCACCCAACAACAATCAACAATCTAAAAACTCAATACCATCCCTCACTCCAGAATAAAAGTAGCACTGGTGGAGCTTACCCTCTCTCCTATTGGTTGGTGAGCGTAACCTCGCGCTCTCATTGGTTAATTGATAAACCATTCGTATTCGTTAGATATGATGCATTGATCTGACAATGTGCGGTGTAGATTGGGTGGATTGTAGGGACACACACGACGGACGACCCTCATTATTTAGAAAAATTGTTATATTAATTTCGTGCATTTATTGTGAAAATCCACAAAATAAAGAAAACTACTATATTAATTTCAGACATTTATGATTAAAAAAAAAATCAATTCAACATATTTATGGAATAAAATAATTATATTATATTTTTTGAATCTTTTATAATTTCATGTATTTATTATAGAAAATCCAGAAAATAAAAAAAATACTATATTAATTCTTACATTTATGAATAAAAAAAAATCAATTCAACGTATTAATGGATAAATTAATGAGATATATATTTTTAAAATCTTTAGTAAGGCAAAAAAAGAAAAAAAATATAGAAATGACAAAGATTACTATATTAATCTTTTATAATTTCATGTAGTTATTATAAAAAATCCAGAAAATAAATCAAAACGAAAATAATAAAAAATATTATATTAATTTCGTACATTTATGACTGAAATAGAAAAAATCAAGTTAACATATTTATGAAATAAAATAATAAATTTTAAATTTGTAAAATGGTTTGTAAGGAATTTTTTTTTCTGGAAATGGTAAAGAAAACTACTATATTAATTAATTTTGACATTTATGATTAAAAAAAAAAATTAATTCAAAATATTTATGGAATAAAATAATAAAATTTGTATTTGTTGAATCTAAATCTAGAAATGACTATATTATATATAATAATAATTAAGGTATATTCGGAATGATGGATTAAAATTCTTTTTTGATCGGTTAATAAGGAACCGGTTGGACAAGATATCGCAATAAATAATATAGTTTTTAAAAATTACAGTATCCAAAATGTACAAAAGAAATTTATATCAAGTTTAAGATATTAATTTATAGCTAATTGATATTATTTCCAAAAGTGAGTTTTTGAAGTTTGCGGGTTTGGTCTCTATATAAAGCACTCTCAAAAGGCCAAACCATTATTCGCATGTTGCTTCTTTCTTCTTCTAGGTTTTTTCCTTTTAATTTTTTTCTTCTTGGCTGTTTACGGTTTTGCTGGCTGATTTTCGTTTGTTATTTGTTTTCCATGTACGAAAATGTTTAATAGAAATCCTAATAGATTTTGCAGGCGAGGAAAGAAAGAAATCTGATAGCATAAAGCATATATTTGGTAAATCTCTGCCCTTTAAATATTTGTATACACATATGTGCAAGAACCAAATGGGTAGAGTTTATTACATGGCCTCCATAATATGGTTTACAGTGGTGATATCATTTTTTTCTCCAAAGTTTCTTCTTTTTATAAATTACGAAAATGGTGTAGAAGAACCCCATTGTATAATGGGAATTTGTTTTGCAGGTACGATTAAAAATGTTTAATAGAAATCCTAATATAAATTTTGCAGGCGAGGAAAGAAAGAAATCTGATAGCATAAAGCATATATTTGGTAAATCTATGCTCTATAAATCTTTGTATACGCATATGTGCAAGAACTAAATGGGTAGAGTTTATTGCATGGCCTCCATAATATGGTTTAAAGTGGTGAAATCATTTTTTTTCTCCAAAGCTTCTTCTTTTTATAAATACGGAAATGGTGTAGAAGAACCCCATCGTATAATAGGAATTTGAAATCGAGAATACACAAATATTCAAGCGAACCTGTTAGTGTTTTCTGTTATTTAGTGCAACAATATATCACTTATCCTAGCAGCCATCAAGTTGCAAAGAAGTTGTCATTCCGAGTTCAATTATTTGCTGTAAGGGGAGTATTCAATCCAATTTACACGGGCTCTCCTGAAACGGTACAAATCTATTTGTTTAAGACAAATTATGTTGAACTGTCATGTGCTGAACTATCAACACTATATCTTGTCTCCAGTGCTATTTTATTTTGAAGGTGGTAATTCCATAAATAACACAGCTACTACCCCTAATAGATGTATTACGTGTGTTGTATAATGAAAAATATTATAGTTTTCATCGTGTTTACAGGGTTTTTTTGTTAGGAACTAAGCTACGGTACAAAATTCTCGACATGATGGCGTAAATGATTCTTTCCTAATTTTACTGCAGAAATTTTCCTTTGACGCTTAAAAATGTTCATCGTTGTAGTTCATTCAAAATTTTCATTTAATTTTTTTTTATTTGAAATTGATGATACTATTCATGTTGTCGTATCAATTTATTAAACTCAAATGTTGATAGTCGAAAACTGAGGTCGGCAATTTTACCAATTTGGTGTACTTCATAGTAATGTAATTCATAATAATCTTAGAGGTTATATAAAAGGGTATACATTGTTCCCTAAATTAACTAGCCGATTACAGTTACCTGGTCTAAAAAATCGAAATAGTATGTTTAAGACCTTGGTTAATTTGAGACAAGAATGGAATTGGAGGTTGTGGTATGGGTATCCATCATAGCTAACTCCTATCTTGGCCTATGATTTCTTTAGCTTTACAAGAATAGGTTGTAAAACTCGGCGCATCTAGAATTTTCGTATAATCTGAGATTTAGCGGTGTAATTATGTTTTATTTAGCAGTGTAAATTTTGTTTTGTTTTAGGGTCTAAATTATCTTCTATTTAACAGTGTAAATTATCTTCTATTAATTTTTATTAAAGAATTCGGGTTTAAATTCTTTTTTATGTTGTCATAAACTCATAATGAATTTACTACTTCAAAAGTGATGAGCTGTTTTAATGAATTTGTTGCACCTTCATCCAAGGAAACCAGATTATACACAAGAAGAAGTTGACAAAATTTAGCCCGATGATTTTTTTTTGCAATTTTATGTTGTTGGCTTGAGTGGTGCATGGGATATTTTGCAATTTTATGTTGTTGGCTTGAATGGTGGGATACAGATTAAAAAGTATGATAGCCTTAAACCTTAAATTCAATTTAAAAATGTAATCTCGAGCTGTCGAGAATATCAAAAAGTTTCGGGCACCAATCAGAGATATTTGACAAGCATGGTAGTATGTTGATTTTTCCTTGCAAATTCCAATATATATTTTTTCTTTTAGTACTATTGTTCAACCGATAGTTATATATTTTCGAACACTATAATAGTTAGGTTAATTCACCGGTTTAACCGCGAAGACAATAAATAAAAAACACCGAGAACATTTTTATATGGTATTCTGTCATTCGGGTAACAACTCATACTTGAACACAATTAAACTGTACAAAACTTATCATTAATTATCTTTTTTGTATGCCAGTAAAATATGTTTCTTTTTGGGATACTACCACGCAATTGAAAATGAGAAATAATCAAGAAAACCCAATAGACGCTATTTTTGCTTGACTTTGTGGTTATGTAGGCAATAAACTTCTGGTTCCTCTGTTGCATTGTGATCAATTGGGTGGAAGTGGATACTTGAATCCATTGTACTTTGCAAAACTTTTGATGCATGATCTTTACTTTTTTATGGTCCCCAGTTTCTTCTTTGAAATTAGTTTCACTATAAAATATTTTTTAGTAGAGGATACCATTCGTCCAGTCAAACATGAGAGATAATTTGAGAAATCCCAGGTGTTTTTGTTGTTGTTATAACATGTTGTTCCATGTTTATTTTCTCTTTTTATGTTTTTTTTTAATGGTTGACTAAAATCAAGGTAATAAAAGAGATCTTTGACAACTAGAGATACAAATTCTAAGATGAAAGATCGCTTCCGTGAATAACATTTATACACCTGCTAATCAGGGACAAGGTTCTGTTCTAACGTTCTATATGTTGATAAAAATTATTATGCATGATTTTATATTGCAGTTGTATCAATCCTTGTAAGATGTATCAAGATAGTGCATCGAAGAATAGTCAGTTTTAGATTTGGACTATATCTTTTCTTCATCCACGTGAATTATTCGTTAATATGAACTCCAATACTAGCTTGGCTTAGTGGATTAAGCGAGAAGTCCATCCTCCTGACAACATAAGTTAATAATAATTAATCAATATTTAGGTTTGCATCATTTATTCTTTTCGTTCTTTTCCTTTGGATCGACATAATTTTGCGCTCCACGTATTTTTTTGCAGAATAAACGGATAGCAAAAACCTTTTCGGCAAGCTCAAATAAAGCATACTCTAATTGAACTGTTACCTACGAAGTAATATGCACTTTGAATTTCAATCCATTAGAGACCAATATTTCTGAAGAAAGATATACCGGTGCATTTCCTTGATTACATTTTCTTTCACAGGAAGCACTTCATATGTTTTGCACTATCAAGAGTTGGCAATCTCTTTACATTAACATCGGTTTTTTTTAGTGTCTCTAATATCAGATATTGATATAAATATATAGTGGAAGTTAGAAAGGCATCAGACTGGAAGTTAGAAAGGCATCAGATTGGCAGTTATAAAAGATGTTTGATTCCGTAAGAAAGATATATCAGTGCTCTTCTTTGATAACCACTTCTTTGACGGGAGCACTTCATATGTTTTTGCACTATTTAGAATTGGCAGTCTATTTTATATTTATACAACTGAAGAAAAGCCTCACACTGGCAGTTAAAAAACATGTTTGATTTCAGAAGAAAGATATATCAGTACATTTCCTTGATTATTTATTCTTTGACTAGAAGCACTTCATATGATATGTGATATTTAGAGTTTGCAATTTATTTTATATTAATATCGTGTTTTTTTTATATCTCTAATATCAGATATTGATAGAAGTATATAGTGAGTGTAATTTTTCATTCAACTATGGAGAGTTGGATCCTGGAAGAGTAGTTGAGTTGGCCTCTTGATTCTTAAAATAAGTATACGATTTTTGAATAAAGATATATCAATGATTTTCTTTGATTACATTTTCTTCGACAAGAAGCAATACACAGGGCTGTCAATGGAACCTATCGAAACGGTAACTATCTCTTCCATTACCGTTACCGGTATTTCCTACCGGAATTCCGATACCGATAAATTCCGGCGGAATTTTAAAAATCTAAACCGATACCGTTCCATTAAGTTAACGGATATCGGTAATTTTACCGATAAATACCGATAAGTGACAACATTATACATAACTTATTTCTCATACTGAAAATCAGTTCAAAATAAGAAACTTTAGGTTCCAAATCCATGCAAAACACAATGTTCCAAATTTGCTTAGTTACATGTTCTTGCAAAAAAAAAAAAAAAAAAAAAACACAAAGAAATTCAAAAATGGGTAATATTAACACATACAATATACATGTGTGACAATAGATACCGGTAACGGTAATTAATGGAACGGTAAGTGCCTAAACCAATACCGTTCCAATAAGGCAAAAATTACCGATAATTTTCCATTACCGATTTCCGATACCGTTATGTTGGAAAATTTCCTATAGGAACTCGGATTATCGGTTACGGAATCCGGAACTCGGTATTCCATTGACAGCCCTAGCAATATATATGTGTTTCACTATTTAGAGTTGGCGTTCTATATATATTATATTAATAATATTGAGCTTTTTTTTTTAATGTCTTGAATATCAATACAACTATATAGTGTGCGTGATTTTTTTTTATTGAATTACAAGAAGTAGGAGTCTGGAAAAGCTGTTCAGTTGGATGCTTGATTCTTAACGCAAGTATATGATTTCTGAAGAAAGATATATCAGCGCGTTTCCTTGTTGACATCTTCTTTGACGGGAAACACTGCATATGCTTTGCACTATTCAGAGTTGACAATCTATTTTATATTAATATCGTAATTTTTTTAGTGCCTATAATATCATATATCAATACCAATACAGTGAGTGTGATTGTTTTATTTAACTACAAGAAGATGGAGCCTAAAAGAGTAGTTGAATTTACCGCTTGATTCTTAACACAAATATATGATTTCTGAAGACAAATATATCAGTGCATTTCCTTTTACATCTTCTTTGACGAGAAGCACTTCAAATGCTTTGCACTATTTAGAGTTGGCAATCTATTTCATATAATTTTTTCTTGATTTCTCTAATATCAAATATAAATGCAACTATATATAAAGTGTGATTTTTAATTTAACAACGAGTAATACTTATGCTGACAATGTCATGAACTACTTACTGATTTCCAAGATTTGGTATAACTTTTCAAAAGTATTTTCTTTTTGATACGTAATTGGTGAGTTTGGTTTCAACTATAATGATAATTTGTGTTTTCATTATATACTACAGCTATTATTGGGACCATATTTAGGACGGGTGCGAGGCGAAGCCCCGCCTCACCATAGGGAGTCAATTCATATCGTACCCGGTGCGTAGCACGGGTTACACACTAGTCTTTTAGATTTTCGCACAAGCTTACCAGAGTGTCAAAGTCGCAATTAAACTAACACGCAAGGTTATTTCAGTCATTGAAATAAGAAAACGACTTTTGTTTTTGGGAATTTTCCTCATAATCTCACACAAAGATGATGATCTTCTCACTTTAATTCTCCCGTTTATTAGGCTTGTACGGACGGACATACACAAATATTCTTTCTTCTTGCTTTTCTTTCTATATCAAAGTAAAAGTCTTATATACAGTCCTTTTATTTCTTCCTCTAGGGTTTATAAATCATCTTCATATCGTTCTAGGGTTTCACTTTAATTCTTCTTCTTTCTCAAAGATCCAATCTTTCGATCCAATCTTCAGATTATATAACCTAGAAATTGGAATTCTGGAGTTAGGGTGTTGGGTTTTCTTATAATGGCAGATCAAGACGACGATGAATTTCGTATGGCTTTACGAATGAGTTTACAACCTTCTCCACCTGAGGCGAAAAGGAGTAAACCTAGAGATAATGTGGGTTCTTCTTCTAGTCAAGAGGGAGAAGAAGAAGAATTGTCACCAGAGGCTAAAACTAGGAAATTGCAAAGAGAACAAATGGCTGCAGCTGCTGAGAAGAGAATGGGGAAGAGCTCTGTTGTAGCAGCTCCTAAAGTCGAGAAGAAAATTGATGTAGTTCAGGGGACAGAAAAAAGTGGTAGTAGTCTGGGTTTGGATAAGAAGCCTGCAGAAAAGAGTGTTCTAATTGGAAAAAGTGATGGTGTTGGAGAAGTGGGGAAAAGTTTGAATTTTGGGGAAGAATTGTCAGCACAAGAAGCTGATCAATTGTTTACAATGGTGTTTGGGGATTGTGTTTCCAAAGATATTCTTGCACAGTGGAGTAACCAAGGTATTAGGTACGTAAGCTTTAACTATGTAAAGATTTTATCTTCGTCAGCTCTTATATTTAATCTTGCTTAATATAAGTATAAGAACTAGATTCTTTCTTGGCTAGCTTTAGCTTGTTTTCGTGAAGAAAAAACCTAGTTCCCATCCATAAGATGGTTGAAACATTTTAAATCTTACATAGTTATTATATTAAAATTTACGAAAACAATGGATAGTTTATGGAGTTCTAGTGAACTGATTGTTTGGCTTGTAGCAAGGGTTGACTATCAGAGTTCACTTATGTTGTGGTGTTTTAATAAATATAGGCTTCTTGCTGATGTCATAGAGACGTTATCGAATTGTCAATGCTCTATGCGTGATTTCCGTTATTGTCTTCAAACGAATTTTCTTGCCAGCTTTTTAGAATTGTGAACTGCGTAATTAATATGAGAGTAATATCGGTGCTGTATCGTTATCGTATATCGGTGTTTGGCCATGATTTTGCTAGCATATTGCTTAAAATAGCAGCCAGCGGTGACAGGTGATATTTTCTGATATGTTGGGGTAGAGTGTAGCCCGATATCTATCAGTGAAAATGAAAATTTGCCATTCACGTACGAGAGAACCTATAGTTCCTTACTGTATGAAGTGAAAACCCTTCCCTTGTTTTTCATATATTAAACAAATTCCTCTAACCCCTTACTTTTATAAATGTCTAATTAAGCTCATGGAAATGCGTTCCAAAACCCAACTAGGTCATAACTTAAAGGACCGTGAAGAACTGTCATTGAAGGAGAGGAAATCTAGTAGTATTAAATTATGATTTGAAGATTACAAGTTTTAATAAATTACAGATATTCTTGGATTTTTTACCGATTTTCACCATTTATAACTTGTTACTATATTCGTTGATAGTAATCTCTTATCAACTGATACGTATCAATATTTGGAAAATCTAGTGTATCACGGTCTCACTCCTTGTACAATACGTGCCAGCATCACTGCAAAAGTGAACAGCGTGGCTAACAAGATATAAATATATTATAAGTAAAACTCTCAGTTATTAGAAGTTATTGAACAATGATAACTTTTATCTGTAAACAAAGAGGCAAGATCTTCAAATACACGTGGTTAAGCTAAGTTGCTGTTTGATTTTTTGAGGTATTATGCATGTTTGAACTGGAGTCTTGCTTGAGTGCTTTCAATGCTTTAGTAACCTCAATAAGCGATCATTTCGGAGGTTGTTAGAAACCAGTATCCACTTTCTGTTTCCAGTAGAAACCCTCATGGACCTAAGTCACCTTACTATTGGTTCTATAGAATTGTGTCATATTTTTTTGGATAGGGTTTGTTAGGACTCATTAGTAGTTTTATTGAACCTTTCTTAATTTGTTGTATTCATGAACGTTAATTTTCTATTTCTGTAACACTTGTTACAGGTTACACTAATTTATATTCACAGTTTTTTTTTTTTTTGAGATGTTCTGAGACCTCATCCTGCTCTTGCATCTAATCATACTATTACTTCTATTAACTGTCATGCTAGCAGTATGAAAGGAGAATGCAAGCTATGCATTCCTTTTTCTTTGTTATAGAATACAGAATTAGTTATGACTTATGTTATGAGTTGTAGTCTTGTAGATTTTTTTTTTTTGACTTGGTACAAATGTTTTGCTACAGGTTTAGCTCTGACCCTGAAACATGTATGGGACTTGTGCAACATGAAGGGGGGCCTTGTGGTGTGTTAGCAACCATACAGGTGAGGCCACTCTTTATCTTACTTTTGAGCTTGATTTGGATTTTCTTGGAAGAATGATGTATGTGTATGTAGTTTAACATATCTCCCTGCTAAAGGTGTTACCTGCTGCTAAAGGTGCTAAAGCTCAAACTTATAATTTTGGTTAATGGCTTGTGTATTTCTTACTTATGTTTTATCTCTTTTTGCATTGTAGACTTAGGCGAAAAATGTGAAGTTAATTATAAGATGGTTTCATCGTATTTTGTTATGTGTGGAGAACTTCGCCTCACAATATATTTGGGTTTGGCACTGCAGGCGTTTGTTCTCAAGCACCTATTGTTTTCTTCAGATGAAGTAGGTAAAAATACAGTCAACTTGGCGACCCAAGTTTTTGCTCCCAGTATATGTTCTCAAAGTGAATCTGCTATACTGGGTAATTTTGCTTCTCTAACTGAAGATGGGAAGGCAAGGTGATTACTTCGTCCATAAAATTATTGTAATCTTGATATATAAAGATAATAGTGGATAATGTCTTAGATTACTCGAATTACCATTAGCAGTAAATTTTCTTAGAGCAAATATTTGAACCCGAAATACTTAATCTTTCAAACAAATGACTGCGTAAAAATGTAAACCACCAGGTCAGTTAACCACCTTTGCTGTTTTAGCAAATTAGCAAATTTATCAGCCTTTTTCGTCAGTGAACCCAGTCAGTAGCTCACCTCCGCAATTTGAATCACAGTGGGTTTTTATATTTTATAGTGTGTTCAGCTCGAGCTTATGCTGAACTCGTGGGATTCGTGCTTCTCCAAAATTTTGTCCCTTGTATTTCTAGCTCATAACATGTTGAAATCCCCTGTTGTGCTTTTTACAGGGCTTTGATTCAAAGTATGGCAGACATATTATTTCTATGTGGAAGCAAGAAAAGAGCTGTTATTGTTACTTTAAATCTTTCAAACCACTGGCCAGAGGATGCCGAAGATGGCCAGAAGGAGGAGGTTATTAAGCTCTATTTCTAGCTTGTTATCTGACTTTATTTTGTATATAGCAATTGATAAGCTTGATGGATCGAGAGTCAATATGATAGTTATCTAAATCGGTTGAAATGTTACATTTTGTAGGCAGTGACGAAAGCCCTGCAAGGTTTTTCAATCGAATCAGCTTCGGACTTGCAGAAAGTCTTGAGAGTTAACACATATACCTCACAGTCGAGTGCTTGTCAGCAGCTGAAGGCAGTGCTTCCTGTTTTTCTAAGTCGTATGGGGGCACTGCTGTTCTTAATTTCTTCTCTTCTTTCCCGAGGACTGGTATGTGATTTACTCTTTCAGTTTAAACGGTTAGATGGATTCTATAATGGGGTTACCTTTATCGCATGACCTGTGTAGCAAAACTCGTTAGGCGGTCGCCAGGCGTCTGAGTGGGGCCTGGCGTCTGTAGGGACTAGTCGGAGGAGTATGTGGGTATAATTAGTGAATATATACAGTATATGTAATATTACAAAGAGATTGAGATGTAATTATTACTGATGAAAGAATGAGAACAGAAACGGAAATAGAGAACAAGAGAAAAAAGAAAGGAAACAGGAGGGGGGTGGCTGCGCGTCTTGTAACTTCTTTGCTGTTGAAACCCTAGGTTCTGTGATAGGGTTGGCTTACATGTTTCAAAACTTTGTGAGAAATGATTTTTTCCATTAATATGCCTAAATTGGTCGCCCAAAAATCTGCGCCTAATCGCTTAAACGCATTAGGCACAAAATGACTAGAGATTTTGGGCGGCCTTATCGGAGCCCTAGAAGCCGATTTTTGGTACATTGCGCATAGCTCTCCTGCCTGTGATGGTGTTTTCTTATGGGGTGAATGATTTGTGGTGTAATGGTTACCTCACTTGATGAGAGCTCATGTTTTGTATTGTCTTGACAACAATAAACTTAACTTCTCTGGGTCCATATTGCTTCTTAAATTAACTGTCGATATTCGTGCCGCACATATAACAGTGAGAAAAAAAATACATGGCATAATGAAACCTTCGCATCTATCATTTAGGGGTTAAGCTTCTGTCACTTCACTGCATCTGTTTATCATTTCACCAAACCTGCCAGAGGCACATCGTACATTGACAGTTTTTGAAAGTATTGTAAATATACATGCAGTTGCATCCTCTTTTACCAAATTCATGCGAGTTGAAGTTTTAGCTGAACTGATGTTTTAAATTTGTAGATATCAATCCAATTTTATTATGCTCAAAAACCGTTGAGACTTCAGGTTGTTAAAGCGTTGACTCTTTTGTCCTGTAGGAAACTGTTCAAGCAGACAGGGATGATCCTACTTTACCGTTGGTTACAGCTCCGTTCGGACATGCATCACAGGTGCGTTGTACATAGCTTGCCATAGCTTCTCTTTCAACCATCTCCTTTGTTTCCTTTTCTAGTTGGTTTAGGCATGCTGAAAATGATTAATTTAAGTCGTTGCTTGTAATGCAACAGGAAATTGTGAACCTACTTCTTTGTGGCAAGGCTGTAGCTAATGTGTTCGATGGGAGCATGGATTTAGGTGGAGGCATGTCTCTAAAGGGCGTACCCACAAATGTAGAGGTTGGATTCCTAACTTTGCTCGAGTCTCTTAACTTCTGCAAAGTTGGCCAGAATTTGAAATCTCCGAAGTACCCAATCTGGGTCATCGGGAGTGAGTCCCATTACACAGTTCTTTTTGCCCTTGAAGCAAGTGTTCAAGATGAGAATGAACAAGAAGAACGTGAATCACAGATCAGGAAAGCATTTGATGCCCAAGACCAGAGTGGTGGAGGAGGGTTTATAAGTGAGGAAGGACTCCATCAAGTGCTTAGGCAAATGAATATCAGTCTACCACAAGAGAAACTCAACAACCTGTGCAATATGGGATTCATAGTATGGAGTGAATTCTGGCAGGTTCTGTTGGATTTGGATAAGAATTTGGGGGGTTTCAAGGATTCAACAGGATTGATGGGTAAAAAGGTGTTTGAGCTATATCATTTTAATGGGATTGCGAAGTCTGTTATGAATGGTAGCCAAGGAATTTCTGGTGGTGAAAGTCCTATGCAGCGACCTAGGCTTTCTAGACTGAGAGTCACGGTTCCACCGAGATGGACACCGGAGGAGTTTATGGCTGATGTTGTAGGCCCTCAGAATTTGGGAGGTAATGACTCTGGTGGGAAAGACACTGTCATCGTAATAACTCAGCCTGAGCCTCCTCAGCATGCACCATTGGTCGATTGCATCCGAACCCGCTGGGCACGAGCCACTTGCAATTGGGTAGGGGACCCCCCTAGTATTGTTTGAACCGTTCATCAGTTGTACTAGGAAAGAAAAAAAAAAAAGGTAAAGGATTGGAAAAGCAAACAGGGAGAAGCAAGGCAAGGGTCCGAAATTTGCAACACCACAACTGCTATCAAAAGCGTAGTAATGCAGAGATGGTTTTGTGTAAGGTGTAATTGTTGTCAGGTAATTTGTGTAAGAACGGAATCAATTCTGCAATCTTGTTATTCATAATAATAAGTGTAATATTATACTCCCTCCGTTTCTAAAATATAGTCAGTTTTTCTTATTTGGTTATGTCAAAAAAATAGGCTTGTTTCCATATGTGGAAAGTCAAATGTTATGATTTTATTACTATACCCATAGAGGGATCACTTCTCTCTCTCATTTTTTCTCACTAATACAAAAAGGGGACCACTTCTCTATCCTCTTTCTCTAATAGCAAGTGAGTGGGGACCAAATGATAGTTTAGGAAAAAACATGAAAAATTGGCTACAATAATTGGTTTTCTTAATTTTTGTGAAAAATCAAACTTTTCTTAATTTTTGTGAAAATCAAATTTGACTATTTTTTTTGTGAAAATCAAATTTGACTATTTTTTTGAAACGGAGGGAGTATTACTTAGTTTCTCCCTATTTATTTCCGATTTCTTTACTTAGTTTCTCCCTATTTATTTCCGATTTCTTGGAGAGGATTTGAGTAAACAGTCTATTTCAGACAGACAAGGGATCAATTTATTAGATAATGAACCTGGTGGTGGGGGATATGGGAATTAATTGGGGGATATAGCTACGGGACAAAATAGGTGTCCCAATAGCAATTCTGGGTGACCCCCTATGTAATTTTTTTTTTAATTCCTAATCTAGCCCCCACTAATTAGGATTAGTGATTAAGTATAATTAGTAAAATGTTAAGTATTTGGGGGATAAATTAGTGTGTATTTTTATTTGTGTTTGGGTGAGAGTAGAAGGAGGGAAAAAATATTTGAGAGGAATTTCTTTTTTGAAAATGGGAAGATGATTGTGATAAGAGAATTACTGATAATAAGAGGTTGAAAAATTGATTTTTTTTCTTTGAATCCACCATTGTTGCAGCTGAAAAAAGCTTGGTGCGGGCATGGTATTCAACCAAAACTCATGGTGGCAATTGTTGGAAATGTTCATAAATTGTTTGCCACTACCCTGGGTTCGGGGCGTAGCTCTCTCGTTACGATTTTTTCCCCTGGTTTTGATCTTCCGAATGTTGATTTTTTCTCGGTTTTGAACAGTGCAGCATGGTAATAGCTTTTTCACACAGCGTAAGATTGCTCCCATAGTATTTTGCTTAAATACCTATGCCTAATGTAATGAAAAGTATCCAGAATGTTGATTTTTTTTTCACTTGACTACCGCATTGATAGGAAATTATCGGGCATGCCGGATCAGTATTCCGGATATGGTCTTCATCAATTCCGCATGGTATTCATCACTTCCTTTTGAATTTTTTTTCGGTTTTAAAAAAGCTTGATGTAAGATGGTCGTTGATATGAAGACCATGCCGTATTGTTTTTCCTCATAGGAAATAAATATGAAAACTATGCTTAAAAAATACCTAAAGATGGTCTTCATATCAACCGACCATGCCGGGTACCAAGCTTTTTAAAACCGAAAAATTCAAAAAGGAAGTGATGAAAAACCATGCCTAATTGATGAAGACCATATGCCTAACATGATACCAAGATGCTCGAGAATCAATTCCTATGGTCATCATCACTTTCAAAGATGATCTTCATTACTTCCGATAAAAAAAAAAATTCGCTTTCCAAAGTGAGGTGAAGAGAATTTGATATAGAGTGGGGAGAGTTTAGAATTTGAAAGGGAATGGAGAATATTTGGGTTTCAAAACACTACCCCTAAATAAGATTAATAAGAAGTGGAGATGGAAATGAGGGATATGATTTAGATTTTTGATTTTAAGTTTTTAATTTTTATTTTGAGGGAAGAAGTGGAGATGGAAATGGGGGATATGATTTTGTTTTTTGATTTTAAGTTTTTTATTTTATTTTGAGGGAAGGGTATTTTGGTATATTCATAACCAAAAGTCACCCCTTAGCAGACACCATGGGTTGGGGGAAGTAATTCATATCCCCCAATTAATTCCCATATCCCCCAATTAATAGTTCTTTTTATTAGGGTCCTCTCCAAGAAGTTTGTAACTGTAAATTGTCTCCGCTTTGGGACTGCAAGTAATTGGATATCTTTGATTCTTCAGAATCTCTTGCTATGTCTTTTTCTAGTTTGGTATGTTCTGGTGATGTGTTCTCTGTGGGGAAACTCACTTTGCTGTTTTCTTCTGGTTATCTGATTTCATTTTTTTTCTAGAAACTGGTCAAATCTGAATTCTTCTAACAGCAGCAAATCCTATATAGGGTTAGGGTGGCGATCGGATTTTACTTTTCTGAATTGAAGGAATTTGTGTTCATTATAAACAAAATAACTCACCATCAGTAATTAGGGATGTCAACGTCAGCTTGGAGTTAAAAATAAAATTGTTCAATTTTATTTTTAACTCGTAAGCTACTCATTAAAGATCAACCGATCCTAACGCCTTCAGGATAATTCTAGGCTATTGATGCAGCCCTTTGTTTCATGCAACTACTACTATACTACTCCCTCCGTAGCTAGTATATAGCCGGAATTTTGGATTTTGCTTGTCCCATTAGATAGGCTGAATTTTATTTCCAAGATAAATTTTACTCCCTCCGTCCCTATTATATAGGCGGAATATAGAATTTTTCTAGTCCCATTAAATAGGCGGATTTCCAATTCCAATAAGACTTTTGACATAAATACCCCTATTTATGATGTATGGGAAATTATAGTGAGAATAAGACAAAGGGTAAAAACAGGAAAAAACATGAAAATTTATGAAAACCAATTTTTTTCTTAATCGAAGAGATTTCAACTTCTCTGCCTATATATTAGGGACGGAGGGAGTACTACATATACCCGTATTTATGGTACATAGGTAATTGTATTGAGAATAAGATAAAGGACAAGACAAAAAAACATGTAAAATTATGAATTTCACATATATATATAGTCTCTCACCGCCTATATTTGTGGTACGAAGGGAGTAAACTATTTTATTTTATTTTTGACAAAAGAAGGGAGTAAACTATAACGACTCGGAAACAAGTAAAGATAACGATACTTCCAAGTAGTATTTAGTATTTCCCCGTTTCAAAAAGATATTCCCGTGTACACATGAAATAAACATATTTTTTTCTACTAATAGAGGGGGCGTCACATTCCAATAATAGAAGGCTATTATTGGGGTGTCACATTCCAATAGAGGGGCGTCACCTAATAGGACAAAAACGGGTCACCCATAAGTAATATTAAAAACCCCTTATCTAAAATAATTTTATAATGACTAAACAACCCTTATGTGGTTAGGTTAATAATATAGTTAACTAATAATTAGATTGATAAGATTTTTTATATAACTAGTGATAAAAAATCATATTAAGTGATTTTGGTGGGAAGAAAAAGTTGAAAAAATGAGAAACTTTTGAGATTTTTTTCTAAGTAAACCCTAGATTTCAAATCACCCAAACAATGTTCTTTTTATTTCTCAAAATTGATGAAAGTAAATAAAAAAAGTTGATTTTTTTTAGCTTTTCAGAGCCGTTTACGGTTGGGTTTTTCCTTCGTAGCCAACCGTAAGACAAATTTACGGTTAGGTGATGATGAACTCTTAGCCGTAACTAGTTAAAATTAAGAAAACCCAATTTTAAACCAGTTCACTACTGGTTTTTTTGGTCAAAACCCAATCAGAATCGATTCTACTGGGTTTTTTTTGTCAAAACCAATCAAATCGATTCACTGGTGGTTTTTTTTGGTCAAACCCAACCAAATCAATTATGGTTTTTTTTTTTTTCCGAACCCAATCAGAAACACGATTCTGGTGGTTTTTTGTGATCGAACCTAGCCGTAAATCGATTCTTACTGGATTTTTTTTTGTCGAACCCAATCAGAAAATGATTCCGGTTGGGTTTTGTTGAGGAAAACCAAACCGTAACTGGTTCTGAAACCTTTTTTTTTTCCTAAGATTTCAATCAATCTAACCATTTCAGATGCAATTAGTTTGTTGATTACCATCACTTCTATCAATATGCTTCTTCCGCACCTTTAATAGAGAATTCAATCGAAGATTATAAGTTTTTCGAACCGCCGATTGATCGAAGATGGTGAAATGATTTTGATTGAAAAAAAAAGAGGGAATGATTTATGGTTGATGAAGGAGAGGAAGTTAAGAAGAAGGAGAAGAAGAGGAGGAGCAGATCTTTGAATGAGAATTAGGTTTTGATTTTAGCTTTAGTTTTTAGGTTTTGATTTTAGTTAAAGGGTAATCTAGACATTTTGTATTGAATCAAGAATACCCCATAACCAATTTTCTGGTCACTAGAAATCCAAGTGATGCCCCTCTATTGGAATGTGACGCCCCAATAATAGCCTTCAAAAAAAAGTGGTTCTCTGTGCTTGGAACTCTCATCAAGGATGCCAATACTTCCCATGTCGGCTACATGTACTAGTAGAAGCATTGGACATCAGCCATTTATGTTTTTTGTTGTTGCTCTTTTTGGAGTTTCACTTTCAATCAAATGGCTATATTGACTAGGCTTGGCTCGGCTCTGTTTGGGCCGAAAAAAATAACAGGAAAAATTGTTTGCGCCCCATTTTGTATTTCAACCGGAAATGGAGTGACTGACTCTATTGGGGAAGTCGATCTGCGTGAAATCCAGTCTTAAACCCTCAGTCTCTTCCTCTCCCACTTCTCTTCCGTACCAAAACGAAACCCTAGATTCCCAAATGCGCAAGAACACATCAAATTTTTGAAGGAAGAAAAATAAAATAAAAAAGATGTTGAGGAGAAGATTAACATCTTTATTGGCCACATCAATCCACCAATCTTCTCAGATTTGTAAAAACCCTAACTTCATTTCAACAAAAACAATCTCATCATCAACATTCCCATTTCAATCTCAACAATCACTTTACTCAAAAATCAACCCTAATAATAATGTATCCTTGTCTCATGGAATTAGGGCGTACTGTAGTTACTTAGCATTGAATGATTTGGCGGATAATAAAGGATCAAATAAGAAAAGAACAAGAAAAGGTCGTGGTATTGGTTCAGGTAAAGGTAAAACTGGTGGGAGAGGTCATAAAGGACAAAGAGCTAGAGGTAGTCATAAAGCTGGTTTTGAAGGTGGTCAAACTCCTCTTCGTCGGAGACTGCCTAAACGAGGCTTTAAGAATCCTTTCAGTCTTGAATTTCAGGTATATCTACTTCCAATCTCATTTGTTACAAGAATTTGAGTCTCAATGTAGTAATATATATGCCGAATTACCATATGAAAATGTACAATTTTGCAAAAGCCCTATGGTGAATCTGTGAAACCATATCTAATGGAATGTTCCTTCTTATTAGTCACATTTGATCTTTGAGGCACCAATTTGAGGGTCTTCATCTTTTTCGTATTCATTTGATAGTGCATATGCAAGAAATGACAAATGCTTCAATGTTTATCTGTATTTGTTATTGTTGGGTTTATATGTGTTTCAGCATTGGATAACTAAGATCAATTACTTCTCTGATTGTGTTTGTATGTTCCTCTGTGACAGCCAGTAGGGTTGGGGAAAATAGCAAAGCTTATAAATGCAGGGAAAATTGATTCTTCAGAATTGATAACCATGAAAACTCTGAAGGTTAGTACAATCCTTAAAAAAAAATATTATTTGGATCGCTGTATTGTTCAAATGTAAACTGTCAAGCTGATGCAAATATTGTATGTTATGATAGGATTCTGCAGCTATAGGGAAGCAGATAAGAGACGGAGTAAGGTTGATGGGTCGTGGCGCAGAACAAATTAAGTGGCCTATTCATCTTGAGGTATAACATTTCCTTAGCTTAAACATTAAGGGTTACTTTGAGTGATCTAAAATTTGTCATTTTTATGGTTCTTACTTTCCTTTTATATCAAAGAGCATCATTAGAGAAATTAGACGAAATAAACAGTAACTAAAGAAAGAAGATCGGATAAGAAAGTAGAAGAAATCATAGAATCAGAGTAGAAATCAGATAAGGAATCATTCGATTCCCCTTGAAAACAACCTTGTCCTCAAGGTTGAGCGTACATACAGATAACTTTTAGTGACAAGTAAAGAAGAATTTGGCCAAGTTATTTGAATGATATTATACGCCAATTTGAAATTCTAGGAAAATGCTCTTTTCACCGACTCAAAGTGTTAGGTCTTTTAGAATGATCACGAGGACTCGCTTCATATCTTATGCAATTGTTTTCTGTATGACATCAGCAATTACAGTCTTTTTATAATTGATGCTACCTGATCAAGCATATCATTTAACTCCTTACCCATTAATCGACCATAAACCATTCCTTGCCTTCTCGATAGTACTGAAACGAATCAAGGAAGCAAAGTAATCACCCAGGTATTTTGCCTGTGTATCCACTATGTTTGTGTTCTAGTAAAAATACATTTCTCCAACATGTATAACTAAAATCTCATCATAACATGTAAAATATGATCATTCGTTGGTGAGAGTACATTCTTGAACTCTTCTTTAAAGTCAGGAACAAGTCACCGTTGAGAAAGAACATGATTTTCTAATTTTGTCCCTGAGACTTCAGTTTTCTTTTAAAGTACATGCAGCCACATTTACAGAATGCAGTCATGTACTAATTGAATTAGTATAAACTGTCCGACAAGATCAAATGGCTCTGATACCAACTGACAAGTGCAAACTTATCAGAATAGCATCATGTAGAAATTAGACGAATTAAACAGTAAAGAAAGGAAGAAGGTCAGATAAGAAACTAGAATGAATCATAGAATCATCTAATAGACAACTTGTAATGGTTACACAATTTTATTTATATAGCCAAACCTAATAACTGCCAATAGAAACTACCCAAACCACCTATTACATGTTTACCTATAACGTTGTTCCTATTATACGCCCCTTTGCTCCTCTCTTACGTCCCTTTGTTCCTTGTTGGTATATAATAAATCTATTGTATGAATTGAGTTTCTGCAAGTTCATGAGATGGCTGATTACTCAAGTTTATTGTAAATTTTACCATCTTTACAACCTGAGCATGGTAACTTAAGAACACATTTTCTTTTTCTAAATGAGATGTACAATTAATTTTCTTATCTCCAAATCAAATAATTGATGCCCATTGATTTATGTCACCCCCTTATCTTTATGGTATGGTAAAAGATCTTTTTACAAAAATTGAAAGCATACAGTACAAGAGTTGAGTCTTTTCGATTATACACTCACACTTGACGCTAAGAACTAGATTTGATTATCTTAGATTTTATATTCCCTATGCTTTTTCGTTGCTTGGAAATTCTGAAATTACTCTATTGACGAGAAGTACCTTATAAAAAGCTGCAACTAGCTTCTATGAGGATGCTTACTTTTTTCTTCTTCTTCTGCATTTCTCCACTTCAAGGTGCCTTATTCTTAACTTCTTCTTATAATCTCCGCTCAAATTTGCTAACTTTCATCGGCTTCAAATTCCCAGTGACTCCTGAAGCTTCTAGTAAAGAATTCTTTTTCATACCTCACTTGCTAACCATATGCTGATATTGAAGGGGTATTCTTCATTCAGCTTTACCTCCACAAAAACACCAGAATAGCTCACTATTCATTAGATTTTCCATCTAAGAATTGATGTATGCTTCGCACCTCATGGAAACTGGAGAAACGCAATTTTAATTTGAGGAACAAATAGGCTGCCAAATGGCTCCCGCTGGCATGTGATGAATGGATTCAAGGCATACAAGCCGTAGCATAATAACACACCTTTTCCCGTTATCCAGAAGCTCCCTTCCCCGGGTTTTACTGAACCACTAATGCTCTTTTTTGGGCCATAGGAAAAACATGATAAACCATGCCACTAACTTGCACTTTTGAATGTCGATGCAGGTGTCAAGGGTGACAGTTAGGGCAAAGGAAGCAGTTGAAGCTGCAGGTGGATCTGTCAGGAAAGTTTACTACAACAAATTGGGTTTCCGGGCCTTGTTGAAGCCCGAGTGGTTCGAAAAGAAGGGAAGATTACTACCTAAAGCAGCAAGACCTCCACCAAAGCAGAAGGACAAAGTTGATAGTGTTGGTCGCTTACCTGCTCCTACCAAACCAATCCTTTCTACGAAAGAGGAAATAGCAGCAGCAGCTGCTGCTAGTACCCCATCTGCTGCCTAAATCTCAACTTGCTTTGGTGTTGGCTCAAGCTTTTGCTACGTAGTTGTTTTAGGTTGCAAGAGATTTTGTTTATATTAATTTCCGTGGCACATAAGATGGTTCAATTTTGTCTGTTACTATATTGAGCTACTGCTATGACTATATTAAGCTGAGTAAGTTTAAATTATTTTCCTTCTTGGTGAGGATAGTAGGACACGGTCAGTGTCATTTTTGGCTATCTATTTGCTCTTATTTCTTGTGTTACAAATATCAACAGATTAATAAACTAGAATGTTGGTCATATGTGAATTACTTTTCTCAGGAGGTAGAGAGTGATGTCCTAATAACTTAAGCACGTAACGATATCAAAATGACAGAAATCCTGTAGATAAGAGAATAAGAAACAAGAAACAAATAAGAGGAAAATGCTTATCAAATGCATTTCTAGGCACAGAAGTGGCTTCTCAGAAGCAAAAAAAAACTAATATTTGAAGGTCATTTGTTTTTCGATGATTTTGCTTAATGACAACCCAGATTAATATTCCCCAGCAATCCAGATCTTGTTTCTCTCTCATGGTGCATCGGTACAACAGGCCATCATTTACAATAAACAGATAATATTTAACAAAATTGAAGCACATAACATAAAATGGTTCTATACCTCCTTTAGTTATGTTTCTTTCTTGAAAGAAGACCTTCAAGAAACTCAAAAGCTAACGAGAAGCTATAAACAGACCATTGAAACTCAAAAGTTCTCAAATAAGGCTAAGACTGAGAGAAACATATAAGAATGTCATGGCTGCACAATCTACACTCACAGACCCTTTTACGAACTTCTATATTATTATAAACAGTTGAAAGATGGTTATGTTCTTTATACACAGGGAACTGTTGAGAAAAGTACTTAACTCTGTCATGCATTCTACTGACAGATGCATATACAATTGCTAATAGCTACAAAGGGAAACTCGAGATGATTTTTCTTTTCTTTTATGTACTTTTTTTTTTCTTTTGATTTTTGAATAGTTGAAGGAAGTTCATGGGTTACTGACGTACCTCAGACCCATAGACTTGAACATTATAGGAAGAAATACTGTACAACTCTTCACAAAGAACAAGTAGCGTTAGAACTAAAATGGCATTCAACTTTTATCTGCAGTTTCTGATGCATGTCCGGCATTAGTCGAGGTCCCATCATTCCCATTCCTGAGAAGCAATGATTCTTTCAGCTGTCTGTAACTCTGGAATTCTTCCAATGCATCAGCAGTTGTCTTCGATAACAGAAGTCCAGATGTAGTGATATTGACATTGCAAGAAGAATTTGATAATCCTCCAGCCCCATATTTCAATGTTACAGCAGGTTCTTCAGCGTTTCTTCCCCAGATCTCAGGTTCCGAGACTTGTGACAACTTGATTGATTTTGAGATATCTTGGCGAAGTGGCGGTGCTGTACTTAACATCTCCACAAGGGCACCAACAGCAGCATCCTGGGATTTCCTGACTTGTCCTCTGGGATCAGTATGATGCGCTTTTCCATCGGAAAGATCTGGTCTGGAGTGGAAGCAGCAATCGTAGCAGTGAGTCAATATAGTTTAATCATTTTCTTACATAATAAATATAAGCAAAAGCTTTATAAATTCAACCTGGAGGCAAAGAATGTAAATCAGAATTTCACCACTTAATAAGATTGGTGGAAAATAGGAGGAAGAAACAAAGCCAAATACCACATAGCAAACAATTTGAAGCTGCAAATATATGGTTTGAGAATCCAAATTTACTTCTGAACCAAAACAGTTTGTTTATGTACCCATCAGTTTATGTATCCATCATATCCCTGCATGATGGTCGAAGAAAAACTTTCTAAGCAGCACACTGGTTCGACAAACAAATCACATGATTATGTAGTAGTTAACTTCGTGGCCTACATGGAACCTGTCTCAAAAGCTATTTCCTACTGACTGAAAATTAAGCCTGTTATAAAGGTACATGGGCAACAAAAGAGAGAAGATGGAGAACTCAATTTCAATATACTACCAAAATATACTTCTGGGAATCAAAACTGTTTATGTATGTATCAATTAAATTTGATAAACATGCATCTGCGCAAGCCCTTCATCCTAATCAATAAAATACGTTCAAAACACACTTGTACGAATCACGTGATTACGTAAGAACTCCGTGGTCCTGCACAGTAACCAGTCTCAAAGCTAATTTCTATCAACTAAGAGTTAAGCATGGTTCATTGTAGAAGTAGATGGGCAACAGAAGAGAGAAGATGGAGAAAACTCAATTATGCAGATTATTTAGTATGTTTTATGTCCATAAAAAGTTACTAAGCAAACATGCAATCAATTGTATGAAACTGGGGTATGTCATTAGCACTTCAATAACTAGAGCATAACCATTAACTAGAGCAAGTGTAGGAAGTATGCTGAAACAAAACAAAGCATTAAGCATATGCCATCATCTAGAAACTAACCTGAAATGTTGAATTATTTCCTCAAGGGGGTATAACTACACAAAATTGATAAGACTGGACATGTCTGTAGTTACTTTGACGATTCACTGAGACATGCATCATATGATTTCATTATAAATAGATGCACATATGATTTCATTATAAATAGATGTACTGTATTGACTGCTCATATTTGATCTCGGAGTATGTTTTACGTAGATGAGTGCTGGTCGGAAGAAACAATTAATGCAAAATATAAAAAGATTAGAGATGCCCTAAACACAGTCAGTGGCTAGTGTAAAAAAATGGAACGGGACATTACACACTTTTTAAGCGTTACTGCACAAAAGAAGGAAGAACCCAGCATCGTGGTTTAGTGATATTAAAGAATAGTAAATTACTAAGATAAAGCATAGACTACAATATGGTGAGTGGACTGAGCGCTACACTACACGTTATACCACAAAGTTTAACCACAAAAAAAAATAATTAAAATTGCAAATACAGTTTGTTTTTCCGGAAAAGAAATCAATTTACATACGCCAGGCCAATATACGAGGACGGCATATACCACACAACATACAATGATACTAAAACATATAACATATGTGATACTACGTTAATTCTCCTTGGCCTTGCTACAAGACTTCTACAATAGCAATTTGTGGCCAATAGTCAGTTAATCAGCATTGTTTCACTCTAAAACTCCTATGTTGATTGATTATATGGCTCTTCTTTTCTTGATTATATGGCTCTTCTTTTCCAGTAGGCATATTTGGATCAGTATGTTTGTTCTTTCGTTCAATACGCTGATCATTACAGTACACATAAGCTGATAAAACAATAATGACCAAAGAGGAAGCAAGCCAAAGTAAGTAGAAGCATATTTGAATAGGAAACAGAATGATCAAGCATACCCTGGGCGTGGATCAGTTATATCATCCCCAACAGCAAATGGGCATGCAAAATCCGAATAGTCAAACATATCCTGGGAGGAAAACCTACTGGAGCTCCTGGAGAAAGAAATTCTTGGTGAAATGCCGGATGATGCTTTTGCTCCAGATATATTTCCAACCTCATCTTTCCCAAAGGAGTTCATCTACAGCACAGAGAGTAACACACACACAAAACACATGAGGGGTAAGTATACACATGGTGATGGGAGCGGATAGAGAGTGTAAAGTGCAACTTTAATGGCCATGAAAAGAAAGGAATTTCACTGTGCAATACCTTCTCGTATTTTAAGGTAGGATTAACATCTCCAGCTCTAGTCAAATTCCTACCGTTGCTGGACTGAGAGGGACCCATCTTTGTTCCCCTTGGAGGAGAAGGAGTCGCTAAATGAATGTTTCGCATTGCAGGGTTCCCAGTTGTAGGAATGCTTACTGGAGCACTTCCAGAACGTAACAGAGCTTTTGATTTCAAATGGGCAGGTGGTGACGGAGATGGAGTTGGAGAGGGCATTGGTGAGGGCCAAAAATCATCAAAATTTGTGTTCCTAGTAGCCAAAGATGCATTGCTGGAGCGTGGAGTTTCAGATTGATGACTTGGTATGCTCAAAGGTGGAAGGCGATGAGAACTGGGATTATAAGAAAAACCTCTAGAGTCGGAATATGCAGGTGAAGGAAAGCCAGATACCGGAGGTGCAGATGATCCATAACTATCATAACTCCAGCTATGTCGCCTTTCAAAGGGTACTGAAGAAGGTATCTCATGAGACCGGAATCTAGCTAAAGGAAGAGACGGAAAACTCTTAAGCCGATCAGTTGTTGGACTTCCCACATAATCTGGTATAAACTGCGGCGATACAGGAGTTGAAGGCTCTGAATTCACATCAGACAACGCTGGGGAATACAACACAGACAAACAAAGCCTGCCACAAGTAGTATCCACTGGAGTAAACACAAATTCCTTCATTTCCACCTCCTCTCTACGAGTAAATGGCTCAACCAACGTAGACACCCTATGAGCTAACCCATAGGTAAGTATCTGCCCCGATGAATTCAATTCATGAAACAATTTATGCGCAGGCAATATCCTAACAGTAAGATACAAAGATCTCAACAAAATAATGGATTTCTTATACAAAGAATGCGAAGTAGCACTGGGAGGATTCCTCTTATTCCCCCCATGCCCAAAATCCCTCCCACTCTTCCTAGTCTCGTACTTGACAACCCATCTCTCAATCACCTTATCTTTTTTCATCATTTCAGCACCGTCATCATGGAAATTAACAGGCCCCCTCTGAAAAAGTAGCACATCAACAACCATAGGTTCTAAATTACTTTGATGCCACAATTCAAGATTTTCTAATGAAGCAGGACATTCTCTTAATGCTAAATTAAACCATTTATCTCTTGGTCTAACACTGGATGAAGACGATGACGATGAAGACGGAGATGATAATAATGTTTGTTCACCGCTATAGTTGTTACGGGATGAACTACATGGTTGTGTTCTTGATTCTAATATTATATGTAAACTCTTTGCAAAGAATTCAGTTATAATCTGTTCAATCTTTGCTGGTTCAGATGATGTCCCCATGATAAAACCCTAAAAACACTACAATTAAAGTAGAATTTATAAACCCTAATAATCAAACGAAGTGAAAATGGAAGAGTAAAAGAACAAACCGTTTTTGTTGATTTGAGAATTAGAAGAAGAACCCTAATAAATTGGGATTTTTTGGACTTTTCTTGTTTAGATTATGGATTGCGTATGAGATATTTTTTTTGGACGGAAAAGTATAAATGCGAGTGTGTGGAGTTTAAGAGAGACTGACTGTTTCAAAAGGGGTCGTCAGTGAGGGAGTCGTGGAGTGAAGGAATGAAAGAAAAGAAGAAGACAGAGGGGAAGGATTTTAAATAGCAGCAGTAGAAGAGAAGAGAGGAAGATATATTCGTGAGTAGGAAATAACATTAGGTACTAGGAATAATATATTAGAATGAGTCTAATCCATTTGACTCAGTCAATTATTTGTTTGATCCTATTTAGTAATATAAATTATAGTTTGGTCCTAAAAATTATTGTTTGGTCCTACGCTGATGTCATGGATAATGTAAATGTCATCCTATAGTGGCAGAAATAACTTTTTGGATAAAGACCATATATATAGTCAAAAGGTAAGAGAGATAGAATCATTTTCAAATTTAATTTCTCCCTCATCTTCTTTTCTCTCTCATCTTTTTTTTCTAGATCTGAAAATTAAGCTTTTGAAGATGAAGATGAAGAATGATGTTTTGCTGCTCATGTTAACGAGATGAAATCGTGTTGAAGACGAAAAAATCTGCTGCTGCTGTTGTTTGATGATGAACCAAATTTGTTTGTTGCTGCTCCTACTCCTGCTCCTGTAGCCATGGTGTGTTGATGAAGATGAACTCATGTCGGCAATAATTAATACAGATGTGTTTCTTGATCTGTAGACGATGAATACGATGATGTTTGCTAGTATTGATCTATTTTCTTTTCTTCTTCTCTCTATTTTCTTGAATACAGATGTGTTCTTGAAGACGACGACGATGAATACGATGATGTTTGCTAGTATTGATCTATTTTCTTTTCTTCTTCTCTCCATTTTCTTGAATACAGATGTTGTTTTGAAGATGAAGACGAAGATGAAGATGAGTTCACCTACTGCTGTTTTATATGGACTTCATTCCTGGAATGAAGTCTGTTTTTTTAGGTTTTTGTATGGACTTCATTCCTGGGAATGAAGTCTGTTTTTTTAGGTTTTTGTATGGATTTCATTCCTGGGAATGAAGTCTGTTTTTTTAGGTTTTTATATGGACTTCATTCCTCTGTTTTTTTAGCTTTTTGTATGGACTTCATTCATGGGAATGAAGTCTGTTTTTTTAGTATGGAAGAATTGTTACAAAAAAAAAAAATTTAACACGAAAGGGCATTTTTGTCTATTTAAATATTTTTAAATAATTATGGACCAAACAGTAAAGGCGTTTGACCAAAGGACTAAACAGACATGGGCCCACCTAAAAAAGGACCAAACGATATTTTTCCCTATTCGTGACTCGTGAATAGAGGATGGCCATTTGATAGGGCCACTAGTGTTTTTTGGACCTTTGGATTATCCACTTCACGTACATTTATAGTCTGCCTGCTACATTGGTGTGGATGACTACAAATAGTCTGTTCTGTAACTGCTGTAGTGACACTAAACCGGACATTTGCACGAGCCTTTGGATATGCATTCTTGCTATGTGGTTTACACTTTACATGGGGCATGGGTGTTGGTGGCCTACTTAGCAATTCAGAGCAGAATTACAAATACTACCTCCGTGGCAAATTGAAAAAGTGAAAGTAACACTTTTCCTGAAACGGAAATAGTATTTGTAATTCGGCTCCGAATTGCTAACTTGAAAAAGTGAAAGTAACATTTTTCTTGAAACAGAGGGAGTATCTTTTCTTTTCTTTTTTGTATTTTTTTCTCTTCCTTTTATACAGACCCAACTCTCGTGCCAAGATTCAGTCGGCTAGACTAGCCTATTGTTGATCTAATCGCCACCCTCCATGACAATTTTCAATCTCAACCCCGTGAATACATGATTTATAAAGGGGATACCACTATTGGCGGAGTGATACCAATT
Organism: Papaver bracteatum; assembly: GCA_023529315.1. NCBI lineage: Eukaryota > Viridiplantae > Streptophyta > Magnoliopsida > Ranunculales > Papaveraceae > Papaver > Papaver bracteatum. Next base: position 131,882 of record JAJJWX010005378.1, on the reverse strand, counting down.
CAGCGATCCGACGGTCAGGATCTGTTAACATTTATTTGTCTTATATGGATTGGTATCACCCCAAGTAATACCGGTATCCCCCTTTATAAATCGTGCGTGAATAGAGAAGAGTTTGAAGAAAATGGGAATCCAAGTTTTCAAATCCATCCGACCTTAGTTTATTTACTAGGATATGACCCGTGCCGTAACGGCACGGGGCTATGCGTTGTTTTGGTGTTGGTTATATTATTTTTTTCTTGCGAGACTACCATGAACTGAGTGTGGGAAACTTTGGGGAATAGTAATCTTTCTCAAACTGAATTCGAAGCTTTGATCGATATTATTAACATTTACGGGACCAGTTTCTTGTTAAATGGTGATTAGAGTGTCCATATATGAATATACAGTGATATGGATACATCAAAAAGTAATGTTTTTAGTGGTTAAGATATCCATGTAAGTGCGTACACTGGAACTCCACCCAGATTCATTTATGGGAATTGAGATAACTATTCATTCACAATTGTTGCAAATAATACCAACAAACTTGAAAACCTAAAGTTCCAAGCGGGAACTCGTAGAAATTCCTAGTTTGATAAAATTAACTTGTCAATTGCATTCCAAATTAAAAATGCAGTTCAGTCCAGTGTAATTTTTTTCGAGATTCAAAAAGTTAAATCTTGGCTGCGAACCTTTCTTTCATATCCCCAAAAAGTGTTATATCTGCATTAATTTTTGGAACCCCTGACTGTTTTCAATGTATAATGGCATGGTTACACATAAGTAATACTCGAACCCATGGTAAAAATGTTTAACCGGTTGGATTAATATAATTGACGGCCAGTCATTTTATGGCCGTTAAACATGTCATTTGCATAAATATGGTAATTAATTCCCTACAATGTTCTAGGTTTGATAGACGTCAAATTGTACTATGAAGCCTATTGTTAAAGAATGATTACTATACATTTAAGGTTTGGACTAACTGTTTATGGGAGAAAATCGCCTCTGCCGAATTTGGTAAATTCGATGGTGGAGAGACTGGTTTAAACCCTCCAACAAATGTGCTGCACGTGAGCACTTTTGATTCGAGATATCAATCTATACAACTCTGGCCTAAACCAAGAAGATGGTCGTTCCAGATTTGCTTCGGTCACAAAGTGGAGGAGAAGGGTTGATTTGGGGAGGATAACGAAGAAGGGTGATGAGATCAGAGAGTTCTGGCTAGGTAGTATCTCGACTTGTATCAGAAGTGTAGAAGCTTGCGGAAGCTTGCTAGTGATGGAAGCTTTTGAGAGAGCTTGCAAAGTTTCTATTTGATAGTGTTGTATTTTACCTGACCAAGACTTGTGTATTTTGGCAGAATAGGTGAAACCTATTTATACAAGTGAGATTGAACGTACCATGGCCTCATTAAGGAATTGAGTAAATGTGCTAATTAAAACAGAGGAGGTGGAAATCGTTGGCTTTATGGTGAAAATGTTTTCACCATAAATTTCCTTATTTAATTGACCGTATTCATTCCTTGCACGCCTTGCTTTATTGCGAGCGTAGTGTACGCTGCACGCTGTGACCGCCAAACCAAAACCCCAAGAAAGCATCCCCAAGTTTGTGTTGATGTCCGAGAGTTGGGCACAAGTGGCAATGCCAAAGTTGCAAGTGAACCGTTGCGGCATGTGCGGGATGTCTCGACCGCAAGTTGTACTTTGAGTGTGTATGGCAATGCCAAAGTCGCTTGGTGGAGCATTTGGCATATGCGGAATACCTTCGCCGCGAGTTTCACTTTGAGTGCGAATGGAAATGCCAAAGTCGCTAGTGGAGCATGTGTGGCATGTGCGGAATGCCTTGGAAATTGGCTAGCAGGTTGGGGATAAAAGTGGCTAGTGGTTGCGTGTTGGCATGTGCCAATGGCACGCACGACCACTTTGGCCAAGTCGCGGGCGCTACAATGGTATAACGGCTTTGGAATGGGAATTGGCTAGTGGTTGCGTATTGGCATGTGCCAATGGCACGCACGACCACTTTGGCCAAGTCGCGGGCGCTACAATGGTATAGCGGCTTTGGAATGGGATTTGGCTAGTGGTTGCGTGTTGGCATGTGCCAATGGCACGCACGACCACTTTGGCCAAGTCGCGGGCGCTACAATGGTATATCGGCTTTGGAATGGGAATTGGCTAGTGGTTGCGTGCTGTCATGTGCGGATGGCACACGTGGACAAGCTTTAAGGAAACGCTCGCGGTTTGGGGTTTTGAAACCCTAATTGGCGCCCTTCACTAAAACCATTGTAGAATTCTCATACGAACTCGGATTTTGACGGTCAGCCTGTCCATCTGACGGGAAAAGAATTTCTTATACCCGAACGAGGGAGTATTTAGGTTTTGAGGCCACTTAAGGTGTGAAAGCATCCCGTAAGTGAAACTCAGGAAGAGAAATTAGCTAGCGGTGCGTTTGGCATGTGCCAATGACACACACGGCTATTGGGCCAAGTTGTGGGCGCTAGCTGGGCATAGCGGCTTGAAAATAGAAATTGACTAGTGATGCGTGTTGGCATGTGCCAATGGCACGCACGGCCAAGTTGACCTAGTTGCACGGTTTGCAAGCCTAGGGCGCTATTTTTGGCATGTGCCAAATGGTATAGCGGCTTATAATTTGGCTAGTGGTGCGTGTTGGCATGTGCCAATGGCACGCACGGCCAAGTTGACCTAGTTGCACGGTTTGCAAGCCTAGGGAGCTATTTTTGGCATGTGCCAAATGGCATAGAGGCTTAGAATTTGGCTAGTGGTGCGTGTTGGCATGTGCCAATGGCACGCATGGCCAAGTTGACCTAGTTGCATAGTTTGCAAGCCTAGGGCGCTATTTTTGGCATGTGGCAAATGGTATAACGACTTAGAAATTGGCTAGTGGTGCATGTTGGCATGTGCCAATGGCACGCACAACCAAGTTGACCTAGTTGCACGGTTTGCAAGCCTAGGGCGCTATTTTTGGCATGTGCCAAATGGTATAGCGGCTTAGAAATTGGCTAGTGGTGCGTGTTGGCATGTGCCAATGGCACGCACGGCCAAGTTGATCTAGTTACACGGTTTGCAAGCCTAGGGCGATATTTTTGGCATGTGCCAAATGGTATAGGGGCTTAGAAATTGGCTAGTGGTGCGTGTTGGCATGTGCCAATGGCACGCACGGCCAAGTTGACCTAGTTGCACGATTTGCAAGCCTAGGGCGCTATTTTTTGCATGTGCCAAATTGTATAGCGGCTTAGAATTTGGCTAGTGGTGCGTGTTGGCATGTGCCAATGGCACGCACGGCCAAGTTGACCTAGTTGCATGGTTTGCAAGCCTAGGGAGCTATTTTTGGCATGTGCCAAATGGTATAACGGCTTAGAAATTGGCTAGTGGTGCGTGCCATTGGCACTATTTTTGGCATGTGCCAAATGTCATAGCGGCTTAAAAATTGGCTAGTGGTGCGTGTTGGCATGTGCCAATGGCACGCACAGCCAATGGCGCGCACAGCCAAGTTGACCTAGTTGCACGGTTTGCAAGCCTAGGGCGCTATTTTTGGCATGTGCCAAATGGTATAGCGGCTTAGAAATTGGCTAGTGGTGTGTATTGGCATATGCCAATGGCACGCACGGCCAAGTTGATCTAGTTACACGGTTTGCAAGCCTAGGGCGCTATTTTTGGCATGTGCCAAATGGTATAGCGGCTTATAAATTGGCTAGTGGTGCGTGTTGGCATGTGCCAATGGCACGCACGGCCAAGTTGACCTAGTTGCACGGTTTGCAAGCCTAGGGCGCTATTTTTGGCATGTGCCAAATGGTATAGTGGCTTAGAAATTGGCTAGTGGTGCGTGTTGGCATGTGCCAATGGCACGCACGGCCAAGTTGACCTAGTTGCACGGTTTGTAAGCCTAGGGCGCTATTTTTGGCATGTGCCAAATGGTATAGCGACTTAGAAATTGGCTAGTGGTGCGTGTTGGCATGTGCCAATGGCACGCACGTCCAAGTTGACCTAGTTGCACGGTTTGCAATAGCGGCTTAGAAATTGGCTAGTGGTGCGTGTTGGCATGTGCCAATGGCACGCACGGCCAAGTTGACCTAGTTGCACGGTTTGCAAGCCTAGGGCGTTATTTTTGGCATGTGCCAAATGGTATAGCGGCTTAGAAATTTGCTAGTGGTGCGTGTTGGCATGTGCCAATTGCACGCACATCCAAGTTGACCTAGTTGCACAGTTTGCAAACCTAGGGCGTTATTTTTGGCATGTGCCAAATGGTATAGCGGCTTAGAAATTGGCTAGTGGTGCGTGTTGGCATGTGCCAATGGCACGCACGGCCAAGTTGACCTAGTTACACGGTTTTAAAGCCTAGGGCGCTATTTTTGGCATGTTCCAAGTGGAGTAGCGGCTTAGTTTGGCATGGTTGCCTGTGGGTGCAGTATGTGGTTTAGTTTGGGCGTCGTTGCCATGGTGCGCAGTATGCGGCTTGGTTTCGGCGTCGTTGCCATGGTACGCAGTATGCGGCTTGGTTTTGGCGTCGTTGCCATGGTGCGCAGTATGCGGCTTGGTTTTGGCGTCGTTGCCATGGTGCGCAGTATGCGGCTTGGTTTTGGCGTGGTGCCATGGTGCGCAGTATGTGGCTTGGTTTTGGCGTCGTTGCCATGGTGCACTGTATGCGGCTTGGTTTTGGCGTCGTTTCCATGGTGCGCAGTATGCGGCTTGGTTTTGGCGTCGTTGCCATGGTGCGCAGTATGCGGCTTGGTTTTGGCGTCATTGCCGTGGTGCGCAGTATGCGGCTTGGTTTTGGAATTAGGGTTATGTGTCGAAAAAACCCTAATCTGGTATTTTGAAAAAATACCCCCATTAATTATTGATACCTGAATTAAATTCTCGTAGTTAATGTGTTGTTGGTGACACTAGGTCATGGGGTTTTACGATTTTACCCCTTATCTAAAATCCACCATCGATATTAAGTCCCCTGCTTAGCTCGGAACAGGAGATTTGTTGCGAGGTAAGCATAAGATGGTTCCAAGACAAGATCTGAAAGAGAAACGGGAGATTTATCTGACCTTTTTCTGAGATGCGAACTGGATTCAGAATCCTTGTCCTTAGTAGTTTTTCCTGGAGCGGGAGGTTGGCACAATTTGGCGGAAATGGACGGCTGGGAAGCATTGAGCTGCTGGCGCGATTTGAGAAACTGAGCGTGCTGGCGGGGGCGATGGACGTGATAGCTGGTGCGACTTGAAAGGCTGGCGTGCTAGTTGGTGGGGCCGGTGGAAGATGGACGTGATAGATGGTGCAGATTGGGTGGAATTGACAGGTTGGCGCGATTGGTGGGACCAGCGGAAAGTTGGGAAGCAGTTTTGACTTTTCTTCACACACGGCTTTTAATTAGGGAACCATTCATGCTAAAAATCCATAAGCGTTATGCTCCTCATTACTTCTTTTCTTTTTTTAGGATTCCGCATTCATTTTCAGCATAACTACACCATCTCCCTTTTGATAAAAGGTTCTTCTTATTGAGCTCTTTTCCTTCTTTGATATGTCTCCCAGAGACGAATCGTCTTCCAATCGTACAGATTCTCCGGGTAAAGACGCAAGATCCGACTCTTGCGAAAGCATCCCAACTAGAGTTATGCAGGTCAAGAAGATCATACCGGTATGTTCCCCTTTCTTCTGCTGATCAGTGTTTACTTCGTCGTTTGTTCATTAGTGAATGAGAAATTTTTCTTCCGTACATCGATATCCCGTTGGAGCAGTTATCGATGAAGATGATCTAGTTGCTCCCCTACCTCCAAACCCGACTTTGTTGGCTGCTGCATATTTGGAGAATGCTGATTTAGGGATTTCTTGTCACGAATACCCCTACGCGGGTTTGTCGTTTGGGACTCGCATGAGGTGCCGATCTTCTAATTACCGGAACATTGGTGGTTTCCTGGTGCGAAAAGAGTTCATGACTCTTTACATAAGGATATGGAGGACGTACGACCATATTGCTACCAGAAGCGTAGTGAAATGTTGTTCGTCTTCCTTGGTTACTGTACTGAATTTCCTTCTACCAATGATCATTGAAATGGAGAGTACATCCATTCGTGCTGTTGCAGAGTCGACAATTCAGAGATGGGAGATCATGGTGGCTACCTGTGAGTCCTTGGAGTTCAACATCATCTGGTTGCGGCGTCGTCTTGATATTGTAAAAGTTGACAGAGCTGGTATTCTTTCTGGTGTGATTCCTGCCACCAAAGCCATTTTGGAAGAGGAGAAAGCTTTGGCCATGAATTCTCAGAGGATCGAAGGGTTAACTCGAGATTTGAAGAGTAGGACTGAGAGATATCATAGTTGATTGAAGATGATGTTTTGTAGGGATTATGATTTACTAGATGGGATTTTCTGATTTGTGTTGCAAGATTATTAAATTTTTTTTAAAGATTTCGAATGAATAAAGGAATTTTTATTAATCTGTTGGGCTGTATAGAAGTTTTGATAATAGGTAAGGAAAACGTAAGCAAAAAGAGTGTTGGGTGTGTACACTTTGATGTAGCGTGTTGCGGGAAAGCAATCAAACATAGTATGCTTTGAGCCATTTTACGTTGATAACTGCCTCTAGTTTTCCTCCATCTTATTTGATAATCTTGTAGTATCCGCTGTCATATGCCTTGTTGATTATGTACGGCCCTTCCCATTTGGGAGAAAAATTTGGCGCCGATACATCTTGCTGAATGTGCTTGGCAGTTTTCAGCACCAAATCTCTCTTTTTAAAAATTCTAGGCTTCACGGTGCTGTTGTATGCCCTGGAAATCATGTTTATGTATGCTTGTGCATGTTCTTCCGCCCGAGATCTTCTAGATTCTATAGTGTCTAGTTCTGCTATTCTGGCATTCAGTGTCTCGGTTTCACTCCATTGAGGTCCACTTGCGGCGGCGATTCGGGCAGATGGAATTTTGATTTCTTCCGGGAGAATTGCATCTGTGCCATAGATAAGAGAGTAGGGATACATGCCGGTGGAGATTCTAGGAAATATTTTGTATGCCCAGAGAGCCATTGGCAGTTGCTTATGCCAAGTCCTGGGATTGTCGTGTACTGTTCGGCTGAGGATCCGGATCAAAGTCTTATTGGTGCTTTCAGATTTCCCATTTCCCTGCGGGTAGTAGATGGTGGAGAAGACTTGTTTAATGCCGTACCCCTCAAGTAAGTCTTGTACCTGCTTGTTAGCGAAAGGTGTGCAATTGTCGGTGATAATATGCTTAGGTACGCCGAAACGACAGATGATGTGTTCCTTGATGAATGTTGCGATTGTGGCTCCGGTGGTTCCTTTCAGCGGGACCGTTTCAACCCATTTGGTAAAGTACTCGGTTGCGATTATTATGTATTCGTGCTGTTTCGAGAATGGCGGGTTGATTTTTTCGATGATGTCGAGTCCTCAGCTATAAAAGGGCCACATGCTACTTATTGAGTGTAGGCGTGTTGGAGGTGCGTGGATGAGATTTTCGTGGACCTGACATTCACGACATTTCTGGATGAAAGCGTCTGCGTCATCTTCCATGGTTGGCCAGTAGTACTTCTCATGTATCTGCAGGAACAACTTGTGTTTCCCTAGGTGTTCGCCGTCGTGTACTTATCTTAATATAACTGGGACTTCTGTATCGCCTAAACACCGTAGTATACTTCCCCCGAAACTTTTGCGATACAAAACCCCATTGTGAAACACAAATCTCTTGGACTTTTGTTTTAACTTGGATGCGTCTTCTTTGTCGGCAAGGAGAATGCCATCGCGGAGGAAACTGATGTATGGCTCTTGCCAGTTCCCAAGAATGGTTGATGTTAAGGACTTCTGTTTGACATGGGGGTGCCTGGAAATTGGGGCACGTCTTCTGGAGCAATCGAGATTGGGCTTCCATTTCCGGCCAAAAATATCCAAGTCGCTGTAGGCGGCGGTAGAGGGTTACCACTGATGTGATTCCACAGACTTCGGTATGGACATGTTCAAGTTGCTGCTGTGCTTTTTCCTTTCTGAGACACCTTGACATGGAGCTATCCGGGTTTCGATGATACAGAACATTTTGAAGCACGAAGAAGTTTCGCAAAGTCTTGAGACCGCCTTTCCCTTGGAAAAGTGAGCTATTGAGTTCTTGGATGATAAGGGCCCTCCAGTCATCGTCTTCGGTCTTCTCAGCTTGTGAAAGCCACATTGAGGCTATGGTTCGGTTCCTCACTGTTAGGATTTCTTAGGATCCTTCGAACTGTAGTCTTGACGACTGTGTAGCCAGGAAGTTGGCGTGCCTATTACCGCTTCGACCAATGTGTGTGATAGTTGCATCAGCGAAGTAATTTATTAATCTCTGTGCTTCAGCTCTGTATGGTGTCAGCATTAGCTCTTTCAATGCGTAAATCCCGTTCACCTAGTTGATGAGCAGTTTAGAATCCCATATTATATCCAAACGTGTGGCCCAGCTTGTTTATCCAGTGACAATCCTATGAGGAAGGCTTCGTATTCGGATGGGTTGTTGGTGCAGGGGAAGTCTAGATTGAAAGAGTGTGAAAAAACTTCCCCATCAGGGGATACCAGTACTATACCCACTCCTCAAGTATTGGTGTTGTGGGTGGATGAGCCGTCGAGGAACAACAACCATGCTTCTTATTTGACTGAGAGAATTTCTGGAAAGTCCCCGGGGATATATTCACGTAGTTCTGCGACGTTTTCTCCTGGGAATGCTGCTAGCAAGTCTGCGACGGCCTGTCCTTTTATGGCCCTCGGGGCATTGCACGTTATGTCGAACTCTGACAGCTTTAGGAGCTACTTAGCCGGCCTCCCTATCAGGGCGGGTTTTGAGAGGATAAACCATACAGAATCTAATTTTGATATCAGTATCACCTTATTGGAAAGGAGGTAGTGCCTGAATTTCTGGATGGAGTGAATCAGTGCTAAACATGCTTTTTCCGCTCTGGTGTATCTGAGTTCGGCATCTCTTAACATACGACTGAAGTAGTATATGGGATATTCGGTTAATTCGTCATCTTCTTGAGCGAGGAGAGCTCCAATGGCATTTTCACTGAAAGCTGTGTAGAGACATAGCGGTTTCCCTCGTATAGGAGGTTTCATGACGGTCGGGGAAGATAGTGTTTGTTGGATCTTCTGATATGCTTCTTGTTGAGACGCAGTCCATGTGAAACTCGCCCCTTTTTTAGCAAAGGGGTGAATGCGTTAATGAGCTGTGCCAGTCCCGGTATGAAGAGGCGAATGTAGTTTATCTTACCCATGAAACTTTGGAGCTCCTTTACAGTTCGTGGGGGCGGCATCGTCAGGATACCTTTATCCCTGCAGCCGTTACTTGGAACCCTAAGAACTTCCCCGAAGATACGCTGAAAGCGCATTTCAAAGGGTTCATCTTCAATTTATACTCGCGGCATCTTTCGAACACTTGTCGTAGTGTCTCTAGATGATCTGCTCGAGTCTTCGATTTAACCACCACATCGTCTACGTAATTTTCAACTTGCTTGTGCATCATATCGTGGAAGATGGTGGTCATGGAATGTTGGTAAGTAGCACCAGCGTTCTTCAGGCCGAAAGGCATCACAGTGTAATAGAAGTTTCCAAGAGGGGGTTCGAAAAGCAGTCTTACTTGAGTCGTGCTCATACATATTTATCTGGTTGTAGCCGCTATACCCATCCATAAAAGAGAACATGGCGTGCCCACTGGTAGCGTCTACTAGCATGTCGATGTTAGGGGGCGGAAAATCGTCTTTAGGGCAGCACTTGTTCAAATCTATGAAGTCGACACAGCACCTGATCTGGCCATTTTTCTTCTTGACGGGAACGATATTGGCCAACCAAGTGGGGTGATGAATGGGCTTGATGAAACCAGCAGCTAGTAGTTTCTGAACTTCCACCTTGATTTGTTCTTCCACATCGTGCCTGAATTGTCTTGGAAGTTTCTTGACCGGTTTGGACCCGGGTATCACATGCAGATGGTGGGTAACTAGTTTTTCATCCAAACCAGGCATTTCTTCGTATGTCCATGCGAATACGTCTTGGTATTCCTTGAGTAGATCGACTATATTCGAGCGTTCCGTTGAGTGTAAGGATGAACTGATTAAAATGGGGCGTGGGAATTCTTCATCCCCTATATTGAAAGTGTCGAGCTCGTCTGTGGTTAAGTCGGTCCCGTCTTGCAGCTTCTGAGGGGCGTCGGGAAGTTCCTCCTGATCGTTGTGAAGACATTCTCTTTGGCGGAGAGACCGGATTGTGGTCTCCCCTGTTAATTGCTAACATCGATGATAACGTGAGCTTTCCCTTTTTGCTTCGTCTAGCGGTAAAGGTGTGTTCTCGCTTAGCGTGGGTACGAGTTGCACCCTGGCCCAGTAATGGGGGATTGGCGAGTCTTCTTTCTGATAGGACGGCGGGAGAGAGGTCTTCTTTGCTGAGTAGTTCTGGTTCATTGTTGTCTCTGAGTGACGTCCACTTTGGCTGCGGGAAACTGTGCACCTTGGTCGTCGTATCCCTTGAGCCCTTCGGCCCATGTGTTTCCATGCAGTAGATAGGTGCATAGGGGGTAATGATGCAGGGATGCAGACTAATTTTCCTTTCATAACTGTTTTTGGACATTGATGGTATGTCGACGGAAAGATTTTGAGATCATGCAGCCACGACCTTCCCAGTATCATGTGGTAATCTGGTTCTTTTTCGATCACTTCGAACTTCATGCTTGATTAAATTGGTCCCACTGTCAGGTCCAGGCTGATGTAACCATATGTGCTAGTTTGGTTGCCATAGAAGTCTGTCATCGTGGTGGGCTGTTGCATGACCTCGTTAGGTCGTACCCTGGCAACTTTGAGCGTTTTGAGGGTGATGACATCGGAATATGCACCTGTGTCAACGAGCGCTCTCCTAAACTCTATGATCCTGATGAGGGCCATAACATGCAGGGCTCAGTTATGGCCCTCTTCTACCATCATGTCATCGTCAGTAAAAGTAATGTTGTCGGTGGATCTCCCAGGTGTCCTTGGAGTCCCTGTGGGTACTGGGACTAGAGATGCGTTCAACGTTATTTCGTTAATGGCTGAAAACGTTTTTACCCGCTGATCTCTGGAGAGGTGCAATAATTCGCACAAGTTATCTACCAACGCGGTCGCCTCCTGATCTGCCGGCTTCCGGTTAGCGGCGAAACCATTAATTTGAGGATGCTCATTCGAGATGTTAGTCACATGTTCCTGATCTTCTAGAAGACATGAGCCACTTAGCTCCGATGTTAAGCTGATGAGGAATTGAAGTATGCTATTGATCGCATCCTTCATTAGATCCATATTTTTGGCGTGAATCTCCTGAGCTCACATCAGGTCAACCAGTCTTGGGAGTTATTCACTGGTTGTATTGCTTCCAAAAGTTGGCGGATCGTCATGTCTTCGAGCATGATCAGTATTTGCGGATATGGTTTGATAGTCAACCATGTTCGCACGAATTCTTGAGGGTTGAACCTAGGTCCTGGTATTGTAACCGAGAGATTGAAACTCCCGCTGTGGTCGCCAATTGTTTATGGGAGAAAATCGCCTCTGCCGAATTTGGTAAATTCGATGGTGGAAAGACTGGTTTAAACCCTTAAACAAATGTGCTGCACGTGAGCACTTTTGATTCGATATATCAATCTGTACAACTCTGGCCTAAACCAAGAAGATGGCCGTTCCATATTTGCTTCGGTCACAAAGTGGAGGAGAAGGGTTGATTTGGGGAGGATAGAGAAGAAGGGTGATGAGACCAGAGAGTTCTGGCTAGGTAGTATCTCGACTTGTATCAGAAGTGTAGAAGCTTGCGGAAGCTTGATAGTGATGGAAGATTTTGAGAGAGCTTGCAAAGTTGCTATCTGATAGTGTTGTATTTTTTCCTGACCAAGACTTGTGCGTTTTGGCAGAATAGGTGAAACCTATTTATACAAGTGAGATTAAACGTACCATGGCCTCATTAAGGAATTGAGTAAATGTGCCAATTAAAACAGAGGAGGTGGAAACCGTTGGCTTTATGGTGAAAACGTTTTCACCATAAATTTTCTTATTTAATTGATCGTATTCATTTCTTGCACGCCTTGCTTTATTCCGAGCATAGTGTATGCTGCACGCTGTGACTGCCAAACCAAAACCCCAAGAAAGCATCCCCCAGTTTGTGTTGATGTATCGAGAGTTGGGCGCAAGTGGAAATTCCAAAGTTGCTAATGAAGCGTTGCGGCATGTGCGGGATGTCTCGACGGCAAGTTGTACTTTGAGTGCGGATGGCAATGCCAAAGTCGCTTGGTGGAGCATTTGGCATGTACGGAATGCCTTGGACGCGAGTTGCACTTTGAGTGCGAATAGCAATGCCAAAGTCGCTAGTGGAGCATGTGTGGCATGTGCAGAATGCCTTAGAAATTGGACAACAGGTTGGGGATAAAAGTGGCTAGTGGTTGCGTGTTGGCATGTGCCAATGGCACGAACGGCCACTTTGGCCAAGTCGCGGGCGCTACAATGGTATAACGGCTTTGGAATGGGAATTGGCTAGTGGTTGCATATTGGCATGTGCCAATGGCACGCACGTCCACTTTGGACAAGTCGCGGGTGCTACAATGGTATAGCGGCTTTGGAATGAGATTTGGCTAGTGGTTGCGTGTTGGCATGTGCCAATGGCACGCACGACCACTTTGGCCAAGTCGCGGGCGCTACAATGGTATAGCGGCTTTGGAATGGGAATTGGCTAGTGGTTGCGTGTTGGCATGTGCTGATGGCACGCGTGGCCAAGCTTTAAGGAAACGCTCGCGGTTTAGGGTTTTGAAACCTTAATTGGCGCCCTTCACTAAAACCATTGTAGAATTATCATACGAACTCGGATTTTGACGGTCAGCCTGTCTATATGACGGGAAAAGAATTTCCTATATCCTAACGAATGATTATTTAGGTTTTGAGGCCACTTAAGGTGTGAAAGCAGCCCATAAGTGAAACTCAGAAAGACAAAGTGGCTAGCGGTGCATTTGGAATGTGCCAATGGCACACACGGCTATTGGGCCAAGTTGTGGGCGCTAGCTGGGCATAGCGGCTTGAAAATATAAATTGGCTAGTGATGCGTGTTGGCATGTGCCAATGGCATGCACGGCCAAGTTGACCTAGTTGCACGGTTTGCAAGCCTAGGGCGCTATTTTGGCATGTGCCAAATGGTATAGCGGCTTAGAATTTGGCTAATGGTGCGTATTGGCATGTGCCAATTTCACGCACGACCAAGTTGACCTAGTTGCACGGTTTGCAAGCCTAGGGCGCTATTTTTGGCATGTGCCAATGGCACACACGGGCAAGTTGACCTAGTTGCACGGTTTGCAAGCCTAGGGCGCTATTTTTGGCATGTGCCAAATGGTATAACGGCTTAGAAATTGGCTAGTGGTGCATGTTGGCATGTGCCAATGGCACACACGGCCAAGTTGACCTAGTTGCACGGTTTGCAAGCCTAGGGCGATATTTTTGGCATGTGCCAAATGGTATAGCGGCTTAGAAATTGGCTAGTGGTGCGTGTTGGCATGTGCCAATGGGACACACGGCCAAGTTGACCTAGTTGCACGGTTTGCAAGCCTAGGGCGCTATTTTAGGCATGTGCCAAATGGTATAGCGGCTTAGAAATTGGCTAGTGGTGCATGTTGGCATGTGCCAATGGCACGCATAGCCAAGTTGACCTAGTTGCACGGTTGCAAGCCTAGGGCGCTATTTTTGGCATGTGCCAAATGGTATAGAGGCTTAGTTTGGCATGGTTTCCTGTGGGTGCAGTATGTGGTTTGGTTTTGGCGTCGTTGCCATGGCAGTATGCGGCTTGATTTCGGCATCGTTTCCATGGTGCGCAGTATGCGGCTTGGTTTTGGTGTCGTTGCCATGGCGCGCAGTATGCGGCTTGGTTTTGGCGTCGTTGCCATGGTACGCAGTATGCGGCTTGGTTTTGGCGTTGTGCCATGGTGCGCAGTATGCGACTTGGTTTTTGCGTCGTTGCCATGGTGCGCAGTGTGCGGCTTGGTTTTGGCGTCGTTGCCATGGTGCGTAGTATGCGGCTTGGTTTTGTCATCGTTGCCATGGTGTGCAGTATGCTGCTTGGTTTTGGCGTCGTTGCCATGGTTGGCAGTATGCGGCTTTGTTTTGGAATTAGGGTTCTGTGTCGAAAAAACCCTAATCTGGTATTTTGAAAAAATACCTCCATTAATTATTAACACCTGAATTAAATGCTCGTAGTTAATGTGTTGTTGGTGACACTAGTTCATGGGGTTTTACGATTTTACCCCTTATCTAAAAACCACCATCGAAACTAACATATGAAAAACACCCAGCTTACAGCGTCACAAAATAGATAAGAAAATAAAAATGTAAAACATTGAATCCTACAACATTCCCTTGGATATTGGTAGTATGAAGCGTTATTGAATATTTCGTAGCGGTGAAAAATGATGCACCTAAATTTGCATACAGCATATGCTTTTCCTTACAAATTAATAATACAATCTTGTAGTCTTACTCCCTCCGTCCCAGTATTAAGTGACCTAGGTTAAGTTTGCACAATTTTTAAGGCAATCAAGGAAAAAAGTACTTTTAAGTATTTTTTTACAATTATATCCTTATGGATAATAACTGTTAGAGCATTGCTCGGTCGATCTCGTATGCGTTGCTATCTCAAGCATGTTTGTCAATGTTAGTGATCAAACCTATATAGTCTTGATTTATATCTAAGGTCTCAGAATAGGATAGAAAGTATAGTTGAGCTCAAGAACTCCATGGATATCATCATACAAGACACATGACTACTCAAGGAACCAGTGGATCTTCATTGACTAAAAGGTATGTGGAGTCTTGAACTTATCTATCACTCAAAAGTCTATCTACTCTATCTCCTATCTTGAGACAAAAGACGTATTACTATATAAACTAAGAATATACACATGTGATATTTCGAACTCAGTATATATCGCTTATCTATTTCTCTAAATATATGTTGGTAAAGCTTTCGATTTAGCCAAGTTCATCTTTACCTAGTGACGAAAGTCATGTTATGTTTTAATCATTTTGGAAATCGCTCTGACGAAAAATAGTTTGTGAATAACAACTATATAACGCCCTTTGAGAATGTTTCAATGATTGAAATGAGAGTTTAGAAAATATAACCATTGGGGGATATAAACATTATTGTGGTAACACATATATGTATAAGTCCTTAGCACTTGAACCGAAGTTTGCGAACTTTGTTGATCAAGTGAAACCGGAACTTGAGCAGCCAACTCAGTCCGCGAACGTGCGTAGTTCTCGAACCCGAGAATTTCTGCTGGAGTTGTAGCTCGATTTCAGTTCGTGAACTGACGGAAGTTCTCGAGCCCTAGAATTTCTGCTGGAGTTTGTGAACTCCAACCTGTTAACTTGAGTCCGCGAACCTAGTCTGCGAACTTGAGTGGTTATGTCTAAAAAAGATGTTTGTGAACTTATCTTAATAAACTAAGGAATGCTATTGCAAACCGTGGCTTTATAGTTCATGAATCGATTCGAGTGAATCACATAGTTTTTGCTTCAATTGTGTCTTGTGTAGTACATGAGATCTCATAGCAATTGAACAACTCTCTAACTAGTTTATTTGAGTCATTTGGACTAGTTATGGTGAAGAAGAATATGGTTGATATAAAAGTTATCATTTGGCTAACCATTTGGTTAACTAGTATTGAACCTACTATTGTACACGTTTGGGTACGGTTACACAAACCCAAAATCGTCAAGTACATGTGTGTATGACAAGCTAAGTTTTCGATCTAACGGTTGAGAAATATTAGCTTGAATCTAATTAGGTTTTCATCTAACGGTGAATATTGAATTCTTTGTTACTAAGCTAACATTTGCAAACCCTAATTTGAAAGACTATATAAGGGAAAACTCTAGCAACTGGGAAACATAATCCCCACATATTATGTGTGATACTAGTTTGCTAAGCTAGAGTCAATTCTCCTTTAACATTTGGTTTTCTTCTTCTAAAACTAGGTTAACGACTTAAAGACTTCATTGGGATTGTGAAGCCAGACCGATACTACTTTCCTAGTAGTTGTGTGATCTAATCTTGTTGTTTATATCGTACGAGTACAGTTGTAATAATTTGTTTGAGATTTCTATCTCCGATATGCAAGATATAAAAGTAATCACAAACATCTTCGTCTTATCGTTTGTGATTCCTCAATAATCTTCTTCGTTGCGTCGATTAAGTTTATTGTGAGGTGATTGATAAAACTGAGCTGTTCTTCGGGAATATAAGTCTGGTTTTATTGATTGGTTCCTGTTCACCTTGATTTATCAAAAGACGGAACAAAACTCATAGGTTTATTCGTGGGAGACGAATTTATCTATCTTGTAGACTTTTCTGTGTGAGACATATTTGTTTATTAAAGTCTTCGACTTTGGGTCGTAGAAACTCTTGGTTGTGGGTGAGATCAGCTAAGGGAATCAAGTGTTCAGTATCTTGCTGGGATTAGAGGCGTGGGAGCATAATTGTACCTTGGATCAGTGTGAGATTGATTGGGGGTTCAACTACAGTCTAGACCGAAGTTAATTTGGAGGAGGCTAGTGTATGTAGTGGCTTAATACAGTGTATGTTTAATCTGGACTAGGTCCCGGGGTTTTTATGCATTTGCGGTTTCCTCGTTATCAAAATTCTGGTGTCTGTGTTATTTCTTTTCCGCATTATATTTTGTTATATAATAGAAATAATACAAGTTGTGCGTTGTTCAATCAATTAGAATATCCGACCTTATTGGTTGTTGATTTAAATTGATTGACACTTGGATATTGGTATTTGGTACCATCCAAGTTATCTCTCTTTGATTAGGACTAGCAGATTGTATTTGCTTGAGTAAATCAAATTGAGAGATTGAGATAATAACTCCTTGAGATATTTTTATCTAGATTAAGTTTGGCTGTCTAGTTGATTCTCTAGTAAAGTAACTCGGAGTTTGTCCATACAGATTGCTAATTGAAATATTGGGTGTGGTTGTTAGACCCCCGCTTTTTCAATAACTAGTGAAATTTAGAAATGATTTGTCTCTCAAACTACTCCACGGATGTTCACAAACTTCATACGATTGAAAATCATTTTAAAACACCTACGTAAGAATATAAACATGCCTATCAAATTATGCATATTTCTTACTCCCTCTGTTCCAGTTTACTTGATGTTTTAGGGTTTTTTCTGTGTTCCAAAATAGATGAGGGTTTAAGTATTTTTCCTAAATTCTCATTAATTTACCCTTGCATTGGAATCACAACATACCATTAATTCTTATTGTAATTAGTAGATAAATGATTATTCCAAGGATTTGGAAGGAATATTTGGTTTATCCCAAGTAAATTACAATGGGATACGTAATTCACATTAAATCTAGAAACTAAAAACTAGGTGGTTTAAAATTCTAGGAAGCTATTAACATGGGTAAATTTGGAAAAAATTGACTCTCTATGTTGTTTCTTAATCTGCGTGAAAAACTCTATAACATCAAGTAAATCAGAATGGATGGAGTATATTTTTTATAATTAACTAAAAGGATAATTTTAGAAATATCTTATTGTTTAGTGATATAACTCACTTATTAGTGGGACAAAATCTAAAATCAAATAGGTCACTTAATAGTGGGATGGAGGGAGTATTAAATAGTGAAAGACTCGCATTAAATAAAATTACAGATCCAAACAAAAAAAAATTTCCCCTCTAATATATGAATCGATCAATGATACATGTATAGGAGAGTTGCTCTTTGTCAGCATATGTGTTTGAGACCTAAAAGTAAATAAGAGACCCGGTCTAAATACCAATGGTATGAAAACTTGCAAATGGAACTGATATTACACCTTGACCTAGGAGTACATAAGAGACCTAAATTTCAGGCTTAGCAAGATGGTTGACTATGTATAAATAATTCAAGATGATCTTCTAAGATAATATCCATTCTTTGTGTCAACTGCAGATAATCATTATTTGACTATACATTAAGAATCTAAGATAAATAAATACTCACTTTGTAAACCATCAAAAGGTTATAAGTATGAAGAGATGTAATTTCAGGTTTATATGATACAAAGAATTAGAAGAATAACAAATATAATCAAGAAACTTCAATATATTTGATACCAACATGTACACGACTCTAATTCGATTAAGATTATGAACTCTACAACGGCAATAACAATACAATTAAGAAGTGCTATTTACCAACCCAAATTAAGGGTATAACAATGGAACCGTCATTTTCTTCGTCATTTATTTTCACTCTATGTATCCTATAATTTTTGGTTGAAGAAGTCAAAGTCTTATTGGACAATTCCTTGTCCAAATAATAAATAAAAAATATTGTGTAAGAAAATAGAAATTAAATGGTATGGTATGGTATTAAAAAAAAAACCTAACAAAAGAATAAAAATGAATACCTAGCAATCATATATCTGATCAGTATCATTTGACTGCAAATAAAAAAACAGAATAGAGATACCAAAATAAAATATTAATGAAAAAAATAAAAGAAAAATTAAATTGTATAAATTAGACAAAAATTAGGCGTGAGACACCATGAATCCATGGATGTTAAACAAAATATTGAAGAGGAAAGCTAACAACAATTATCTCAATCAACCCAAACAAAAGTGAATCATACATTGGGAATAGAGTTGTGCAAATGATAAACCTTGGGAAAGAAATTTGATTATAAAAGGGATTAAGTTAATGGGCATTTAAGTTTGAATAAAAGTAACGTTTGACATTAAATGGGAGGAATAACTCCTAAATAAATGCTCATTAAAAATCTACTGTGCATGAAGAATCTAAGATAAACAAATACTCACTTTGTAAACCATCAAAAGGTTATAAGTATGAAGAGATATAATTTCAAGGTTTATATGATACAAATAATTAGAAGAATAACAAATATAATCAAGAAACTTCAATCAATTTGATACCAATATGTACACGACTCTAATCCGATTAATAGTATGAACTCTCCAACAACAATAACAATACAATTAAGAAATGTCATTTACCGACCCAAATTAAGGGCATAACAATGGGTCGTCATTTATTTTCACTCCATGTAAATCCTATAATTTTTGGTTGAATAAGTCAAAGTCTTATTGGACAATTCCCTGTCCAGAGAAAAATAAAAAATATTGTGTAAGAAAAAAGAAATTAAATGGTGTGGTATGGTATAATATTAAAAAAAAAAACTAACAAAATAATAAAAATGAATACCTAGCAATTATTTATCTGATCAGTATCATTTGACTGCAAATGAAAAAACAAAATCGAGATAACAAAATAAAATATTAATGAAAATAATCAAAGAGAAATTAAACTGCATAAATGAGACAAAAATTAGGCGTGAGACACCATGAATCCATGGATGTTAAGCAAAAGATTATAGAGAAAAACGAATAACAATTATCTCAATCAATGGTGTTTTTCAATTTGGACGGTGATCTACAGTTTGGACACATAAAGGACGGCCCAGATTGAGACACATATTTAATTTATTCAATCACATTTCCGTAATTTTCTTCATCATTTATTTTCACTCCATCCTATAATTTTTGGTTGAATAAGTCAAAGTCTTATTGGATAATCCCTGTCCAGAGCAAAATAAAAATATTCTGTAAGAAAATAGAAATTATATGGTATTAAAAAAAACTAACAAAAGAATAAAAATGAATACCTAGGAATCATATATATATGATCAGTATCATTTGACTACAAATGAAAAAACAAAATCGAGATAACAAAATAAAATATTAATGAAAAAAATAAAATAAAAATTAAGCTGCATAAATGAGACAAAAATTAGGCGTGAGGCACCATGAATCCATGAATGTTAAACAAAAAATAAATAAAGATAAAGCTATGAAGAGATATAATTTCAAGGTTTCTATGATACAAAGAATTAGAAGAATAACAAATATAATCAAGAAACCTCAATCTATTTGATACCAACATATACTCGACTCTAATCCGATTAAGAGTATGAACTCTCTAACATCAATAACAATATAGTTAAGAAATTCCATTTACCGACCCAAATTAAGGTCATAACAATGGATTTTCATTTATTTTCACTCAATGTAAATCCTATAATTTTTGGTTGAAGAAGTAAAAGTCTTATTGGACAATTCCCCATCCAGAGAAAAATAAAAATATTTCGTAAGAAAATAGAAATTAATTGGTGTGGTATGGTATTAAAAAAAAAACTAACATAAGAATAAAAATGAATACCTAGCAATCATATATCTGATCAGTATCATTTGACCGCAAATGCTTGTAATTTGAAAGAAATTTTGGATGTTTTTTGCAGGTGGTCGGGGCAGGTTATCAGTGAGTCGAAGTCCATGCTGCTCACCTCTAAAAACCTTGGGAAGAGCTTCCCTAGAGGTATGGCAAGTGCGTTGAAGGTTCAATTAGCAACTGACCCAGGTAAGTACCTTGGAATTCCCCTTCAATGGGGAAGAACAAGTGCGAAAACTTTTAGTGAAATATCTGAGAAAATGATAAATAAAATACAGGGTTGGAAAACTAAATATTTAAGTGTTGCGGGTAGAATTACTTTCATTAGGTCTGTTTTGGACCCTATTTCCAATCATATGATGTCTATGCTTAAAATCCCGAAAGGTTTAATCTCTAGACTGAATATGTACAAGAAGAATTTCCTGTGGGGTGGGGATAAGGATAAGAAATGTATGCATAAGGTTAAATGGAGAAAATTTTGTACTCCTGTGGAGTACGGAGGCTTAGGAAAAAGGGATTTAGAGTTAAACAACCTATCTCTACTTGCTAGGTGGCGTTGAGAGTATTTATTAACCCAAATTCGGAAGTTTTGAAGCTCCTAAAGGCTAAGTACTTCCCGGATTGTGAGTTCTGGAAATGTGAGTGTAAGAAGTCCAGCTCTGTTAGTTGGAAAAACATTCTTAAAGGGAGAGACGCGGTTAAATATTGTATTTGATGGAATATAGGTGATGGTGGTAGTGTTGATTTTTGGAATGAGCCATGGGTTTATAACTTGCCTTTGTCTGCCATTGTTAATGTCCCTGGTCAACATCTTCCTAATATGCTGGTTAAAGACATTATATACTCAGAAACTAAAACTTGAAACTTGAGTGTTATAGAGGGTCTTATATCTGCTCGTTTGGCAGAGGAAATCAAACCTAAACCTGTTAGTGTAAAAATGGTTGTACGGATCATCTTATTTGGTCATATGGTAAGAATGGGGATGTTACTTTTAGAGAAGCTTATAATTATCTTAATTCCAATATGTTGGGTAATGAATTACCTAATCAGGATTGGAGGTATCTTTGGAAACTGAAGTGTCCACAGAAAATCAAAACTTTCTTGTGGCTATTATGCCATAACAGACTAATTTAAATGAGTCCCTCTATAGGAAACATATTATCTCCCATCCAGGATGTGTGTTGTGTAACAACGATTTTGAAACTACTTATCATTTATTATTTGATTGCAGGATGGTTAGACCATAATGGAGGAAGATTTTTCGATGGTTTGGTTTCCAACCAGAGGCTAATAAAATTAATCCCTCAACTTTTAAACATATGTGCAGGTTCAGTGGTGTGATTGGAGATGTTTGCTGGAAAAATATCTTCCCTTTTGTACTCTGGTCCATTTGGAAAGGTAGAAATAACTGAATTTTCAGAAAAATTCAATTCCATACGTACAAGAAAATTGCTTGGGATTTGAGACAGGCTAGAGAGTTTATACAAGCAGGTGGCCTAATTGGAAGGAAGAACTATGTAGTGGAAGAAGTGGTTGTGCCTTGGACATACCCAATAGCTGGCTACTGCAAACTAAATAGTGATGGTGCTTCAAATCAGGTGAAAGATGCTGGAATTGGTGGAGTTATTAGAGGAGAAAATGGTGATTTTAAAGCATGCTTTGAAAAACACATTTTCAAGAACTCTAGTAATGTTGCTGAGCTTTGGGCGATTCGTGACGGCATGGTGATTGCAAAAGGAATGGCAATAAAAAAGCTCGAGGTAGAGAGTGATTCAACTTTTGCTGTGATGTTGTGCAGTGGAGAGTGTATGGTGTCGTGGTACATGAGATGGTTGCTGGAAGACATTCATACTATGAAAGCAGCTTTGACGACATTGTGTTTAATCATAGATATAGATAAGCCAATTCAGTGGCAGATTATCTGTCAAAGGCGAGTGCAGCGAAGGAATTGGAAGGTGTGTGGATGGTGCAACCACCAAGAGAAGTATCCAGTTTACTTCATGAATATTGTGTTGGAAGAGCTCATAGTAGAATTGTGAGAGTTAGTAGCTAGTCTGTTTTTTTTAAGCCATTGTACCAAAAAAAAAAAAAAAAAATCGAGATAACAAAACAAAATATTAATGAAAAAAAATCAAAGAGAAATTAAACTGTAGACAAAAATTAGGCGTGAGGCACCATGAATCCATGGATGTTAAGCAAAAAAATTAAAGAGAAAAACTAATAACAATTATCTCAATCAATGGTGTTTTGCTATTTGGACGGAGATCTACAGTTTGGACACATAAAGGACGGCCCAGATTGAGACACATATTTAAGTTATTCAATCACATTTCCGTTATTTTCTTCATCATTTATTTTCACTCCATCCTATAATTATCGGACAATTCCCCATGAATGAGACAAAAATTAGGCGTGAGGCACCATGAATCCATGAATGTTAAACAAAAAAAAATTAAAGATAAAGATATGAAGAGAAATAATTTCAAGGTTTCTATGATATAAAGAATTAGAAGAATAACAAATATAATCAAGAAACCTCAATCTATTTGATACCTACGACTATGTATAACTGCAAGTGCACATCGTCTATTGCAGACAAGGAAAATACAGGTCGATCCCACAGAGACAAGGAGAGTGTAGAGTTGATTTAAAATCCTTACTAAAACTGATTCAGAGAGTGATCAAAACGATTTGATTGTGTTGTGTCGATACGACAAGATGTTGGCAGAGATTTTAAATAGAAAGTAAAGATGCAATTAACTCAAGATGTTAATACTGATAATATGGATACTAGAGTTTTCAAATACACCACTAATCTACAATATGCACTTAACTTATGATGTTATTCTTGTCCTTATAGCAGATTCAAGTTTACCTTGTATCTAAGGTGTTTCTCCAATGGATAATTTAATCACAACTAAAATATTTCTCCAAAGCATTGACTGTCTAGTTAAAGCACAACTAATCTAAGGATCAATAATATTTTTAAGCATGAGTTGCAGCATAATCAACATAGTGATATTCTAACTACAATGGATACATGGCATACATTGTGAGAGAAAAATGTTGACAAACTTGGATTAAATTATATCTTAAACAATTTTAAACATTCAAGAACAACACACAAAGTATGAATAACATATCAGTAGGCTAGAGCTTCATCTAAACTCTAGTAAAATGATTTAGAACATACTAAACAGAATGAAAACTCAATTGAAATTAAGAACTTTTATGAACAAGCTAGCCTTGGATGATTTCTTCAACCCACAACACCCCCTATTTATACACAAAATACTCTCCTTCCTTGGATTCGAAATTGAGAGAAAGGAACCCAATCAAAGCCGTAATTGATGCTTGCTTTTTCTTTCCTTTTTCTTTTATTTTGAATATAAATATAATTTTCCTTAATTGATTGAGTGATTTAAGGGAATGTGGCTCTTTTGGGGACAAGAAAAAGCGAAAGTGTTGGGTGGTGTTTTGTGCGATTTGGGGGAAGAGCATAGGTATCTAGGGTGTGAGGCAGGAGCAGAGAAAGTTGATGCATTGATTGGAGATGTCGTTGAATATTCATCTACTAGATTAAATCCGATGGATCAAGATGGGAACGGGATTGGGTCTTGGATCATGGGTAGTTTAAACCCATGCATTTGTAAACAGGTTGCAACTGATGTGCAAGCGGGTTGCAACTCTTCCATAGTCGCCAGCCTCCAACTTTCTGCTCTTTTGGCTTCTCAAATCATTCAAGCTTTATTTAGTACCTAAAAACACAAAATTAATTAATACAAATATTTATTCTTGAAAACAGTAAAAATACAGAATTTAGGATAATATATGATTTTAAAGCTCAAAAGATGAGTTAAATGCCAATAAAAAGGTGTATGAATATGCAATATTTGGCACTCATCAAATACCCCCAAACCTGAATTTTACTTGTCCTCAAGTGAAACAGAAATTAGGAAATCCTACTATGCCACTGTCGCTGGTCTCTCGAATGCATTTAGCGTATGCACTAAGCCTTTTAAACCCCTAGGTTCCCCTAGTTGGACGAGTTGTAGTCTCGTGAGGGCATACCAGAGATGTACCCACAAAACCTTCTCCAATTTCAGAGCATAATAGAGTCTCAAGCATCCAAGGAGCTATGAGGACATAGAGTTTCTGCATGCTAGTAACCAGAAGTTAGAACTACCAAAGAACGCATTCTCATCCTTAAAAGTTGAGCGAGAAATAACCATACCATATGAAAGAATTCGGGTTCGAGAGTAATCACAAGCTTCGACTTCTTCCTTACTAATAGGGTTTTATGAAATTTGCACTCAAAAAGACCGCTTTTCTAGTTTCTCTCATGTGTACAGGCAGGAGTAAAGAGTGAAACCCTACACACGTTGAATGGTGGGAAGATAAAGCTTCCGAAATAATTTCTGGAGACCCCACAAAACTGTGGACAAAAAGAATTTTTTTCTGATCAATGATTATGGGGGGATCGGAGTACTCACTTACCTTCACATCTGATCGGTAATCAGCACCACTCTCTCATCATCCATAGAAACGTCTTCGTCTTCGGTCTTCAACTGTTGATGATGAACTTCTGATTTTTTTTATTTTTTTTTTTAGTAGAACACACTTACGGGTCGGATGGGTAACCGCAATGGGTCGGGTATCATTCCGCGTGATTCCCAATTAGGCTTGATGGAGCCCTAATTTTCTGCTTTATATACTTCTTTTATTTTCTTCTTCGCACATCTTCTTCTTCTTCTCTGTTCTTCTCTTAACCACCATCATCATGTTTTTCTACGTTTTGCTTGCTTGGTTCATTGGCATATTAATTGTTTATTGGTGGAGTATGCAAGATGCAGTTTGAGATGTCTTTGATGTAATCCCAATATAGATCTGTATGTAATTTTTTTTTTTTTTTTGTGTGTGTGTGTGAATAGATCTATATTAATGTTCGGCTTGAAGATGAAGATCTGATGATTTAGGAAAGATGTGTGGATCGATCATCACTCAGATAAAAGTACCTCCTTTCTTTATTGGTTCTTCATTTATTTTTCTTTGATTCATCTTTAGATCGTTTTTGTTTCTTGTTGTTGTTTGTAAACCTCGGATTGTTTCAATTTTCTTTAAATATTCTGATATCGCTCTTCTCGTTGATGATGATGTATTTCTATGGATTTGATTGATGCTTTCGAGAGAGAGTTGAGTGGTGCTGACTGCAAAACATTCTAAAAAAAATCTTTTAGATAGTCACACAAATGATGGTTGATGCCTCACTTGATGAAAAATAGGTAGTCTCCATTAAGGGTGATCATAACTCTACTACCAAATAACTTTGCAGCACCTAATTCGCCCTCCGGCATGGTTAAATCCAACTTTAACACTCAGAAAAACAAGAAACCCGATTGTGTTCTCCAGTACTTCCAATTTCAGTTATTTCGGTCAGACTCTCTATGTAAACATAGCTAAAAGCATGCTAGTGACTCTAAGATCTCTAGAACTTGGAGGTTTTATGCAAATATTTGCAAAAGATTTTATTTATTTATTTATTTATTTATTTATTATGCAAAAGACTAACAACTCTATATACAAAATGCTCCCCCAAACCTAAATCTAACATTGTCCTTAATGTTTCATAAGAATAAAACAATACCCTGAGAACAAAGCAGAGAAAATTTAAAGGAACGAGTTTACCAGATGCAAAATGGTGGTGCTAAACCAGACTTAAATGAATGCTTTGAAAGCAAACTTTATGTACAACAGTGAACTAGATCAGTCCACATAGATGGGATCTTCCAAGTCTACGGTCTCAACTTTCGGTGGCAGATGCTCCAGAAATGGTTTCAGTCTCTGACCATTGACCTTGAAGATGCTCTTGTCTGCTGGGTTTTCGATTTCAACATCTCCATGGGGAAAAACAGTACGTACCAAGAATGGGCCTGTCATCTAGAACGCAATTTACCTGGAAAAAGGTGCAAACGTGAGTCATACAATAGAACTTTCTGGCCTGGAGTGAATGACTTACGCAAAATGCGCTTTACCATCGATCAAGTGTTGCAGTTGAAGCTAGGATGAACTCTGTTGGCCGAAATAGTGGTTGTTTTGAGTCGTCTAGTGTGCATGCAAAGTTAAAGCAGTAGCAGTGTATTTTACAAGGTACAATAGAATTCTCGTTCTTCGTCCACAAACGGTTTGATCAGTGGAAGATCTCCATAAGCTCACCGGCGATCAAAAACACAGGTTAGGAGCTAGGTTGAAGATCTGCTGAAAGGATGACTGTTTGTTTTCGGTGGATAAGAGAGTTTTGAGTTGTTTTCTGGTTACGGTGTAAGGTTTGTGTGTTTAGAGTTACAAAAGGTTAAGTTTAAGGTGTCTTTTTGTGATAAGCTGCCGATCTTAAGATGTCTTTCCCGGCGATGTTAACTAGTCATCGGAAAGTTCTTGGAGAAGATCTAGGGAAGACGGCCATGATAAGTTCTTGAGAAAAACAACAACAGTAAAAGCTTAATTTGACTTTTGGACTTACGCGTCGTACCATTCAATTATCACGTGCATAAGTTTAATGATTTGGAGCATATAGAATAAAGGACAAATTAGATTAAATACGGAGGTCAAGTACTGAAGGCGACGTCGTACGGATTGATAGAGACATAATATAGAATCTGCCATAAAGTCAGCACAGAGTCAAAATAGGATAGATAGGCAGAACCCATTTAATAACCGGAGTAGGCTTGGTACCCGCAAGCTCTAACGTAGAGACAACCTTTGTGTCAGTCGGATATTTATCACCTTATTGAATGCTTATTTACAATATCAGGTCAAAGTAAGGTGTTATTTGTATTTGCTGACGTAGGTAGGGACGATACTCAGCTTACCACGCGTCGCGCCCGATGGCTAGCACTTCAAGGACCGGAAGGATGTTAAGGAATCGAACAACTACTAACATCAGCATGCAGACAAGGGTAACTGGGACGAGGCAAGAAGACAGTCGATAACCACCTCCCGAGGAATCTCATGCAGCAGCGCGAGGCATGCCAACTGTTGATGTAAGAGTGGATCTTGGGCGAGATGATAACACCCTAACTTTAGACTAGGTTATCTTGACCCAGAGGAGAGTTTACCAAGTCGATGGACTTACAGCCTCAGATACAGATGACGATGAGGAAGCACTTGAAGCACAAGCCCAACGACAAAGAGCAAGGCAACAAGCCAAGTACCAGGAATCCTTGGGAAGAGAGCAAGAACGTCTTAGGAAGATTCAGTTGGGGCGAGGAGCAGCTAGCAACATCGGCCCAGCGCCTATCCACGTGATCGGCCATGTAAGTGGTCCGATACTACCCCCACCACCAACATCGATACCGTTACAACCCCGGCCACACAATCATAATGGACATTCTACTCATGAAAGCATGGACCCGACATTATTGGCCATTTTGGAAAGTCAAAGAAGACAAGAAGCAGCACTAATAGAACTCCAGCAACGGAATCTCTCCCTGGAGTGTGAGAATTATCAGTTGAGGAACCAACGGACCAGATCAAGAGGATCGTCCAGTCGAGGAACATCGAGTAATCATGGCCGATCCAGCCAACCACCACCTATGACTGTACCGGGAAGTCCTAGCCGGTCCAAGGGATCTCCCATCCCCTGCCCACAAGGATACGGACCACCCGAGGACTCATCTACCGATGAAGAAAGGTGAGGGAGGGCAGACGACAGGACGTGAGGACAGAAGCTAAACTTAAAGAGTTGGAAGCAAAGATTAATGAGCTATCAGGGAGTAGCGAAGAGAACAAACTGGCAAAAATTATGAGCGAGGCCGAGAAGACACCTTTCTCCCAAGAACTCGAACAAATGTCGTTCCCTCCAAAGTGCACCTTACCTACGTTTCCTTCTAGATTCGACGGGACTGGAGATGCGGTCGAATATTTAAAAATGTATACCATGTCATTAATCCAATGGAAGAGAAACTCGGTAGTCATGTGTAAATTATTTTCGGCCAGCTTGGAGGGCGAGGCAAGAGATTGGTTTTATTCACTTCCACCTGGATCGATCAACGGTTATGATGCACTTATTGAGGCCTTTATTGAAACCTATATGCACAACATCCGACCTCGGCCAAGAATGAACAAACTATTCACCCTCGCCCGAGGTTCAGGGAGCCCTTGAGAACCTTGACCGACAGGTGGAGGAAGCTGTGTACTGAAATTGGAAAAGTAATGGTAGATCAAGCTATCTTTGGATTCGAAAACGCATTGGGAATATCGGACCCCATCTGGATAGCTATGTTCTCTGAAAAGCCAAAAACCCTAAAGGAGATGCGAAGAATGCAAGAACATTTTATCACCCTAGAACAAATCCAGGCCGAATCAAGAGATAGAGGAGTACAAGAAGCAAGTGTTGAAGTTGTTGCTGAGGCCAAAGCGATTATAGACGATCCTGCTAGACGTCCCGAGAAGAGATCAGATCCTCCACTAATAAGCAGTGAGAATAAAGAATGGGTGGCCAAAGGGAAGAGGCCGAGGCAAGAACTCCGATCATATACCCCACTAAACGCTTCTTTGGAGGAAGTATTCAAGGAAGTCGAGAAGAGGAACGACATCAATTACCCAGCGTCAAGGGGAGTCCAGTTCCAAGAAAACTAGGACCACCCCGAGTAATGTCACTACCATTGGTATAGGGGACACTCCACTAATAATTGTCGAGAAGTGAAGGATATTGTTCAACACCTCATCCGAGACGGGTACCTGAGACAGTTCATCCGACACCCAGCTCAGACGACAACAACACCCGACGTACCGGTTCATCAAGTTCGGATTGATAGGTCAACTCAATTTGTGAATACCATTTCACACTCAGTTATTCGCACTACAAAAACAGGTCTTATTTGTGAGGGTTTTTTAGAGAGGGGCGTCACAAATAAGGGTTATTTGTGAGGGTTTACGACCAACTGCCACAAATACTTAAGTTAGTCAAAGTCAAATCAAAGTCAGTCGGTTTCATGGGTCCAACACTATTATTTGCGAGGGTTATTGGACCAACCGCCACAAAACTTAGGGTTAGTCAATGTCCAACCTATTTTTTATCAGTTATAAGTTTCCGACATAAGAATATTTCTTCAATTTTCCTATTTTTTTTTAATTTCTTTCTCTTATCCTCTTAACTTCACTTTTAGATGCAGAAAAAAAGAAGATGGATCTAGTTTTCTTCTTCTCTAACCTTCTTTTTTTCTCCGCCGAAGAAGTTTGCTTCTCTTACCTTCTCTCCATCTCGTATGTTACCATCAATGGGTTTTGCTTCTCTTACCTAATCTCATCCATTAATGGAATTTTTTTCCTTCTTTTCCTTAATAATAGTTTTAATTATTTGTTTCTTAGTTTTGCAGGATCTAAAGGAGTCAATCGAAGGTGAGTTTTCCCTTTTTTTTGTATTAATATTACTTTTAATCTCATTTTGTTTCTTTATCTCTTTGATTGAGGACTGATTTTGCTTTTAATTGCTTGTTTTCTTGTTTCTTTATTTTGCAGGATCTAAAGAAGTAAACTTTCAGGTGAAATTTCTAGACTTTTTCTTTGTATTCACTACTGTGATAATTTTTTTTTTTTTTTTTGTTTCTTTTTCTTAGGGTTTACTGGAAAATTTTAATTTCTTAGTGTTTGTGTTATGGATTTGTGGTCTACAAAAAAAATATCTGGATATGGGATTCTGTTGATGGAACTTGATATTGAGGTTTGAGCTTAGAATTTTGACTGGGGTTTGAGTTTTATCTGTTTTTGTTTTACGGAAATTGGGGTTTTATGACATTTCTTAGTTTCTGAATGTGTTTGTGTTGTTGTCTTTAATTTCTGTTGAATGAACTTCACCAAATGGGTAATCATCTTGGTCTTGAAATTTTTCATTTTTCATTATGGTAATTTCAATTTCGTTGGTAACCTTACTTGAATCTGCAGAGGGGTGATTTGTGGCTGATAATTCTTGCTATTGTTAAGTGGATTTTATTATGATATCTTGTTTTATGAACTTTGGAACTGTGATTGCTCTCAAATATTTATATTTTGGTTTTCCTAAAGATTCAGTAGGGCCTGAAAATATCCAAGTTCTTATTTTTATCTCAAATCAAGTGTTATAGTTTAGTTTCCAAAGTAGCATACCACCTGTTTGTAAAAATGACTAAGTGAGATACGTTTTCGAGAATGCAATGCAACCTGGAAATTGACCATGTTCTTCTTGTTTAATCCTAATCCTTATGTTTTCGTTAAATGGGTATTTAAAATCTTCCTTCAGTTGTGATACTTATGATTGATTGCTGAGAAATCAAAATAGTCTTTAAGTCTTTTATATTTTTGATTTGACTCTACAAACAGTCAAAATGGAAATTTTTAAGTGTTCCTTCCCTGTTTTATTGCATCTTTTCGGAGCAACTACGTACTTTATTTCTTTTCCTACCATGTTTCTGTTAAAGACGGCTCTCTCAGCTTTCTAACGGGACCGAATTTTACTATTGTCCCATGTTTATTTTGACGTGTTTTGTTGTTGTATATACGATGGGGTCAAGTTGAAAGTCCTTTCATGGTTTGTATGTGGAAACTTTGTTATGCTGGAAACAGAGGACCTGATTCTCGTTTTGGATGTTTATTTAGACTGCATTTAGAACTTTATTTTTTGTCAACATGCTGGCAGGTCTATTTAGAGATTCTTGTTTTCTAGTATTATTATATTGGCAGGTTCATTCATGTATTACTCTTTTTAGCTTTCTGTCTTGCACATTGTTAAGTTTCCAGCTACTGCATGCAAATTAGTAATTTTGTTGAACTGGGTATTCAAATTCCACTTTGGTAGTAGTAATATGAAGATCATCATTTTCATTTAATATCCATTTTGGTTTTCTATATCATCATATGCTCTTTTTTGTTTAAAAACTCCACTCACAGTTAGTAACAGGTGCTCCCTTTATTCCTTTAGCCTACATTTTTTTTGCTGTACTGAATATGGTTTTAGTGTACTGTGTGGGTATTCAAATTCCACTTTGGCATTAGTAATATAAATATCATCATTTTGATTTAGTATCCCTTTTGGTTTTCTGTAGCATCATATGCTCCTTTTTGTTTTCAAACTCCACTCACGGTTAGTAACAGGTGGTCCCTAGGCATTGGACTAGTGCTCTAAGTTCATTCCTTTAGCCTACAGTTTTTTTGCTGTACTGAATATTGTTTAATTGTATTGCGTGGTCATTTTGATTTGTACCATATGTTGCTTCTAAATATGGTTTAAGTATTTTTATCTATTTAGTCAAGATTACATTAACATTCTTTTTAATAACCAAATATTGAAACTGATCATAACCTTCTATGTCAAAAATTACAGGTAACAATATTGATATGTATTTGACACCATTAATAGATAAGCTGGAAAAATTATGGGTGGAAGGGGTGGACGCGTATGATTCCTCACGAAATAAAATGTTCAAGCTGAACGCGGGATTGCTATGGAGTATAAGTGATTATCCTGGACTTGCAATGCTCTCTGGATGGAGTAATAAAGGTAATTTGGCATGTTCAACGTGTCTTGAAGAAACTCACCAGTGGTTGAAGAATGTAAGAAAAAAAATCTACATGGGCCGTCGACGATTCTTACCGATGAATCATAGGTATAATAATATTTACTTTAACTGAGTTCCCTGTCAAAATGATTCTCTCTATTTTTTTCAATCTTTCATGATAGTTCATAAACATTAGTTAGGGAAAACCAACCCCATCATGTGCAACCTGGTGACCCTTTCATACTTCTTTTTGTTTGACATATAATCTTGTCCCTAGCCTTAATGAAAAAAATATTAGAAAGCAATATCAAACAGGGCTATAGACTAGTGATTAAGGTTCATGTACTATTACTTTGCAATATCTCTTGGATGTTTGGCTAATAGTATGGATTGATTGATTGTTATTTTGAACATCTGTTTTGACTGATTTGTATGAACAAAGTCTCATGTTCAGTGTTCAGATTTTGATGGTAAGAGCTAGATTTTTTGGTTTGATGCATGTGCTTGAGCCTGGTGCGATTCTTTTTATTTCTTCCTGTGACATATGTTTGTTCAAAATTATTATTATTGAACTTTGCTAGATATATTGATTTACTTATGTAATCTTAGCAGTAAACATTGGGAATATACGAGTGTTATTTCACTTGTGTTAGCTTTTGAATGCTCACATATGGATGCTAAGCTTAGCAGTACACTTTGTGAACATAAGATGTTTGAAGCATATTGTGGTAGTGGATTTTACTGTATTAATGATGTTTGTTTTGAAATGGCTGTGTATTTGACAGTTGATTGTCTGAATTGTTATCATAGGTTTCACACCACACTTGAGAAAGATTTTGATGGCAAAGTAGAACTTAGCCCACGTCCAAACCCCCATTGTTAGGGCTAGATATCTTGAGCTTACTGAAAGACATTTTGCACACATTTGGGAAACAGTTTGAGGAGAATTTGAGGGGATATCGTCCACGCAGGAGAAAATCGCGAGGATCAAGTAGAGCCGCAAATAATATGCTAAGCAATTGGAATAAATTGAGTATTTTTTATGAACTTCCATACTGGGCAAATAATCTTCTCATACATAACATAAAACTCAGGTGTTTTTTTTTTTTTTATATACAAGGGATCTCTCTTTTTTGTTTTCATGCCATCAGGTGTGTTCTTATCACGTCCCAAACTTTCCATGGGCATTTTGGATGTTGATAATCTAATTAGTTACTATCTTTTTGAACTCTCTGGGTGTTTTGTTGCCTATAATGCATCAATGTAAAACTTTGTTATGAATGGTATAAGAATTATGAATGAATTCTTCAATGAAAGGTTATGCAAGTTCTGAAAATCTTTTTAATTTTTTTGTGAATGGATTTATGAGAAGTCTGCAATTATGAGAATCTAAAATCCGGCGCCGGGGAAAATTAACCGTAGCCGACGACCGGAAAATGCCAGAAAAACTGCCGCCACAGAAAAATCCGACAATGTCTGCCGTTGTCGGAAATAAATGACGGCCGGCAAGAAAACAAAATGTGACGGTTTGACTGAACGCCACAAATAAAATAACTATTCGTGACGGTTTACCAAACGCCACAAATGATCTCAACCGTCACAAAAAACATTTGTGGCCCCAGTAGTAACGACGGATTGTTGCCCGTCACAAAGAAACATTTGTGACGGTCTTTTAGATATTTGTGACGGTTGTTTGCTATTTGTGACGGTTTCAAAACCGTCACTATAGGCCCTCTGTTTTGTAGTGTCGAGACTATACTCTCGGCCCGGCAATCACTTCAAGAATCCACAAGAGGAACCGCGATGGTAAAGAAATATTTAGCATATCCAAGACCCTACCAATGGAACCTTGGATGATGCAACCTATTTCATTCTCGGCCAAGGATGTCCCAGCAAATGGGTAGGTACACAACGATCCCTTGGTCATCACATTACTGATCAAGGAATGGGGAGTAAGAAGGATTCTCGTGGACATCGGAAGTTCAGTCGAGGTGTTATTCTACGACACGTTCAAGAGAATGAAGCTGTCAGACGACATCCTCATCTCATCAACGTATCGCATCTACGGCTTTAATGGCACGGTAACCATCCCTAAAGGCGAGGTAACTTTGATGGCTTTGGACGGTGGGGGATTCCTAGACACACTAACCACTTTTTGTGTGGTCGACGTCGCCTCGCCGTATGAAGCAATTATCGGACATCCATGGATCGCGGGGATTAAAGGGGTAGCATCGGCATATCATCAGAGGTTAAGGTTCCCAGCCTATAAGGGAATAGATGAAGTTGTAGGTGACCCCCAAGCAGCACGGAAATGCATGCAGGTTGAGGTTGAAATTAATGAAGATCAGCGAGCCCGACAAAGGCGAAAGAAGAATAAATCCAAAGAATTCAAGGCTGCAGACGAGTTAGAGGAGGCTATTTCACAAGCGGTCACGGCATACGAGACACAAGAACAAGACCCTTTATAGTAATTAAAGGGAGTGGCTCCGTTCAGGGAACCTAAATCTAACTTCTCGACAGTTGAGCCGACTCGGGAAGTAAATTTCGGGAAAATAGAGAAGCCAAGGATAGTAAGGATCGGGACATTGCTCTCGGATGAGCAAGCAAGCCAACTCATAACAGTGTTAAAGGAAAATTTAAACGCGTTCGCTTGGGAAGTGCACTATTTAGAGGGCATTGATCCAGAGGTCTGTTGCCACCACTTGAAGATTGATCCAAGGTTTAAACCAGTTAGACAGAAGATGAGGCGTATCGCACCAGAGTTACAGGCAGCGGTCGAGGCAGAGCTAAAAAAGATACAAGAGTCCAGAATAATCAGAAAATCCCATTACCCATAGTGGATATCTAACATGGTCGTGGTACCAAATAAAAAAGGAGGAGTCAGAATATGTATTTATTTTAGTGACTTGAACAAGGCCTGCCTGAAGGACAGCTTTCCTCTCCCGAGCATAGATCAGCTAGTAGAATCAATAGTCGGGTATGAGGCGATGACATTGATGGATGGATACATGGGCTACAACCAAATACCATTGGCACCCGAGGATCAGGAACATACTTCCTTCTTCACACCGAGGGGGATGTATTGTTATGCCAAAATGCCATTCGGACTTAAGAACGCCGACGCTACATATCAAAGATTGGTAGGAGATATGTTCGAATATAAGATCCACGATACCATAAAAGTGTACGTAGACGACATGTTAGTCAAGAGTCGCCGAGCTAAGGATCATGTCCGAGACCTTCGTGAGATCTTTCAGATGATGAGGAAGCACAAGATGAAGATTAATCCTTCCAAATGCGACTTTTGGGTCACATCGGGAAAATTCCTAGGATATATCATCACCCACAGAGTAATAGAAGCCGATCCCGAGAAGGTTAGGTCTATTTTATAAATGCCATCTCCCACGACAGTAAAGGATATGCAGAAGCTAAATAGTTGTATAGCAGCATTGGGGCGATTCGTGTCACGATCATCGGACAAATGTAAAACTTTTTATGACATTCTGAAGAAAGGAGAGAAGTTTCAATGGACGGATGCTAGTAAAGAGGCATTTCAAAATATCAAGTTACACCTAGCCAGCCTCCCGGTTCTGCAGAGGCCCGAGCTGACAGAAATCCTTACCCTATACTTAGGGGGGACACCATATGCCATTAGTGTAGTATTGGTTAGGACGGAGGGGAACACGGAGAAACCTGTATATTTCACTAGGAAAACGCTAAGTCCGGCTGATAAAAACTATACCAGAATGGAGAAGATGGTACTGGCACTATCTTTTGCCACTTCTAAACTCCGAACATATTTTCAAGCTCATCGCATACGGGTGCTCACCAAATCGCCTATCGAAGCAGTTTTGGATGATGCAGGGTGATCGGGGAGAATCTCTGAATGGGGAGCCTTAATCAAATAGTACGATGTTGTGTATGAGACGAGGACGGCGATCAAAGTACATGTAGTGGCCAACTTCCTAGCAGATTTCCCACTTAGTGATGAAGACGAGGTGGAAGATATACAGGGGATGATGGAAGAACGAGAAGATACTTCTGACCTATTAGCAGCCAGTAGTCCCACACGGTGGGAATTTTTCGTCGATGGGGCATCAAACAAAGAGGGGTTAGGCCTTAGGTTAGTATTCACCACGCCGAAAGGAAGAAATATAGTGCACTCGTTCAGGCTGGAATTCAAAGCGACAAACAATGTCACCGAGTACGAAGCGGTAATCCATGCCTTATGAATAATTGTGGAAATGGGGCTACATGAGGTTCGCTTAACTAGTGATTCATAGTTGGTGATCCGACAGATTACGGGAAAATACGCGACACACGATCTAGTGTTGCAAAAGTATTAGGAACTCGCCTAATTTTACATCAACCAAATACCAAGCATTAAGTTCTGACACATCTGTAGAAAAGACAACAGGCACTCGGACGCTCTATCCTACATCGCCTCACAGATGATAGACCCAAGCATAGAGGGCATTCGTGTTATAAGGCTCCTTACTCCCTCCATCCCAGAAACACCCAATGCACATATCGAAGTGGCGGTTAACACATCCGATCGATATAAAGAGGGCGATTGGAGAAAGACGATACACCAATATCTGGAAACGGGCGAGCTACCCAAAGGTCGGCCCGAGATAAATAAAGTCAAAAGTAAGTCGGGCGCCTATGAGCTTAGGGAAGGGATGTTATACAGGAGATCCTACTTGGGACCACTTTTATGGTGCCTATGTAAAGATGAAGGCCATATAATCTTACATGAATTACACTATGGAGCCGCCTAAAACCACAGCTGAGGGAGAATCTTATCGGCCAAGGAAAAGACAATGGCCTATTTTTGGATGTACATGAATGAAGATGCAAATGAAATGGAGAAATCTTGTGAAGAATGTCAACGGTTTGGAAAGAAAATACAGGCGCCAGGATTACCTTTAAACTCTGTTATAAGACCATGGCCCTTTTCCAAATGGGGGGTAGACATTGTCGGACCATTACATGTAGGAACAGGGCAGAGGAAGTACTTGATCGTGGCCATGGATTACTTTACCAAATGGGTAGAGGCAGCACCACTGAGGCACATCCGGGACAAAGATGTCTTCAAGTTTATCTGGGAACATATCATTTGCCGCTTCGGGGTCCCAGCAGCTATCGTCTCCGATAATGGAAAACAACTCCAAGGGGAAAATATTGATCTTTTGTTCAACACATATAACATCAGGAAGAGTAAAGCTACCCCCATTTACCCCCAGAGTAATGGGCAGGCCGAGATTACCAACAAAACAATCGTCGACAACATGAAGAAGAAATTAGATGGGGAATATGGTAACTGGTTCGAGGAGCTATACAGCATTTTATGGGCATACAGGACCACACGGAGGGAAGCTATGTGGTTCTCGCCGTTCATGCTTACTTACGGAACCGAGGCGATTCCACCCACGGAAGGAATGATCCCTACGACTAGAACAGAAGCTTGGAGGCGAAACGTCTCGTCCGATCTAATTTTGGAAAAACTCGACGATCTGGAAGAAATAAGAGAGATGACGCTACAAAAAATAGAAAACTACCAAAGGAGGCTACAACAAGAGTACAACAAGCATGTTTGCCCAAGGGAATTTCAACCAGGGCAGCAAGTGCTGAAGTTTCTGGCCGAATGGGAGTGCGACAAAAAGGGTGGTAAACTAGCACCAAAGTGGGGTGGGCCATATATAATTGCGTCTAAGGCAGGTGAGGGATCGTATCGGCTACTAAGACTCGATGGAACAAAAGAGCCCAAACCCTGGAACGTCAAGTATCTAAAGATATACCACCCATGAAGGGAGGTGCGGTGAAAATGTGAGCATACTTGTCTTCTATTTCTATAAAACCGTGAGGGGTATGAGATAGGTCATGAGCGACTAATGGTCATTTGTACTCGGGGAAACGCCAGTGAGGAAGTGCCGAGGTGACTTACACTCAAATGATCATTCGTACTCGGGGCAAAGCCAGTATAGAAGTGCCGAGGTGACTTACAATCGAATGGGCATTCGTACTCGGGGCAAAGCCAGTGTGGAAGTACCGAGGTGCCTTACAGTCGCCTGGATATTCGTACTCGGGGCAGTCACAGTGTGCAAGTTCCTAGGTAGCCTAAGGGTTCTGGTGGTTGGAAACCAGTTCCACAGGTTGTTAAGACACGAGGTCTTCTCATCTAGGTAGCCTACTTACATTTGAAAGGTAACCCCCATCGCAAGTGGCTGTGACCACTTGCCCGAGATTGGTTGATCGATAACCGCTCGGGGAAATCGAGCCTAGAATTAGGTTGACTGGTACCCTTCCACTGAATCCAAGATATAGTGATGAGATACCCCAATCAGGACATGGCATTGGGCCCGATAACCCTCCTTGTTGGGTGTGTTCGACAAAAAAGGTTAAAATACTAACTTACATAAACAATAATTGCAGGAATGACATAAGAAACAATATCTAAACCAACAACATCATGTGTCAATTAAGAAAGCGCGTAAAGTTTCATGAAACCATACGAAACGCAAAGAATAACAAAAATAAAAAGAACAACATCGGCGACGCATCACCCCCATTTAAACAAACAAGTAGTGTATTAGAAATAAAAGGGGAGAGGTGTTCAAAGCGATTTACAACCTAGGACAAAGGGCAACTTAGTGACACAACACTACAAAAATGGAATTCAAGCCTTGAGAGGAAAAGCGTTGGCCCTCCTTTGCGCGACCTCACGCCGCTTATTCTCCACATACTCCTCAACACCCGTCTGAACCTTCTCGTTTATCTCCTATGCATGAGATACATGTTCATCCTCAATATGCTGGTGAAGCTGCAAATTGGCTGCCTCTGTATCGGTCAACTTGGTACCCAAATCGGCCTCGACCCACTTCAACCGTCGGACCTCCAGCTTTAACTCCTGAGAACGTTTCTGCTAGGCTACAAAATCAAAACAACACGAGAGTATTCTTTGGATATGGTTTAGTAATTTCACAAGTACATGAAATAATCTAATCTTAGAAAACGCCCTCAACACATAACCTATGAGACCTGAAAGGGCTGGTAACACTGACTGAAGCGACTCTACCGACTTGGACAACTCATCTTCAGCCTGGGATAACTTCATGGTTAGCTCGTTATAGCATTGCTCATTAAATTCGTTACTGGGGCAGTACTTCTTATGATCACTCCACTCGTCTATTAAACGATTGCGTGATACTTGGAGCACTGAAAGTTGCGACCTACTCCATTCTAGTTCACCCACCATCTTGTCAAACTCGCCCACTTTGCCCAGCAGATCCCTATTATCCCGCTCCACCACATCTTTATCCCTCAATATTCATCGGAGATCCTCGTGAAGGTCTCGGTTATGCAATTGTAAAGCGCATACATGCTGCTCTAAGTTCGTGGCCAAAGCAGTTTTCTCAGCAGCAAGGCGTTGAGAAGAACCCAAGTTATCCCGTAAATTGTCTATATCTTCAGGGGCATACTCAAACTGACGATATCGTTCTAATTCACCTTGAAGTCCTTCGATCTCATCAGCCTGGCGATCTATTTTTCCATCCTTGTTTGCAATTTTCCGATAAAGATTCTCCACTAAATGTTTTTCGATATCCCACTTCCTCTTCATGATCCTAAACTCCGAAGAAGCATCTAAACCTATACTAGCTATCTCGGCTAGCAGAAGGACATCCGACTCAGGATACTGGCACGATAAACTCAATCAACATAAGTAATATTTATAGCGTTGTAACATACCTTGAGCATCGGTAATTTTAATCTCTAGCTCGCGCGCGCGACCCTTCTCGTTCTGTAATTAAAGTTGGAGAGATTCCACCAACTGCCTTTCCCTATGACGATTGGCGGCATCCAACAATACCCGATTAAGGATCTAATACAAGCAAGAGAATTAGGAAGTTAGGCGACAATAAGGAAGAAATCAAGGAGTGGGGCATCCCCAGACATGCAGAGTCACTCACCATGGTATCGAGAGTCTAAGCTATGTCGCCATAAAGGGGCACGACAGAAAGCTTCTGTTCATCAGTATATGCTCCGAAATCGGGGGAAGTAAGTGCTCCAAGAGAATTCAGAATAGGTCCATAAACGGTAAAGGAGGTCTCAACACTAGACGAAGACCCTTCAGTGATACGGGGCAGATGAGGAAATACTGCCGGTTCAACGTTTACAATCTTTTTCAACTCGGGCTCCTTTACGGGCTCCTGTTTATCGGCCATCTCCGTCTCATCGCCCTTATTATCCGAGAAATCCTCGCCGAATATGTCGTCTTCATCGGGGATATCAATGATTAGTTTTGGCCTCTGTTGCGGATTAGTAACAACGTGCTTTCCCCTAAAAGGATTACGCCTAAGAGGTATGGGGATCAACCTCGTGCACACCAGCTTCATCATCATCGTGCCTAGGAAATTTCTGCACAAGGCTTCTCGTCAGAACATGTGAAGGCAAAAAACAGGGGCAAGTACATGTACTCATAATAAAATAACTGTGTTTGTTACCTTCCCCTGGTCTTCCTCAACCCTCGTTCCAGTACCCCTCTTTCTCGATGGTACGGAGGCCTTGGTAGAGTCGCCATGAGGCTTTGATGACAACAAATAGCCATTTGGCGTCAAAACTAACAAGATAGAAATTAAGGAAAGCAGAAGGAGACACATACCTTATCAGCCTTGTCGTCATTAACCACCCAGAAAGGATTGGGCTCGGTGGGAAATGGAGGTGACGGAAAACTACCGTGTAAAATAGGACCTCGGACAAGGACTGGAACTCGGGGATAGATTGGGTCATTAGTATGACGGGGTCGCCTATTAGTACCTTTGCCGAGGGGATCATCATCCAGCATCATCCTTTCAACATTCTTGGCATAGTTCTGTGACGATGAGGACTGGCAGCAAAACCGGCAAGGTCACCGTTGGTGGAGGTACCGGCTTGATAGTTGACAAGGAAATTGGCAATGGTATATTCTGGAGCGTCCTCGGGCTTATAGGTCGACCATTCGGCGGTGGATCCATGACCATCTCGGTGAGCTTTCCATTCATCCATAATTCGAAAAGTGTTGCCAGTCCACCGAGCCAGGGCACGGTAAGGATTGATCTGAGAGAGAACCTCATAGTAGAAAGGGCTATCAGGATTGTACAAAGGGAGACGGAGACCTAGATCTAGTTGGCCATGAGTAATGACTACGCATTCGGCCGACTGCTCGTACTTTTCCATGTCGGACTTCCTCAAGGTGTTGTTTTGGACCGAGATCAAGGTAACTTCGTAATCTTGAAGATCGTACTTCTCCTTAAACTGATCAATGAATTCTTCATCAGAGAGATCTTTCCCCCTTTTCTCGGACCTGCACGAAATAGAAGGAGAACCGTCAATGAAGATAGATTTCATGGCGCGATCATCGTACTTAGAAGGACTGTCAAACTAAAATAGGGAATAGAGGGAAAAGGCATCAATATCGGAAAAAATATCATCAACACACATTTTCTCAGTCACGGATGGGTAAGAATCCATGGACGGGAATAGTATAGAACTCAGAAATTGGTGAAGAAGGCTGGGACGACGGTAACGTAATTGCAGCTACTGTAGCGCTCGGTGATGAAGATATGAAGGAAGAAAATCAAGAAGACAAGGGCTTACAGAGGAGAAGGTGATAAAATATCTCGAAGAAAATAGTTGCAGCGGCTGGAAACTGAAAAAAAAATGGCGAAGTAAAAGAAAGAGAGGAGGAAAATGGAGTATTTAAAGGAATAGAAAGTGTAACTGACGCCGACGGTTACAAGTCATAAATGGGGGGGGGGGGGGGGGGTTAGTGGGAGACTGCATGGAGGAAATCG
The DNA here is from genome assembly GCA_023529315.1 of Papaver bracteatum. Classification (NCBI taxonomy): domain Eukaryota; kingdom Viridiplantae; phylum Streptophyta; class Magnoliopsida; order Ranunculales; family Papaveraceae; genus Papaver; species Papaver bracteatum. The sequence goes on along the minus strand of JAJJWX010005378.1, from coordinate 90,283 downwards.
CGGCATGAACGAGGACGTGGGAATATGGGATGACTTTCTTCCACTCGTATCTGCCACACGAGCGAAAGAAGGGGCATAAATGTAGGTGTAGATTATCCACAGGGCTAGGTGGAAACATCTTAAGCTGCGATACACCCAAGGAGGAAGGAGTGAGAAGCATGGGATAGAGACCGGCAGGCGCGAGGATTAAGGAGCCATGTGGATCGGACATGATCGCCTTACAGCTGTCGGACAAGAATCAACTCCAGATCTCTGACAAAGCTGACAGACGAGATATTTTGGGTGAAACGAGGAGCGGTAGTCAAAAGGATAAGATGATACATGCCGTATCGGCCAATTACAAGGGAGACATGATTCAAAGGGAAACATCGCACCAAGAGAACACCCAAAAGGATCGGCTCAGACGAGAGACCGCCAAGGAAATAAATTACATCGGTTGTATTCATAGAAGATGGGACGACGTGAGCAGGCCCGACAAAAGGGCATCAAGTTAGATATATTGTGACTAACACCATAGTTTGGTTGTATGTAACCTTCCCTATAAATAAAAGAACTTGTATTTGAGAGAAGGTAGGTTGTAATTTTGGAGAGAGGCTAGAAATCGTACTAAGTAAGAAGAGAGTGGAGAACTAGTTCATCTTGTAAGAGAGTTCAACTTGGAGAGTAACACCATTGTAACACCTTGAAGTAATAAGATTCATCCTTTCACCCCCGTGGACGTAGGTAATCATACCGAACCACGTATATCCTTGTGTCTATTGTTAAGTTCTTACTTTCACTTGCATGAGTAGAAAATATCTATCCTTTGGATGTAGTTTATAGTAAAACACAAATGATGAACTTTGGAAAAAGAGTTTGATTATAAAAGGGATTAAGTTAATGGGCGTTTAATTTTGAATAAAATTAACGTTTGATATTAAATGGGAGGAATAACTCCAAAATAAATGCACATTAAAAATCTATACGTGAATTAATGTGGACCATTCTTTATATGCCTAAAATGTAGATTGAAAATCTTAAATATGTAGCTCGATCTAGACCGTTCTTTATATGCCAGAAATGTAATTGACTAACTTAAATATATGCCTCAATATGGGCCGTCCTTTATGTGTCCAAACTGTAGATCTCCGTCCAAATAGAAAACCACCATTGTCCCTTATAATATAGATTATTTATTAGTAAACCTAGGTTACATTAATCCCTAAACCTTTTATATATATATATTATTAAAACCGGATAATATGAAGCAATATCCTATTTATTTGGGGCCTATCATTTTCTTCACCCACTTTGATGAGAGCGACAAGGGGTGCCTAAAAAGCATTAAAGTGCTAAGTTATCATCACTATTAAAATTTAATAACTTAAATCAAATCTATTAATAACTACCTTCTCATGCACTTTTTTTTATCAACTGATTCTCCTAATTAAGTTTCTGATTGATTCATACGCTCAAAATTGAACTTTTTCAGAAATGTTTTTTTTTCCTCTATATTTTTCTAGAATCGCCGACGCGTATGTCCACATTAGCCGATTTTTTACAATCGGTTGATATGCGCATACACGTCGACCGATTGTTGTTGATGTTATTCTTGGTTGATGAACAACAACCTAGAATCGGTCGATGCATATATTCATATAGACTAATTCTGGTTAAAAGAAATGCCTAATTTTTCTACATGTTATACAGGCTAACTTAGACCTCTATGTACACCGATTACTGCAATCGGCTTATAGAAACATCCACATCCGCCGATTGTTACAATCGGCCTTTTTTATAAACATAAATATTATAATTGGTTTATAAAAATATTCACATTTTCCTGTTGTTGCAATCGGCCAACAATCGACCAACATATAAATAAATGTCTACTTATTCTTAGTGTTATTGGTGAATGAAGAACCTTAACCCAGAATCGGAAATGAGAATTTCCACTTGTGGTATATAGGATACGCTCCTTCACATTTATACCTACTTTAATTCAGCTTTTATTGTTTAGAGTTGGTCACCATGGTCTTGGTGGAATCCATAGCTAAATAGGTGTGAATTGCTGGTTAGGAATTTACAACCATATTAGTACATTGTTTGACGAAGGAGTTTGTTCCATATACATGTATGATTATTTCAGTGACTCAGTCACTGTTTAATGTTTCGGAAAAACATGTACTGTTTTCCAATTCTTGCTTATGATTACTTAGAAGTTAAATATTAATTATTCCCACTTCAGTTTCCGTGACAGATCAGAGTTGCGCAGCGAAAGCTTCAAGGATTGAGTTCGCTAGTTGATTAACTTTTGTTATGTTTATTATGTTGTATATTTTATGTGAAAACCAAATGACTATTATATATATCATTTGAGAGAAGATCTTGTATATATATTTCTAAGAGGGGTTAGTTTTGGGTTAAATTTTATAGAAGATTTCTTATTTGATTGATTCAGTCAATGTTTAGTTTTAGTGCCTCTATATTTAGTTAATCTCTTGGATTAGTCAACTGTTAGCTTAGGGGGCGCTACGAAGTTGGTATCAGAGCTCATTACTAGATCTTAAATGGGAATAGTTAGAATTAGCCAGTGCCAGTTAGTGAACTAGATTAGTTTAGAACTGGGTTGGGTTTGTGAGATAAATCTTAATCATTAAAAGCTATCAATAATTATTTGATTGATTGACTTGTTTGTTTGGTTGTTTGTATAATGAAATAATAATTGTAGGGTACACCAGTACTTTAGCTAATAAGAATTTGAGAATAATTGATCTAAAAAGTATGAACAAGTAAACAAACCAATACTAAAAATATTGAGATCATTTGTATTGATAAATCTTGATAGTCACGTAGAAATTTATTAAGTACCTTGCCTTATACGTAGGGTCGATAATTTATAATCACATAAATGTTAATAATATTTTTGTACTTAATAATAATTGTAAGAGTAGTTTGAATAATAATTGAACCATCAGAGTTTAACAATAAAAATATTATAATAGTAACTGTAAATGATAATAAAAATAATAATAATTTTAATAAAATGATGTTAACATTTATCGATTAGCATTACGTTGAACTTAATTTAACTAAAATTTCAATAAGGATATATAACGATAAAAATAATAAATTATGATTCAATAGTTATAGAGAATTAATAATGTTGTTCTACGATTAAATTTTATAAATTAAACGAATGACAAATTAGAAATATAAGTTTTGTGTTTAAATTAGACAGTTAAAATAGATCTTAATGTAATGCTTATTAGGTGTTAGACTTAAGAAAACGAGGATATAATAATGTATAAAATGAAAAGACTCAAATTGTTACTTCTAAATTATCTTTAGTTTAACAAATGATCCAATAAATCTTTAAAATGAAACAAACATACATGCAATAGTAATAATAGAAATCGGATATTTAGTGTAATATTAGAATTAAAAGAAAATAAATTCTTATATTGTTAGGATCCTTCTTCGTAAACAGATTTAATCATCTTTTGAAATGGAAAATTAGTATGACGAAATTAAATTGTTAGAATTTAAATTAATATTATATTGAACATAACTTAAATTAAAATCTCATTAACAAATATATAGCGATAAAATAATGATTATGATTAAATAGCCGTGGAAAAATTATTAGTGCTCATTTATAATTAAGTCCTGCAAAGTTAACTAATAACAAATTTGAATTTTGTGTTTTGCGTATAAACCAGATAGATAAATAAGACTTCTTCTGTAGGATTTATAACATGAGGTCATATAAGGCATAAAATAAAGATTAAAACTTGTTAACGATCTTACACCTAGATTATCTTTAGTCCAACAAATGATTCACTAAATTACTAAATTATACAAAATGAAGTGGTATTTATAGTATTTGGATACGTATTACAAAATTAGATTAAAGGAGAATAAATCTTCTTATGAATAAGATATTGTTAATACATATTTAAATTTTATTCAGACGTAAATTTAGATCACATTAAATTACCAATGCCAATATATAATAGAATATAGTATGTAGGTTCAATATGAATAAATAAAATTTGTTATATCAACCCTTGCGAGAATGTAAAATTATATTTGCAAGATTAAAGCATAATAAAATTAAAATAAGTGTCATTGCTAAATAATTATTCTGATTTTATTTTAGTTACGCTAGTAATCAAAGGGGAAATTTGACGAAATAATAATAATATAATATAATAATTAAGACAATGATTTTTGATGAAGTAAGAAAATAATAATGCTATCTAATACTAATTATTATAAAATTTAAAGTTATTGTAAATATCATTTGGATAATATTTAAAGTAATATCAACAAAATGTAATTTTGTTAATAATGCAACTTAAGGATTACTTAGCAATAATATAAAATTTAAGGAAAGAAAGTTAGATCAAATCAAATCTAGTATTAATAATAAAACTAAACTTGGCATTCTGATTAATTACGATTAACTTTTATCAGCTTAAGAAATAAGACAAATTGTAATTGAAATAATAAAATATTAATATCAAGCAACTATGAAAATTGTTAGTGGTTATTTATTTATATCAAGTCACATAATGAAATAAACAAATTGATACGTTGAACATAATAATAGTAACATTTGGATAATAGTTATAACATTCAGTTATTCTTAAATAGTATATGAATTTAAAATCCATTTAGTTATAATAATATAGTTTCATTTGGAACTAAAATTCGATTTTATTAAAATAAATAAATAATAATAATGATAAAAAAAAAGAAAAAAAAATAATTCAGATAATTAAATTGCTTGAAATGCTGTGAATTATGTATATAACTACGACGTAAATTTATTAGAATTACATAAGTTACAATAAAAAGGTTAGAGAATAGTTAATCTTAATACTTAGTGAATCTAGCACTGGAGAATAGTGAAGGTTGTGTTTTCTCTGTTCGTAGGAAGGCATTGTTGGGATTGGCCGATCATAGAAGTTTAGTATAATTCTTTAGGAAACCGATAATTATAAATTCACTTAGAAAGATTCATAGGATTCTTCCTTGAAGTTAGAGACATATATCTTATAGTATAAAATAGAAATTTGCAGATGAAACTTAGACTTCCTTATTTGATAGAAATTAAATCAGCATAGTTGAACTTTGAGCCACAAATTTTAGTAGTAGAAACCCATATAGGGTTGTGCTTTGTTTTATGTTGTTTGCGCTTAGACAAGAGATGGGATTATTCTATAAGGTGGGGAGTATATGAAGACCATAAGGATGATTCAATTTTCGAGGACAAAAATGATATAAGGTGGGGAGAATGTAACGATCCTCAAGCTCGTCAACGCTATTAGACCGGTCAAGAGACGTTTTAGTAGATAATAACCCGATTAGTTTAGCACGAACGTTAATTAATAGGAATTAATCTAACAATAATCTAGATATGAAACTAGTAACAATAGATGGATATCGAAAAGTTATGCGAGATGGACTACTCGAGTGTGTCATTCGGATACCAAATGAAGTAGATATCTTTAGAGTTATGTGAGGGGAAAAATAGTTATTTTGATTATAGACCGAGTGGCCTCCTGAATTAATTTCCTGGGTGCCTTAATAAGTTTTGGTAGGCCTTATCTTCACCAAACCGAGAAGATAAACTCATTCTCTTATTTTCTTTCTCTTTCTTCTTTCATCTTATTTCTTTCTTCTTCTTCGTTCTTCTTCCCTGTTTATTTTTTGTCGAGCTTTGAAGATACAGATCGGTAATTTTATGACCCGTATGAGGTGGAGAAGATCATAGAGTAGTTGTAGTGACGGTGTTGTTGTCTGTTTTGGATTCAGACTCGAAGAAAGAGGTGAATAGGAAGTTAGGGTTCTGATATTTGGATTAATTGAAGTTTATGTAAAATTGATGATGAAGGCAAGTAATTCATGGATGGGTTTAATGAATTGAAGGTTTATATCGATGCTTTGAGATCAAACTGTATAAGAGAAGTTTGGCAATGAAATTAAGGTTTCTGCATGTTGTTTTGGAATTCGAATTGTTCAAAGATTGAGAAGATTTAGGTAGAATTGTAAGATGGGTTTGTTTAATTGAAGCTTCTGAAGTTGTTGTGGTGAATTTTTTTGAAGAATTAGTGAATTAGGGTTCATTGGTTGAGTTTCAGATGAAGAGAATAAATTGGTGACGAGAGAGTAATAGTAGAGGAAGGTTACTAAGTTTGTGTTGAGGTTAAGAAGAGGGTGTAGACAAGTTGAGAAATCACAGATGTAAAAGATGAAGTGATTGGTGATAGTTTTGATACTAATGCTCTGAATAGAGGCAGTGAAGAAGAGTTTGATTTCAATTTCTCAAATAAGAGCAAATTAAGGTAATTATTCTTCTCAGTAGATTAGTGAAGTGTTTCAGTTTCTTTAATGAAATTATGAATGTATTTAAGTTGTGTTAATTTACAAAGAATTAGTATTGTTGGAATTGGAATGGAAATGGAATTTGCTGATGAACTGAGTTGCATGAAGAGAATGAGGGATTCTGTGAATTAATTGGGAATGCAAGTTAAGGAATGTGAATTGAAGTTGGTGGACTGGATGATGTTGTGATAAACTAGGTGGCTGGGTTATTACAGTGATGGTTGTTATGTGTATATATGGAATGGACTTGAGATTTTGGGGTAATTGGTGGTGTTACTTTGGCTGTGTCTTTGTTGGTAGAATGTGATAACTAAAAAGAAGGGTTGAACTGAGTAGAGTTGGATGATGAATTGGAAGATACGAAGATGGAGTTTCTGAAATGGTTATGTTGATTTTGGAGTTGTATTGTGTAATGGTGATGTTTAAGAAGGATCAGATGGAGTTATTATGGTGATGTACTCGGTTAATGAATATGAAATAATATTGCACATCCTTTGCTGATGTATTTGTTCAGTTGATCTTAACTGACTTGTTGACGGTGGAGGTTCTGAAGCTGTTGGTGATTCTTAGGGGATTGTGGTGTTGATACAGATATTGTGGTTGCAATAAATTTCAGGCCTGAAGGTGGTAATGTTGCATAGTCAGTTTGAGTTGCAAGTAATTGTTGAACTAGTGGACATTTCTCTAGAGATTTTTCCTTGTGGTATTATTTGCGAGGTGATGGAACTGAAATGGTTGTATAACAGAAGTGTCCTGAGTATAAAATACATTGGCTAGGAAGTGAATTGATTTGGGGTTTGATAAGATTGCGATGTAGTTATGGAGGCTGTGTCATGTTGAGATGAGTTATTTGATGTTAGTAGCAGTGATGTGGTGTTAGCTGAAGTTAAAGCCTGCCACTGCATATTAAGGTAATATATTTTGTATTTGAGGTTGAGTTGTTCTGAGATGCAGTTTGTGGTTTGTGTAAAACTCGTGGAGTTGGTTTATGCAGTTAAGATGTACAAGCTAAGTTGTAGTTGAGTGATGATTATAGAGTTGTAGTGAAAGCTTAAAGCTGCAATTGCAAGTAACAATGTTTGAAATTGTAATTGATTTTTGAAGTTTACTTATGAATTATTATTGAATGATTAAGAAGAGATTGTAGTTTAACATATATTAGGATTCGAAACTATGACAGGGAAGTTGGTTTTTCAGTTTGAGCTTAGCTTAGTTGAGTTTTGTGATGCACCTTTATTGTGCAGTTCAGCTTCTGGCATGTGCAAGGGCCTTGGTTTGTATAACCTGAATCAGTCTTGTAGACTGAGTTAACTCACTGAGTTTCCCTTATCTTGACCTGAGTTGAATCGTTGACCGATTCATGTTTGACTTATTTGACCATTGACCCTGGACCTTGACGTGGATGTTGACTATTAGTTGACCCTTGACCGTTAATTTGACTGTTAGAGGCCGTTAGTTGACCATAGTGGACCATGCCTTGTGTAATGGGCTTGTTTAGTGGACTTGGGCTTAAGTTTAGATTTCCTACTTTGGTTGCCTTGGACCCTTACGGTCCGAATTGGCCTCCGGATTATTCTACAAAGTTGTAGATATTCATAAAACCTATATAATGAACTATAGAAACAATCTAATTGAATTAGGGTACTTTAGATGTGCTAATGATAAATAATGAAAAGGTATAGAACCATAAATGGGCTTAGAATCATTAGATAGATTTGTATGAGCCTTTTGGCTAAACTCTTAGAATACTTCTTTGATTAACAGTTAATTATTAACAACGATCGATTCAAAGGATGAACCAGTGGATCTCGAGGTAGGCGTGGCTTGTCTTCAAAAAGGTATGGGAATACATTTGACTCTTTTGTAATCATTATTGTTGCTTTTATAAAGTTTATGTTTAATAAACTCATGCATTGTCTGTCCATGCATTTCATGCTTTGTTTAAAATGCATTATGATAATCCTGTTATTTCTGTGAATCTTTCCACGATGTGGAAAGGACTTGTATTGTTTTGTTGTCAATATGAATTGTTATGGGAAATGAGAATTTCCACTTGTGGTATATAGGATACGCTCCTTCATATTTATACCTACTTTAATTCAGCTTTTATTGTTTAGAGTTGGTCACCATGGTCTTGGTGGCATCCATCGCTAAATAGGTGTGAATTGCCGGTTAGGAATTTACAACCATATTAGTACATTGTTTGACGAAGGAGTTTGTTCCATATACATGTATGATTATTTCAGTGACCCAGTCACTGTTTAATGTTTCGGAAAAACATGTACTGTTTTCCAATTCTTGCTTATGATTACTTAGAAGTTAAATGTTAATTTTTCCCACTTCAGTTTCTGTGACAGATCAGAGTTGCGCAACGAAAGCTTCAAAGATTGAGTTCGCTAGTTGATTAACTTTTGTTATGTTTATTATGTTGTATATTTTATTTGAAAACCAAATGACTATTATATATATCATTTGAGAGAATATCTTGTATATATATTTCTGAGAGGGGTTAGTTTTGGGTTAAGTTATATAACAGATTTCTTATTTGATTGATTCAGTAAATGTTTAGTTTTAGTGCCTCTATATTTAGTTAATCTCTTGGATTAGTCAGCTGTTAGCTTAGGGGCGCTACACTCATATTGTCAGTAAGATTACTAAAATAAACTTTCTTCTTTATGTTGATGAAAAGTGGAATTCTGAGGTACTTTTCTTGAGGATTCATCTTATTGACATGAAGAATGTTTATGATATCAGCTACTACATAAGAAAAAGAACTGAGATTGCAATTGAAAGATATGCTTGACTTTTGATAGTTTAGCAGTTGGCCAGAACTTGAGCTAAAATCGTGCAGGATCTTTTGAAGACTCCTAATATTGTCAAGATTAGCTTTGAAAAAGATTAAACGGTCATCCACGAAGAGTAGATGACTTATTGGAGGATCTTTTCTTGCAATCTTAATTCCACTTATAGCTTTAGAGTACTCAGCCGTAACATTATCGAAAAGTAACGATCCTCAAGCTCGCCGACGCTATTAGACCGGTCAAGAGACGTTTTAGTAGATAATGACCCGATTAGTTTAGCACGAACGTTAATTAATAGGAATTAATCTAACAATAATCTAGACATGAAACTAGTACCGTTAGATGGATATCAAAAATTTATGCGAGATGGACTACTCGAGTGTGTCATTCGAATACCAAATGAAGCAGATATATTTAGAGTTATGTGAGGGGAAAAATAGTTATTTTGATTATAGACCGAGTGGCCTCCTGTATTAATTTTCTGGGTTCCTTAATAAGTTTTGGTAGGCCTTATCTTCACCAAACCGAGAAGATAAACTCATTCTCTTATTTTCTTTCTCTTTCTCTTTCTTCTTTCATCTCATTTCTTTCTTCTTCTTCGTTCTTCTTCCCTGTTTATTTTCTGTCGAGCTTTGAAGATACAAATCGGTGATTTTATGACCCGTATGAGGTGGAGAAGATCATAGAGTAGTTGTTAGTGACGGTGTTGCTATCTATTTTGGATTCAGACTCGAAGAAAGAGGTGAACAGGAAGTTAGGGTTCTGATATTTGGATTAATTGAAGTTTATGTAAAATTGAGGATGAAGGCAAGTAATTCATGGATGGGTTTAATGAATTGAAGGTTTATATCGATGCTTTGAGATCAAACTGTAGAAGAGAAGTTTGGGAATGAAATTAAGGTTTCTGCATGTTGTTTTGGAATTCGAATTGTTCAAAGATTGAGAAGATTTAGATAGAATTATAAGATGGGTTTGTTTAATTGAAGCTTCTGAAGTTGTTGTGGTGACAAATTGTGAAGAATTGGTGAATTAGGGTTGAGTTTCAGATGAAGAGAATAAATTGGTGACGAGAGAGTAATATTAGAGGAAGGTTACTGAGTTTGTGTTGAGGTTAAGAAGAGGGTGTAGACAAGTTGAGAAATCACAGATGTAAAAGATGAAGTGATTGGTGATAGTTTTGATACTAATGCTATGAATAGAGGCAGTGAAGAAGAGTTGGATTTCAATTTCTCCAACAAGAGCAAATTAAGGTAATTATTCTTCTCAGTAGATTAGTGAAGTGTTTTAGTTTCTTTGATGAAATTATGAATGTATTTAAGTTGTGTTAATTTACAAAGAATTAGTATTGTTGGAATTGGAATGGAAATGGAATTTGCTGATGAACTGAGTTGCATGAAGAGAATGAGGGATTATGTGAATTAATTGGGAATGCAAGTTAAGGAATGTGAATTGAAGTTGGTGGACTGGATGATGTTGTGATAAACTAGGTGGCTGGGTTATTACAGTGATGGTTGTTATGTGTATATATGGAATGGACTTGAGATTTTGGGGTAACTGGTGGTGTTACTTTGGCTGTGTCTTTGTTGGTAGAATGTGATAACTAAAAAGAAGGGTTGAACTGAGTAGAGTTGGATGATGAATTGGAAGATACGAAGATGGAGTTTTTGAAATGGTTATGTTGATTTTGGAGTTGTATTATGTAATGGTGATGTTTAAGAAGGATCAGATGGAGTTAATATGGTGATGTAGTCGGTTAATGAATATGAAATGATATCGCACATCCTTTGCTGATGTGTTTGTTCAGTTGAGATTAACTGACTTGTTGATGGTGGAGGTTCTGAAGCTGTTGGTGATTGTGGTGTTGATACAGATGTTGTGGTTGCAATAAATTGCAGGCCTGAAGGTGGTAATGTTGCATAGTCAGTTTGAGTTGCAAGTAATTGTTGAACTAGTGGAGATTTCTCTATAGATTTTTCCTTGTGGTATTGTTTGCTAGGTGATGGAACTGAAATGGTTGTACAACAGAAGTGTCTTGAGTATAAAATACATTGGGTAGCACGGGAATTGATTTGGGGTTTCATAAGGTTGCGATGTAGTTATGGTGGCTGTGTCATGTTGAGCTTAGTTGTTTGATGTTAGTGGCAGTGATGTGGTGTTAGCTGAAGTTAAAGCCTGCCACTGCATATTAAGGTAATATATTTTGTATTTGAGGTTGATTTGTTCTGAGATGCAGTTTGTGGTTTGTGTAAAACTCGTGGAGTTGGTTTTTTCAGTTAAGATGTACAAGCTGAGTTGTAGTTGAGTGATGATTATAGAGTTGTAGTGAAAGCTTAAAGCTGCAATTACAGGTAACAATGTTTGCAATTGTAATTGAGTTTTGAAGTTTACTTATGAATTATTATTGAATGATTAAGAAGATATTGTAGTTTAGCATATAGTAGGATTTGAAACTATGACAGGGAAGTTGGTTTTTCAGTTTGAGCTTAGCTTAGTTGAGTTTTGTGATGCACCTTTATTGTGCAGTTCAGCTTCTGGCATGTGCAAGGGCCTTGGTTTGTATAACCTGAATCAGTCTTGTAGAATGAGTTAACTCACTGAGTTTCCCTTATCTTGACCTGAGTTGAATCGTTTACCGATTCATGTTTGACTTATTTGACCATTGACCCTGGACCTTGACGTGGATGTTGACTATTAGTTGACCCTTGACCGTTAATTTGACTGTTAGAGACCGTTAGTTGACCATAGTGGACCATGTCTTGTGTAATGGGCTTGTTTAGTGGACTTGGGCTTACGTTTAGATTTCCTACTTTGGTTGCCTTGGACCCTTAAGGTCCGAATTGGCCTCCGGATTATTCTACAAAGTTGTAGATATTCATAAAACCTAGATAATGAACTATAGAAACAATCTAATTGAATTAGGGTACTTTAGATGTGATAATGATAAATAATGAAAAGGTATAGAACCATAAATGGGCTTAGAATCATTAGATAGATTTGTATGAGTCTTTTGGCTATACTCTTAGAATACTTCTTTGATTAACAGTTAATTATTAACAACGATCGATTCAAAGGATGAACCAGTGGATCTCGAGGTAGGCGTGGCCTGTCTTTAAAATGGTGTGGGAATACATTTGACTCTTTTGTAATCATTATTGTTGCTTTTATAAAGTTTATGTTTGATAAACTCATGCATTGTCTGTCCGTGCATTTCATGCTTTGTTTAAAATGCATTATGATAATCCTGTTATTTCTGTGAATCTTTCCACGATGTGGAAATGACTTGTATTGTTTTGTTGTCAATATGAATTGTTATGGGAAATGAGAATTTCCACTTGTGGTATATAGGATACACTCCTTCACATTTATACCTACTTTAATTCAGCTTTTATTGTTTAGAGTTGGTCACCATGGTCGTGGTGTCATCCATCGATAAATAGGTGTGAATTGCTGGTTAGGAATTTACAACCATATTAGTACATTGTTTGACGAAGGAGTTTGTTCCATATACATGTATGATTATTTTAGTGACTCAGTCACTGTTTAATGTTTCGGAAAAACATGTACTGTTTTCCAATTCTTGCTTATGATTACTTAGAAGTTAAATGTTAATTATTCCCACTTCAGTTTCTGTGACAGATCAGAGTTGCGCAACGAAAGCTTCAAAGATTGAGTTCGCTAGTTGATTAACTTTTGTTATGTTTATTATGTTGTATATTTTATTTGAAAACCAAATGACTATTATATATATCATTTGAGAGAACATCTTGTATATATATTTCTGAGAGGGGTTAGTTTTGGGTTAAGTTATATATCAGATTTCTTATTTGATTAATTCAGTAAATGTTTAGTTTTAGTGCCTCTATATTTAGTTAATCTCTTGGATTAGTCAGCTGTTAGATTAGGGGGCGCTACACTCATATTGTCAGTAAGATTACTAAAATAAACTTTCTTCTTTCTGTTGATGAAAAGTGGAATTCTGAGGTACTTTTCTTGAGGATTCATCTTATTGACATGAAGAATGTTTATGATATCAGCTACTACAGAAGAAAAAGAACTGAGATTGCAATTGAAAGATATGGTTGACTTTTGATAGTTTAGCAGTTGGCCTGAACTTGAGCTAAAATCTTGATGGGTCTTTTGAAGAATCCTAATATTATCAAGATTAGCTTTGAAAAAGATTAAACGGTCATCCACGAAGAGTAGATGACTTATTGGAGGAGCTTTTCTTGCAATCTTAATTCCACTTATAGCTTTAGAGTACTTAGCCGTAACATTATCCTTAGATAAAGCTTTAATATCCACAAGAAACAAATACAAAGATATCGGATCACCTTGGCAAATGCCTCTGGTGGGTTTAAATAGGGGCTTTTTGATAAAGTAGCCATCTTTTTGAACTACATTGAAGAAACTAGCCGTTTTTTTTTTGAATCATTATACAAAGTAGCCGGGTTTGACATTTTTTGTCCCGTTTTTTGTTGTTGAAAAAACGGGTAACTGCGATTAATTATGTACGTGTCAGTTATCTACTTAGGAAAAGACATGTAAACCCTCACATGAATTGACTAGGTCAAACCTAGTTAAACCGAACCAAGAGATTGAGTCGCTAGACTCACTTCCTAGTTAAACCATGAACAATTCATCTTCTTCTTCCCAAAACTGTAAGGTGTTATGTAACACCTCGTGTTTTTAGCATGGCGCATGCTAAAAGATGTGTCATTAGGTCGTGATGAAACTTCATCCAAAAGCTTCCGTTGGTTGGTAAGAGGTAGATTGGCTTAAGGCCAATACCGCGCCAAAATGGCGCATTATTTTTGGCATTTGTCCAAGAGCCAGTCTCGCACCAAGGGTGCTTCAAGCCAATTGGGTAGATGGCCTTAAGAATGTTCAGCCATCTTGGCCAGACATTGGAACTGGCATGTGAGCCAGAACTGAATGTACAACCATCTTGGACGGTTATTCAGGAAATATATGGCAACTGCCATGAATAGTAAAGTGGGGAGTGGATGAATGATTTTTGGTCCCCCAATTTAAGTTGTAAAAATGTCATTTTCATATATATAGGGAGGTAGTTGGTTGATGGTGCATATGAGGACTATGTACCAAGTAAGTTTCATAGCTTAGCCGGAAGAGTATAAATGATGTCTAAGGGTCATTTATAGTTGCTAGCCTCGCGAAGATGGCATTTGATGCTTAGGCATCGTTATGCCATATTGCGGACCAAAAATGCATCACTTGGATGCATTTTGACGGAACGGCCTATACGTACTAGACCATTACCACTATTGCTTGGCCATGACCTAGCAAACGAGTTGGATTAAGTTGCTTGTCCCTTCGAGGATGAACTACGGTCTGTGCTTGATCCCTTTAGAGTAGGTAAGGGTACGTAGGCAGCCACAATGAGTTGCAGCATTGCCGGTCCAGCATGTTGTCGCTCATATCATCTAATTTAGAGATGATTGCGACACTTTGGCCTCTCATATCATCTGGCTCGGTAGATCGACGCAAGAGATTATTGTGGCCATACTTGATGAGGCTAGTTGCATTCCATTCCTTGGATGCTCATACTTCCTATCAAGGCGTTCGACATAGTCTAAAAACCCGAGTATCGTAATTTAGCTCAAGAGGAGTCCATTTTGATGGGAAATGGTCCAAAGATCAAGACATGGTGATCTATAGATCCACATGGTCACCAAAATTTATCCAAATTCCATTGCTTTGGGCCTCAAAAGGCCGTTTTTGCCGTATTAAGAAAGTTTTTATTTTCTTAATAAACCCTTTACGGAACAAGGGAAAGTTGGAACGGTGTGGAAGCTTAAATATCCGCATCATTCCACACGAGCATGCTCGTGAGGGCAAATGAACGTGAATATGCCTAGCCATAAGGCCCGGAACGTAGCTTCATCTTGGCGCATCGGAGAAGTTACGGCCTGCGGGGCAACACGCCAAAGGAGTAATTTTTCGGTCCGTCACAGTTGGTATCAGATTAAGTTCCGAGAAAACACTAGGGATTGTGCGGAGTGGACTCGTCAAACTAGTATTTTTCCTTCAAGGGAAATAAAGTTAGAGAGTAGCCAACTTTTGCGCGGAAAGAGTTTGTAACTGCAATGCCATTTACTTTTGCGAATCGAGTTGAGCTTGTTCATGTGTTGTGAGTTTGCCTGGCCTAAGTGGCACCCCACTTACAAGTGGATATATGGAAAACCGTTTGGGACAATGGGTAGACAATGAGACTGATCATCCCCACACGTTGGAAACTGGCCAACGGTGTGTGTTGTCAGGCCCGGCTAGCATCCCACTTACGAGTGGCAACCTGGATGACCGTCAGGGATGGTGGGAAACTGGATACTAATCCACACAGTATTGTGATAAGATCTTGTCATTTAAATGACATCAACCTTGTGAACTTTAGGGACTCCTGAGTGTGTAGTATGGGATGCATAATTAGGATACCTGGTCGAGATATCCTTTTGGCACTTCCCAATTGCGATTCTTGGTATTGTTGTGGGCAATTTTTGATTCCTGGGCAGGTGGTATGGGATATTTGTTCAGAAGGTCTAAATTGTTGTTCACGAAAACTTGAAGAAACCTGTGATTTCTGAGCATCTGGTATGGGACTTCTGCTCAGAAAATCCAAACCGAAAAGATTGTCCACAGTAGTTTTTGTTTTGAATTTCGAGGACGAAATTCTTTGAAGGGTGTGATAATGTAACACCCTATGTTTTTAGCATGGCGCATGCTAAAAGATGCGCCATTATCTTGTGATGAATCTTCATCCAAAAGCTTCTATTGGTTGGTAAGAGGTAGATTGGCTTAAGGCCAATACCGCGCCAAAATGGCGCATTATGTTTGGCATTTGGCCAAGAACCAATCTCGCACCAAGGGTGCTTCAGGACAATTGGGTAGATGGCCTCAAGAATGTTCAGCCATCCTGGACGGACATTGGAACTGGCATGTGAGCCAGAACTGAATGTATAGCCATCTTGGCCGGTTATTCAGGACATATATGGCAACTGCCATGAATAGTAAAGTGGGGAGTGGATGAATGATTTTTGGTCCCCCAATTTAAGTTGTAAAAATGTCATTTTCACATATATAGGGAGGGGTAGTTGGTTGATGGTGCATATGCAGACTATGCACCAAGTAAGTTTCATAGCTTAGCCGGAAGAGTATAAATGATGCCTAAGGGTCATTTATAGTTGCGTAGCCGCGCGAAGAGGGATTTGATGCTTAGGCATCGTTATGCCATATTGCGGACCAAACATGCATCACTTGGATGCATTTTGAAGGAACGACCTATACGGACTAGGACATTACCACTATTGCTTGGCCACGGCCTAGCAAACGAGTTGGATTAAGTTGCTTGTCCCTTCGAGGATGAACTACGGTCTGTGCTTGATCCCTTTAGAGTAGGGAAGGGTATGTATGCAGCCGCAATGAGTTGCAACTTTGTCGGTCCAGCATGTTGTCGCTCATATCATCTAATTTAGAGATGACTGCGACACTTTGGCCTCTCATATCATCTAGCTCGGTAGATCGACGCAAGAGATGATTGTGGCCATACTTGATGAGGCTAGTTGCATTCCATTCCTTGGATGCTCATACTTCCTATCAAGGCGTTCGACATAGGCTAAAAACCCGAGTGTCGTATTTAGCTCAAGAGGAGTCCATTTTGATGGGAAATGGCCCAAAGATCAAGACATGGTGATCTATTGATCCACATGGTCACCAAAGTTTAGCCAAATTCCATCGTTTAGGGCCTCAAAAGGTCGTTTTTGCCGTATTAAGAAAGTTTTTATTTTCTTAATAAACCCTTTGCGGAATAAGGGAAAGTTGTAATGGTGTGGAAGCTTAAATAGATGCATCATGCTACACGAGCATGCTCGCAAGGGCAAATGAACGTGCATTTGCCTATCCATAAGGCCCGGATCGTGGCTTCATCTTGGCACATCGGAGAAGTTACGGCCTGCGGGTCAACGCGCCAAAGGCATAATTTTACGGTTCGTCACATGTTTTTCCCAAAATTGAATCCAAAAAATCGGCATCAAGAACCCTAATCAACCAAATAACACAAATTCAACCATACTTAAATTAAATAGGTTTATCAATTGAAGGCCTAATTGATGTTAATCAATTACGAACCCTAACTGATAACACATGCAAGAACAAATATGCTACACAAATTTACATTCGATAAAAACCCAATAGTGAAACTTCATCGAATTAATCAGCTTTCTGTTATTCATTAATCAATTGTTCAATAACAAATAAACCAGCAAAATTTGAAAACCCAAAATGGCCAACAAGAATAACCATTGAAATCAATAGTCATAAGCTCTAATCAATTCCTATTTCATTTTTGTTCTTCCATGGTCTTTGTTATTACCATGATCAGATCCTTCAAATTTAATAAGTTTTGAATCTCTGCCACAAATTGATATGAACAGAATCAACATAAACAAACACCCAACTAAAAGCTTAAATTACCCCTTACCCAATTCAGAGTATTGCCGGTGGTTCTTGGAAATGAACAAAGGAGGAAAAACGAATATTTGCTTCCATCAATTGAACAAGTATTATTGTTGACGCTTAATGAATGGTTAATGGATGATGATTTTGATGCCGTCAATCGTGGGTAGTGAGTTTTTAGTCGAGAAAGAGTTGGAGGAGCATAAAGAAGAAATGGTCTCTGTTGTTGTTGAATGGTCAGGAGGAAAAAAGGGAATGATTCAAAGTATACAAGGGTTTGGAAATTTGGATTGAGTTTCTCTGTGAGAACAACCAAGAAAGAGAAGAAAGATAGGTTAATGGAGGAGGTAGAGAACATAGTCTATACATTTACCAAGGATATGGTAGTAATTTAAGCAAAAAATTGACTAAGTCAACATGTTTGACCATATTTGTGGGACCAGACGAAATAACTAACGGAAAGGCCATTTTATATAAGTTTTTAAAAAAACGGCCGGTTTATTAATTAGGGGTTAAAAAACTGGTTACTTTCTTAATTTTCCCTTTAAACAGTTTACAGGGTGAACCGTCAAGCAGCACTGTGTATATTATTTCGACATTTTCAGACTGTTACAATTGGTTTGTTGCAATATTTGTCTGCTTTAATTTGAATCATGTTCTTCCCTCTCTCCAACTTAGGCCTAGGCATCATCTACAGAAACCTGTAATTAAAATCCAATTTTAGTTTGCTATGTAACTGAAAAGAGAAGAAAAAAAATGCAAACATATGATTATTAGTATGTATATATATTAGGATTTCATTAGAATTTACACTTCACAAACTAAAATTTATTATAGAAAAAAATGTCATTTCTTTATTTTGTCAGAAGTTGTTATTATGACGTTGTGTTAGTTTACATAATTATTGAATATTTTATAACTAGTTTGCATATATAATGTGCATTAGCAAGCAAACCCAATGCAATTACAACCTGTAACTTTCAGGAAGAACTTCCTAGCTTTATGTTTGATTTTTGGATAGATACAAGATTGAGTGCCTAAATTCTTGGCAATGTCACCATGTATAACTTCTTCTTTTAGTAATTAATTTTTTCTCATAAAAAAATTTATTTTGTGTGATGTTGATATCGAGATGTTTGAGATTTTGAATGTCATTAACATCAAAAAAAAAACAACGTGAAACAGTTAAAGTGAAGATAGGTATCCAAATGTTATTGAACTTCTGATATGCAACAAGGATTTGGTATTGTAAAATGGTATTTAAGGAAGGATGATGGAATACTTAGTCGGAGTGTTATTATTGTGTTAGAGGAGGCAGAAATAAAACCATGTATGTTTAACATCCCTATGAAAGAATGAAAGAAGAATACAGAGGGGAAGGATATTAAAGAGCAGCAGTAGAAGAGAAGAAGAATATATAGTCATGACTGGTGAATGGAGGATGGCCATTTGATAGGGACAGTGATGTTTTGCAGACCTTTGGACTATCCACTTCACATACATTTATAGTCTTCCTTCCACATTGGTGTGGATGACTACAAAAATTGTATTCGGTAACTGGTGTAGTGACAATAAACCGGACATTTGCACGAGCCTTTGGATATTCATTCTTGCTATATGGTTTATCCGAGGAATCATTGTTGGAGTGTATTCATTCATTTATTGATTGATTGATATAGACCCAACTCTTGTGTGTAGATTCATCCAGCTGATTAGCCTTACTATTGATCCAATTGCTATCCTCTACAATAATTTTCAATATCAGCTCCGTCCATAGAGGAGAGTTTGCAGAAAATGGGAGTCCTACTCGTCACAAACCCTAGTTTATTTAGTATTTGTTAGTTCAGATTACATTATATACTATATCTATTAAATGTATTAAACATGGTTAATTTGAGTCTGCCCCACTTATTTTGGGCTTATCATTTACTTCACCTAGCTTGATGTCTAAAAAGAGCGTACGTACTAAGTTACCTTCACCATTTAAACTTAAAAACTTAAATTAAATTTTTTCATTAATAACTACCTTCTCAAATACTTTTTTATCAACCCATATTTGTTAATTATGTTTCTGAATGATTCATAATCCAAAATTGAAATATTTAATAAATTTATTTTTCTAGATTTATCCGGAATCGGTCGTCTAAGCTGATTCTGCACAACCAATTGATATGGACATACACTTCATCTGATTATTTTTTATGTTATTCGTGGTTGAAAAATATCAACTCAAATTCGGTCGACTTAGATGTTCATATAGACTGATTCGGGTTAAAGGAGATACTTTTTTTGCATGTTTTATAGGCTACAATCAGCTAAGATAAACCTCTATATTATTACAATCGGTGTATACAAACATCAACATCTTCCGATTGTTACGATCAACCTTTATATAAATATAAATATCATATTGGGTTTATAAAAATATTCACATCCGCTGATTGTTGCAGTTGTCCAGTATATAAATAAATGGCTACCGATTCTTAGTGTTATTCATGAATGAGGAACATTTGTTAGAGCATGGCTCGGTTGAACCCACCAAGCGTTGGTATGTCAAGTTTGGTTATCATATTTTAGTGAATCAAAACTCATGTTAAGAGTTGCTTGATTATGTACTAGAGTCAATTTCGTATAGGTTCGCTTGAAAGTATTAGGATATGAGACATTACAAGTATTGAGAAGTCTTGAAGATGTGAAGAAGCAAGGAGCTACAACGACAATAATCATCTTTCCACTTGAGGTTAATGATATTTGACTTGAACTGTTTCATTCCCTAACATGTCTTTCAAGTCGTGCATATTGGAAGCAAAACTGCGAAGCATATTTGAACTCTAGATATACATAGTATTAATGAATACAATACGAGGTTTATTGCTTAACCATTAAACTTTGTAGATAAGACATCGCCATAATCATTTGAATGCTATTGTGATTATGTATGGTATGAGGTGAGGATTTCATCCTAGGGAATAATGTTTTACATGATAAACTTGTTTGGGAACCGAAAAGGAAATTGCCAGGTGTTATTGGTTTTGTTATTCATTGCATATCTTATGAACAACCAATATGTGTGATTGAGTATAACCGCTCACAACTTGTTTGTGTTCTTGGTAGAACTATTCACAAAGGCCTGATTTATGTATTGGTATGACTTTTATTAGTGAAACTGATCTTAAGTAATAACCTGAGATGGTATGATCGGGTTTATGATTTTATGTCTGACCAAATATGGGAAAGGGGAACCGATCCTAGTAAGAGGGAAGTACATCACAAAGGGGAACCGATCCTTGTATGGGGTGCAACAAGGTTTATAGAAAAAAGGGGAACCTATCCTATGGACATGTGCAACACTTTTTTAGGCAAAGGGGAACCGATCCTATGGACATGTGCAACACATATAAGTTAGATACCATATATATGTTAGGAACCGATCCTAGTACCTAGTCAACCAAAGTTTGGTAAGCTAGTGTGACTATGCACAGTACTCACATGGAGGTAGAACTGAAACTTGTTTTGGTAGAACAGTTAAACCCATGATTGTGATTGAATGTTTGTTTGATCAATCACATAGTTCTTGAAATTCAAATGAACCAATTCTAAACTTGTTTGGAAGTGTGGCAAATCGGTTTCAAGGTTGTAAGTGTGAAAGAGAACTTACAAAGTAAGGATGTCGACATACTTTGAACATGTGCTGTGAATGTTTTTTTCTTGTGGGAATGTTATTTATTCCCCTAGTATCCATGGGCTTTGCACAAACACCCTTCAGGGGTGTATTTCCAACGGGCTTAATATCCACCATTGTCTTAAAGTCCATTTTTAACATCGAGTTTATTTATTATGTCGGAGATAGGTTTCTGATCCATCTTTTTTCTCGAGGAAAAAAAAAAACGCTGAGATAAAATTCCAGCAGAGAAAGTTCAGATTAGAGAGAGCTGATCGATTTTCAATCTCCATTGAATTAATCGACATTTTATCTTCATTAAACATGCACTGTATTCTCTGTTGAGTCTTCAATCTACTCTCAATTAATCGAAATCGGTGACGGAATTTCAGATAATTTTTCAATCTACTCTCTGTTGAGTCATCAATCTACTCTCAATGAGATTTGGTTTTGTTTCAGTTTGAAGAAGAAATTTCTGATAATTGTTCTTCAGTTCAAGTGAAATCACAGTTGTTTTCTGATAATTTTTCTTCTGTTTTCTATTGAATAATCGATTATTTGAGTGTGAAGATTTATTTTAGTAAACTTCTCCCATTGTTTGAGTCTCTCCTTGAATCATCGATTGCATAGGTCTACTTTATTATTCAATTTCAATCTCGTTATTGAATATCTACAAAGACTTTAATCTCCTATTATTATTTAAGTTCAATCTCGTTAACAGGTAAGATTTTCCCCACATTTTTTTTTTGTGTTTAACATTTTGTTCTGAATAATGTAATTTACAAATTGTTTTGTTGTGTTCATACAGTGAATTTGATAGGTTTATACCTTGTGAATGAATAAATCGTTTTTTCAGTCCATGATTATCATTTTGAATCAGAATGAAATTGATATCAATTATTCATAAACTGTTGATAAATAAATCTCATGTAGTTTCAGGTCATATTGTTTCTGAAATTGAATATTAGTTCATATTATTAGTTTGTGATGTGTATTGTTGGTGTTCCAATGTAGTTGTTCAACCTGATACATGCCGAATCATGTATTCACTAACAACATTGTAGTTTATGATGTGTATACTTCATGCTTTTCGACTGACTACCCTGAATATACTTCTCACGAGGGGCGCAGCCCCGAGTGATTTGCGTCATTACCAGATTTTAAGCTACAGGACATGCCGAATTACATATTCAATATAAGCACAAATTGTATTGTTTGTGTTCCAATGTAGTTGTTGAACTTGATACATGCCGAATCACATATTCACTAACAACAATGTAGTTTATGATGTGTATACTTCATAAACTACCCTGAATATCCTTCTCTAACAGCAATGTATTTTATGATTTGTGCCATGACTGGATTTTAAGCTACAGGACATGTTGAATCACATATTCAATATAAGCACAAATTGTAGCTTGTCAAACTGTTTTATATAGAATGTCGTTGTTATTGAATCCGAGGATAAATTCCAATTATGAAAACAACTTGTGGTAGTTGCTTCTAGTTGTGGAAACAACTTGGGTTGGTTGCTTTTCAATACTTTCTCTAAAAAACCTGTGGTAGTTGCTTCCAGTCGTGGAAACAATTTGGTTTGGTTGCTTTCAATTTTTTCTCTAAACAACATGTGGTAGTTGCTTCTAGTTGTGGAAACAACTTGGGTTGGTTGCTTTCAACTTGTATATTATTTTCCTTTGCAATTTACTGATTTTATTCTCTTTGCAAGGTAAATATGGTTGTCGCAGAGATCAACTTTTGCAACTTAAGCATCTCTCATGTTATCTACAAATCAACCACCTTCAAGGAGATGCAAAGTCTTGTGTTGCATTCTTGGAGTATTCTTTCTCAAGTCCCTTATGTGATTCTTTCTGATGTTAATGGTGTAATTCAAATCGTTTGGTCTGATTTGGATTTGAATTTTCTTGTTATATACTGCCAATCTAAGGGAATACAAGTTTTGAAGTTCAACGTTCAATTTGAAATACCTTCTTCTTCTTCTTCTTCTTCTTCTTCTTCTTCTTCTTCTTCTTCTTCTTCTTCTTCTTCTTCTTCTTCTTCTTCTTCTTCATGCATTGCTTCTTCTTCAACTTCTTCTAGTTGTGTTTCAACTGAAGGTTTGGATTTTGTTGAAGACACGACTGACGATGTTTCAATGAATCAATTATCCATAAGAGAACCAAAAAAATGTGATGCTTGGGCTGGAATTCTTACCGGTGTTGGTCAGATGTTTGAGGGGGGAAAAAAGAAGTTGTTAATGTCATGCTAAAGTATCAAGTGGAGAGTGGGTACAAAGTCAAGCCTAAGAAGACTGATCGGAAGCATTATACAGTTCATTGCCTTTTCAAAGAAGAAAAAGGATGTAAGTGGAGGTTCCACTCTTCTTTGGCATTCAAAGGCAGCCATGCTTTTAAGTGCAAGACTTTTATATCGGAGCATTCTTGTGGTTTGGCTTGATCTGATCCTTGAAAGCTTCGAATGACGAAGACTTTTATAAAGGACATTATAAAAGATGATATTATAGTTTCAGGTAAGCAGAAAATAGCCGCGGACATTCAAGATCTGTTTTTCAGGGAGTATCAAGTTGACCTCACCTACCATCAAGCATATCGTGGACTGAAATTTTGCAAAGAATGTATTTGGGGAGATGATATCAAGTCATATTTTGATTTCTTGTGGTATGAAGAAGCAGTCAAGCGTTATAATCCTGGAAGCGTCATCAATTTTGAGTTTAATGCTGAAAACCGGCAGTTTGAGAGGTTTTTCATTTCTTTCGAAGATTGCATCACAGGGTTCAACAAGTATTGCCGTCCTATGCTGATAATAGATGCTACGTTTCTTACTGGAAAGTTCAGGGGTGGTCTTATGGTAGCTTGTGGGAAAACTGGAAACCAAGGTATTATGCATCTTCTTTACTATTTTCTTTTTTATTTTGTGTTGTTTTTATGACAAACCTTTTGGGTAGAAAACTTTTGTAGCTAACTGTATGTCATTGCACAACCTCAACAAACCTTTTAGGTTTAGATTTTTGTGAACAAACTCAACAACTTGTGAACAACCTCAACAACAATGAAAACAACTAGCACAAGTTGCCTCCAAAATATGGAACCAACTTGTGCTATTTGTTTTCATTCTTGTAGTTTGGCTTTCATATTTTAGAGGCAACTTGTTCCAGTTGATTCCATTATTTTGGAGACAACTTGTCGTGGTTTCTTCCACTGTGTAATTCGAAACATGCTACTCATTTTGTGTTTAAAGTTTGTTTGTTTTTTTTTATTTGCAGAGATATTTCCACTTGCCTTTGGGATTGTTTCTGGCGAAAATAGTGATAATTGGCGCTGGTTTCTTGAAAATTTGAAGGGAATTGTCGATGCTGATCGTTCGTTGACCATTATATCTGACCGTGGAACTGGAATTTTGAACACTGTTCCTGAAATCTTTCCGAATGTTTTTCACTCGTATTGCTCGTACCATATGAAAGGCAATATTCCAGTTGTCAAAGGCAAGAGTAGACAGACTGCTATTAAGTTGTTTGAGCAATGCTATAGTGCTGTCACGAAGGAGCAATTTTTGAAGGCAGTTTCAAGCATGGTCAATCTGAAGATTTTCTCTGTTATTGAGTGGATGAACAAGATCCCACTGAAGAACTGGGCTTCTCATGAGTTTCCTGGTGAAAGGTATGGAGAACTTACATCCAATATTGTTGAAAGCTTTAACAGCTTGATTAGGCACGAAAAGCCACTGAAAGCCATCGAGTTGATCGAATGTATTCGTGCTCGGACAATGGAGACAATGTGGAAGAGGAAGGTTGAATCTAGCAGCTGGACTACAAGACTTACCCCTAAGATGCAAACACGGTTAGACAAGAGGATAACTGACTGTCGTAGATACAAGGTGCGTATAGCTAGTGAAAAGGTATTTGAGATCATAACTAGTACTGCGAATCATACTGTTGACTTGGACTCGCAGACCTGTACTTTTCACTGGTGGCAAAAAAACAGCTTCCCGTGCAATCATTCGGTGAAAGCTATGGTGCAGATTGGTGAGGAGGAGGTATACAAGCACATCTCACCTTACTACACTTCTGAATGCTACAGAGGTTTGTACTCAAAACCTATCTATCCCATTCCTGATGGTGACAAGCCTGATGAGATTTCTCGTACCAAATACGTCATGCCTCCCCCTGTTGGATCACAAGTTGGAAGGCCAAACTCTGTTCGTAAACGCAGTTACCGTGAGAAAATACGCAAGAAGAGAAGGTGTGGTCGCTGTGGAATGCTTGTATACCATAATCGTAGAACATGCCGTAGTGCTCCATTGCCTCCTCGCCTACCAGTATTCAAGAATCACTCTAGGATTGGAAGGTTCTACATGATGATGTTCCTATGAAATCTCTCAACTGCATTTGTTCCAGTTTGTTTTATGTTTTTCTGAACCTTTCTTTCATGCTTTACTGAACTTTGTGATTCATGTTTATGAAAAATTGTTTGTCTTTAATTGATACTGGTACACTTTTTATGGTGCTTTTGTTATGAAATCAGTTATTGTTCATTAGTTTGTTGCTGGGTCTATAATTATTATTTTTCATGGAAATTTTGTTGGTTATGGCTACAGATTTGAAGGCAAGTTGTTCTAGTTGAAGGCAACTTTTACTTGTTGCTTCTTTTTTATGGAGACAACTGTTGGTAGTTGCTTCCATGTTGAGAACAACTTGTACAAGTTGCTTCTACACATGGAGACAACTTTTTGCTAGTTGCTTCCATGTTGGGAACAACTTCTGCAAGTTGCTTCCTAAATATATGAAGACAACTTGATCAAGTTGCTTCCTAAATATATGAAGACAACTTGATCAAGTTGCTTCCACATATGGAGACAACTTGAACCAAGTTGCTTCCAAATTCAATAAGTTGCTTCCTAAACATATGGAGACAACTTGAACCAAGTTTCTTCCACATGTGGAGACAACTGTTGGTAGTTGCTTCCACACATGGAGATAACTTTTTGCTAGTTGCTCCCAATTCAGTTCTTGTATGATTTTTTTGGTGACAACTTTTATTAGTTGCTTCCATTTTTGGAATAAACTTGAAGCAAGTTGATTCCAAACATGGAGACAACCTGAGCAAGTTTCCATTTAAGTACATAAACCTTGAAGGAAGTTGCTTCCATAGCAGAATTTTTTACCTATAGAAACATTGCAACACTCAAGATAATCAAGAATGAAAGGGATCACAAATGATTTTGGTCTAATATTATTTGTTTTGTTGGTTATGTTCACAGATTCTTCCAGTTGCTTCCATTTTTATGGAGACAACTTGTTTTAGTTGCTTCCATTCTGGGAACAACTTCTGCAAGTTGTCTCTCTGTATTTTTTACCTATGCAAACCTGTAACCATGTAGAAACATTACAACACTGAAGATAATCAAGGGAAAATGATCAAACCATTCAAACTTTAACTAGACAATATTAAGAAGTGTACTTTAATTAGATAATTAAGTCAATCAATGTAATGTTAACAATCAATAGTAATCTGTAGTTCAATCAGAATACTAACAAATGTAGTTCAATCATATAATACTAACAAATGTAGTTCAATCAGAATAATACTAAATAATACTAACAAGTGTAGTTCAATCGGATAATACTAACAAGTTGTCTCTGTCATTTAGTACTACTTGGAAGGGGAATATATCACAATCTGACTTGAATTTGTGCCTTTTGTTTTCTTCCATTCATCAGTTGCATCCAGTATACGGAACGCCATCTTGATCCTTTTTCTGTTAAAGTGTCCAATGTACTCATTCTTCTTTCCTCCTGCCAGAGTACCGAATAGTTGGTATTTCACCAACATCTTCATAAAAAAGAAAATAAATATTGCGCAGTCAGGGTGTTCTTGTTGTTGAACCACTTTAGGAACCTTCAATGTGTGAACGATTTCATTACCACTTTTGTCTCGATGTCCAATTTCATTTAGAACTTTGCTCAGTGGTTTTGTAAGTGTATGCAGCTGAGTTGACAACAATGGACTCTGTTTCATAGAGTTGCATATTTTCCAGACTCCTTCATGCAATACCAGTAACACCCAGTGGGAGTTCATGCACAGTGGAAACATGAGAATTTTGTTCTTGGCATCCAACTTGTAATTATCCCTCAAATAATCTGCTACACAACTTGTTTCTATTGCATTCTCGTCTCCGTTTTCAATGTATAATTGCAAGTATCTCTGCAACATTAAAAGAAGTTTTTAAAAAACAAATAGATACACACATTATATTTCTGCCAAAAGTTTTTACAAGTGAAAATAACATGCAATCTGTTCATACTAACTAGCGTATAATTTATCAGATGAAAAATTGACTTACCAAAAGATTGGTATTTAGTATTACGTGCTTTCTGTATAGATTATCGGGAGAAACGTTTTCTATCTTTGAGTTCAGAATACTTGTGTAGAATTCTACGATGTCGCTATCAATGTAGAGATCATCCAACATATTTTGGATGAACTGTTTCTGTATGTGATATTGATTATTGGGTGCAGCATAAGCTGTTTGCCTGCATAATCCAACAACAAAGCAAACATCATTATTTAAGAACTGCAAACATCAATGTTGCAAAATTGAACTGCGAGAAATAATACCCAAAATAAATAATAAAACTTGCAGTGTAAAAGTCTGAGTGTTTTTTATCCTTCCATAGCATCCTCGCAGAATTCTTGGAGTATTTTTTGTTGTTCTTCACTGCAATGTCCCCAAAGCTTAAGACTTTCTGGACGCTTGAGCGGTGTTTGTTGAGGAGGTGTTGGATCGATGTACTCGATTGCTTCCAAGTCAATAACTGCATCGTCCTATTGTTTCTTGTTCTTTTTACGCTGTAAACCTGTTCCAGTGAATCCAGATCCTAATCCCTTCCTTTTCCTCTCCCTTGGATCGTTCTTGACTCTTTTAATAATAGAACCAACTGCAGCTTTCTCTTCAGCGTCTTGTTCTTCAGTTTCTGATAAGGCACTCTCTTCGTCTGCTTTTGGTTGCTCAATTATTTGAGAAGATTGGACCGGTGCTGCAGGAGAATCCAAATGCAAATCAAAAGTTGGACCTTCAAAGGATTGGTTTCGCACACATGTTGGAGTGTGTTGAATAACAGCCATTTCATCTTCTTTTTTCTTTTCGCCCTCATTCTCTTGTGTAGAATATGATACTTGCCTGCAATTTGGATTAAAGGAAAAAATTCATTAGTTCACTGAAAACAAGTAGAGGAGACAACTTTAAAGAAGTTGCTTACACGTAAGGAGACAACCTTAAGCAAGTTGCTTCCTAAACATATGGAGACAACTTGATCAAGTTGATTCCACATATGGAGACAACTTTAACCAAGTTACATCCAAATTCAATAAGTTGCTTCCTAAACATATGGAGACAACTTGAACCAAGTTGCTTCCAAATTCAATAAGTTGCTTCCACATATGGAGACAACTTGAATTAAGTTGCTTCCATCCAATGATTATTTACTACTAAATTTAGCAATCTACTATTAAAAATGAATGAATCTACCTTTCTGTTGCATCTTTTTGATTATTTGGAGTTGTCGTTTCTTTATCATCTCTAACTGTTTCCCCATCCATTTCAACTGCACTTGCTCTTTCAACTTGGTCTTCCTCCATTTCAACTGCACTTGCTATTTCAACTTGGTCTTCCTCCATTTCAACTGGACATGTCTTTTCATTGGAGTTGTCCTGCGCACAGTCTTTGTTCTTGCTTGGTGTAGTCTTAGAGTATAGTACTTCCCTGTAAATTCATTAAAATTTTTATTTAAAACACATCAAACATTCTAAAGAAAGTAGTTGAGACAACTTGAGAAAGTTTGCTCCCACATTTTGGTCATAACTGGGAGCAACTTGCTTCCATTATATTGATACAAGTGAAAACAATTTCATGAAGTTGCTTCTATAAGTTAATACAACTTCATGAAGTTGAATAATTCTAACAAGTTTCATTCAAGAATAATCTACTCTAGCAAGTCTAAAGTAACATAAGACTAAAATAAATGCATCTTACCTTTCTGCTGCAACTGGAGTCCTTTTTTCTCCTTCCTCTCTAACTGGTTCTTGCGTTTCTATATTTCTTTGTTCTTGCTCTATGTTAGAAAAATATTTTTGAGTTATCTCGTCTATATCCACAGTCTCCATTATCTCATCCAAACTATCTGGCATGTTTACCTCAGTTGAATCTTTTCTGTGTACCTCACCTGGCTTTACTACAGTTATTGGTGTTGCTGATTCAGCAACAGAATTTTCTTCACTCATGTGTGTTATCTTATTTGAATTCTCCTCTGTCGCCTTTATTTCCTCAACAACCTCCTTTTCTGGTATAGATTCTTCCTCAGTCTCTGTTTCAACTACATCACCTCTAGGAACTTCATCATTTTCTTCTTTTTCAGTTTCAGCTACATCATCTTTAGCAACTTCAGATTCATCTGCTGATAACTGTTGGTGATCTTCAACAACTTCATCTTGTTGTTCATCATCTTTAGCAATTTCTTCTTCGCTCACCTGCAATGTCTTATCATCATTTTCTTCTTGAAGTGTTTCTGAATTTTCACCTACAGTAGCATCTTCCTTGGTTACATTTTCGGAGGATTTTTGGTTGAATCTTCTACCATAAAACATTGAGCTCCACTGCTTGTACTTCTTCTCCCTTAAGAGGTTTTCTGGCGTGTTTTTCAAATCCTGCCAACCCTGCACGTTCTTGTAAACATCATCCATGCGTTGCTTTTGATCATCTGTTAAATTAATCTTCTCCTTGTTGGCTTCATAAATGCTGCGAAGGAACTCGTTGTCAGCACTGAACTTTGTTAAGAACTCATCTCTCCCTTCAATCCTGTAGTAGATTTCTTGGAATGAAAAGTTCTCAGCTTCAAGAAATTTGGCATTTAGCCTCTCTTCTTCAAGTAAATTGTACAACATGTTGTTGAACGCCTTTTCTATTTCTAATTCCTCTACCACTTCTCTCAACTGAGTCAATGTTTGCTCTTGTGCTGTAAGTTCTTCTTTAATGCCATCTGTAAACTGAAGAGTTTCAAATCAGTCAGCATTTTTTCCTTTAAAATCAGTCGCAAGTTAATATACAACTTGAGAAAACTTTCAGCCTCAACTTATGAAACCAACTAGATCAAGTTGCTTTCATTTATGGAGCAAACTAGATCAAGTTGCTTTTATTTTATGTAGACAACTTCATCAAGTTGCTTTCATTTTTATGGAGACAACTTGATCAAGTTGCTTCCACATCTACATACACTAAAGCATCAGCTTCCACATAACATTCAACTCTGAGATTCACTAAAGTAGCATAAGAATTTTTACTTACAGTAAATTCTTCTGGGAATGCCATATTTCCGTAACTATCTTTCCTTTCTACCATTAACTTGTTGCAGAAATCCAGTTGGTGCCACCTGGTGAACCTTGGAGTTGAATTTTCGAATCCTTGTCGCTTGTCTAGGTAGTTGCTATGCTCCAAAAACCAATACTGCGAATAAAAAATTATAATGTTAGTTAAGTTTCTCAAAACATTTTAGATCAAGATTATCTTGTCAAAATTTTCTATTTCTTTTTTACCAACAAAAATGGTATGCACCCAGGTACACGTTTAAGACCATCTTTTCCTTTTGGTTTCGTTATATTATCCATCAAATATTTCACTATGTGGTCTGGCCACGACGCTCTATGCATGGAGAACACGTATGGCAACCATCTCTGGGAAAAGTAGGCTACACTAGTATCCGTGAAGAAGAACACGGTGCACAACCACATGCCAAAGAAAATCAGAAACAATGCCTGGTCCTCTCCATTTTCAGCTTCTTGTCTCAACAACATATCGATTTGTTGTCTTGTAATCTTGTAGTCCTTGCCTTTTACTGGGGGGAAATGTGTATGCAAGAAATTTATGTGCTCTTTAGTTACTTTACTCAATTTCTTCTTCAATTCATCATCTTCAGCCCTTCTTTGCACATTGAAGAAAACAACAAAATCATCTGTTGTTGGAACATAAACCTTCCTATTAAAAGCAAATCCCACTTGCACCTTCTTCCTCACTACTACACTGTCATGGCAACTAAGAAGCATCTCTACAACTTGAGGAATCTTAGTGTATACATCTCTTTCAGCCGTTACGTCTTTTCCAGGCCTGTTTTCTTCTTCTTCTTTAAAGAATGGTTCAACTAAACCCCAATACGGAGACTCTCTTAAGGCTTTCACATGTTCAGGCTTGTCTTTCAATACTTTATAAAAGTAGTAACCCATATCTAACAATGGTAACAATCCAGATTTATATGCTAATGATGTTTCTAATTTCTTATTTTTACCTGCAATCATACAAGCTATCTAATTAACATCTAATACCCAAATACAGATACCTAATTAAAAGAAGATTTTTATAAGATTTTTATTCTTCATACCTTTTCTGTCTTGAACTATATCAGCAGTTTGTGTTAATTCCTTGCTGGGAGAATTCTTTGCAGACTTGGTTGTGATTTCCTTCAATCTTGGCGACGTCCTCTTCATACTAGTGTTTTTCAGCCAATAAAAATAGTTAGCATGATATCTCAATACAGATAAATAATTTAAGTTGTCTCCATATATAGGAGGAACTACCAAAATATGACTAGCATAAGTTGGTTGAAAAAGTATAAAATACAAAGGCAACTAGTACTAGTTGCTTCCAAAATACAAAGGCAACTAGTACCAGTTGCTTTCAAAATATAAAGGCAACTAGTAGCAGTTGCTTCCAAAAGCACAATTCCATTGCATCCAACAACATTCAAAATACTAGTTACATTGCATTCAACAGCATACAACAAATAAGTCCAACAGTACATGATGTCTTCAGAACAATTTAACATGTTCCAGTGCATTCAACAGCATACAACAAATACTAGTACATGATGTCTTCAGAACCATATGAAGGCAACTTCTACCAGTTGCTTCCAAATATGTGAACAACTAGCATAACTATCTTAAGTTGCTTCCAAATATGGGAGAAACTAGAAGGAGTTTCTAGGCATACAACAAGTACTAGTTTTCAACTTATAAGGGGTAGATGCACAACTGACTCAAAATATGCAGCAAAATACTACTAGTTGCTTCAAAATATATGAACAACTAGCATTAGTTGAAAACCAGTAGTAAAATGTGAAGGCAACTACTACCAGTTGCTTGCAAATCTGTAGTAAAATACCTTTTTCCTATAGAATTATTTCAGAGATTCAAAATAAACTACAGTTCTACTTCAACATAATGGAACAAAGTAACTATGAAATCATATATGAAATAGTTATACATCAATAACTGAATCAACAACTGCTAATTCAAAACCCTAACTGATTCAAAATAACTTCTGAATCAAAATAACTTCAACAACCTAAACTCAGAAA
The DNA here is from genome assembly GCA_023529315.1 of Papaver bracteatum. Taxonomy (NCBI): domain Eukaryota; kingdom Viridiplantae; phylum Streptophyta; class Magnoliopsida; order Ranunculales; family Papaveraceae; genus Papaver; species Papaver bracteatum. The sequence goes on along the minus strand of JAJJWX010005378.1, from coordinate 57,567 downwards.
CAAAATAGACTACTAATCAGAAACAAACAATCAAAATCGATGATAAAAGTTTGTTTTACCTTTCTGAATTCAAACTGGAACACTTCTACTTCTTTATCAGTAACAGAATCAGTCGTCTAGTTGATTTTTCATCACATGCAACATGAAATCGAATAAAATTAGTATGAGAAAATATAAATCCACATATTAATCGATTTTTTCAATAATTTTGTTGACCAATTTCGTTTCCGAAACCGTAAAAAAACTAATTCGTATGATGATTAAACTGTTTTGAAACACAAATTCATGTATTACCTTCGTTTTTTTTTTTTGCTGTTGTTCCTCACTGCATCTGTGAAACCTTACGAAATCGATTTGTTCTTATGTTTTCAGTTGAATTTCTTCTTCTAAATCAAAGAACGTTTGAGATCTACTAGAGTTTTTTCGGATTTGAGTTGATTTTGCAAGTTTTTGGTTGAGATTTTAGTTTTTTCGTTTTTTTTCTTCTGAAACTGTGAGAGACAGGGAGAGAGATAGAGAGAGAAGGAAATGTTGTAAATGAAAATAGTCGTCGGTTTTATCTGGCTGTCAACGGTTATTTGCATTTATTAAAGGGCTCTTTAGTAATTGTACAATCCGGGTTTGGGCTTGGTTTGGGTTTTTTTAGGTCTAGGGGTGTTTGTATAAGTTGATAAGGGTACTTTGAAAGGGGACCTATAATAAGGGTATTTAAATAATGTTCCCTTTTTTCTTTAATTGTTCAAAGTTATTCCTTAATAGCTAAGGGAAGAGAATCCCACGATCAAAACATAAGTAAGTTAAGAATATTTTAATTAAGGTAATTAACTTCATGTTGTAGGAAAATATAAGAATTAGTAATGTGCATTTACTAATTATATTTTCCAAGAGATTTCGATCATTATTTTTGGACAGAGCATTTCCAGGAATTATGAAAACCGAATTTGTGGTTTAATGAATATCTTGAGAATATTTTCGGTTTTGGAAATTCCTTTGTGTCTAAACTTCCTTGTCTATAAATACTTGAAGTTTTCCTTTCTAGCAAACTAATCCTTTGTAACAACAGACTTCCTCTTTTGTTGTTGTTACTAGTGTAGCCGCCTATTCGGAGAGGAGAGTAACCTAATTAGGCGAAATGTCTTATGGCCGCTCAGTTTAAAGTCTTCTTTGGGATTAAGAAGCTCTAGCATGTACCGTTGGTGGGAAACTAGATAATTGCGGTTTATCTTTTGTTTTCATTGATTTGATTGACTAATGGTGGTTGAAATGTGTTTGGACCTAGTTTGTTTATGCTTGAGAATCTTCTCTTCTGATATAAGATTTACTAAAACTAGTTCAGAGTTTTGACAGGGATCTTTAGACTATTGTTAGTTCTAAAGACGATCTTGTGATAATCCATTGTTAACAGACTCCGTTCTATGCGTGATTGATCACAAGAGATTCAAGTGATTGTGTGCAGGTTTTTATTGAAGATTTAAGAAGATTTGAAGACAAAGAAAATATTGAAGATTTGACTTGGGTTTATAATCTTTGGTGTGCACAATACTTGTATCGATAAAAGAGGATCCAATTATAATCGATTTATCCTTGTGGTATTTTGATAGAATAGTTGTGTAGATCGGCATCAATACGTTTCCTTGGGATTACAGGTATTGATAGAAAAATATTAATGATTACCTTTTGGTGATTGAACATAAGATATATCTTGGAACCTGACAAAGGGGTTTATGTTAAGATAAACAGAAGAGCCTTTGTCCAACTCATATCACTTGGTTGAAGAGAGTTGATACCAAACAGATTTGTTATTCCTTTACTGTTTGGAATACGAACCAAATGAATTGGTCCAAGTACGTGACTTGTTTTACAGGTTGGAGGCGTGGGAATACAGACGGAACTAGGTGAACTATAGGTTTAGTTGTTTGGTATCAACTATACGAAGTTAGTTTATTTTGTATAGCAGCTTAATCCTGAGAGTATTCAATTCTGGACAAGGTCCCGGGGTTTTTCTGCATTTTCTGTTTCCTCGTTAACAAAATCTTGCTGTATCATTTATTTTATATTTCCGCATTATAATTGTTTTATTATAATTAAAGTAAATCACATATACGTTAATTCCTATTTACTTGATAAGCAACCTTATTGTGTTTGGTTAAGTCCGAACCTTTGTATCAAGTAAATATACTTCGTTATTGTATTGTCCCGATCTCGTATCCATAGACGATCACACGAAGTGTGAACCGATTTTTTGTATTGTCTCGACTCAGTCCATAGACAATCACTTTTGGAGAAATGACTTATAGGAAGGAAAAGTTTTAGCTTGAGGTATATTTGGGTACCCTCGCCTTTTTAACCAACCAAGAATCGGCCTACAGGGGCATAAACATCCACCGATTCTTGGTTGATGTTTTTACAAAAAGAAAAATCAATATTTTTTTTCATGTTTTTGTGACCAAGTAACATTAGTTGATTTTTAGATTAACAAGATTAAAAATCGATTAATCGATCGAATTAACACTAATTAATCATGGATACATTTTCCATATACGAAAATAGTTGATTAAGGGGATTTTTAAGTTTACTTCAAAATGATCTTATTCTGTACTCTAGTGATAATAATTGCCTTGAGGATATTACTAAACAACAAAAATCTATGAGGAGAGTGAGAGGGTTGAAGCCGAGACCACTCTCAACCTTCTCCAAAGTGGAGGGGAGGAAGTAGGATGCATTAAGCTGCATAGTAGTTTCTAAGTGTGTATCTTATTTCAACAATTTTAGACTATTACAGTTGGCTTTCTAACATGGGAAACCGAAATGTTTTGGTTGAAATATCTGTCGGCTTTTAATTTGAATCATGTTTTTTCTTGTTTCCAACTTAGACCTAAGCATTATCTACAGAAACCTGTAATTAGAAACGGATTTTAATGTGCTACATAACTGAAAAAGAGAAGAAAAAAACGTATTTCATTAGAATTTACACTTCGCAAATTCTTTATTTCGTTAAAATTTGTTAATGATGAATGATTGTGGAGTTGTGGTTTACATAATTATTGAACATTTTTTAACAAATCTTAATATGCATATATAGATGTAGAACTATGTGATGTTGGTGAATGTTAGGATGTTTGAGAGTTCGAATATTATTAACAACAAAGAACAATGTGATACATGTATATCTTCCTCTCCCCGAGAATTAGTGATCCTCGAAACGAATTGAGTATATAATTGTAATTTTGGGAAGGAATACTGATTTTTAGGCAGTATTCTTAGATAAGGAAATATTTCTAGACAAGGTAATATTCCTAGATAAGGAAATATACCTAGAAAGGGAATGTTTCCTAGACAAGGAAATATTTCTAGATAAGGAAATATATACTTAGAAAAGGAATTATTCCTAGATAAGGAATAATCCTAGAAAAGGTAATATTCCAAGAAAGGGAAATATACCTAGAAAATAAATTATTCCTAGATAAGGAAATAGATTCCTAGAAGGTTTGGGAAACCGTTAAAGTTATAAATAGATATGTTTAGCTCATAGCTAAGACATATGGAGTGTGGTTTGTGATACAAACACACCTAGAGAGGGAGGGTTGTGTGATACATGTATCTGGAGAAAAGTTTGTGAGGCAATTAATTATTGTAAAAGCAAACTTAGCAAATAGTTTAAGGTTATTTACCTAGATAGATTGTGAGCGCAACAAAGAGAGAATTGTAATAGTTTTCTTTGAAAAAGTGGGGGTCTAACAACCTCACCCAATATTTCGATTAGAAATATGTATGGACTAACTCTAATATACTTTTAAGAGAATCAACTAGACATTCAGACTCAATCTTAATAAAAAGTATATCAAGGAGTTAATATCTCTATCTCTCAATTTGATCTATACTCAAACAAATAGAAATCTGCGAGTCTTTATCAAATACAAGATATATATATAAACTTGGATGGTACTAAAGACCAATATCCAAGGATCAATCATTTTCCAATCAACAACCAAAGGTTGGATTTCACAATTGATCGATACAGCGCACAACCTGTGATATTTCAATTATATAACAAAATATAATACAAAATAAAAATAACACAGATACCAAAAAATTTGTGAAAAGTCGAGGGTACCCAAATATACCTCAAGCTAAAACTTTTCCTTCCTATAAGTCCTTTCTCCAAAAGTGATGGTCTACGGACTGAGTCGAGACAGTACAACAAATCGGTTCACACTTCGTGTGATTGTCTATGGATACAAGATCGAGACAATACAACGACAAAGTGTGTTTACTTGATACAAAGGTTCAGACTTAACCAAACTCAATAGGATTACGTATCAAATAAATAGGAATTAACGTTTGTGCAATTTACTTTAATTATAATAAAATAATTATAATACGGAAATATAAAGTAAATGACACAGCAAGATTTTGTTAACGAGGAAACTAAAAATGCAAAAAAAAAAACCGGGACCTAGTCCAGAATTGAATACTCTCAAGATTAAGCCGCTATACAAAATAAACCAACTTCGTATAGTTGAGACCAAGCAACTAAACCTATAGTTCACATAGTTCCATCTATATTCCCATGCCTCCGACCTATAAACAAGTCACATACTTGGACCAATTCCTCTTGTACGTATTCCAAACAGTAAAGGAATAACAAATCTGTTTGGTATCAACTCTCTTCAACCAAGTGATATGAGTTGGACAAATGTTCCTCTGTTTATCTTAACATAAACTTCTTTTTCAGGTTCCAAGATCTATCTTATGTTCAATCACCAAAAGGTAATCATTAAGATTTTGCAATCAATACCCTTAATCCCAAGGAAATGTATTTGTTAGAGCACTACTCGGTCAAACTTGCATGCGTTGCTATCTCAAGCATGTTTGTCAATCTTAGTGATCAAAACTATAAAGTCTTGATATCTAGTCTACTATAGCTAAGGTCTCGTACTAGGATAGAAAGTGTAGTTGAGCTCAAGAACTCCATGGAGATCATCATATAAGATGAAGGAATATTCAAGGAACCAGTGGATCTTCATCGACTAAAAGGTATGTGGAGACTTGAACTTATCTATCACTCAAAAGTCTATCTACTCTATCTCCTATCTTGAGAAAAAATTCGTTTATCTATATAGACTAAAGATATGCACATGTGACATTTCGAGCTGAGTATATCTTGCTTATCTATTTCTTGAAATGGGTGTTGGTAAAGCTTTGGCTTTAGCTAAGTTCATCTTTGCCTAGTGAAGAAAGTCATGTTATGTTTCAATCATTTTGGAAATCGCTCTGACGAAAAATAGTTTGTGAATACCAACTATATAACTCCCTTTGAGAATGTTTCAATGATTGAAATGCGAGTTTAGACTATATAACCATTGGGGGATATATAAACATTGTTGTGGAAACACATATATGTATAAGTCCTTAGCACTTGAACCGAAGTTTGTGAACTTTGTTGATCAAGTGGAACCGGAACGTGAGCAGCAACTCAGTCCGCGAACCCTGTCCACGAACTGGCGTAAGTTCTCCAACCTGAGAATATCTGCTGAAGTTGAAGCTTAGGTGCAGTCCGCGAACTCAGTCTGCGAACTGACGGAAGTTGTCATCCCGAGAAATTCTGTTGGAGTTTATTAACTTCAACCGGTTAGCTTGAGTCCGCGAACTCAAGAGGTTATGTCTGAAAACATGTTCGTGAACTTATCTTATATTACTAAGGAATGATTTTGCAAACCGTGGCTTTATAGTTCATGAATTGATTCGAGTGAATCACATCGTTTTTGATTCAAATGTTTCTCTTGTAGTACTTGAGATCTCATAGCAATTGAACAACTCTCTAACAAGTTCATTTGAGTCATTTGGACTAGTTATGGTGAAGAAGAATATGGTTGATATGAAAGTTATCAATTGGCTAACCATTTGGTTGACTAATATTGAACCAACCATTGTACACATTTGGGTACGGTTACACGAACTCAAAACGCCAAGTACATTTGTGTATGGCAAGCTAAGTTTTTGATCTAACGGTTAAGATATATTAGCTTGTATCTAATCAGGTTTTCATCTAGCGGTGAATATTGAATGCTTTGTTACTAAGCTAACATTGATTGCAAACCCTGATTTGAAAGATTATATAAGGGAGAACTCTTGCTATTGGAAAAACTAATCCCCACACACTTTTCTTGTGTGATACTAGTTTTCTCTAAGATAGAGTCGATCTCCATTAACCCTTGAGTTTTCTCTCTAAATTCGGGTTAACGACTTAAAGACTTCATTGGGATTGTGAAGCCAGACCGATACTATTTTCCTTGTAGTTGTGTGATCTGATCTTGCTATTTCTATCGTACGAGTACAATTGTAATAATTGGCTTGGGATTTCTATCGCCGATAGGCAAGATAAAAGTAGTCACAAACATCTTCGTCTCATTGTTTGTGATTCCTCAATAATCTTCTTCGCTGCGTCGATTAAGTTTATTGTGAGGTGATTGATGAAACTGAGCTGTTCTTCGGAAATATAAGTCTGGTTTTTTCGATTAGTTCCTGTTCACCTTGATTTATCAAAATACGGAACAAAACTCATAGGTTTATTCGTGGGAGACAAATTTATCTATTATCTGTATACTTTTCTGTGTGAGACAGATTTGTTTGCTAAAGTCTTCGACTTTGGGTCGTAGCAACTCTTGGTTGTGGGTGAGATTAGCTAAGGGAATCAAGTGCGCAGTATCCTGCTGGGATCAGAGGCGTAGGAGCATAACTGTACATTGGTTCAGTGTGAGATTGGTTGGAGTTCAACTAAAGTCCAAACCGAAGTTAATTTGGATTAGGCTAGTGTCTGTATCGTCTTAATACAGTGTATGTTTAATGTTGACTAGGTCCCGAGGTTTTTCTGCATTTTCGGTTTCCTTGTTAACAAAATTCTGGTGTCTATGTTATTTCTTTTCCGCATTATATTTTTATATAATTGAAATAATACATGTTGTGCGTTGTTCAATCGATTAGAGTATACGACTTTATTGGTTGTTGATTTAAATCGATCGACACTTGGATATTGTTCTTTGGTACCATCCAAGTTATCTCTCTTTGATTAGTCTCGCAAATTATATTTGCTTGAGTAAATCAAATTGAGAGATTGAGATAATAACTCCTTGAGTATTTTCTTTTGATTGAGTCTTGTTGATTCTCTAGAAAACAAATCGGAGTTGTCCATACAGATTGCTAATCGAAATATTGGGTGAGGTTGTTAGACCCCCGCATTTTCAATTAGTATCAGAGAAGGAAAACACGTTAAAGACCTTACAAGTCTGTGTTTGTAGTGATCTGACTCTATGGACAGAGGTGCTATCTCAATTAACGTACCACCAGTCTTCGATGGTTCAAACTACCAATGGTGGAAAATTACTATGAGGACGTATCTTCAAGCTTGTGATTTTCAAATATGGTTACATGTTGTTAATGTCTATGATCCTCCCGGTAATACAGAAGGCGATGTATTTACTCTCAAGGATGATGATAGTTATAATCCAAAAGAAACTATTGCTGCAAAGCGAAATTCTGAAGGGTTAGATGCTATCAGACATGCCATTACCTCATATCTTCAGCACTTTGTGTCTTCTTGCACTAAGTCTAAAGATGCTTGGGATATCTTAGAAACTATTTTTGAATCCAACACACATGTTTGTAAGAAATGTACCATCGACGGAGGAAATAACCTCAATACTCTTTCTGAAAATTCTTCATTCGTAAAGATAAAAATTCCTGATCAAAATTCTGTTCAGAACGTTGCATTCAATGGTGTGTCAAACACAAGTAAACACTCTATTTCATGGGGTGATGAATGTTGTACGGATGAATTCCGGTTCAAAAAACCATTGATTACAAAAAAGATCAAAGAATTTGTAAAAAGATGCATTAGACGTGATAACGTCCTCTGTCTGCTAATGATTCTATAAAAGAAGAACATTTAAGTGTCAACGAGTTGAATACATTTAATAGATGTGAAGAGCTCTCAGCTTTTACAGCAGAAACATCTACATACTCAAGTTCCGATTCAGAATATGAGACATACACGGAGGTTTTCAATCTCTTGAATAAAGAGGTACTTCAAGAAAATCTTCAACTAAAGGCTTCCTTGAAGAAACTAGAATCATTAATCCAGGTGAAAAATCTTGAGATAGATTGTCTTAATGATAAGTTCACCAGAACCATTGTTCTAAAGGAAAAAGAGATCAATACTCTTAAAGATGATCTACAAAGATTGTCTGGTAGCTCTGACAAAATTTCAGCATTGTTATTTGGTCAAAAGTCCTTTGGAAACACTAGTGGTTTAGGATACAAAAGTAAGTGAATACGTTGTCAATCCGGTTGCTTCTATTGATCAAGAAAAAATAAACACTGGCAGCCATATTAAGTGGAAGATACCTCAACAAAACAAAGAAGCTTTGGGTTGTTTGTATTGTGGAAATACAAGGCATGTACAAAGTACGTGTTGGAGATTCAAGAGGAACATTGAAATAATTGCAAAACTACAAAAGAACATGTAAAAGTTGAATCTGAGTAGTTTGCACAACCCGCCTAAAGATAATGCTTCTAGAATCAGAAGAGGTAGGAAACTTGCATATACAGAAAACCTTGAAAAATCATTATGTGATAAACAAGGAGGGCGTTTGGCTCATAACGTCCCTATCTAACTTCAAGGACGTTCGCATCCTTCACTTTAACTTGAGAAAGTGAGGCTTTGCGCGTTTTCTGTGTGACTCAAGTTCTGTGTCTATTTTTGTAAAGAAAAATATTCTCCTAACAATATAGAAAATATCTCATTAATCTACAGAAGATTTATTCTTCTAGGGTTTTTTGTGCATATGTCTATTTAAATCTTGGTAGACTTCCTCCTTCCTTGAAAAGATACAGCATTATGGCACCTGTAACCAGAAGCATCACTAGCAAGGATGCAGTTGAAGCAGATAACGTGTATCTATGTAAAGGGATTTCTTCCTCGAGGGTGAAGAAAGTGAAGTCTGCATGTAATGGAGAAGAACGCTCTGGGTGATTTGAAAAGAGAACTCAGTGAGTTAATTGATATTTCTGAATATTTGGAGGAATTGAACGATCCCATAATCAATGGGTTTTTCAATAATGAGAAGGAATTCTCAGTAGATGCTCTGAGGAAGATCTACGACAACAAGTAATTATTCTAATAAGAAATCTTCTATGTTTTCTGTTTTATTTAGAAGAATTTCCAGTGTTTTGGAATAGAAATGATTGTGATTACACATAGCTATATCCAATGATTTCATCTTCTTATTTTTAGATTTATTGGTTTAAATTCTAAGTTGTTTTGGAAGATGATGGTTGTAGTATTAATCTTTATGGTTTTATATATTGCAATATTTTGATGGGATTTGTATGTTTACGTCCGTGAATTTGATTGTCCCATATTTTGTCAAAAGTAAAGTCGTTCACATATTGGTATGAAAATATTGGTAAAGGAATGAATGGACTTTTGGCAATACACAAAAGTTAAGCCTATATTGTCAATTGTTGATGTAAGATAGGTTAAAATCTTTTGTGATTCAAGGATAAAGTCTATTGTGTCACTTTGTGATGAAAAAATAGAATAGGTCCTTGTTTTTTGTTATCCACGGTATAGAGCTTAATTGTTCCATATTATTATGTATTACCATGAAGGTTCCATCTTGTATCTTATGTTGAGCACGATACGACTAAGTCGATTTATTATTGGCATGGTTGGTTGTTCCATGAAGATGCGAAATGTTGAGCATTAAGAACTAAATTAATCAACTTGTGTGATTATGTAGTTTGTATTCCATGAGTTCTCTCATGTTGAGTACATGTACGGTTAAGGTTGTCATTTTCTATGATAATCTTAGTCGGGGTTCCATAATTTCTTATGTTGAGCCCAAATGAACTAAATCAATCATCTTGTGTGATTATTTAGTTAGCACTCCATAGATTTTTCTCATGTCGAGTGTGGACAATTGAATTGATTACCTTGTGATTAGTTTAATTATGTAATCCGGTTAGAATATTTATGGGTTTTCTTGTGAATAATCTAATCGATGAATTAAGTCTCCATAAGTTTACTTGTGTTGAGCATATTTAGTCAAATTAATCATGGTTCGCTTTGGTTAATATGATTGAATATTTAGGATTCCAAATTCATACTTGTATGTAATTTGTTGAGTCTAAAGAAATCCTTCTTTTCTCTTGAAAATAAGGTCGCTCTTGTTGTTCCCTTGGGAATGACATCTAATGGGGGAGAGTTCTTTTGAACTTGCGTTTAATTTCCAAATCTTTATGGGGAGTGCGGCTGTGGAATTTTTAGGGTTTATCTTGTATCTTTATAAACTCCTTGATGAATGCATTTAGCCTCGGCTTTATGATTTCATCTAAACAAGATGATAAAACATTTACCTTTGGTCATGAAATGTCTCTTACGGAAATTTCATTAGGATCCCGTTCTTGTACCTTTGCCAATTTTATTGACAAAAAGGGGGAGAATTAATTGTAGTTCACACTATAAATACATATGGTTCTTCGGATCATTATGTAAGGGGGAGTGGTTTCTATGTGAGATGGAGTATTGACTAAGGGGGAGTGAAGTATCACCATAGTATTATTGTTGAAGTTGTGATGCAATTGGAATTTGGCGTTGTGTAATAATACTATGACACTGTATAAAAATGATTGAGAACTAATGTTTTTCTCATTGTTATAGCTACGGATTTTCAACAACGATGATACTAAACTTACAACCTTTGGGATCATTGGACTACTTGGAAGTGACGAAGATTTCGAGTATTGTTGAAGATTATGCATGTGGAATAGGAGCTACAAAGTTTATTTATATATTTTTTGTATTATATATATATTAATAGTTTTGCCACTAAAATTGACAAAGGGGGAGATTGTTAGAGCAATGCTCGGTCAAACTCGCATGCGTTTCTATCTCAAGCATGTTTGTCAATCTTAGTGATCAAAACTATAAAGTCTTGATTTCTAGTCTACTATAGATAAGGTCTCGGACTAGGATAGAAAGTGTAGTTGAGCTCAAGAACTCCATGGATATCATCATACAAGATGAAGGACTACTCAAGGAACCAGTGGATATTCATCGACTAAAAGGTATGTGGAGACTTGAACTTATCTATCACTCAAAAGTCTATCTACTCTATCTCCTATCTTGAGACAAAAGTCGTTTTATCTATACAGACTAAAGATATGCACATGTAACATTTCAAGCTGAGTATATCTTGCTTATCTATTTCTCGAAATGGATGTTGGTAAATCTTTCGCTTTAGCCAAGTTCATCTTTGCCTAGTGACGAAAGTCATGTTATGTTTCAATCATTTTGGAAATCGCTCAGACGAAAAATAGTTTGTGAATAACAACTATATAACGCCCTCTGAGAATGTTTCAATGATTGAAATGCGAGTTTAGACTATATAACCATTGGGGGATATAAATATTGTTGTGGCAACACATATATGTATAAGTCCTTAGCACTTGAACTGAAGTTTGCGAACTTTGTTGATCAAGTGGAACCGGAACGTGAGCAACAACTCAGTCCGCGAACCCAGTCCGCGAACTGGTGTAAGTTCTTGAACTCGAGAATATCTGTTAAAGTTGAAGCTCAGGTGTAGTCCACGAACTCAGTCTGCGAACCGACGGAAGTTCTCATCCCGAGAAATTCTGCTGGAGTTTATTAACTTCAACCGGTTAGCTTGAGTCCGCGAACTCAAGAGGTTATGTCTGAAAACGTGTTCGTGAACTTATCTTAAATTACTAAGGAATGCTTTTGCAAACCGTGGCTTTATAGTTCATGAATTGGTTCGAGTGAATCACATCATTTTTAATTCAATTGTGTCTATTGTAGTACTTGAGATCTCATAGCAATTGAACAACTCTCTAACTAGTTCATTTGAGTCATTTGGACTAGTTATGGTGAAGAATAATATGGTTGATATGAAAGTTATCAATTGGCTAACCATTTGGTTGACTAATATTGAACCAACCATTTTACACGTTTGGGTACGGTTACACGAACTCAAAACGTCAAGTACATGTGTGTATGGCAAGCTAAGTTTTCGATATAATGGTTGAGAGACATTAACTTGTATCTAATCAGGTTTTCATCTAACGGTGAATATTGAATTCTTTGTTACTAATCTAACATTGATTGCAAACCCTGATTTGAAAGACTATATATTGCTATTGAAAAAACTAATCCCCACACACTTTTCTTGTGTGATACTAGTTTTCTCTAAGCTAGAGTCGATCTCCATTAACCCTTGAGTTTTCTCTCTAAATTTGGGTTAACGACTTAAAGACTTCGTTGGGATTGTGAAGCCAGACCGATACTACTTTCCTTGTAGTTGTGTGATTTGATCTTGTTGTTTCTATCATACGAGTACAATTGTAATAATTGGCTTGAGATTTCTATCTCCGATAGGCAAGATAAAAGTAGTCACAAACATCTTCGTCTCATTGTTTGTGATTCCTCAATAATCTTCTTCGCTGCGTCGATTAAGTTTATTGTGAGGTAATTGATAAAACTTAGATGTTCTTCGGGAATATAAGTCTTGTTTTATCGATTGGTTCATGTTCACCCTGATTTATCAAAATAAAGAATAAAACTCATAGGTTTATTCGTGGGAGACGAATTTATCTATTATCTGTAGACTTTTCTGTGTGAGACAGATTTGTTTGCTAAAGTCTTCGACTTTGGGTCGTAGCAACTCTTGGTTGTGGGTGAGATTATCTAAGGGAATCAAGTGTGCAGTATCCTGCTGGAATCATATGCGTAGGAGCATAACTGTACCTTGGATCAGTGTGAGATTGGTTGGGGTTCAACTACAGTCCAGACCGAAGTTAATTTGGGGTAGGCTAGTGTCTGTAGCGTCTTAATACAGTGTATGTTTAATCTGGACTAGGTCCCGGGGTTTTTCTGCATTTGCGGTTTCCTCGTTAACAAAATTCTGGTGTTTGTGTTATTTCTTTTCCGCATTATATTTTTATATAATTGAAATAATACAGGTTGTGCGTTGTTCAATCGATTAGAATATCCGACCTTATTGGCTGTTGATTTTAAATCGATTGACACTTGGATATTGGTCTTTGGTACCATCCAAGTTATCCCTCTTTGATTAGGCTCGCGAATTATATTTTCTTGATTAAATCAAATTGAGAGATTGAGATAATAACTCCTTGAGTATTTTCTATTGATTGAGTCTTGTTGATTCCCTAGAAAAAAACTCGGAGTTGTCCATACAGATTGCTATTCGAAATATTGGGTGAGGTTGTTAGACCCCCGCATTTTCAGTATTGATGTCGAACTACACAACTATCTTATCAAAATACACAAGGATAGATCGATTATAGCTGGATCCTCTATTACTCAAACAAGTATTGTGCACACCAAAGATTTATATAACCAAGTAATAAATCTTATATCTCTTCTTTGTCTTCAAATCTTCTTAGATCTTCAATAAACACATGCACACAACTACTTGAATTTCTTGTGATCAATCACACACAGAACGGAGTCTGTTAACAATGGATTATCACAAGATCATCTTTAGATCTAACAACAGTATAAAGATCCATGTCGAAACTTTGAACTAGTTTGAGTGAATCTTATATAAAAGTTCAACCACCGTTAGTCAATCAAATCAATATGAAAACTAAAGATAAACCACAATTATCTAGTTTTCCACCAACGGTACACACTAGAGATTCTCAATCCCAAAGAAGACTTTAACCTGAGCGGCCGTAAGAATTTTTTCCTAATTAGGTTACTCTCCTCTCCGAATAGGCGGCTTCACCAATAACAGTACAACAGAGGAAGTTTACTGTCACGAAGGATTAGTTTTCTAGAAATGAAAACTCAAAGTATTTATAGACAAGGAAGTTTGGACACCAAGGAATTTCCAAAATCGAAAATATTCTCAAGATATTTAATATAATTTCCAAATTCGGTTTTCATAATTCCTGAGAATGCTCTGTCCAAATTAATGATCGAAATCTCCTTGGAAAATCTTTAACTAGTAAATGCACATTTCTAATTCTTATTTTCCATATATAATTAAAAACCTTAATTAAAAGATTCTTAACTTATTTAAATTCCTTGGGATCTCACCTTGAGTATAAAGGAATATCTTTGAACAATAAAATATACGCATTAATGCATGTATTCAAAGTGTGTCGACATCCTTTCTCTTGTAAGTGCTCTTTCATACTTACTCACTTGAAACCGATTTACCACGCTTCCAAACAAGTTTAAAATTGGTTCACCTGACTTTCAAGAACTATGTGATTGATCAAGTAATCACTCAATCACAAATCATGGGTTTAACGTTTCTACCAAAACAAGTTTCAGTTCTACCTCCATGTGAGTACTGTGCATAGTCACACTAGCTTACCAAATTTTGGTTGACTAGGTACTAGGATCGGTTCCCCACATATATATGGTATCTAACTCATATGTGTTGCACATGTCCATAGGATCGGTTCCCATTTGCCTAAAAACGTGTTGCACATGTCCATAGGATCGGTTCCCCTTTCTGCTATAAACCTTGTTACACCTCATACAAGGATCGATTCCTATAAATGGTGGATTTTCGACAAAGGATAAAATCGTAAACCCATAATTATATGAACCTTTGATCCATCAGTAAGACGTGAATTTTGAGACACGAGTCTATCATCGAATTCTCTGATCGAGAATACTTTCTCTCAGAGTACATGTAGATATGTAGTCTCACAGCTGGACAACGACATATCTCATGAATACTGAATACTTCAATAATTTTTTCTATATAGTATCACAGGATAGACGGCTCCTAGACAGCTTGCTCTGCTAGTATAGAGCGATAACGTCTTCAGGATACAAATAACAAGTTTACCCTGACTATATAAAGGATATAAAGCTCCAGCAAGCTCATATCAGAATAATTAATGCTCCTAGATGGCTTGCTCTGCTAGTATAAAGTCATGAATTAATTATTCCTAAATTCTTGGATTCATCCACAGAATTTATGAAAATATTCAAATATTTTCGCAGATATTTCATTACGCAAACCATGGTTCTTCCCAGCAGAAATCCATGGGTTAGTAATAAATATTGGATGCATGGGCATCATTATTATCTCTGAATGAGCACTGTCTCAAACCTAAATTCTTGGATCCATCCGCAGAATTTCTGAAAATATTCAAATATTTTCGCAAATATTTTATTACGCGAACCGTGGTTCTTCCCAGCAGAAATCCATGGATGAGTAATAAATATTCGACGCATGGGCATCAGAGCTACCTTCTGATTAAGCCCCATTTCAAATGGTGCAAGTGTATTCAACAATGATACATTAACAACCACCGCACGAACGAGTATTTCAAAATACGATGAAACGATGAACCTATACAAAATAGGATAAAAAATAAAAAAAAATAAAAAATTGACCAAGGCGCTGGGAGCATGGGCCCACTGACCGGTCGACCGTGCCGTGGTCAATCCCACGCCAGTTTCATATTTTTATCATATTTTTGTTGTTTTCTCTGAGTTTATGAAAAACTTTTCATTTGAACGAATATCCTTTGTTTTGAGGAAACTCCTCAATTTCATGGTGCTTCCTTCGCACGGAGGAAATAATATAAAATTAGGGAAAACGTGATGAGGCGTGACCATTGGCCAACCGGACATGCCTTGGTTCCAGACGGCCCCACACCTCATGGTTCCTCATGGTTCCTCATTATTTTATTATTATTTCCCTAATTTCATGAAAACTCCTTAATCTCATGATATTTCCTTGGTCCCATGAAAAATAATAAAAATTAAGGAAAACCCGTGTGCACGGGCCATGACCGGTCGGTCAAACCCTAGATGGCTCACACGTCCCGCTTTTTTTTTAGCATATTTTTCATGTTTTCATAATCCCATGAAATTCCTTGATTTCATGATATTTCCTTCAAATTATGAAAATTCCTTCAAATCATGAAATAATGCATAAAATAGGGAAAACGCACGGGACCGGGCCCTGGCCGGCCAACCATGCTTCAAGCCGGTCCCACATGTACGCACGTCCCTTATTATATTTATTATTATTTTTTTATGTTTCCTTCATCTCATGGAAACTCCTTGATTTCAACAAAACCCTTTAATTTTAGCAAAACTCCTTCGTTTTATCATATTTCCCTAAAATCATGAAAAATATTACAAAAATTATGGGAAACGTGTGGGACGGCTCACTTGGCCGGCCAGCCTTTCCCACGGCCATGATCGGTCCCACACTCCATAATATTTTCACTTTTTCATTATTTTCCTTCATCCGATGAAGTTTTGACGGTTTTATCAGAAAACCCTAATTTTTCCATATTTTCTCAAACGGTTGCTCAAACGTACACCGAAAAATATCAAAATTCTCAGGACTAAAACATGGACGTATCAACAACAAAAGCATGTTACCTTGACCGACCAGGGTTGGCTTTTTGGCTCTCAATGAGCAAGTCCCACGTGTTTTTCACAATCTGCCCTAATTTGCGCAATTGCACGTATTGGGTCCTAAACTCTCCGAATAATTTCAGAATTTGACGGAGCAATCATCATTTGATCCCGTGACCACCCAGGTCCGGTTTCATGACCCCTTGGTCGGTCCCACACCTTTTCATAATTAATTAGGTTTTATCACCTAATACTGAACCCAGAAATAATTCAATAAATGATTAAACCAGCATTTAATCATTCTTTCATCAACTCACCAACTCTTCAAAGAGGTCTTGGTTTTTGCTCACGCGAGCATATGATAATTTCATGGTTGATCCACGGTCCCATGAAGCCAGTTCTCCTTCATTCCATGGTTAATTTTCAAATAAACCATCAATCGGTCATCAATTGATCAGATTAGGGTTTCTGAATCCAAGGATTATGATTCCAGATTCACACACTAATAAATTTTGCAACGATCTCATGATCGGCATTCTTATTAATTATGATCGGTTCAACTACCAGCGCTTTAATTAATATTTTGTTTTGGGCACGCTGCCAATAATTCATCAAACGAACAACACTTGCTCAGATGAGCAATATTTACTCAAATCAAGGAATATTGGTTCAACTATCAATATTCAACAAATTATCGAGCAACACTCGCTCACCTCAACGTGAGGATTCCACCACTGTCTCAACAGATATGTTCGATTCATGAGTTGTAGAATATTTCACAAAATCATGTTTAACTCAGCAAATACGTGGACTCATCATCCCACGAAGTCATGAAATCAACAACTGACTAAATTAACCAAGAGACATCAATTGTGTCACTTGGAGGGATATCGACTAGGGTTTTGGTATGGAAGTATACGGCACGTGTGTTTATCCACGACGAGAATGTGAGCAAGTCGTGCAATCAGTTGGAAGAATTAGCAAGATAGTGTGTGGAAAATTAACCAAGTCTCCGCACGATGAGTAATTGGTTTAACACGATTTCCCACTTACCCACTCTCTGATTCCAGCAAACTGTCACACTTCATGGGATCATGGTGTTTTCAACTCCGACATTATATAATGTCTCTGAATCCTGATTGAAAGAACAACATTCGAAGAGTTTTCAAATATTCGAACAACGATCTCCTGAACGAGCAATTTCTCACCAAAGTTCATACAAACGCTCTTTTGTCTACACGAACTCACAGAAATTACTCTCAATCAGGCAAGATTCAATCATTCAGAGCATTTCACGCTGAATTCATAACACACCTACAATCTCAGATCATCATTGATCTCACATATTTTTCAGCTTCCCTCCTACAGATCAACCCATCCTCTCTTGTGATCGAATTTACTCTGGAATGTCCATTGTCTTGGTTTAGGCTGGAGTACTACATATTGGTCTCTCGAACTTAAAGCACCCCCTTCATAGCGGTGCATCTGTGTGAGGTTGAACATTTCGCTCGGTTCAAGGAATCTCCTCCGCACGGTCGTCCTCAATTCCGCAAAAACCAGCAAATCGTTTTTCCCCATCTACAGATTGGCAACCACAGTGGGAGATCATTCTCTCGGTTGCAACCTCAAGCCTTCACAATATGGTTGGTCTTAGGACTAACTCAACTACTTCAAACTCAATCCAGAGTCCTTCAAACGGGAATGCTCCTCCTTCTAACGCTATGCCTGGAAGCACGGAGGATGGAAGAGTCCCAACTCTAACTGAATTAGCACGAGCCCTAGAGATCCACACCAAGAACATGGATCTGATGAAGGATACAATGAATCACATACTTGATTTCCTCATCAAGCTAACGTCCGAGTTAGGCAGCATATCCGCTTCGGAAGTCCCACAGGGGACTGACTTGTCACACGATGACCGTCAAATCAACAGTTTCACTACTTATGAGAAATTAGTAGACCAGGAGGTGGCACAGCTGGTCGAAGGTTTATGTGAACTCTTACACTTTTCTAGGAAGCAGCGAACCGACACATTTGCTGCACTCAACCAGATATCATCTGAAGTACCCTTAGCCTCTTCACCTCCAGCTGAAGAAACATTCATGATGTCTGAACATTCAATCAACAACATCACCTTTGGAGAAGAGGACCGCATGGCAGATGAAGGACATAATCGAGCCATGTACATCACCGGCTTTATCAAGGACTCTGAATTTAAGAGGGCTCTCGTTGATATGGGCGCTTATACAAATATCGTCACCATGAAGACTCTCAAGGCGTCCAAGTTTCCACGAAATAAGATCGTTCGTCATCCTATCTTGATGACATATTTTGAAGGAAGCCAGATCTATACATATGGATACGCATACATAGACCTAAAGGTGGGGCATATTCAATCAAAAGCCAAATTCCACGTGATCGAACAATAGCCTGACTATCACATGATACTAAGACGACCATGGCTTCATGACAACAAGGTGGTTCCTTAAACATACCATCAATGCATGAAAGCTCTAATCAACAACAAAATTGTTCATATTGCGGCTTCATCATCTCCTTACGCCCCGGTCTATGATGCTGAATTCCTTGAGTCTCAGAAGAACCTCCCCGAACCTCCAAACAAGGTTCACAGTGCTCCGCTCCAAAGTTGGAAGTACATCGAGAAGGTTGCATACAAGCCATTGTCCTCAGACTTCACGACATCTATGTCATCTGCTACACCAATCAAGAGCCGTAAGGATCAAACTTCAACTCATGAATCTAAGTTCATCACCAGTCACGATGCGGATGGGAGAATTATTTACCGGCGCAAGGATTAGCAATTAACAGGGGAGAATGATGAAGAGTCTCCCCGCCCCGAAGAATCATGTCAGAGTGAGTCATCACTCGAAGAAGAGGTTCAAGATACTTCTCGATAACTACAAGACGGCACTGACTCCACCACTGATGATCTCGAAACGATCAACATTGGAACGGAGGACGATCCGAGGCTGATTCTAATTATCTCAGCACTATCACCAGAGGAACGGACGGAGTTAATAGCACTACTGAAAGAGTATCAAGATATCTTTTCATGGACGTACGAAGAAATGCCTGGTCTGGACGGAAAATTGGTTACTCATCATCTGCACATCACCCCTGGTTCCAAAGCCGTCAAGCAACCGCCTAGACAGTTCAGACATGAAGTCGAAGAACAAATCAAGTTCGAGATTCAGAAACTATTGGCAGCAGGATTCATCAAACCTATTCAACATCCAACATGGATGGAAAATATTATTCCTGTCAAGAAGAATAAAGGTCAAATCAGATGCTGTGTTGATTTCAGGAATCTGAACAAATGTTGTCCAAAGGATAACTTTCCTTTACCCAATATTGACATGCTCGTGGATACAACCAGCGGTCACGGTATGTTCTCATTTATGGATGGTTACAGTGGATACAATCAGATCAAGATGTACGAGTATGATGCCGACAAAACTGCATTTCGTACTCCTATTGGGAACTTCCACTACACGGTGATGCCTTTTGGATTAAAGAATGCCGGTGCTACCTATCAGCGAGCCATGACTGCTATATTCCATGACATGATGCACATGCAAGTGGAAGATTATGTCGATGATGTCGTGGTGAAATCGAAGACTCGAGCATCTAATTTCCAAGTTCTGAGACAAGTCTTTGAAAGATGCAGAGGATACAAATTAAAGATGAACCCTCTGAAGTGCGATTTTGGTGTTTCCTCCGGAAATTTTCTAGGATTCCTGGTCACATTAGAAGGAATCAAGGTCGATCCAGATAAGACGAAAGCTATTACCATCATGCCTCATCCACGCACCGTGAAGGAACTCCAAAGTTTTATGGGCAAGGTAAATTATATTCGACGTTTCATTCCTGGATTAGCCCATCTTATTGCTTCGTTCACCCCTATATTGAAGAAAGGACCAAGCTTCACCTGGAAAATTGTCCAACAAGAAGCATTCCAGAAAATAAAGCAGATACTGTTATCACCCGCTGTCATGAAGTCTCCAGTGCAAGGTTGACCGATGATACTTTACATGGCATCCAGTGATGTTTCTATCGGTGTAGGGACAAAATATCGCACGATATAAGTTTACGAACATAGTAACCAATACAAGAGATAAATGTCGCAAGATAATGCGATAATAGAAGAAACACGAGAGAAGTGTGAAGGGTTTGCGAATATAGAACAAACTTACGATCAGAGATTGCGATACTTCGCAGGTTATATACAGTTGTACAGATTTCACTATAAGTAGTAGTTCAAATGTTAAATTCAAGGGGTTCTTTTAGTGAGTGTTAGAACAAGTCTTAGGAGAGAGAACAGAGAAAGTTGTAACTGTTCTAATCTCCATTAACATATTTCTTTGTAATCAATTGAAAATATTAATCAAGATTGTCATTTTTCATCAAGAACTTCTTAAAGTTTTACAAATTCTACTGAGGGTGTAGTTGTAGGATTTCCTGCAACTACATAATTGGCGCTAGAAACAGGGAAAGATTGAAGATTGTTATAGCAGAAATTTGAAGGAGTTGTGGAAATTTGAAGATCAAATGGAGTCAGTAGATGAAGATTGCAAAAGAGAAGAATGTAATATGATCACAAAGACAATGATTGATGAATTTCATAACAACATGAAGGGAAGGATACACAAACGAGATTATAGAGGGAGAAAGATCGAAGAAGTGGAGAAAATAACAGCTTTGAAAGAATGGGAAAAGCAGAAAATCACATTTTCAGTAGCAGAAATTCCAAATGAAAACTTAAACCACACTTCACCATTAGTAGTCACAATTCCGATTATGCGAGAAGAAAAGAAAGCTACAAAATCTATAGAAAAATGGAAATTAAACCGAGTTTTGATTGATACAGGGAGTAATGTTGATATTATATTCTATCATGCACTTAAAGGAATGGGGATTAAAGATGAAGAGATCACAAATTCAGAATGTCTTATCCATGGATTGGGAAAATCTACAACAAAATCCAAAGGGGAAATAATGTTACGAGTACCGCTGGGAGAAATCGAAACGCAAATAGTTTTATGTGTGGTAGATATGTAATCTCCATATAATATGATTATGGGAAGACCATGGATTCATGCGATTAAAGATGTTGCTTCAACATTACATCAATCAATTAAGTTTCCTATACCAAGCGGAATACAAGAAATAAAAGGGGATCTTGATAGTGCAAAGTTTTGTTATCAGATTGAAGTAAAACAGTGTGGAGGAAGAGAAAGAAAGAAACAATTTCATAGAAAACTTGTGAAAGAAGCGAAAAAGGAAGAGAAGTTCAGAGTGTATGCAATAAGAGCAAGAGAGGGAAAAGGAATACCAAATGGGATCCCAGAAAAATAAGGAGAACCAATGAAAGTAATCAAAGAACCAACACCTATGGGAGAGCAAAATCCTAGTTACGTTGCAGCAGAACCAACCAAAGAAATAAATATTGGAGTTAAAGAGGAAACTTTAATCTTGCGAATTGGAACTAAGATGGACGAAGAAGAAGAGAAAAGAACTATTGATCTCTTACGAGAATACAAAGATATATTCGCAGGAAGTGTAGATGAAATACCATGAATTGATCCATCAGTGGCGTGTCATAGATTGAACATATATAAAAGCGTAAGACCATTCAAACAAAGAATAAGAAAGATCTCACAAAATTATCATGCACAAATAGAAGGAGAATTACAAAAGATGCTGGATGCAGGAATCATAAGAGAAGCAAAATACCCAGAGTGGATTGCGAATATGGTCATTGTTCCGAAGAAGAATAAAGGGATAAGAATTTGTATAGATTACACTGATCTAAACAAAGCCTGTCCCAAAGACAGTTTTCCATTGCCAGACATACCACAAATGGTGGAATCAGCTGCAGGTCATGATAGAGTCACTTCACTCGATGGATATAAAGGGTACAATCAAATATCACTCGCAGAAGAAGACCAAGAACATACTGCCTTTTTTGCTCCAAGCGGTTTATATTGTTATGTGAAGATGCCATTTGGTCTGCGAAATGCGGGTGCTACATATCAACGAATGGTTGAAAATGTGTTCGCAAAGTGGATACATAAAACCTTAGAGGTATATGTAGATGATATGTTGATAAAAAGTAAAGAGGCCAAAGATCATGTGCAAGATTTGAAGGAAATATTTGAGCAAATGAGAAAATTCAATATCAAATTGAATCCTGAAAAATGTGTAATTGGAGTTGTGTCAGGGAAATTTTTGGGATACATAGTATCAAAGGAGGGGATACAAGTCGATCCAGAGAAATTACAAGCAATTCGTGACATGCCAACACCTGCAACGGTAAAAGAAGTGCAAAAGCTAAATGGACTCTTGGCTTCACTTGGAAGATTTATTTCCTGAATGTCAGATAAATGCAAACATTTCTTCAACATACTTAAGAAGGGAGCAAAATTCAAGTGGACTGATGAATGTGAAAAAGCTTTTCAAGGAATCAAGAATATCTTGCGAATACATCCATATTACAGAAACCAGAGAAAGATGAAAAATTATTGGTATACCTCGCAACAACTCAATACGCTTTAAGTGCAGTTCTATTACGAAAAGATGCAGGAATAGAAAGGCCCATTTACTACATCAGTAAAACTTTTAACGCAGCAGAGAATTTATTCTAAAATGGAGAAGTTAATCTTAGCCCTGGTTTATGCATCATTTAAGTTGCGCATATACTTTCAAGCGCATGTGATAAAAGTGGTAACCAAAGTCCCAATTGAGTCAGTCATGAAGAACACAAAAAGATCAGGAAGAATAGAAAGGTGGAATGCACAAGTAAACCATTATAATATAAAGTATGAAGTGTTATCATCGCAAAAGTCACAAGTTGTCGCAGATTTCTTGGCAGAATTTCCCTTGGAAGAAGACGAGGCAGTAGAAGAAATGATGGATATTGAATAAGAATTTGGGAATCCAAAAGACCTATTAACAGAACCAAATAGATGGGAAATTTTAGTAGACGGATCATCCAACAGTGAGGGGAATGAAGTAGGAGTTGTGTTGATTTCACCAAAAGGAGAAAGAATAGCATTCTCATTCAGACTAGAATTTGCATCCACGAACAATGAAACAGAGTACGAAGCTGTAGTACATGCATTGAAGATCGCAATAGAAAAGAAGCTCGAAAGTATAAGAATAACAAGTGATTCTCAGCTGGTAATTTGTCAAATTAAAGGGGAATATACCACAAATGAGTCTTCTTTGAAGAAATACAAGAAAATCGTTGATGAATTATCTGCGAAGATACCAAAGTTAAAATGGAGACATATAACGAGGAAATACAATCGACTCGCAGATGCATTTGCATTCATTCCAAGTATGATGACAAACCCTAATGCAAGAAATATCAAAATCCAGACAATTCAACATCCATCAGTAAATAAAGAAGAAGAAATTGAGGAAGCAGTTGCGATGGAAGTAGAAAGGGAACTATCAGACGACATCGCAGAAGATCTCGCAGATTGGAGAAAGGAAATTCATGCATATCTCGCAAAAGGAGAAATACCCAGGAACAGGCTAGAAGCACATAAATTAAAGAGTCGTGCAACAAATTATGAGTTACGAGAAGGAATTTTATACAGAAAATCTTTCAGCGGACCATCTCTCAGATGTTTAACTCGTGAAGAAGGAGAAAAAATATTGAAGATGTTACATGGAGGAGAAGCTGGTAATCACAGTGGGGGAAGATCTCTAGCATATAGAGCAAAAATACAAGGGTATTACTGGCCTTATATGCACACAGATGCAAAATTGTTGGTGAGACGATGTAAAGAATGTCAACGACATGGGAAAAGAACTCATGCGCCAGGGGCACCATTAACCTCTTCAACAAGCTGCTGGCCTTTCGGGAAATGGGGATTGGACATTGTTGGTCCATTTTTACCTGGAGATGGGCAGAGAAGATACTTAATAGTCGCAACAGATTATTTCACGAAGCTCGCAGAAGTAAAAGCAGTACAACATATTCGTGATAAGGATGTTTTCACATTCATATTCGAGAATATCATTTGTAGGTATGGAATTCTAGCAAAATTAGTATTTGACAATGGGAAACAATTTGAAGGGCAGAATATAGAGATGTTACTCAGTGCTTTTAGGATAAAATATGGGAAATCAACTTCATTATATCCACAAGCTAATGGAAAAGCAGAGGCAACAAATAAAACAATCGCAGATACAATCAAAAAGAAATTAGAAGGACATCTCAGAGGATGGTGCGAGCAAGTGCCTAGTGCAGTTTGGGCATACAATACAACTAGAAAGGAAGCAACTGGAATGTCTCTTTATTGTTTAACATATGGAGTAGAAGCAGTATTGCCAACAGAGGTTGTAATTCCGACAACAAAGAAAGAAGCTTGGGAAAGAAATTTAAGTGCAGGGGTGATATTAAGTGAACTGGATGATTTGGAAGAAAAAAGGGAAAAGGTGTTGCGACATATGAAAATTTATCAGGAAAGATTAGCTCGAGAGTATAACAAGAGAGTTATTGAATGTGAGTATCAACCAGGTGATTTGGTCATGCGAGAAACACCTCCCTACCAGAAAGAAAATGGAGGAAAACTAGCACCAAAATGGGATGGACCATATGTCATTAAAGAGGTTGTGGGAAGTGGAGCTTATCGGCTGATGGATCCAGAAGGGAAAGACATGGGTTTAAGACTTGGTCGACCCTGGAATAGATTGTATTTAAAAAGGTATTATCCATAAAACTCATGATAAATTTGCGAATATGGTTTGCTCGTACAAAAACTACCAAAATTACAAATTTTATTTGCGATCAGCTTTCATAAAAGAAAGACACAAACTGTGATCATCTTTCAAAAAATAAAGAAAGCCGCAGCAATTTTACACAGGCAAACCTTTGTGGCGTACACCCTAGTTCGCGAAGCAACATTTCGCAAGAGGCAAAGTCCTAAAGTGCGTCATTTAAGGGGGTACCTATAAGCATGTCTCAGGGGAAACGGAACACCACCACGGAACCTGAGTACATGGACATTACGGGGTACATAACCCAAAAGCGAGGTACCTATCCGGGTAAGACACATTGGATTCTCAACCTAATATTGCGATGTAACATGATTTAGGTTGAGCGACTAAGGTATACTGTCTTTCCCAAGAAGTGCAGAAAACGATCAAGGCGCCGAGGTATACGGTTGAGTCAAGAGTGTCGGATGGGTTTGAAGCACATCTGCCATTCTTGACAAGTCTTGGAAAATGATGCACTTGGCCCAAAGATACCCCATAGGGTGCAACCTCGTAACTATAAGCCCTATAGGCAAAAAGGATAAGAGGTTGCGAACAAAAGATGGTTGTTGGAAAAACCGGATGGGAAGAGCTAACCTTGTATGGTCGATGTATGCTTCCTTGAAGGGGCAACCAAGGGGAAGATAAATGGCAGCACCCTCCATTAGGGAGCTGATACGTGCTATAAGACGCAAATGTCATGAGGCTTTTTGTTCGCAAGAACATAAAGGCTTGTCATATTTGTGCAACAATCATATTTCTGCGAGTAAAAAAATAAATATATATATATATATATATATACTCGCAGATTTAAAAACAAAGAAGTTAAGATGAGATCAATGGGTTATTACATGAAAGTGTGATAACGTCCTGCGATTTCATCGCAAGACGATAATGTCACAAGGCTATATATTCGCAAGTATATTCAGACTTGTCATATTATCGCAAACACAAAAATATTGTTAAGATAAGGTCAAGGGGTTGAGACATGCGAGTGCATCAACGTCCTGCGACTTTATCGCAAAAGAGGTGGCAAAGTAAGACCTTTACTTAGGAAGGCATGATAAGACCACAGAAACTAATGAAGTCAATATCATTGGAGATTCTTTATATTTTCAACAAGAATACTTTTATTTACAATTAAAGACGGATTCTCATTAAATTTTACGAGGATTGAATACTTCTTATACTTCTTCAAGGATTGAATACTTCTTATACTTCTTCAAGGATTGAATACTTCCTATATTTATTCAAGGATTGATTACTTTATATACTTCTTCAAGGAGGTTTCATACTTCTTATACTTCAAGGGGGAGATCTCTTATTTACTTCGCAACAACTTAAACTTAAACTGAGGTAGATATTTTAATACTTACAACAACAATTGATCACCTGAAGAGCAATAATAAGGGGAAAGGGAATACTAAGCTAAGTCTTCAAGATATGTTATTTCTCTTCATATGATCAATTTATTCAATTTATGCAAATCAAGAAAGTATTCAATTAGAGAAAGGTCAAATCATTATCGCAAAATATAAAATATACTTCTTAAGGAACATAAACAGTAAGTAGAATTGTTTGTAAGAAATAGGACCAACAATAACCAAGAGAAAGAGTTCAAAAGAAAGAAAAATAAGAGGATTAACGATAACTTGGGAAAGAAGTATATCATGCCTAATGCTCTTCATCAACACTTTGTGCTGGATCTTTAAGATGAGTAGGATCATCATCAACTGTAGTACCAGAATATCGCTACAACGCTATTCCCGCGATATTAACAATATTTCTGCGAGCGTCACTGACAACTCTTCAACGACATTTCACAAGCGTTACGGAACAACTGAAAGAAATTGACGATGGAAGAAATAAAATAAGAACATGATTGATCCTGCGATGGTCATCATGTTTGCGATAAAGAAATATTGTGACGATCGCGATAAGATCGCAAAGTAAATCCGAGATAGGAGGAAAACTCAGCTGTCATCCATTATGTAAATCCCTATATAAAGAGCACGATAGATCCAGAAAAGGATGATGTACTTTTGAGAGTTGAGAGAGTTTTCAAGGAGAGAGAAACTCCAGAAAGAAAAGTTGTACTTCTGAGTTTTGATATTTCTTGTAAATCTTCCTGAAAGTGAATTAATAAAATTGTTGTTGTTCATTCTCGATTATGACTTAATTTTCATAGAATCTTGACAAGGGTGTAGTGTGGGAAATCCTGCAACTACATTTTGGCACCCGAAACAGGGATAATCAAGCTAAGAAATCTATAATTACAACTTAAAAATTTGAAGAAATTGTTAGAATTGAAGAAATGGTTAGAAGAAGAAGAAACACATCAGAACCACCAACAACTGTGAGGAGGAGTAAAAGACTTGCAAGGGAAGGAACAGGTGAATTAGAAGAATCTTTAAGAATAAGATCAGGAAGAAATAGAACAGGAAATGAAGCAGAAAGTTCAATTCAACAGCCAAATCAACAAGCACAAACGCAAGATAGGGATGTGGATTATGATAGAGTGAGCGTGCACACTTGGAGGTCGGATTCAATGGAAGAAGCAGAAAATCGACAATTAAGAAACGAAGAAGAAGGAGGAAGAAATCAAAGAGTGGCTGGAGAATTAGTTCATGTGGGACGAGAAAATGGGATAGTAGATGATCTGAGGCAAAGAACACAGGAAGAAAGAAGATTAGAGGCAGAAAAGCGTGCGAATTTAACAAGGCAAAATCATGAGCTAAGGATGGAGAATTTGAGGTTACAAAGAAGGAGATCAAGGAGTACTGTTAGATCAAATTCAAGATCATTCAGAGAAGAACCAAGGAAAATTTCCCCTATAAGAAATGTTGGAGAAAATACTCGAAGAGAAATGAAAAATAGAGAAGAAGAGGTAATCGGAGATCGCTATAATCTGCGTGACAATAGAAGTCGAGAGAGAAGAAACAACCAAATTGAAGAAGAAAATCCAGAAAAAGGAAGGAGGATATTACATGGGCGAGAGAATCAAAGAAATCAAAGAATGATTGAAGAAGAAATTGAGAGACATTATGCTGAACAAGCACATTTAGCCCGCGAGAGAGAAAGATTAAGGGCAGAAATAGAAGAACATGAATTTCGAGAAGCAGTACGACAAAATAACCATGAAAATTGAGAAAGAAGACGTACACAAAACCGCTACAATAATAATATTCAAGAGGAGTATGATAGGATACAAAGGAGAATAGAGAGACAGCGAAGAGAAATGATGAGAAATGAAGGAATTCGCAGAGAAGAAGATAGGAAACTGCGACTCCAAGAAGAGGGTGAAAGAGAGAATCACAGAGAAAGACAGAATGACAATGAAGAAGAAGACACACAAAATCTCGCAAGACAAGAAAGGCAAGAATGCAGAAGAAGGGAAGCTGCATTAAAGAGACCAATGGAGCAAAACTCAACTGAGAATGAACAAATACTGAGGGAATTGGCAGAAATGAGAGGTATGATAAACAATAGAAGAGAAGGAGGTAGAAGGCAACTTGACGAAGCTATTGAAGAAGCTGAGAGGACTCCATTTACTCAAGAAGTACAATTAAGAGGGATACCTCCAAAATGCAATTTACAAGCATTAACCAGCATTTTTGATGGGACTACTTGTGCTGTTTAACATGTGAAAGCTTATGTAAGATGTATGCTACAGTGGGAGAATCATGATGCTGTGCGATGCAAATATTTTGCATCTAGCTTAACTGGCGAAGCGTTGAAATGGTTTAAGGGATTACCAAAAAAATACCATAACTTCTTTTGATCATTTACAAGCTACATTTTTAGGAGCGTATATTAGCAACAATTCATCGCGGCCAGGTATTGAAGATGTGTTTGGGGTTAAAACAGAGAGTTGGCGAGAGTTTGAAATAATTGACCATAAGGTGGAAATTAATGTGCAGTGAGATAGCTGGAAGGGTGGATGAAAGATACCTGATCCTGTCCTTCATTAATGTAATGTTTGCGACTAATTTGCTGTACATTCAAATTTTCAGAATCAAAAATACAATTACCATGACAGAATTGCGAGAGCTACAGGAAGAATATATTGCTTTGGAGGAGAAACAAAATGAGATGGAATCATATCCAATCGTGAACACCAGCTCGCTAACGGCAAGTGGAAGTTTGCTCCCTAAAATGATAAATAATGTGGCGAGAACCTCGCAGCCACAACAAGAGAAAGTGGTGATGGATAACCAATAAAAATTGGTAGCGATGGGCAGTCGAGATCAAGAAGAATATGACAGGGAAAAGAATTATTACAATCGTGGTGGAAATAATAAGATTCAAAGACTCGATCACCCACAAGAAACTTATGGTGGACAAAGGAAGAATAATTTTAGAGGGCAAAGTAATCAAAGGATAGTATGGGAAGAAATCAAGATGCCACCTCTCAATACTAGCATAGAAAAAATTTGGGAAGCTATCATTTTGATGGAAAACATACCATCCCCATGGAACATGGGGAAAGAACCCCATCCAAATAGCCGAAGTCAAGAATTTTGTCCTTACCATCATTTTCATGGCCATTCAATAAATGATTGTAGGAATGTAAAGAGGATAATTTTGAGAATGATTGATCAGGGGAAGCTAAATCATTTTCTAGTAGGATATCCACAATCTCAGCAATTACCGCCAGCACCAGAAACTCGCAGAGTGAATGCTGTAAAAGGAGCAGAAACATTTGTGATTGAAGTAGGGGCTAAAGCAAAAAACTTGTTCTGTAATTCCATTGTGCACTCATATAGAACTGTGGAGGATTTCCATGATAACATCCTAAGTAGAGTCTTCGCAAGAGACATGAATGGGAAAGAAATAATGAATATAGCGAGAGCTTCGCCATTGGAAGAATGGCAGAAACAAACTCTTTCTTTCACTGCGCAAGATGTACCTGAGATTGGCGAGCAGCATGATAACCCATTGGTCGTGAGATTGGAGATTAACCCAAAACAAATGCAAGAATAGGATGAAGAAAATGATAGTAAATTTGAAGATTCATGGGCCATCAACAGAGTCTTAATAGATACAGGGAGTTCAGTTGATATCTTATTCTATCATACCTTTAAAACCATGGGTGGAAAGGATGAAGATCTGATAGCATCAACATACAAAATCTATGGATTTAACGGTACATCTAACAAGCCAAAAGGGGAAATTGAAATGCAAATATCGTTAAAAGGAATATCTTCAAAAATCTTATTCTGTGTGGTAGATATCGAATCACCCTACAATGCTTTGATAGGAAGACCTTAGTTACACGGGGGTGTAGCATCTACTTATCACCAGTGTATCAAATTTCCTCATCCAAAAGTTGTTGGAGTTATTAAAGGAGACTGGGGAGAAAGCAAGAAATTTTATGGAATCGATATGAAGTCTTGCGAAGAAAGAGCTGAAAAGAATAGCAATTGGAAGTGCAAAATCAAGCAACGACAGAAATGTGAAAGGTTAATGATTGATGCAATAGAACGAAAATAGGATGTGAAAGCTGATGGCGATCGTCTCGCAGAAAAAGAGACAATAGCAAAACGCAGCAGAAAAGCAGAATCAGAAAATAGTAATTAGAGAGGTAAAATGATGAACCTTAGATAATTCTACGAATAATTTGTTTGGAAAATATGTAATTGAACAAAATATTCTGCTTGAAAGAATCGCAAAAACTTTACCAAAATGATCAAAGTTATGAAATCCTACCAGAGTTACAATACTCGCGAGAAGCGTGAATAAAATTTCGCAGAGACATAAGAATGGGACGAACCTTTATGGCGTGCACCCTAGTTCGCGAATAAAATTTCGTAAGAGGCAAATGTAAGACCTAATAGTGCGTTATAAAGGAGGTATCTCTTGACATGATTCAGCGATAAGGTTATACCGCTGCTGGAACCTGAGTCATGCAGATGTTGGGGTTAAAGAAAACCTATCCGGGAGAGAGAT
Source organism: Papaver bracteatum (assembly GCA_023529315.1). Taxonomy (NCBI): domain Eukaryota; kingdom Viridiplantae; phylum Streptophyta; class Magnoliopsida; order Ranunculales; family Papaveraceae; genus Papaver; species Papaver bracteatum. The sequence continues at coordinate 26,393 of JAJJWX010005378.1, read as the reverse complement.
CTTGGATTTCCAACTATATATGGTTATACCCTGGTTGGACGACTGAGAGTCTCTTCCAAGAAGTGCAAAGTATGACCAAGGCGCCGAGGTACAAGGTTGATCCAAGGGTGCCCGGAGCGTACGAAACTCTCTTGCCATCCTTGGTAAGTCATGGCTACAATGCACTTGGCCTGAAGAAAACCCCACCTAGGGTGCAGTCTTGTAACTATAAGCCATATAGTCATAAAGGACAAGAGGCTGCGAAAACAACTGGTTGTTGGTAAATCTGGATGGGAGGAGCTAGTCTTGTATGGCCGATGTGCCCTCCTTGAAGGGGCAACCAGGGGGAAGATAAGGGTGGCACCCTCCATTAGGGATCTGATAAGTGTCTTAAGACGACAATGTCATGGGGCTTTATGATCGCAAGAACATTTAGGCCTGTCATATTATCGCGTGACGTAAATGATGCAGAGGCAACAAGCCACGAGAGCAATGTTAAGATGAGATCAATGGGTTTTTACATGAAAATGTAAAGACGTCCTGCGATTTCATCGCAAGATGACAATGTCACGAGGCTTTGATCTCGCGAGAGAACTTAGACTTGTCATATTATCGCAACACAATCAAGATATAAAGATAAGACAAGATCAATGGGTCAATACATGCAAATGTAAAGACGTCCTGTGATTTTGTCGCAGAAAGAAAGAGCGTGGCAAAGTAAGACCTTTAATTAGGAAGGCACAATAAGACCACAAGATTATTGCGATAATACTCGCAGATGTTACGAGAATTGCGATTTCACGCAATTATCATTGACGGAAAGATCGCCAATATTAAGGCAAATTTTAAATTTTTATTTAATATTTTAATCAATTTTTATATTGCAGATGAATAATAGAGGCAAGTATGGGAATGTATGAGAATGATGAAATTATTATTCATCTATCATATAAAAATTGCATAGAAACAGGCACGCAGATAATTAAAAGAATAATAGTTATATTGATTGATTAACTTGCAGAAAAAGAGCTGTTTTCTGATTCTTACAGGTAGAAGAAAAGAGGCAAAAGAAATTTACAAATTTAGAGAAACTAACGGCAATGTTAAAGAAAAAAGAGAAGGAAAAGGAAGAACTAGTTAGATCCATCGCCATCTTCTTTATCAGACTCCTCTTCATCATTAGATTTTTCTCTTTCATCATTGTCATCATAATCTTCTTCTTCGCCAGATTTTTCACCTTCATCATCATTATTATCATTTTCTTCCTCGTCAGAATCCTCAGCCTCACTATCAGAGATGTCGAGATTTGAAATCACTTCAGGTACTTCTTTTGCAAAATCAGGATATATAGAATAAGAAATCCCATGGTCATTGCAATCCAAATTAACAGAATCATTGCGAACAACAATGAGAGATCTATTGAAGTTCGCGGTAGTAATGCCAAATTGCTTCTTCAACTGTGAATATTTATTATTGCAAGCAGCAAGAGTATTCGCGAGTTGATCCTTCTCCTCTTCAAGCTCCTTGATTATTTCAAGATAACCTTTCTCAGCTTCTACAAGAATATGGCAACAAGTTAGAAATTTTATAAAGAAGAATAATAAAAACAAGAAACTAGCGAGAAGAAGATTAGCTAATAACCTTCTCTGTTAGAAATCATATCTCTAATTAGAGCCGCATGTTCAACTTGAAGGCAAACATTTACACCTAAATCATTTCTGGCATTGTCAAGAACCTTCGCAGCCCAAGCAAACTCATCATCACTATTAATGAGGAGACGAGATTGAATTTGAGTCTCCAAATGCAAGAAGAACTTCATTCTCGCGGATAAGTTTATCTCTGACCATTTGAAAGTCAAGGAGAGTTTTATGAAAATCTGCTAAGGTTTTAGATCCATTTTTTATGGCAAGATCCTTCTCGTCAATAAGATCGCTATTCTTCTGCCTTAATTTATCTATTTCTTTCTTTGAATCAAAATAAAGGCGCCTATATTTGTCATTCAAGCCTAAATTGAATCTGTGTTCAAGTTTTAAGAGATTAAACTTGGATCTAAGTTCGTCTATGGGGAGGGAGTTAATCTTATCATCTGAGAAATTACTTAAGGAATTATTAAGACTAGTAAGAAGAGTATGGTCATCTACAGGTTCAGGGAAAGTTTGAAAGATTATAGCCTCGTCAGTAAGACCATAAATATATGCAAGTTAAAAGTGATTGCTTGAATAATCCGCGATAGAATAAAAGGAATTAAGAGAGATGGGAAATCAGTCATACCATAGAGTTTTTGGTTAGCCCTATCAAGATTAATGATCTTTTGATTATTAACAGAAGCTTCTGTCTCCAATTGTTTATTCTTCTTGCGAAGCTCTATATTTTCAGACTCTAGTTTTTCCTTATCTTGGCGAGCTTTAGATGCTTTTTCTTCAGCATTGACGTATCTTTTATCTAAGTCAGAAGCAACAACAAAAGAATCTCTTCCAACCTGCGAAGAAAAGAAATAAATTAAAATTTAGCAATAGAGAAAATATGAACAAATTGAAGAAATGTAAACATACCAAGGCACCAAGAGAATTCAAGAGACTGGGAGTCAGCGATCTTGAGATTCCTTGGAGAGAATCATTATCCACTAAAATAGGAGCATCGCAAACTTGAGAAAGGGCTTGGGATGTCTTTTAAATCATTTCATCCTCGTCATTAGAAGTCATGCTGTGGGAGATATCACTAAAAATCCTAGATAGATGAGTCATTGAAGAATCAGAAGAAGAAAAATTTCTTATTGAAGGAAAACCGCCAACATTAAACTCCTCGTCAATATCCTTATCAAGAACAACACTGGGATTCTCTGGAATTATTTGAGGAGTTGAAGAAGAAGAAGGTTGAGTTTTACTTTTCTTTAGCGGAGGATCGCTAGATTCATCATTGCGAGGGGCAGAAGATCTTCCCCTAGAAGAAGTAGCGGGCTTCTCCTTTATAGATTTCCCAGATGGTTCCTTTGGAGATTTCTCCTTGATTTTTGGAGGAGGCAGTGGTTCTAATTCTTCGATTTCCTGCGAGCACAGATGAATATAAGAAATAGGGGCAAAAATATATTGTTAAAATTTATGAAGAAATATTTCTTACTTCATCTGTAAAAGATCTCAAAGCCAAGAGAATGCTGGGTTTCCTAAGAGTTTGATAGCTGAGTTTCATTCTATCAATCTGAGAAAATCAAAAAAGTTAGCGAGAATATAAAGAAGACAATAAATAATAATAACATGAAAAGTTGAGGGAATATACTTCTTTAGATCTTTAAGGCCAGTTGAAGACCCAGGGTTGATATTCTGCGAGACTCGCGGGAAGTTCGCGAGAACCAGATATATAAGGACCTTCAAGACTTAATGGGAAGATGAACCACTTATCGTCGCTAGAATGACGAGGACCTTGGTTAGTAGATGTATGGAAGTAAATATCCATCATAAGAGCATTGTTACCAGCGACCTTCTCTTTCTTCAAACAAACACCCCAACATGTGTTATCCCTCTTCATAGGGACAATACTATAGTTTACAAAAAAGTTATCCACGGTATAATCGCAAGAAACAATGGGGACATCTGTGAACAAAGGATTCTTTGGAGCTTTGGGGTAGCGAGTTCCTTTACCAGCACCACGAGAAGCATATTCAAGTAGTAATCTGATGCAATCCCCACCTAGTTGGTATATCGCTCGCGAGAATCTGTCGTTAGAAATTATTTGATAAACAGCGGAAGCTCAGGATCATAAAGAGGGATGGGAAGACCAGCTTCAAGTTGTCCTAGCGATTTTATGATTTTCTCGCAAGAACATAGGTCATCAGTAAATAGTTTAAGGGAAAGTTCTAATTTGGAATCTTGATCTGGAATCAAAGATAAGTTAAAACCTTTAAGTCTGAGTTTCTCGCGCATTCCATTGAAGGCCTTCAAATTTTTAGCACCAGAAGCAACCATTTTTGGGTATGGGAATGAAAGAAAAAGTTGAAAAGAAGGAATAAATCACAGCTGTTATAGAAGCGCAATTCGCGGAAGAACAGTAAAAATTGCAGAGAGAATACGGAGAGAAGAAAGAAGAAAGTAAAAGAGAAAAAGGAGAGGAATGAGAAGAGTATTTATAGAAGAAGAAATTTCTCGAAGAAGATGAAGGAAATTAATGCAAAGAAAAGAAGTGGGTGGTCAGATCGCAGCGGTTACAGAAGACGTGTCAAAAATTTATTAGAAGAAAAGATTCGTGAAAACATCTGGCGAAGGACGAAGAAATCTGAAAAGATAAGCAATTATGGCATTTTAGATTCTCATATCTTCTCTTCTTCGCAGAAAAGACATGAGAAGAGGCAAGATGTAGTACCAGAATATCGCTACAACGCTATTCCCGCGATATTAACAACATTTCTGCGAGCGTCACTGACAACTCTTCAACGACATTTCACGAGCGTTATGGAACAACTGAAAGAAATTGACGATGGAAGAAATAAAAGAAGAACATGATTGATCCTGCGATGGTTATCATGTTTGCGATAAAGAAATATTGTGACGATCGCGATAAGATTGCAAAGTAAATCCGAGATAGAAGGAAAACCCAGCTGTCATCCATTATGTAAATCCCTATATAAAGAGCACGATAGATCCAGAAAAGGATGATGTACTTTTGAGAGTTGAGAGAGTTTTCAAGGAGAGAGAAACTCCAGAAAGAAAAGTTGTACTTCTGAGTTTTGATATTTCTTGTAAATCTTCCTGAAAGTGAATTAATAAAATTGTTGTTGTTCATTCTCGATTATGACTTAATTTTCATAGAATCTTGAAAAGGGTGTAGTGTGGGAAATCCTACAAATACAACAACGTTCGATTCTTGCGAACATTACCCTCTGTAGAGCCTACAATAGGAGCTTCTCCTGGAGGGATAAATTATTTTTCACCATCGAGTCCTTCATCTTCACTTTCGTAATCAAAATCACTATCAAGATCACGAGCAACTTCATCATCAGATATTTCCAGAGGTTCAATTTTCACTGGAGGCAAGGATCTTGATAAGAGAACGTTGTTTATGAAGACTTGAGCTTTCAGATGACTTTCACGAAGTAGAGATTTCTGGTGGTTAGTATCTTCAATATCTTTGACATAAGCAAGATGGTTGAATCTCCGATTGGCACGATCACGAGAATTGATCAAACGAGTAAAAAACAAAGCGTTCTTCTTGCGAAGCTCAGAACAGGTGATCTCTAATCCAACTTTAGGATTGCGAAGATTGTTCTCAGATTCTGCGAGTGAAACAAAATTCGAATAATCAATTCTGTGAATATAGCAAAATTTAAAGGTATATCAGAGGCAGTCAAATTTTAATGACTACCTTCTCTTTGTGAAGTAAGAAATTGAGCTAAAGATAGACAACAATTCTTCATCTGATCCATAGCTTCATCAAAACCATCACCAACTAATCCTTCAAGTCTGGATTGAAGCTTTTGATCTTTGGAAAGAAGATATTTTTTATCCTTCGTAAGTTTTGTATTAAGGTTTTCTAGTTGGGAATAATCTTCTTTAAGTTTATTCCTCTTAGTGTTCAAGATTATATTCCTATTAAGAATGCTTCAAAAAAAATATATTCCTATTAAGAAGGGATTTCTTCTCGGCAACAAAAGAACTTCTCTCTGCATCTGAAGACTTCTTTAATTCCTCAAGTTCACCTTTTAACAAATAAAGGAGATTTTCTTGATCACAACATTTACTCTGAAGAATATTCATTTGATGCGAAGAAACATCCATTGTATTCAAATACGAACATCTTTCTTATGATAAGGTTTTATTCTCTTCTAATAGGGTTTCTATTCTTAAATCGGCTTTAGTTAAAGAAGAAGTGAGCTGAGATATGTCATCATTCAAAAATTTGTGATCATAAATTAGTTGGGTATTTTCTTGAAAAAGAGCATCTAAATTGTCAAGAGCACATGAATGAAGACTATATAAGTGGGAAAATTGGTTCAAAAGACTTTCATGCTTGGCTCGAAACTCTTCTGCGACTGATTCATGATGAAGTACCAACATTCTACATTTCTGGATTGATTCTATAAAGGGGAATGGGTTTTAATATGTGTTTCAAACATACGAGAAATATAAACAAACAAAAGGAGAAAATATAAAGATAATAGCAATACCTTTTAATGCATCATTTCTCTTACGAAGGATTGCACAATCTAGAGAATAATTTTGAAGCTGATGATTCTCTTTACGAAGATTCTCACACTCCGCTTTCAAAGTCTCCTGAGTTTGGCGAAGCAATTCAACTTCTTTTTCCAAGGCTTGACGCGAAATAGAAACATCAGGATTGATGAAGTTGTTGAGTATTTCGCAAAATTCAGACTGCGAGCGAACGTTTGAAGACTTTGCAGTATTACTCAAAACATCAGATAACATCTGGAAAGCTGAATAAATTCCATCTCGAACTTCTTGAGGAAGGGGAGAAGAATTCGAAGGAATCAAAGCAAGTTGTAAATTTTTTGGAGCAACATCACTCAAAGGATTAGGAGCTAAAATGGGTTTTTCAAGAGAAGAGGTTGAGAAAGTAGTTTGCGAAGGTTGATCTTGTAGAAGCGTTGATAAATTGACAGGGGTAGGAGACTGAAAACTGGGTAATGGAGTAGAGGAAGGAGTTTGCGAAGAAGTGATTTCACGAGGAGGAGAGGGAAATTCTTTATCCATCACAGGAAGGAAATCACTGATTGAAATTGATGGCTTAAACTTGATATTACGAGATCTCTTGGTATGGTTGGATTCTTCACCGACCTACGAATCAAAATGTAGATTAAAAACTGAGGCAACAATATATTGTTTCAAAAGGAAGACAGAGTATTTTAACTACCTTTTGATTCTCGGATCTTCTTCTTCGAGGGTTAGGGTTTGAGCTTTTAGTTGGAGATTTCATTTGAGAAGCAATTTTGCTAAAAGAAATCAAAGTCAAATAATGGATTAAACAGAAATAAAAGAGATAAACAAGTGAAAGATGCAAGGGATAAAAGAAAATTACCTCGGAGAACTCATGATGGGATTAACAGGAAGAGAAGGCAGTAACCGAAGATGAAATATGAGAAGAAGATGAAGTTGCAGAAGTAAAAAGAGAAGGTAAAAAAGATAAATAAAGGAATAAAAGGAGTATTTATAAGGGTATAGTTAGGAAAAGACGGTTACAAAAGACGTGTTCGAATTCCAAAAAGAATAAGTAACGGTTATATTCTCACGATCATTACTTCTTCACAGGAATGACATGAGAAGAGGCAAGATGTAGGGACAGAATATCGCATGATATAAGGTTACGAACATAGTAACCAATACAAGAGAGAAATGTCGCAAGATAATGCGATAATAGAAGAAACACGGGAGAAGTGTGAAGGGTTTGCGAATATAGAACAAACTTACGATCAAAGATTGCGATACTTCGCAGGTTATATACAGTTGTACAGATTTCACTATAAATAGTAGTTCAAATATTAAATTCAAGGGGTTCTTTTAGTGAGTGTTAGAACAAGTCTTAGGAGAGAGAACAGAGAAAGTTGTAACTGTTCTAATCTCCATTAACATATTTCTTTGTAATCAATTGAAAATATTAATCAAGATTGTCATTTTTCATCAAGAACTTCTTAAAGTTTTACAAATTCTACTGAGGGTGTAGTTATAGGATTTCTTGCAACTACAATCAGAGTACTCCTTGCTCAAGAATACGATGAAGGCATCGAACGGCCGATCTAATACTTCAGTCGTACAATGCGAGACGCTTAACTCCGATACCCAAAGGCTGAAAGAGCATGCTTGGCATTAGTGCATGCAATCCAGAAATTCAGGCACTACTTACTATCCAACAAAGTCGTGCTCATTTCCAAGGCTGACCCTATGAAGTTTCTACTATCAAAGCCAGTCTTGATAGGAAGGCCTGAAAAATGGTTACTTCAGATGTCATAATTTGACATAGCATGTATGCCACCAAGAGCAATCAAAGGGTAGGCAGTAGCAGACTTACTCGTTGCTTTTCCAGGATATGATGCAACGGTACTACATGAAGACGTACTTGGTGAGTTTCCAAACATCTTGATCATCAAGGAAGAGACGTGGCTTCTGTACTTTGACGGTTCCGCTACTCCTAGCAACGATACTGGAGGAGCAGGCATAGTTCTCGTCTCTCCATCTGGCGAGGTTTTCTCATATTCATTCAAGCTGGATTTCCACTGTACCAACAATTCAGCAGAGTATGAAGCATTCCTATTGGGATTATCCTTGGCCAAGCAAGACGGAGCAACACATCTCGAGATAAGGGGAGATTCAAAACTACTGGTCAATCAAATGAATAGAACCTATTCCCTTAAAGAAATCACACTAGATCCCTTCAGAACTGAAGCCCAGCGGATGCTGACCTACTTCGCTAATGCAATGATCGTCCATACTGGGTGAACCAACAATAGGCATGCCGACTGCCTGGAAACTCTCGCCACTAAGTTGCAATTTGAAGGACTAGAAAAGATAATCACTGTGCAAAGACGTACTGTTTCATCTACATGGCTTGCTCAAGTTGAAGATATTCGAGTAGATGAATGGAGAGCACCTATTATTCACGAATTGAACAGTTCTCTTTCAGAAGGGAAAGTCATTCTCAAATAATTGAAGAATTATTTCTTACTTTATGGAGCATTATACTATCGAAACTCTGATGGGTCTTTATCACGATGTCTTGGACCTGACGAGGCAGACGAGCAACTCAAGAGCATACATGAGGAAACCTGTGGACAAACACTGGTAATAACACTCTATCGAAAGCTTCAAAGAATGGGATACTATTGTCCTTCCATGGAGGTTCAATCAAGAGCTCTGCAAAAGTCATGTCCCGACTGCCAGACGCCTCCCCATCACTTGGAAGTTCTAACGTCCCATCACACCGGGGACTGGAGGGAACCTTACATCAAGTACCTTCGGGATAATGAACTTCCGATAGAAAAGAAAGAAACAATCAAGCTCATTCAGAGGGCTAAGAGATTTGTTTTTATCGATGGGATTTTATATCGCAGAAGTTTTGGTGGAAACCTACTGAGATGCTTAGCTGAGCATGAAATCCCAGCGATTCTAAAGGAAATGCATGGCGGAGAGCATCAAGGAAAGAAGAAATTATTTCTCCAGGTTCATGGGAAGTATTACTGGCCGACCATGCTGCACACGTTCAAAAATGCCATCAATGCCAATTCCATGGTAATCTCATCTACACTCCTTGTCTCCCATTGAATTCTGTGAATAGTATATGACCCTTTTATAGCTGGGGACTGGACATTATCGAGAAAATCAATCCAACATCTTCGAAGCAGCATGAATACATCATCACTGCAACCGAGTATTTCACCAAGTGGGTTGAAGCCATTTCTCTTCGAAGCACCAAAGGAGTCACTATCACATCCTTCATCAAAGAGTACATAATATGCAGGTTCGGTGTTCCTAAACACATTGTCACTGATAATAGAACTCCTTTCGCCAACAAGCATGTTACAGAATTTATCGAAGAATATGGCATCAAACAAGTTTTCTCTACACCTTACTATCCTCAAGGAAACAGGCAAGCAGAGAGCACCAACAAAATTTTAATCCGGATTATCAGTCGAACAGTTCATGATAATCCCCGAACCTGGCATGAACAACTGCCTATGGCTTTATGGGTTTATCAAACCACGCCAAGGAGATCGATTGGAACCTCACCATATTCTCTCATCTATGGAGCTGATGCAATATTACCAGCAGAAATCAAAATTCCCTCAACAAGGATCGCAACATCCAGTGGAATATGATGGGATAAAACTGAAGTGTCCAACTCAAGGATCGCTGAACTAGACATGATAGAATCGAAGCGGGCTAAGGTGGAAAAACATGTAGAAACCTACAAACAAAGAATCTCCAGAGCTTACAACAAAATGGTAAGACCTCGAACATTTCAAGTATGATATCTCGTATTAAAGACAACAAAGCACATTCAACAAGACATGTCCGCTCCCAAGTTCTCTCCGAAATGGGAAGGACCATATGTGGTTATCAAGGCAGTGTCTAGCGGATACTACAAAATCTTAAAAATTGATGGAGGTGTAGAAGGAAATATAATCAACGGAAAGTGGCTCAAAGCATATTACGCCTGATCCTTAAAGAACAAATACCTTTTCATCATTCCATCATTGCAAATATTTTAAAAAATGTAATTTTCATTCCTTGAAAGAGAATTCAAATTTTCCTTTGTTCATTAAATATTCCATAAATGAGAAAAATTCATTTATACCATGATCAATTATTCCACCTAGCCAGAAATTAATTCAAAAACAACAATCATAAATGCTCACTCATAGCAAACCGTCCAGCAACGGATAATCCCTATAAGAAACTTTGTCAAGTTTCTTCTGAAAGATCCTAGTCTTTACCTTCAGATCCTCGACTGCCTTCTCAACCCTGGAAGATTCCAGAGCCAGTAGCTTCTCCTTTTCTAATAAAGCATTGGTCGCGGAAATTGCATCAGCAGCTTCTTCCGCCTTATGGATCTTGATTATCTCAAGTCGACGACGAAGCCAGCTCACATTGAACCGCAACATCTCACAGTTCGAGATCATATAATCCCATTCATGCAGCTCATGGTTTTTGACATCTCGTAAGTGCCTTTGGTTAATCTCCTCAATAATTGGAAACAGTCCAGCAACCGTGGTCAAGATAGTCAGAGGAAAGCCTTTCCATACCTCTGTAGTAGCAATGTGGCCATACTTCTTCCATATCCTGGTGTATAAAGGCGCGTGACGTTTGGGAATGACGAACCCACCAACCATTTCATTGTCCGGGAAAGTATTGATTAAAGGGGCGTCAAAAGGGAGTCCAGCCGTAGGATATTCACGGGTATGAACACCGTCTCCCACTTCCACGGACCCTAAAGAATCTTCACCAACTCGGTCAAGCTTATCTTCAACCTCAACTACGGTCACAGACTTTCCGCTATTCCTTCTGGCATCAACGACGACACGGACGTCCGCCTGTAACAAAATGGAGAAGTATTTAATGTCAAGGGAGCACAGTATAATCTCAAGATTTATGAAGTTACTTACGGATGATCTAGCCTCAGCATGAGATGACCTGTATCGCACAGGAGCTCTGAAAGTTCGCTTGGGCCGAGAAGAAGCGTTCTTCTGATTACCCTGCAAAAAGTTTTTCTTTAATGATCAAATCATCATCTTTATCAGGCAAAGATAAGAGGGGTGAAAACTTACGGAGATATACGCTGCTATTTCGCACTTTGACTGAGTTTCATATTGAGAATAAATACCATTGCTTGACATAGTGGCAACAGGATATGATCACGAATTCTTTTTACGGTGAAACTAGCTCAGGAATGGAAGAAATATTTGCGTAGACGATAGCCTCAAAGTCTTGAAGATATACGTTAGACACGGTGGTAGTTTATCTTCTGTGGATAGTCAATTTTGTTGCGGGTTTTACTGAAACCTTAACATTTCAACAAGGGCAACACTGAAGACACGGAGGAAAAACAGCTGAGATTGGCACGCACGGTCAAGTTACATGGACTCATGTGTAACAAGTATTCTCTCAGCCTATGTAACACATATCTTTCAGTTCCTTCTACAAACGGAAATCACTAAGGCGAATCGAAAGTCATGATGAATTCAAGGCACGGACATTGGTTCATTTACTCAGAAGAATCAATATTAATAGAAGTGTTTTCTCATTCAAAGGAAAATTATAAATCAGAAGAAAATTTGTTCAAATCATCGAAGAAATGTCTACTACGAAGCCTAAAGAAAATTCAAATATTTCAAAGAAGGAAAGAAGACAAAACTACTCGTCAGACTCATTGTCAGAATCGTCATCACTATCCTTCTTGTCATCCGAGTTGTCATCACTATCTTCTTCATTATCAGAATCAGTGTTGACGGGTCTCGAATAAGCTTCTGGATCATCATATGAATCCGAATCTTCCTCCGATTCAGCTCCAAATCGCTTCATGGACCTTTGGTACTCTCTTTTATTTTGATCAGTCTAGGTCCCGGGTACCTCCCATATGTATTCTTCAGAATCATCGGCATCAGAGTCAGCAGACAGCCCTTCCAGGAGACGTTTCTCCTCAGCCCTTTGCATTCTGCGTCGGATTCGATCCTTCTCACGCTGACGAGCATCTTTTGCATCATCCTCAGCTTTTCTTTTCTTGATTTCAGCGAAGGAGACCCTTAGCTCATTCAAGGGTACGCCAGACTTCGGCCCCTCACCCTGAGAGGATTTGAATCTCGATACGGGAACTTTGGAATCCTCATCAGAAGAGCTAGATGAAGAGGGATAATTGTTGTTATTGGACATTTTCTGGAATCAGAAGCACAAAAGATTACCAACCTACAAACAAATCCATCGGCAAAAATGGTAACCCTTAACTCTTACCTTTTTACGCTTCCACTAACGGTAGTGATAGTAATGCAAGGGTTAATACTTCAAAATCGTTCGTTTCTTCGAAACCTACAAAAACGAACAACTCGGATTTTTTCATAAAATCATGAATATTTATACTGTGTGAACATTCACCATAGAATTACGAAAAACTAAAACATTATTTCATCATAAATAATTGTTTACTTCTAAGCAATATCGCACAAAACTCAAGTTTTGATTTTGGAGAAAATAATATATATTTGCATGTATATATAAACAAAACGTTTATTTACTCACTAAATAAATAAAGATTTTTAACATGAGCCAGGCTTATAAAAATAAATTGTGGACACTCCACGGTTTAAAAAAAAAATCCCATGAATTGACCATGGTTTTTTACAAAAAACTCTTTTCCTTCGTGCCGTCATACGTATTTGAAACAAAGGTTTATTTCAATTTTTTGAAAGCTCACACATTACAAGATAAAGTTTTGATTTACATGAAAGCTCATACAAATTTTTTTATCACTGGACACAAGTTCATATATACGTAACGAGAGAAACTCTTTCCTCTGTATCATCATTTTTATCTAAAACGAAGATTTTGCTTCGGTTTTGTGAAAATTCACTTTTTCATGATAAAAATTTGGCTCACATGAAAGTTCATAAACATAGTTTTATCACTGAAACTACATATTCATATATGAAGGAAAACCTCTCCTAAATTAGGGATTATTATTAGTTTTCAAAAACTAGCGATTAAACGAACATACGTTTTCAAAAACGAAGGTTTTCAACGAAACCCACGATTATATATACACGGGTATATGATTTTATCATGATCAATATGTGAACAACCCATAGAACTCATGAGAATTAACAAACATCAGCAAAAAATTTTTTTCGACGCATACCTGTCGGCGCCGGCGGAAAGTAACCGGACTTTGATCAGACGGTGGCACTCCGGCAATTTTTTTTCTCTTCTTGATGCTGGCGTGAAGGTGATGAAGAGGTGATGGGAGCTTATGGTCATGAGAAAATTAAAAAAAAAAAAAAAGAGAGAGAGAAACAATTCCTTTTATATCAAACTTTCTTTCCAAAACCTAATTTTCTAAGGATTTCCTTATTGGGCCCGTCCCACGAATCCTAAACGACCAAGGTCCCGTCATCCAAATCATAGGTTCAACACCAACTTATGCTCATCAAACAACATTCTATCATGCCACTAGAATCTTCTTTCAAGTCATGGTATGCTCGTACGATAGAAATCCGGTAACATCTTAACTTACGACTGAGTTCAATTACTTGTATTGTTATGACCGGAAAATCACCATTCAATGTTGACTGAGGAACACGGCTTTCCTCACTAAGCATGGGACTTAATGTATATAGTGGATTTTCGACAAAGGCTAAAATCTTAAACCCATAATTATATGAACCTCTGATCCAGCTGTCAGATGTGAATTTTGAGACACGGGTCTCTCATCGAATTTTCTGATCGAGAATACTTTCTCTCAGAGTACATGTAGATATGTAATCTCACAGCTGGACAACGGCATATCTCATGAATACTGAATACTTCAGTAATTATTTCTATATAGTATCACGGGATAGACGGCTCCTAGACAACTTGCTCTGCTAGTATAGAGCGATAACGTCTTCAGGATACAAATAACGAGTTTACCCTGACTATATAAAGGATATGAAGCTCCAGCAAGCTCATATCAGAATAATTAATGCTCCTAGATGGCTTGCTCTGCTATTATAAATTCATGAATTAATTATTCCTAAATTCTTGGATTCATCCACAGAATTTCTGAAAATATTCAAATATTTTCGCAAATATTTCATTACGCAAACCATGGTTCTTCCCAGCAGAAATCCATGGGTTAGTAATAAATATTGGACGCACGGGCATCAGAATTATCTCTGAGCGAGCCCTGTCTCAAACCTAAATTCTTGGATCCATCCGCTGAATTTTTGAAAATATTTTCGCAAATATTTCATTACGCAAACCGTGGTTATTCCCAGCAGAAATCCATGGATTAGTAATAAATATTCAACGCCCGGCATCAGAGCTACCTTCTGAGTAAGCCCCATTTTAAATGGTGCAAGTGTATTCAACAATGATACATTAACAACCACCGCACGAACGAGTATTTCAAAATATGATGAAACGATGAACCTATGCAAAATAGGATGCAAAAAAACAAATAAATAAAAATTGACCAAGGCGCTGGGAGCATGGGCCCACTGACCGGACGACCGTGCCGTGGTCAATCCCATGCCAGTTTCATATTTTTATCATATTTTTGTTGTTTTCTCTGAGTTTATGAAAAACCTTTCATTTGAACGAATATCCTTTATTTTGAGGAAACTCCTCAATGTCATGGTGCTTCCTTCGCACGGAGGAAATAATATAAAATTAGGAAAAATGTGTTGGGGCGTGACTATTGGCCAACCGGCCATGCCTTGGTTCCAGTCGGCCCCACACCTCATGGTTCCTCATTATTTTATTATTATTTCCCTAATTTCATGAAAACTCCTTAATCTCATGATATTTCCTTGGTCCCATGAAAAATAATAAAAATTAAGGAAAACCCGTGTGCACGGGCCATGATCGGTCGGTCAAACCTAGATGGCTCACACGTCCCACTTTTTTGTTAGCATATTTTTCATGTTTTCATAATCCCATGAAATTCCTTGATTTCAATATATTTCCTTCAAATTATGAGAATTCCTTCAAATCATGAAATAATGCATAAAATAGGGAAAACGCGCGGGACCGGGCCTTGGCCGGCCAACCATGCTGCAAGCCGGTCCCACACGTCCGCATGTCCCTTTTTTTTTTTAATTTTTTTTTTGTTTCCTTCATTTCATGGAAACTCCTTGATTTCAACAAAACTCTTTAATTTTAGCAAAACTCCTTCGTTTTATCATATTTCCCTAAAATCATGAAAAATATTACAAAAATTATGGAAAACGTGTGGGACGGCTCCCTTGGCCGGACGGCCTTGCCCACGGCCATGATCGGTCCCACAATCCATAATATTTTCACTTTTTCATTATTTTCCTTCATCCGATGAAGTTTTGACGGTTTTATCAGAAAACCCTAATTTTGCCATATTTTCTCAAACGGTTGCTCAAACGTACACCGAAAAATATCAAAATTTTCAGGACTGAAACACGGACGTCTCAACGACAAAAGCACGTTACCTTGACCGACTAGGGTTGGATTTTTGGCTCGCAATGATCCAGTCCCACGTGTTTTTCACAATATGACCTAACTTGCGCAATTGCACGTATTGGGTCATAAACTCTCTGAATAATTTCAGAATTTGACGGAGCGATCATCATTTGATCCCATTACCACCCAGGGCCGGTTTCATGACCCCTTGTTCGGTCCCTCATCTTTTCATAATTAATTAGGTTTTATCACCTAATACTGAATCCAGAAGTAATTCAATAAATGATTAAACTAGCATTTAATCATTCTTTCATCAACCCACCAACTCTTCAAAGAGGTCTTGGTTTTACTCACGCGAGCATATGAGAATTTCATGGTTGATCCACGGTCCCATGAAGTAAGTTCTCCTTCATTCCATGGTTAATTTTCAAATAAACCATTAATCGGTCATCAATTGATCAAATTAGGGTTTCTGAATCCAAGGATTATGATTCCAGATTCAAACACTAATAATTTTGCAACGATCTCATGATCAGTATTCTTATTAATTATGCTCGGTTCAACTACCATAGCTTTAATTAATATTTTATTTTGGTCACGCTGCCAATAATTCATCAAACGAGCAACACTTGCTCAGATGAGCAATATTTACTCAAATCAAGGAATATTGGTTCAACTATCAATATTCAACAAATTATCGAGCAACACTCGCTCACCTCAACGTGAAAATTCCACTACTGTCTCAGCAGACACGTTTGATTCATGAGTTGTAGAATATTTCACAAAATCATGTTTAACTCAGCAAATACGTGGACTCATCGTCCCACGAAGTCATGAAATCAACAACTGACTAAATTAACCACGAGACATCAATCATGTCACTTGGGGGGATATCAACTAGGGTTTTGGTCTGGCGGTCTATGGCACGTGTGTTCATCCACGACGAGAATGTGAGAAAGTCGTGCAATCAGTTGGAAGAATCAGCAAGATAGTGGGTGGAAAATTAACCAAGTCTCCGCACGATGAGTAATTGGTTTAACACGATTTCCCACTTCCCCACTCTCTGATTCCAGCAAACTGTCACACTTCATGGGATCATGGTGTTTTCAACTCCGACATTATATAATGTCTTTGAATCCTGATAGAAACAACAACATTCGAAGAGTTTTCAAATATTCGAACAACGATCTCCTGAACGAGCAATTTCTCACCAAAGTTCATACATGCGCTCTTTTTTCTACATGAACTCACAGAAATTACTCTCAATCAGGCAAGATTCAATCATTTAGAGCATTTCACGCTGAATTCATAATACACCTACAATCTCAGGTCATCATTGATCTCACACATTTCTCAGCTTCCCTCCTACAGATCAACCTATCCTCTCTTATGACCAAACTTACTCTGGAACGACCATTATCTTTATTTAGGCCAGAGTACTACAGATTAGTATCTCGAACTTAAAGCACCCCCTTCATAGCGGTGCATCTGTGTGAGGTTAAACATTTCGCTCGGTTCAAGGAATCTCCTCCACACGGTCGTCCTCGATTCCGCAAAAACCAGCAAATCGTTTTTCCCCATCTACAATTCCTCTTTGTATGTGTTGCACCTCTTACTAGGATCGGTTCCCTTTTACCCAGTGTTAGGTCTTACACACATAAACTCGATCATATTATCAGGTGATTACTTAAGATCGGTTTCACTAATAAAAGTCATACCAATACATAATTCAAGCCTCATGTGAATAGTTTTACCAAGAACACAAATAAGTCATGAGCGGTTATACTAATCACACATATTGGTCGTTCATAAGATATACAATGAAGAACAACCCCAATAACGCCTGGGGATTTCCTTTTCGGTTCACAACACAAGATTATGAACTTACTTCCTTAAAACACATGTATGAACATTGTTTCCTAGGATGAAATCCTCACCTCATACCCATACATAATCACAATAGCATTCATATGATTATGTTGATGTATTATATACAAAGTTTAGTGGTTAAGCAATAAACCTCGTATTGTATTCCTTAATACTATGTCTATCTAGAGTGTTCATGCAAGTGGAAGGATGATGTTGTGGTTGTAGCCCTGTTCTTCTTCACTTCTTCAAGACTTTGCAATACTTTTAATGTCTCATATCCTAATACTTTCAATCTAACCTATACGAAGTTGAATCTAGTACATTTAGTCAAGCGACTCTTAAATGATTTTTGGTTCACTAAAATATGACAACCAAACTTGACATACCAACGCTTGGTGGGTTCAACCGAGCTACGCTCTAATATTTTGTTAACGAGAAAACCGCAAATACATAAAACCCTGGGACCTAGTCCAGATTGAACACCATACTTTATTAAGCTGATACAGACACTAGCCTACTACAAACTAATTTCGGCATGGACTGTAGTTGAACTCTAATCAATATCACACTTATTAAAGGTACAGTTGCGTTCCTTACGTCTCAGATCCCAGCAGGATGATACACACTTGATTCCCTTAGTTGATCTCACCCACAACCAAGAGTTTCTACGACCCAAAGTCGAAGACTTGAATAAACAAATCAGTATCACACAGAAAAGTCTACTATAATAAATCAATCTGTCTCCCACAGATAAACCTACGAGTTTTGTTCTGTCTTTTGATAAAATCAAGGTGAACATGAACCAATCAATAACCCAGACTTATATTCTCGAAGAACAACCTGGAATTATTGATCACCTCACAATAATCTAAATCGTATGGTAGCGAAACTAGATATTGAGGAATCACAAACGATGAGATGAAGATGTTTCTGATTTCATTTTATGTTGCCCTATCGGAGATATAATCTCAAGTAAATTATTCAATTGAACTTGTACGATAGAAAATGACAAGATCAGATCGCTCAACTATAAGGGAAGTAGTTTCGTCTGGCTTCACAATCCCAATGAAGTCTTTAAGTCGTTAACCGATAGGATCTCGAGAAGAAACCTACGGTTAAAGGAGAATCGAGTCTAGAAAAACCAACTAGTATCACACATGAGGTGTGGGGATTAGTTTTTTCCAGTTTCTAGACGTCTCATTTATATAGTTTTCAAATCAGGGTTTGCAATCTAAGTTACCTTGGTAACAATGCATTCAATATTCACCGTTAGATGAAAAACCTGATTTATCCAAGCTAATATCTTTCAACCGTTAGATCGAAACTTAGCTTGTCACACACACAAACGAAATGTATTTCATTTAGGTTTGAGTAACCGCACCTAAACGTGTACATTTGGTTGGTTCACGAATAGTTAACCAATGGTTAGCCATATGAGCACTTTCATATCAACTATATTCATCTTCTTCATAACTAGTTCAAATAACTCATAAGAACTAGTTCAAGAGTTTTTCAATTTCTTAGATCTTTATACATAGACACAATTAAAACAAAATCGGTTTGATTCACTCGAATCAATTCATGAACAATATAGCCACAGTTTGCAAAGATTGCATTCCTTATTGATTTATTGTTTAAGTTCATGATCTAACTGATTTGAGAAATATAACCATCTTGGGTACGCGTACCTTAGCTATCGGATTTAAGTTGGTTTTAGTTTCCAAACTCAACAGAAATTTTCGGGTAGAAAAGTTCCGCTAGTACGCGTACGTAAGGTGACTGGTTTGCAAGTTCGTAAACTCCAAACTCAGCAGAAATTCACGGACGTGAACTTCCGCCAGTATGCGTACCCAACCTGTCTCCTTCACCAATGCCGCATGCACACATTTGCACACACTTGGTTTTCGGTACATGGATTTATACAGTAATGTGCGAACACCGTATATATGCTTATATCCATAGGTGGTTACGTAATATCAACTCTACATTTCAATAATTGAAACATTCTTCTATACTGTTATAATAGTCGTAAGACATAAAGAATCGACTATCATCATCAAATCTATTTTCAAGATTGAAACGTCATCATGACTTTCGTCACAGATAAAGATGAAAAGTGATTAAAGAGAAAGCTTACCAACACATATTTCGAGAAAAAGATAGGTGAGTAAACTCGGCTCGAAATAGCAAATGTGTATATATGAAAACTATCATACTTATACGACTATTGTCTCAAGAGTAGGAGATATATAGACTTTAGAGTGCTAGATAAGTTCAAGTCTCCACATACCTTTTTGGTCGGATAAAGTTCCATTGGTTCCTTGAGTAGTTCTTCGTCTTCGTAAGATAATCGCCATGGAGTCTGGAGATCAACTATATTTAACTATCCTAGACCGAGACTTTGTCATAAGTAAACTAGAAATCAAGACTCATAGTTTTTGATCACTAATATTGAAAAACATGCTTGAGAGTTCGATCGAGCAATGCTTTAACAATCTCTCCTTTTGTCAATTTTAGTGACAAAACTATAAATACATATGGATTACAAAATAGATAAAACTTTGTAGATTCTTTTCCACATGCTTGATCTCCTTGGTGCTTCAACATTACTCAAAAACTTCGTCTTTTCCAAGTACTCCCATGATTCCATAGATATTCAGTTCAGCATCATAGTTGTTGAAGTTCCGTAGCAATAAAAATGAGAAAACAAAAGCTCTCGGTCATTGTTATATAGTGTCATTGTATTATTACACAACATCAAAGTTCTTATATCACAACTTCGACACCAATACTATGGTGATATGTATCACTCCCCCTTATTCAATACTTTCGTCTCAACACGAAAACCACTCCCCCTTACATAATGGTCCGAAAACCATATGTATTTTTAGTGTGAACTACATATTAATTCTCTCCCTTTTTGTCAATAAAATTGGCAAAGGTACGAAAAACGGATCCTAATGAAATTTTCACGAAGACACTTCAATACCAAAGAAAATGACATATCAACTTTGTTTAGATGCAATCATAAATCCGAAGTTAAATGCATTCATCAAGGAGTTTATAAAGATACAAGATAACCCCTAAAAATTCCACAGCCGTACTCCCCACAAAGATATGGAAATTAAGCGCAAGTTCAAAAGAACTCTCCAACATTTGATGTCATTCCCAAGAGAACAACAAGAGTGACCTTACTTTTTTAAGAAAAGAAGGATTTCTTTAGATATCAAAACCACAAAAATGATTTTGTATCAAAAAATTCTGAATTAAACTAACCACAAGAAAACCCATGATTACTTTAATCGAAATACACAATCAAATTAAACACAAAAGTGATCAATTTAATTGAACATGCTCGACATAAGAGAACTTACGAATCTACGACTATGTTAACCATAAAAGAATGATTAACTCAATCGTTTTATGCTCAACACAAGAAAAACTTATGGAGCATTGCAGTACACATAAAATATGGATCAGGGAAAGATCAATATTGCGGCATAAACAAGGATTCATCATATTTTTCATCACTATTTGCACAATGACATACAATAGACATAATCCTTGTAAACAAAAATTCATCCTATCTTCCATCAATTATTTTCATAATGACATAATAGGTTCAATTTTTGTTTGTCAAATGTTCATCGATCTTGTATCAATACTTGCATATCGACATATAAAAGGGATAACTTTTGACATCGTATGGGATAGTAATAGTTCATGGAAGCAAACACACATATCCCATAACATATTGTAATATTTAAAACCATAAAGATTAATACTGCAAAAATCATCTTCCGAACAATTTTAGAGTTTAAATAAATAAATCTAAAAAACACAGATGAAAACGTTGGACATAGCTATGTGTAATCACAATAATGGCTATTCCAAACTCTAGTTATTCTTCCTCAAACACAAGAATAAAATTCTCATAAGAATACTTCTTAGACATCCGAACTCATTGTCGTCCCCGAACTCCTTGTCGTCAACAACCATTGGAACATATGGTTCTGTTTATGGGTAAAAACTATTTCTGCTGGTTTTGGTAATTTTGGGTGTGTGGATGAGAAATGAATCGAAACCCTAAACAAATGCACTGCACGGGAGTGATTTTGATTCGAGAGATCAATCTATATAATTCTGGCCTAATCCAAGAAATGGCTGTTCCAGACTTGCTTCGGTCACAAAGTGAAGGAGATGGGGTTGATCTTAGGGAGGGAAGCGAAGAAGGTGTTGAAATTGTGAAGGTGTTGGTTGCTTATGACTTGTATCAGAATATCGATCTGGCTTGGAATAATGTAAGCAATCAGCTCTGGAGTTTTCTGGATACAAATGACAACACTTGGTTTTCTGTGCTTGTCCTCTCCCGTCTGGAAAATAGGCAAAGGACCTATTTATACAAGTCATAGAGCGCAAAACCTCATCTCATATGAAGTGAAGGAAGTTGAGTGATGGAGTAGTGGGGTCGTGTAGGTGATTTCACTATCACGTCTTAGCCCACTTCTCATATCATTGCTAACCGTCCATGCTTTCCTGACACGTTCTTATGATGGCGCGTTGCACGCTGCACACTGTAAACCGCCAGACCAATACCCCAGTAAGTATCCCCCAGTTTGTGACATGCTTGATGTCTCGATTGTGTGGATCGTGGGACCCACATAAAGTAGCATACGGTGCTAGGTTAAATAACTAAGTTATTTGGGAAATCGATATTTATGAAATATCGTGTGTATTATATGCATGTAATGCATCGAATATATTCAACATGTATGAAGCATCATTGTTTTAAGGCTTAACGGAGTAATTAATGGATAAGCGTCTTAAAATAGAATCACGTCCAACCATCTTAGAGTGATTGTTTAGAGACTGCATGGTCGAGCCATGCTTTGGCCGATCACTCTATGTGGAAGAGTGGCGGACGGTGATCATGGGGATGCTTCATTATTCGCTTAAATCCTAGCCAGGGATGACCAACCAATCTAGTAGAGTTGGACGGACGAGATGATCTTGTGACGCTCATATGCAACCGTTAATAGAGTTTAGGGTTTTGAAGAGGTGCGCAAGCATCACTCTTCAGCTTGGTTGAAACCAAGCATGGGAGGTGTTTTAGGTAGGACCGATCGGGCATGCGTGTATACGGCTTTCCAGTGTACATATTTGTACCTCACTGTCCCATGAAGGTGCGATCTAGGCCACTCAATTTGACCGACAAAGCGGAGCGGTTGAGATCGATTTGCAACAAAAATCCCATGCCGTAAAAGAATTGGAAACTGCACGACATGCCTACTTCAGGAGCGTGTTTCGAGATGTCCGGCCATGATTGGCCTTGGTCGATCAGTTATGCATGCAGATGGGCCCACGGTGATCATGTTGACATGCTCGGGACCTTTCAAGTCTACATATACACCCTTCATCCAAGCTTGTGAATATGGACGCTCGTGATCGATTATCGACACATGTAAAATGCTTCAAACCCTAATTAGGGTTTTGTATGGTTCACGCCCATGCAACTTCAACCGATCGGTTTTACATGTTATGCTCCTCCCTTGGGGAGGTCGATCGTGTGAGGGCCACATTGGGTCGGCGGTGAGCATGTGTGTACTTGTTTTACGGTCTTAGGTGTGATCTAAGCCATCCAACCATGCTTGCGAAGTTGGATGGTTGTGATCAATTTTAATACTAATGTAATTCCGTGGTTTTTTAAAGCATCACGCCAGCCATGTTTTGAGCAATCATTCATTGCTCCATGGATTGGTCGTGAAATAACCGACCAGGTAGGTGGAAAGTGGGTCCGCCAATGTGCATGCCAATACTTCACCGATCGATCGTGAGATGATCCAAGCCGTCCAACTTTGCTTGCGAAGTTGGATGGTCGCGACTTCTTTGAGACTTTTTTTGACAGCCTTGCGTATACAAGCCACTCCATACCAGCTGGACCATCCTTTTTCAAGGCTGGCGTTTGGTGGTTGTCTAGGGGCATAGCACATGTTCGACCGGCCAGGGCATAAATGGGCCCGCTGGTGGTCATTGCGGTGATAGCCTGCTCCTGCTGAGGATCGTCTAGGATGGTTAAATCATGCGGACAACTTGCGTGGTCGTGATATTTTATGAGACTGATATGGACAGTCCAGATTTCCCTGAGGAAATTAAATATGCTCAATCGGGCTAGTATAACACACCGAGAGATGTATGCTCAATCGGGATAGTATAACACTCCGGGAGATATAGTTGTACGGGTATTTCGTGCATGTCTCATTATTGATACTTGGATATTCATGTTACTCTGCTGAGAGAAACAATCAATCATCATGCCGCACCAATAATGAGAGTCCTGCTGAGAACAACACAGGAAATACAAGGCTAGTCATGCATTAATTAATAATGCTATAAATCCACAGAATATCGGGATTGTTGCTACATGTTCCGTTCTGGGTGAATTTGGTATATTTATCGAATTGCTTCAAATAAATAAAACGAGAGGATTTCTGCACTCATTGTTTGTCAAATGGCCTTACCCTTTGCAGGATGTCGGCACAAAATTGGTTCTACAACTTTAGCCCTGAACTAAAATCCACCATCAACATTAAGTCCCCTACATAGCATGCAATGGTTACACTATTGTGGGGTAGGCATTAGATGGTGACAAATAAAGATAAAACTTTTGAGATAAAGTTTATATGTTACCAGGAAAGACAGGTCGTCATGTCCTTGGAGCATGTAAAGTTCAAGAGGCTTCCAGGCGAGCATTCCCCTAGTCTGATATCGGTCTTGCCTGCTTCGATCGATGATAGGTGTAGAATACACCGTATTTTTTATGTAGAGTTTATGCTTTCTTTGCTATTTTTCGTGTGAATTATGTATCTTATGTGTGAGTTTGAGTGTATTAGGTGCTTTGGAGTTGTATGGAGCAAAAGAAGGAGAAATTAGCCATTCAGAGCAAAAAGGGTAGAAAGGTCATTTTACTACGAACAATATCGGGAGACGAGCCAGGTGTAGAGAAGCAACAATAAATAGCCAATTGATGTTAAGGGATGGCTAGATGTTATAGGGTGCCCTTTGGGGTGTCCCTTAGCCTATGTATTGGAGTGGTAATAACCACCCAATCATTTTTTAACCCTAAATCGAGAAACAAACTCATTTCTCAATCATTTACATCTGAAATAGAGGCAGCTGCTGCTGTTTAGATTTAAAGAGAAATTGAGGAAAATGATGAATCATGAAATTCAGTGGATGATTAAGATTTGGTGGCACTGTTGTTCGAATCAGAGTAGGAGATGGTGGTGTTCTGAGAGAGATATGGATGATTGAGAATTTAAAGAAGAAACTGATGTAGAGATGCAGGATAAGCTGATGGTGATTTCAAATTGGTTTGTGATGAATGAGGTTGTCTACTGAGATTTGAAATGAATAGATGGGTTTGTGGCTGTGACAGAGAGGGAAGAACAAGATGTATAAATTGCAATGAAGTTGAATGAAGTTCAGAATCTAGGGTTTCAATGAAGAAACCAGATTCTCAATTGAAGTGGTGATGTGATATTCATGAGGTTTCTGTGTTGTTGAAAAGGACATGAAGGTTGGGTGTTTTTCAGAATTCGAATTCATGAGTCTTGACAAAGATTCAAGCCAAGAACTAGGGTTCTGTGGTTGACTCTGGTGAAGTGTAGTTGTGCAAATCAGGGAGAGTGATGGTGTTCTTGGTCCATTTAGGGAACTGCAGATACTGAAATATAGTGAAAAATTAGGTGATGGCATTGAATTGGGATTTGGCAGGCAATGTGTTGAGCTGTGGAGCACTGGCTGGAGGTTATTGTGCAAGCAAGAAGCTGCAGGTCAAGGAGGACTGAGTAGGGGCTTGAATGGAGAAATACAGATTGTGTGTAGTGCTGGTTTGATGGTTGGCGATAACTGGGAGTTGCTGAGATGGGCAGTAATGCAATGTTCATGCTGAGTGATTGCAGGGTATAAAGCTAGTCAAGAGAGGGTTGTTGTTGATTTCTGAGATGGAGGCAGGAATTGAAGGAGTTGTTGGTGATTATTCTCAGGAGAATGAACTAATGGGAAGTTGATGTTGCATTGCTAGGCCAAAGTGGAGAAGGAAAGATGGCAGAAATGTTGGCTAAAGCTCAGATGGGGATTGATTCACTGATGGTGGTGATATGGGTATGAGTTGGAGCTACAGGTGGTGCTAGTGCCATAGTTGTGACACAGTTGATGTGCTATTGATGAGAATCTATGGCTCACTTGAGCTGCAATGAAGTACAGGGCAATGGTTTGAAATGATGTGATGGCAGGTAAAGACTGAGAAGAACATGGTGAAACTGAAGAGGGAATGGACTGGTGGTTTGGTATCTGAGGTTATGCTCATGGAGGCAGCTGGAGTTGGTATTGGTGGTTGATGTGGGAGATTGAAGTGGAGTTTGAGCTACATTTATTGGCAGTGAGGCACTGTTGCTGTCTCAGGTTTGAGAACTAAATGGTTGCGCAGCTGTGAAGTGAGGTGTCTAGTGAGTGTTGTAGGTACTAGCTTGATTACAGGGAAGAGCTGTAGCAGGGAAATGTCATGGCTAGGATGGAATGGTGAATTTGAGGGGAGGCTTGAACTGAGAATGAAAGGTTGTGAGTTTGCAGTGAGAGCTTGAGAGAATGTTGCAGCCAAGATGGCTGGACAGAACTGGTGGAGATTGCAGTGAACAGCTGGTGGTGTTATGAATCTGGTGGAGTTGTTCTGAAGTCACGGCCTTTATGGCTGGAAGTGATTGCAACTGAGTTGGCTTGGCAACTCAGCCTAGTCAGGCGAGTTTGACCCGAGATGACTCAGTAATTTAACTCGGTGACTAACGGAGGACTGTTAAGTCAATGGTTGACTTTAACGGAGTTATGATGGAATATTCCGTCGAATATTCTCCCGCGACAAATGTCGGTAGC